>CM059187.1:128523407-129151350 GCA_030323885.1 Branchipolynoe longqiensis
GTCACAAGTCGGTACTCATCCTGATATAACCTTAGATGTTGCTAGGATGTAAAACAACAACAACCAAACAAATCTCTGACGCACCCTAATTTCCCAATGAATTCGGAAGTTTGAACTGGATACATTAATTACCTACTGAACTAATATATCAGCGAGGAAGTATCATATATAGAGAGCTTGGAATTACATTATGATTCCCGCGCGTGCTTGCTGTTTAATAACTGCTCTATAACTGTATCGCTTACCCCAAAACCTACCTACACATGTTTCGATAGTTTGTATAACAATATCCTTTAGGAGTTAGATACCTCTGCTCTAATGGAGCCGCACCAACATTTATATATGAACATAGAAATGTCTTGTATCTGTGTCAGTTACCACTTCAACACCTACAACCGTCAGCCTCAATAACATTTGCATAACTAGTATTTATACTACACATATATTATAGGAAGTAGAGCTAAACATATTCTTTGGCTTTATTATCCCATATGTACATAGGCCTGCTGTATCTATTGAAAAGGCCTTCGGTGTCTATCTATTCCCCCAGGACGTGTCGATAGATGCGTCGGAAAAAAGAACTTATTCAGCAGAATAAACATATTTACACCAAAAATAGATTATGACACACGACAGTGTTAGTGTGTACAGTAGTGCTCGAGCTCAAGTCACCGCTCGTCTGCACCGTAGAGATCGTGTATAGAAGTGCTCGTGTGTACATCAGTGCTTGAATACGCAGCACTGCTCGTGTGCACAGCAGAGTTTGTGTGAACAACAGGGCTCCTGTTTACAGCACTGACCGTGTGCACAGTAGAGATCGTGTATAGAAGTGCTCGTGTGCACAGCAGTGCTTGAGTTCGCTGCACTGCTCGTGTGCACAGTAGAGTTTGTATGCATAGCATTGCTCGTGTGTACAGCAGTGCTTGAGTTCACAGCACTGACAGTGTGCACATCATAGATCGTGTGCACAACACTGGTAGTGTGTAGAGCATTGCTCGTGTACGGAAACATAATATAAATTATATATATTGCATTGAGACAGTGGTGCTTTCTACTCACCCAAATAGCACCAGTACCATAGTGCATGAAGTCATCAGAATGTAGTTCCATATCAAATAGCAGAATAGCTTTGTATAGGTATAATAACAAACAAAAGTCATTTGTGTTCATTTATGGTATTGATTGATCAGCAACTATTTTAAATGTGCCACAGCCTTTGGGTTTGAGGCCCTCCCACTCCCCGCTCATTTGAGATCAGGTTCCACACCCACTCAGGCTGCAGACTGCTATATACGTAGAAGAATCATAGCTCTAGATTATATTATGTGGGCGAGATGTGTGTCAGATTATATTATGTGGGCGAGATGTGTGTGTGTTAATTAATAGAATGTCGCCGATATGAGCTAAACAAAAGAATAGTTAATTTGCTGTCCTAATTCTCACTAGCTCTCATTCAAATTTCAATAGAATTTGCATAAAATGTTATTAAGCTCAGACATATTTATACATTGTATTCTCGGTACACACCTGTCGAGGTAAGAGTTCGAAGATGCTGGGGTTGCTTAAAACTAAAAGTGCTGCTACAAACACAAGAGTGTTTGTTGCCGACACAATGACCGCGAGTCTCGCGCTGCCCGTTGAGATCAAAGGGATATTCAACTGGCGTGGCTGGACAGGTGTTACAGGGGTCAACCAGGTATTAACTGCAAAGGGCAAACCCATTAATTGACCAACTGACTGGTCCCATCAAGGGCTCGTGTGAAACCCCCGCGCGACTGTGCTTTCATCGGTATTATTCTAAATTTGGTGTGACGTTTCCGCAGTAAACGCGAAAGCAATTTGGTGTGTGTGGCAGGGGGAGGGGGGGGGGCGGGGATTATGTCGGAGTGGATTTGTGGATTATAGATGTGTGATAGAAATATGAGAGAAGGGTACTAAATGAGGTAGAATGCAGTTAGATCAGAAATCAAATGGTATCTATTATGACATTATCGGATATTCACCGAAAGTTTTCCTGGAATACACATTTAAAGTTAGTGGTTGGTTGGGTGTTGGGGTTTTATGTCCAGGCAACATCTATGGTCATATGAGGACGGCGATTTTAGTGAGAACAATAGTGAATCAGAGTCAAACCTCATTAACCGACCACCTCCACATATCGACCACTCCCCTATACCGATCGCTTTATTTCGATCCCAACAATACCATTGTCACCATATTCTAACTCACTAAACCGACCACCTCCCTAAATGGACCACTTAAAGTCGGTCCCGAGGTCGGTCGATTTAGAAAGGTTTTACTGGATAGGAATACACAGTGAACCCAGCAATAAGGTGGACCGGGTATTGTTTGGGAATATGTGTTTGAGTAGATGAAGGTGTGGGCTTGTCAGGTAATTTAGTGTGATGTAGTCGGTAGGATGTGTCAGCCTGATTCCGGCTTGTGTCTGGTGTTCCAGGAAGTAAATATAACTCATTACTCATTAGCTGGTGGCAACTGTACCTGTCCCCCCACCCCCACACTCACACCCACACCCACACCCACACACATACACACACCCACACCCACACACACACCCACATCCACATCCACACCCACACCCACACCCATACTCACACCCACACCCACATACACACCCACACCCACATCCACCTCCACATCCACACCCACACCCACACCCACACCCAAACCCATACCCACACCCACACCCACACCCACACCCACACCCACACCCAAACCCATACCCACACCCACTTCCACTTCCACATCCACACCCACACCCACATCCACATCCACATCCACATCCACATCCACACCCACACCCACGCCCACACCCACACCCACACCCAAACCCAAACCCACACCCACACCACACCCACACCCACACCCACACCCACACCCACACCCAAAGCCATACCCACACCCACACCCACATCCACATCCACATCCACACCCACACCCACATCCACACCCACATCCACATCCACACCCACACCCACATCCACACCCACACCCACATCCACACCTACACCCACACCCACACCCATACCCACACACACCCACACACACCCCAAACCCATACCCACACCCACACCCACATGCACACCCACACCCACATCCACATCCACACCCACATCCACACCCACACCCACATCCACACCCACACCCACATCCACCCCCACCCCCACACCCACATCCACACCCACACCCACACCCACACGCCACACACCACTCCAGTCGCCTACTCCGCAGACTGCATTAAATTGAGAGAGCTAGATTGGTATGAAGCAGACAATATCCCCCCATCTGTTCTGGACTGATGTGACGATTCAAGAAACAACAAATTTGTTTATGTAAGTTAAAGAACACTAGTGGATCGCCAAATGGAATCCGGATCTGAGATAAGTCCTGATAATCAAACAATTTCAAACTACTTAAAGTTGCATGGTCCGATGAAATATAATTTTGTCAAAATTAAAACACTGACTTACATCTGATCCTCTATATCCAACTTAGATACTGGTGCATTATCTAATGATTTGGGACAGCATATACAGAATAACCAGTGAATTTATAACCTCACCCCTTTGGACACTCACTTTGAAACACCCATTAACCAATTAGGCCAACCTTGTGACCTCATTAGCCCCCCCCCCTGACCAAGTAGGCCTACTGTGCAGGGGCAGAGAGGGGAAGAGGAAATAAGGTGGATGTTGCCCCTCACCTCCATGTTGGATATTCAATGCTGTTTGGTCAATTCTATAAATATAATTAATCAATTTGGGTAATTTAAATTTTGAAACTTTTACATCTGTCAATTAAAATTGCATCTGCCATCGGGACTATGTATGGTATGCGGGAGGATGAGACATATGGATGACATAATAGTATATAATAACAGAGCAATAATATGTACATGAGAAATGCAAATTCATTAGAGAGCAATGCGAAATGTTAAAGGGAATCAGTATACCTGTCCGGGAAAATAAATAAATTCGGAATAGTTCTAATTTGTGCCAGAGGGTGGTGCATGCTTAGTATTGAACTTTTCTACAGGTTTCTGGTTTTAATCCTATGATGGCAGCAGCCGTTCTGGTTGTGCCTATGCATTATCGTTTGGACAGGATCCATCGCAAATGCGCCGGGCCGGGTTCTGCATGTTCAAAATTCCCGCCGTATGACGGTGTGTGTCACATACTCTTATGCAGTTTGACATGACCCTAAGCAATGTACCCAAAACATATTTTCAATGAGAATACATCGAGGCCGTTTTCACGTTAGGTGTATATACAGTAAAACCTCTCTAAATCGACCTATCATGGGACCGACTTAAAGTGGTCCATTTAGGGAGGTGGTCGGTTTAGAGAGTTAGAATATGCTTACAGTGGTATTGTTGGGACCCAAATAAAGCGATCGATACAAGGGAGTGGTCGATCTGTGGATGGGTCGGTATAGATAGGGTTTACTATAGTTAGAATCCCGGTCGAGTCAAACCAATGACTTACAAAGTTGTTACGTGTCGCTACCTACCCAGGTGCTCGGAATCACTAGGATAGGCCAAGGACTGGTTAGCTCAGTATCAGGATAATGTAAGTAAGTGGGATTTCGATCAAGTCATGGTGCTATAGTGGCCTGGTCTCCCATTGGGACAGTCTATTAAGTAGGTATGAGTGCTCACTGCCACAATTCGGTATCCATAGCGATATGACCTGAGATGATGTCCGGATATAAAACCCCAACAAGCAACAACAAACAAAAAACAGCTCCTGTGAGAGGTTACTCCAAAGAAAAGACTGTCAACACCTCACCCCAGCACCCAAACTGAAATGTCAACATCTCACCCCAGCACCCAAACTGAAACTCTCAATCAGGACCACTTCAGGAAGTTAGATATTATGATGGTCTTGAGTTTCTGGCATATATATATATTAGATATGATATATTATATAATAAATATAATATAATACATATTTTATTATTATTATTAAAGTTGCATAGTCCGATGTTTTTGAGTTTCTGTCATTTTTCTGAGATAAATAGATTTGATTGATCATTAGTATCTACTTTACTACAGTTTGCATAGTATGCAGGTGTTGGTATAACAATACCTCAGGGAGTTTGACGCCCCTGCCCTGCAGAGTTGTAAACCACTGCCTTGTGGTACAGGTTCTTGACAGAACCGAAGGCTAAGGGAGCAAACCCTAAACAGAAAACCATGTCACTGTGGCAGCATTAAGGGTGGTTGATGTATGGAACTCCCAACATCTCCCGACCAGCCACTGCAGGGACAAATAGTTTTGCGCCTGTCTTGAAATGTTCTTGCCGGTATGAAACCTCTATCTGCTCCCCGAGAGAGTGCCGCTGGTAACTTGCAAAAGCCAGCAGCACTTCAACACTTTTGCAGGCAGCTTTCATGAAATGTACAACCGCACAATGGAGAGCGGCAGTCAAGTAATGAAAGCAGTCTTTGTCGCATCGCGACTGACAGCATGATGAGGATGATGATGACTACAGTTTGAAGTAACTTTTATTTTAAATCGATAACTTTTGAAATATTTGAAGTACAAGCATGTAAAATTAGTTTTGGCAAGCTCACCAAAACTCTGACACCATAGGCGTCTGCTGTAACAGGTTATATTAAATTGACTCAGTGTTCCCTTCTGTGCAGAAAGAAATACTTAATAAATGCACCAGTAGCTAAGGAAGATATGTAGAATATAATCTAGATAATTGTTTTGGTTTTGAAAATTTGATACTTCATCAGACTATGCAGCTTTAAGTTGATCGTTATAATCTGCGTTACTTTACATTGAAGTAACTTTTAGTTGAAATTGTTAAATTGAAGATATGTTAAATGGAAATATGCCAAACACAAGTTCTGGCACACACATTTGGTGCACTAAAGAAGTTCTTTGCTTGTTGTTGTTTTACGTCCTAGCAACATCTAAGGTCATGGCGACTGAGTGTGGCTGAAAGAAGAGAGTTGGGCATCATAGACTTCAAAAATGCCATTTTCATTGAAATTGACATCGTAATTACTCTATACAGCAACAGATGTTTCATTCGTCCGCTAGGACCTAATTCTGGTATGTAGGATGACATCTATGTAATAGCCTTGCTGACAACAAAAATGTGATGGTTTCATCAGATAGTACAGTTTTTAAAAGTCAAATCAGCAATTAACGGTAATATGTACCCCCTTGTTTTCCAAATAATAAAATCTGCTGATAATGCTAATTATTACGACGCTACGTCACTGATTCGACCTGACAATGTCAGTACGTCAGTACTGAACTGGTTCTGTGACAGATGCCCTCGTTTTAGGACACCTGCACGGGAATTGGTTCTCTCAAGTTCAATTGACGTCGGCGAGATCAAGGGGAAAGTCTCAGGTGGTGGTAATGCTGTCTCTTCACACAAATATAGGTCTAAATCCAGCTAGGAATACCACCTTTCAATCGACTGCGACGGGAAGGGGGGATGGGGTTGGCATTGTGGTTAGAGTGTCTGCTTCTCGCGGCAGCCGTCATGTGCTCCATCTCAATCCTAGTCAAAGCGAAAATTTGACAAATTCCTACTCGTTGTTAGTGTAATGGTCTGCACTGACCTCTGAGGCAAGGAGCTGCATAGACAGGTAGGCGTGGGTAGTGTGTTGATATCAGCGGGCCTAGGTGGTGTAATGGTTAGAACACTGGCCCGGAATGCAAAGAGATGTGGGTTCGAGTCCCACTCTAGGCGCAATATTTCCCATTTTCATCACCCCCACGACACTGGTTGCTGTGACCAGGATCCTGTGCAAGCTACACGCTGTATAGTTGTTGAACCTACCCTGTGTTGTAAGTGTGTTGCATTGCCTGTATGTATGTAAGTGTAAGCAGTAAAAGACTTACAATTCCAGGGGGACGAGTGTAGTGGTCTGCACTGACCTCTGAGGCAAGGAGCCCCAAATACAGGTAGGCATGGGTAGTGTGTTGATATCAGGAAGCCTAGGTGGTGTAATGGTTAGCACACTGGCCTGGAATGCAAAGATATGTGGGTTCGAGTCCCACTCTAGGCGCAATATTTCCCATTTTCATCACCCCCACGACATTAGTAAAGATGTAACCAGCTAAGTGCCACAACCAACGTGTTAGCAACCTGGTGCTTCTCAGTATTTTGCCCCGTCCTGATATGACCTGAGATGTTGCCACCAGACGGGATGGCTGAATGAGTTGAGCGTCGGTCTCGCGCGTTGTTAGACCGTGGGATTCGAACCCACGGGTTCTAATTCTTGTTGAAGCAAACAAAGGTTATAAAAATTGATACTTGTCGTTTCATACACAGGGGCTCAGCATTATTAGGATAAGGTAAGGACTGGTTGGCTCAGTGCCAGGAAAATGTGGCTGAGTGGGATATCAGGTCTCAGTCCTGGTGGCTTGGTGTCCCAGTGGGGCAACACTATAAATTCACCATCAGTGTGCACTGTCACAAGTCGGTACCCACCCCGACATGACTTTAGATGTTGCCAGGATATACAACTCCAACAAGCAACCAACCTTAGATGTTGCTAAGACGTTAAGCTCCAACAACCAAACGACCAGTATTTTGCCTGTCACGTGGTAGTTGTAGGACGCGTTTGCTCTGTGTACTAATAACGGGAGACAGTGAAATATTGTGTTCGATATCCAAGTCGGATTTTGGGGGTTTTACACCCTAGCAGCATATAGGGTAATATCCTGATGGGTACTGACTTTTTACAGTGCGCCCTAATGGGGAATTTATATTTCTAACCCACTGGAAGACTAAGAAGCGACAAGCATATATTGTTAACTATTTGTTTCACGTTGGCGGGACTCGAACCCGGGACCTTTATATGCAGGAAGCCAGCATTCTCACCGATTCAACTACCACGTTCGGTCTGATATGTCCCCCAGTAAGACACCACTATGGAGCAGTCAGAAAGCGCACACTCCCATAAAGCTAAGATTCCTTACACGCGGTATGCGGTATGCGGTATGCGGCATGCGGCATGCGGTATGCGAACGGGTTGGGTCCTTTCCCCCACACCCACACACATCGTGTCAGGTTTCTCTAACACTGTTGTCTATGGGCATTCGCATTCGCATGCCGCACCGATCGCTACAGGGACTGATTCAGTATTCGCATGCCGCATGCCGCATGCGCATACCGCGTGTAAGGAATCAGCCCCATTGACTTAGATGCTTTTCGATTTTTTGCCGCATTCGCATTCGCATTCGCATACCGCATACCGCATACCGCGTGTAAGGAATCTTAGCTTAAGGCAGTACCCGTTCTGAGCAGACCCCAGTTGTTGTTAGATATTAAACTCCATCAACCGTTCGATCGGCCACCCTTATCTGCAAAGAACCAGTGGTTCACGACTGGTTCATCAAAGACTGGTATGTGCTGTCTTGTCTGTGGGCAAGGGCGCATAAAAGACCCTTTACTGCTTATTGGAAAGAGTATCCTATGTAGCGGCAGCGGGTTTCCTCCAAATAAAGATGTCAGACTGACCATATGTTTGACATCCAATAGCTGATGATAAAAATCAATGTGCTCTAGAGGTGTCATTAAATAAAACAAGCTTTACTTTTTATCTGCAAAGCACGCTGTGGAAATTGGGAATTGCAGTGTTGAGGCTGATCAAATATATGTATCCATGGCAACATTTCGAACCTGGTACCGGTAATAGCAATTTAGACTATCAAATCATGATAATAAAACAGTAAATAATAATAATGAACAGCAAATAATAAAATGGCAAATAATAAAATAGCAAATGGGATGGCCGAATGAGTTAGAGTGTCCGTGTCCCGTGTTGGTAGATCGTGGGTTTGAATCCTGGTCGAGTCAAACCAATGACATAACAATTTATACCTGTCGCTTCCCCACCAGGGGCCATATGCAGGAAGCGGTGTTATCGAGCCAAAATGCGTTTAGTCGGGATTTCTGGTTTAACACCGAAAAGTCGGTATGCACGGGTCAGTGATAGGCCTAACACCACGCGTTTAAGGACTGCAACACTAACCCCGTTTCATATGATGTTTACGGGCGGTGTTAGCATAAGGTTATGACCAAATCTATTAAATGCTATCATATTTAACAGAATTAGATACGCAATATGTGAAATTTGATTAAATTAACCCTAAATTCGAAGCAATATTAACGCTGCCGCCATAACGGCTGAGATATTAATAGTTATATTTTCGAATCGACGAACGTAAAGTAAACAAATCGCCGTCGCCGCCGCATCGACGTCGCTGTCCATACTGGCGGTGGGGACGTTTTGTTTACTGTACGTTCGTCGATTCGAAAATATAAATATTAATATCGCCGCCGTTATGGCGGCAGCGTTAATATTGCTTCGAATTTAGGGTTAATTTCCTCAAATTTCACTTGTCACGTATTTATTTCTGTTAAATATGATCGCATTTAATATATTTAAGCCTAATATATCGCTACAGACGCAGAGGGATTTCCCAAATCTATAAATAAATTTACGTTTAGCTATAATGAAAGTGTTACGCGCTCCTGCATATGACTTGACACAGTTAGCGACATCGGCGATAGCTAACAGGTAATAGGCTCTAACACCAAACCCTGCTAACACTGACTCCTGCATATGGCCCCTGGGGCCGTATGCACGAATCGGGGTTAGGGCCATAACCGAGGCTAGGCTAGCTCCACAGGCTACATGTCAGTAATTGATACCTCTCACTACATTGCATGGCATTTGGCATTACTAGGATAGGACAAGGAGCAGTGGAATGAGGAAGACCAGTCGTCTGTGACTGAAATTTCCCCTGCTTAAACAACTAATGTACAAACAAAAAATAAATAAAAATAAAAATAAGGGAAGAGGTAATATACTGCCATTTTATATACGTATCTAGGGCGGGAATAAGGTATACAATTTCAAGACCGATAATTAATTAAAGTATCATAAAATCCATTGTAAAGTATTGAAGATTGCGGTAAATGTTACACAAATTGCATATATATTAAAATATTTATAGCATCCCTGATATGGGCAATCAGTATTTTTCTCTCTCCTCTTCTGAATGCCATAACATGTAATACCGACCTTGCGTGACTAGTCCTTGATTAAAGATGCATAGTCTGATGAAATTATCAAACTTTCTAAATCAAAAGACTTACCTAGATTTGATTTTAAATATTCATCTTAGATACTGGTAGGCTTGCATCAAATGCATTTCTGCTGGTTAGCTCAGTGTCCGGATAATGTGACTGAGTGCGATATCAGCTCATGGTGCTGGGGCCTGGTTTCCCAGTGGGGCAGCACTATAAAGTCGCCATGAGCGTGCACTATCACAAGTTGGTACTCGTCCTGATATGTCCTTAGATGTTGCTAGGACGTAAAACAACAAACAAACAAAGCGTAATGCTAAGTTTTTTTAATAGAACTTTTGACACAGTTGAACCCTGCCAAATCCATCATTTTGATATACAAATCGACATTAATTTAGCGTGCTTTGATTTCCTAGACAATAAAAGCTAAGCGATTCAAATAAAGCTTACTTCATACTAAAATTAACTATATTCTAATATAGTTTTAAACAACAAAGAACAAAACCCAGAAACTCAAAACATTCAGAATGTACAACTTTAACTGGCAATTTATCAATGAGAGTGCAATAGCATACCACCCATGTAGTAGTGATACAGTGATAGGGTTCGCGCTTGGTTTAGTATTTTATGTGGTTTTCATGTGTGGTTTATGGTTGTTGAGAAGTGAAAGTATGAAGACCGCAACACATTAAACGATAATTTGTTTTAAGCCCCAGTCACCCCTTACTGGATTGGAGAAACGGACAGAAACCGGACACTGCCCAGTGAAATACAGCAATGTATGGTTTATATAAGGTTGGCATCTGGCATGTCCGTTATCTGTCCGGTGGTGTCCGCCGGTGTCCAGTACAAGTTTTGAACATACACAAAACTTGTACCGGACACCACCAGACTGAAGTGTACGGTTGGTGTCCGGTTTAAGTCTGTTTAGTCCGTTTTGTCCGTTTCATGTCCGGTACCCATCTGTTACGTCTCCGATTTGCTTCCTGCCAAGTCCGTTGATGGTGTTTGTTTAAAAAAAATTATTTGTTATATTTTATTGCGGGAATTCGGTCAGTATATGTTTTCGCTGCATCCCTGAACAATCCGGTACATCCGTTTGACATTTGGTTTTCGTCCGGTTCTCGTCCCATGGATATTTGTTAATGTACATTCCACGTCCGTTTAGCATCCGTTTCGTCCGGTACATTTCGGTACATTTCGGTACATTTTGATACCAAACACCACCAGACTAGAAAATTCTTTCTCCGGTGGTGTCCGGTTCTCAGTCCGGTGAGGTGTGACTGGGCCTTGACATCGCAAGGAGCGATTTTCATGCGTTTCATCTTTCCAGGTTCTAAATCTGCACAGTTTGATGATTTTGAATTTCTCTCATATATTCTAGATAATATATTAAGTGGGCCGGTATGACATACTCTACTTACCATGTGGTAATTTTAGTTTTAAAGGGTTAACTCTGGATTATATTTAAAGGGAAAAGATGCTAAATTAATGTTGGTGTACATATTAAAATGCTGGATATCATAAGCTTCAGCACTAATATGTTCTATTAAATCGTCGTAGTATTTTCATATATGCAACAATAAAATGATATTTAATATGTGCACTGATAATTAAACTGCATTTGTCTGAGAAAATCGCGATGAGTGTTTAGGTGTTGGCAATGTTATGCTTTCATTGTACCAAGCAGCTTTAAAAATATTAGTTATTAACCGGGTCAAATTAATCAATTCTTCCGCAAAGTTCTGAGTTTCGCTACAAATGCATGACAGATATATCCTCATATCATTTCTGACAGTCAATGAATATAATTCAAATTGAAGTATAGTGTACTTTGAGGTGGACTTAAATTTCAGTGTGCCTTGTTCCCTAATACGCTATCTCTTTAACTGAAATGAATTCATAATATGTAACGGTAGCAATATAAATCTCATATATAGCTATGCTGGTATGATAAAACATCTAGGTTCACTATTACTTATTTTGTTGAAGTTTTTTTAAAATTTTTAAAGAAGCTAACATCTGTATGCATATGTAAAATTATTCAAGTCACCAGAGCGTACATGAATCGATTTACAACGGGGTCATGATCTACCGTGCTTCGAAAAGAAAGAGATAGACAAAACATAGCTATGTATAGACAACACATGTACTTGTTTTAAATACCTACCTAAAGTACTAACACAGTGCTACATACATCGGCACGTCACCTCTATTATATCCTAATGGGCCTGTCACATTACGGCGTATGGCGGCGGCGTATATAAAACGTACCAATAAAATTTGAAAACCGTTGCGGGACGACGTATGGTGACCTTTGTGCATTGATATGAGCGTATGTGTAGTGTCTGAGTAGCGTATGAGTAGCGTGTGAGTACATATCAGTTTTCGGCGCATACACTGTCATATGCCATCATACGCTATGCATACACTACGCATACACCATACACGCCCGGTCCCTCCCTCCCCTCTCTCCCTCCCTCCCTTGTGGTGCCATGCATATGCCGGGCATACGCTGAATATACGCTTTGTACACGCAGAGAACGCACTACGAATACGCTCAAATACGTTAAATGCACGCCAGGCGTATGCTACATATGCTATAGATACGCCGAAGGAGCAGTTTTAGCGTATGCGTAACGCAAGATGGCATACGTATAGCGTATGCGCAACGTATGATGGTGTACGCTTAGCATATGCATAGCTTATGAGGAGAGTATGAGCCTTAAGTCGCCATACGCTGACATTTTTTAGCATGCCCAAACAATTTTAGGATGGACGCGTGTAGGACGGCGTATGAGGGATACGCGGGGCGTATACGACGTATGCGCAGCGTATGTGCAGCGTATGCATAGCGTATGCGAAGCGTATGCGAAGCATATGATGGCATATGTGACGCAAGCCGATACACCGGCATACGCTTCCGCCATATGCCGTAATGTGACAGGAGCATTACACACCACCACACGATGAGTGTGACCGGTGTAGGTCGTTCAAAACACTACCCTGTAGTGTTTTCAACTTAAGTTCAAAACATTACTGTTAAGTTAAAACACTACCCCTACGTACGTCCAAAACACCACACAAGTTCAAAACACTATCATAACCCGGGCGTTGGGGGTGTAAGTGTAATGTCGCAACATGTATCCTGGTTTGGTTATTGGGAGTTTTACGTCCTGGGAATATCTAAGGTCATATCAGGACACACATACTAGTAGTATATGCTGATATCACTGGGGCGTCTGCACCATCTATTAGTATACGCTGATGGTGCTGTGGCAACTGGACCATGTATTAGACTACGCTGATAGTGCTGCGGTGTTTGATTGTTTGTTTGTTGTTTTACATCCTAGCAACATTTATGGTCATCTCAGAATGGGTACTGACTTGTGACAGTGCACACTCATGGCGACTTTATAGTGTTTTGAACCTACCTTTAACTAAGTTGAAAACACTACCGTAGTGTTTTGAACCTAGGTTGAAAACACTACCGTAGTGTTCTTACGATGTAGTGCTTTAAACTTACTACATCGGCATGTGGGGTAGGACACCTCTCATCGCTATAAGTTTATAACTATATAAGTGGAAGCCTTTAGCATCATCATCTAAGTCGGTCACCCATCATTTTCAATAAACTATGAATCTCGCGTGTCAACATGCAAATTCAGACACCAAATTAAACTTATTCACCGGCTGAACTCATTATTCAATGGCAATTGCATTCCAATTGATGTATTCTATTTGAGAATGTGAAGCGTGATTGCTTAATGGTTGTTTCATGTTGTTTACCTTTCTCTTAAACAAGTTAACATTTACATATTTTTAGAAGAGGCGGGTATTGGGTTATTACAACGGGTAAGTAACGATTAGTTCAAGCGCGCATCAACCCTAACTGACACGCGTCAGGGGTGTAGAGGAGGGGGCCGTCGTGCCAAAGATTCATCGCTCACTTTCGTCAAAGCACACAACCACAGATGTGCTCTATAATCAAGTCAGGCATTGCATAGGCGTGTGCAGAGATTATGCTTACATAACTACCCCCCCCCCCCCACGATTACGGAAGCTTGCCTGCAGCCCACTTGCATCATGCATGTGCAACAGGAGGTTCTAAGAATTGTGGGCAATGGGTGGCGAGGGAGCCACAGGGGGGGGGGGGGTGCGGGGGGGGGGGCTGGAAGGGGTGAGTATTATTAGTCTGCGGGACACGTACGCCCTTAATTGTAGGCGCAGCGAACTTAATCACCTCAGATTATTTTTAATGCGGTTCCCACGCGCAATTATGCAATGAGAGTGTGGGGGGGGGGGGGGGGGGGGGGAATGTGTCCCTGTGCATGTACGGTAAGTAGATGCGGGCTGCAAGGTTCGTGGGTATAGTCGGCGCGTGTGCATGTAAGGTGAGCTATGCGTGGCTTTAACCATGCCAGTTGGCTGACCAGTTGTTGGGTGCTTGCATAATAGATTAAGGTGAGCTATGCATGGCTTTAACCATGCCAGTTGGCTGACCAATTGTTGGGTGCTTGCATAATAGATGTAGTGTGAGCTATGCATGGCTTTAACCAAGCCAGTTGGCTGACCAGTTGTTGGGTGTTTGCATAATAGATGTAAGGTGAGCTATGCATGGCTTTAACCAGGCCAGTTGGCTGACCAGTTGTTGTGTGCTTGCATAATATATGTAATGTGAGCTATGCATGGCTTTAACCAAGCCAGTTGGCTGACCAGTTGTTGGGTGCTTGCATAATAGATGTAATGTGAGCTATGCATGGTTTTAACCAAGCCACTCGGCCCACCAGTCCTTGGGCGTTTACATGATAAATGGAAGGTGATCTATGCATGGCTAACCAAGCTGACTTGGTGAGCTATGCATGGCTTTAGCCAGGCCAATTGGCTGACTAAATGTTGGGTGCTTGCGTTATGCATGTAATGTGAGCTATGCATGGCTTTAACCAAGCCAGTCGGCCCACAAGTTGAGTGTTTACATGATGCATGTTAGGTAAGCTATGCATGGCTTTAACCAAGCCGGTTGGCTGACTAGCTGTTGGACGTTTACATTGTGTATGTAAGGTAAGATATGCATGTCTTTAACCAAGCCGGTTGGCTGACTAGCTTTTGGGCATTTACATGATGCATGTTAGGTGAGCTATGCATGGCTTTAACCAAGACAGTCGGCCGACCAGCTGTCTGGCATGTACAAGATTCGATGGCGAGATGTGGCGAGAGGGGCGACGGTTGAGAAAGAGGGCGAGAGAGGGGAAGTGGTGGTACCAGGGGGCAAGAGGTGATGAGAGAGGACAAGAGGTGGGGAGATGGGGCAAAAGAAGAAGAGATGGGGCGAGAGAGGGTGCGATGGGACCAGAGAATGTGAGATGGCGAGCGGGCAGGAAGGGGCAATAGGGAGCAAGAGAATGCGAGAGAATGTGAGCAGAAGGTGCGAGAAGAGGAGAGATGGCGAGAGAAGGTGAGAGAAGGCGGGAGTAGACGGGAGAAGGGAAGAGAAGGCAAGAGAAGGTGGGATAAGGTGAGAGAAGGTGAGAGAAGGTGAGAGAAGGTGAAAGCAGGCGAGAATACTCGAGAACAGGCAAGAGAAGGCGGGAGTAGGCAGGAGTGGGTGAGTGAAGGTGAGAGAAGGTGGGAGAAGGTGAGAGAAGGCGAGAGAAGGCGAGAACAGGCAAGAACTGACAAGAAAAGGCGAATAGGCAAGAGAAGGTGAAAGTGGGTGAGTGTAGACGAGAATAGGCGAGAGTAGGTGAGAGTAGGTGAGAGTAGGCGAGAGTAGGCAAGAGTAGGCAAGAGTAGGCGGGAGTAGATGGGAGAAGGCAGGAGTAGGCAGGAGTAGGCGAGAATAGGCGAGAGTAGGCAAGAGTAGGCGAGAGTAGGCAAGAGAAGATGGGAGAAGGTGAGAGAAGGCGAGAGAAGGTGAAAGCAGGCGAGAATAGTCGAGAACAGGTGAGAGAAGTCAGGAGCAGGCAGGAGTGGGCGAGTAAAGGCGAGAGAAGGCGGGAGAAGGTGAGAGAAGGCGAGAGAAGGCGATAGAAGCCAAAAGCAGGCGAGAACAGGCGAGAGAAGGCGAGAGAAGGCGAGAGAATGTGAGAGAAGGCGAGATAAGGCAAGAGAAGGCGGGTAGGTGAGAGAAGTCGGGAGCAGGCGAGAGTGGATGAGAGCAGACGAGAGTAGATGAGAGTAGGCGAGATCAGGCGAGAATAGGCGAGAGTAGGCAAGAGTAGGCGAGAGTAGGTGAGAGTAGGCAATAGTAGGTGAGAGTAAGCGGGAGTAGGCAGGAGTAGGCAGGAGTAGGCAAGAGAAGGCATGAGTAGGCGAGAGTTGATGAGAGAAGGTGAGAGAAGGCGGGAGAAGGAGGGAGAAGGTGAGAGCAGGTGAAAGAAGGTGCGAGCAGTCGAGAGATGGCGAGAGTAGGCGAGAGTAGGCGGGAGAGGGTGGGAGAAGAAGAGGGAACGAGAAAGAAGGCTAGAGAAGGCAGTGATTATTTTGTAGTTTTCTCAGGGTCAGGATAATATGATTGAGTGAAATATCAGGTCACAGTGCTGGGATATCAGTCTCATGGTAAGCCCACACTATAAAGTTTGCCATAAGTGTGCACTGTCACAAGTTGGTACTCATCCTGAGGTGTCATTTGATGTTGCTACGATGAAAAAACCTACGAGAGAATGCGAGAGAAGATGAAAGAGAACAACAGAAGGCGAGAGATGACGATAGCGACTGACAATATGCTGAAAAGAAACTCTTACCAGACTACCTGACCTAGCTTGTTGATGTCCAGACAGTGAAGATTATTTATCGGTACTACCGAAGTTTTTTTTTATTCTACGGGGCTCGCGATAGCCTGTTCACTACTTGTGGTGTGTTTTTCTTGTTTTTCTTGTTTGTTTTGTTTTTAGGATAAATACCTGGCTTCAGTCTCTCTGCTTTAAGGCCCAGATGAGGGTTGCATGCTGGCCGCCGAGTTGGTGGGGAGGAGGTGGGTGGGGCTAGGAGTGGGGGCGCGGTACGGGGTATGGTGGCGGTCGGGGTGGGGGTGGGTGGGGTGGGGTGGGGGGTGAGTGTGTGTGAGGGGGTGATGGTTGATGTGGGGGTGGGGGTGGAAGTTATATTCATACAGTTATTAACCATGGGGCTTTGGGGTCTTTGGGTGCTAGTCGCATGTGCGTGCGTGCATTCACGTGTACGGGTGGAGACTGGTGTGTGGGTGTTGGGGTAGTAGGTGTGTGGGGGGGAGGGGCGTAACATCACACGGCGTGTACACCACACCTGAGCCCACGCTCACACCCACACACCCGCACACCGCACACCCGCACACCCACACACCCACACCCACACACATATACACCCACACACCCATACACCCACACACCCGCACACCCACATACCCACACACCCACACACCCACACACCCACACACCCACACACCCACACACCCACACACCCACACCCACACATACACCCACACACCCACACACCCACACATACACCCACACACCCCACACATACACCCACACACCCACACACCCACACACACCACACCACCCACACACCCACACACCCACACACCCACACACCCACACACCCACACACCCACACACCCACACACACACCACACACCCACACACCCACACACCCACACACCCACACACCCACACACCCACACACCCACACACCCACACACCCACACACCCACACACCCACACACCCACACACCCACACACCCTTCCCCGGCCGGCATTGAAGTGGGCTACCTGACCCGCAGTTCACCCTCTGCACCCCTGCGCCCGTCTGGCTGACCGATAACTGTGATCTTCGAGTAGCACCTACTCACCCCTACCCACCCACACGCCCATACTCACCCATACACACGCACCCCGCCCACCGCGATTACACCCATCCACACACATCCACATCCATATACCTCACGCACATTACACACATAGTAATCTGTGTCCAGGATTCTTCTCTCTGAGCATGTGTTCTAGGATTGTCCACCATCTCTGAATACCTACTAACCTGTCCAATTCTAATTGCACCAAGCGGGGTGGTTGAATCGCCAAGTTCACTGGCTGCATTCCTTTGCAGGAGATTATGGGTTCGAACCCCAGCCGAGTTAAAGCAATGACTTACAAAATTGATACATGTGGCTACCTAGCCTGGTACTAATAGCATGGGACAGTGACTAGTTCCTAGTTTTCTCAGTGTCAGGATAATATGAATGAGTGAAATATCAGGTCACAGTGCTGGCGACCCAGTCAGTAAGTGAGCCCACACTATAAAGCTTGCCGTAACTGCGTACTGTCACAAGTCCGAACTCATCCTGATGTGTCATTGGATGTTGTTATGATGTAAACACAAACAATTCTTATTCCAATTGTTCAACAGCAAGATGAAGGTTGGTCGTGTTTAAGCTACTTGCACAAGCTCGTGTGCATGAGCCCATTTGCACGAGATCTTTTGAAGCATTCCTTTTTCTAAACTGTATCGTGTAAAATGGACGTGTCCGGTGGTCTAGTACATTACAAACACTGGTTTAGGTGGCTGGGACTGTGTGTTGTGTTTTGTTTAGACTTTTATTGTTTCTGTTGTTGATGGTAGTGGCGGTGGCGTTTTTGTGGTGTGTGTTTGTATGTGTGTGTCTGGGGGGGGGGGGGGGGCATTGTGGGAGTTGTGTGTCACGGGTGGGGGGGGGGGGGGGGGGGTGTCCCTGAAATTGCACAGAGAAGAAGACTTGAGTGGGCTGGCAGAACACGCCACATCCCTGCACCCACACCTCCCTTATTAAGTCTCCAATACAGAGACGCAGTCAACCGCGCCCTCTACCAGTACCAGACGCCCGCCATACATGGACTCAGTTATCCGCCCTCCTCCACATGCACTGTGGCTGAATCTTCTCCACCAAGTCCGATGGGTTAACGTTTTTAGAGATACATAGCTGCATAGTCTGATGAAGCATCAAGTTTTCAAAATCAAAACAATTATCTAGATTTGATTCTACATATCTAACTTAGATACTGATGCACTTATTAAGTATTTATTGCCACATAGAAGAGAACACTGAGTCAATTTAATAGAACCTCTTACTGCAGAAGCATATGCTCTCAGAGTTTTGGCGTGATTGCAAACATTATTTTCACATGTTTGAATTTCAAATATCTCAAAAGGTAGCCATTTCAATTAAAAGTTACTTCAAACTAAAGTAAGGTGCATTATATTGATCAACTTATGTCAGAAAATGTCAGAAACTGAAACCATCGGACTATGCAACTTTAAGTTAATCGTGTTAATCTACTTCCCTTTAGTTTGAAGTAACTCTTACTTTAAATGGCTAATTTGGGGAATGTATGACAGTGGGAATATATGATTATGAGTGGAAATGTGTTAAGTTAATTTTGACGTGCATGTCACAAATCCGACAACACAGGCTTCAGCAGTAATTGACTTAGTATTTATTCCCCTCTAGGTAGAAATGCTTAATATGTGCACTAATATCCAACTTGGATATGTAGGATCAAATATAGATGAGTGGCTTGGTTTCGAAAATGTTATGTTTTTATCTGACTGTGCAGATCTCCCCACTCAATTAAATAGGTTTATATAAGAAATTGGTTAAGCTTTCGTGCGTTGTCAACTCCATTTAACTCACAGTTTGAAGCCTCTTAACTAACTACATATGGTTAGTCGCTATGACAAGTGAATAATATGTGAAGAAATATGACTGGAAGACCCACAGACTTGGTTTTATGGATGAGTTTGTTTGTTTGTTGTTGTTTTACGTCCTAGCAGCATCTAATGTAATATCAGGATGGGTACTGACTTGTGGCAGCGCACACTCATGGCAACTTTATAGTGCTGCCCCACTGGGAAATCAGGCCACCAGCACCATGACCGGCTATCGCACTCAGTCACATTATCCTGACACTGAACCAACCAGTCCTTGCCCTATCCTAATAATGTCGAGCACCTGGCTAGGTACCGACAAGTATCAATGTTTAAGTCATTGGTTTGACTCGACCAGGGTTCGAACCCATGATCCCATGGGTTTGGATCCACTGATCTCAAAAAACAGGAGACGGATGCTCAACTTATTCGGCCATCCCATCTGGTCGTTCTATTGATGAAGCATATACCAACAAACATATAGTATCTACTATATCGCTAAATCTACTATATCTCTACATGACAATGTGCTAACTGCATAGCATATTTCTCTTTTTAAAGTCATGATGTACCATGTGTTGTGTGCGTTTTTAAGAGTGCGGATATCACATTGAATGCAGACACGCCACACAATACACCATATGTCTTAGTCTTACCTGCCACGTCAGAAACACCTTACAGTTGACGATATCCCCCAACTTTATGCATTGTAAGATATGAGTAAATTTCCCTGTCCCTATATGTATTTTCACTCATTTGTCCTAATTCTGCCAGGTTGCATAGCGTTAGAGATTGAACGACGGAGAAAAATAAGCCAGTATGCTCTGATTGTACCTGACCCTTGTCCTGTCCACATTTAATCAAAGACCAAATAGATTATAACCATAGAAGGGGCTCCTTCTCAGTCCAGAAGGAATAGCAAAGCTAATTATCCCGGAATCTCATTACTACACCATCCTTCATCCCCTCTCCATAAACCTGCTGTTCATCAACACTTCTAGACAACGCTGTAACTGACACCTAAACCCCCCGCCTTACCCCCCCACCCTATTCCCCCCACCCCCGCCCTTCATCGGAAGCCGCCCTACACAGATACCCACAAAATGACACCACCTGCCAACAGGCAGGCACGCCAAGTATTACATAATACACGACTATATATATATATATATTTATATATATATATATATATATATATATATATAGATACATATATGTATCTAGGTATATATATATATATATATATATATATATACGGCCTAATACACACCTAGGACCAGACCAGACAGGAAAGGAGTATCGGTGAGACTGAGAGTGTTTGGGGACTAACGTTGAAGGTCCCAGGTTCGATCCCCGTTCACTGCAAACCAAGGCTTTCCCAATTTGATAGTTGTCTCCACCTAGCCTGACGCACACACTACCCCACACCACCCCACCACCCAACCCCACCCCAACCATTCACGCACCACCCATCCGCACACCACCATACATCACTACACCACCCATTCCCACACTACCCAACCCAACCCAATTCCACACCTACCATACCACTTAACCCCACACAACCCGCACACACCAACCTCACCCAAAATCACCCATCCCCACATCATCCATACACAGTGCACACGACCCACATCCCACAGCACTCATTCCACCCAACCCCACACCTACCCCACCACTAATATAACACACACAAAAACACCCGAGCCATCCAAACCCACATCACCCGTATACCATGCACATCACCCACACCCCACACCAACCACACCTCACACCAACCACACCCCACACCAACCACACCCCACACCAACCACAGTTCACACCAACCACATCACACACCAACCAGACCCCACACCACCCACACCCCACACCAACCACACCCCACACCAACCACACGCCACACCAACCAGAGTTCACACCAACCATACCACACACCAACCAGACCCCACACCAGCCACACCCCACACCAACCACACCCCACACCAACCTCACTTCACACCACCCAGAGCTACTGTTGCCGAACCTCGTTATGATTTGTTTCGTTATAAATATAAATAAATAAAAATAAATAAACCAATTATATAGCGCCCGATCCAGCAAGCGTTCTCAGGCGCTTTTTAAGGCCCTGTCACACTACGACGTTTCTCACCGGCGCGCCGGCAATGCGAAAAATATTTGCAACCCATCGACACACGTCCAACTCTTCGGCGCTTTGGGAGAAAGTTTGATTGTTAGTAGCGTGCTATGAAGGCACGGCCAACGGGGTTCGACGCGCGGCGGAACAAAGTGTCATGGTCCCGCCAGTGGGTTCCCAGCATGCCATCAGTGTGTTATCAGCACGTTGTCGGCGCGCCATCGGCGTGCCGACGGCGTGGGGATGGCATGTTGGTGTCGTGTTAGTAGCGTGTCAACATGCACATACCCACCACCAACACGTCAGGACGCTCCGGCAGGGCGTCCACACCCGCTGCCAACATGTCCAGGTGCGCCGGCAACATGTCCAACACGCCGAGAAACGCTGGAGCAACGCCAATGGCGCGGCGCGCCCACTACCCGTCGATGGGACATTGCTGACGCGGCGACGGAACGGTCACATTTTGGCGAAAAAAAGGCCAACGTTAAGCGACGTTGATCAGCATTCTGCCAGCGTTCCGCCGGCATGCCGGTAACGTGTATCGACGTGTTGGTAACGCGTCCGTAACGCACCCTCCAACCCGTTGGAGCACGTCGCTGCGCCCCGACAGTTTTGTGCAAGCACAAAATGATTGGCACGCCCTAACGCACGCCGACTTCCGCCGACGTGTCGATTCACACGTTGCTATCTCTCAACGTGTACCGACGTGCCGGTAATGCACCGGTAACGCGCCGGTAACGCGCCGGTAATGTACCGGACGTGTACCGACGTTTCGCCCAAAAAGGCAAGACGTCACCACGCATCAAAGCGCGTTCGTGAGAAACGTTGTAGTGTGACAAGGCCTTTACATAACAAACAAATATACAGGAAAATAAATTTCACCTAGATAAAAGCAGATTTAAACAAATGGGTCTTAAGACCTTTTTTAAAAGCACCAACAGATTTACAATAGTTGGTTACAGCTGGGGTGGTGGGGTGGCTGGCCCCTTCACATTCCTAACTGTCCATTTTACCTGTACTCCCCCGGTTCCATCCCTACCTCGCCTCCCCTCCCCTCCCCTCCTCTCACACACACACACACACTCATTTAAATGAAGGATGCTAATCTGGGTATGCGTGACTGTGCGCGGGTGTGTGTGTGTGGTGGTAGGGGGGGGGGGGGTGCACTTAGCTATTCCAAGGACTCAGACAACGAATCGTTCTGATTGGGCAATGGTAATTGCATTACCTTCTCGTAACAATGTGACTTTTCTTGTGTCTATGATTAGGAATTCAAGTTGGATTTGTCTCACGTTGATTAATTAATCTTCTGGATAATAATTATTCAAACATACCCCATTGCCAAACCACCACACAGGGCGTGGTTCCACGTCCACAAATCACTATTATCATCATACATTCTCGAGGGGTTTTCTGTGTATGTCTGGGTGAAGCTTTAGTCTGAATGGTTTGGAAACTTACCAAGGTTTCGGCTTCATCAAAGGACTGCAGTAATGGGAATGAGTTAGGGTCTCGTTTCAACCCAGTCTCTCTAATTAGGAGGCATAGCGTGTGTGTTTATGGAGAGGGAGCTGCCTTAAATTTATGGAGTATATATCCCTACATCCACCCAACATATAAATAATAAGGAATAAATATAAAGTGGTGAAAATATAGCTTTTGAAATCATATTTTCAAAAAAATGCATATTGTAGAGAGTTACAAACACAAGTGGCACTATGTTATTCATATTGCACGGTTATCCAGTTTGATATCGCATAATAAGTAATATTGTATCGACTGATATTTGTAATAAGGTCAATTCATAAGTAGTGATATCCTCAACTCACTGTTTTTTTTGTATGTGGTTTTCCTTTATCTATTTTAATAACTACATATATTATTTTATATTTCCGTCATCAGGGTTCAAATCTTATATATATGTGTGTATTTATATGTATGTATATATGAGTATATATACTTATACATGCATATATATTGTGTACTATAGCTGTACTTAGGGCGGTTTGGGGTGGGGTGTTCTGCTTAGGGTTATTTTGATTGGATACATTTGTGTGTGAAACCATTTTAAATTTCGTAGTATATTTTTCTCTCAGGCGGACTCTAACCTCGTCATACATCTATTGAATCTTGGTGAACAGTAATATTTCTAAATTGATGAATTGAGAGATCATGGGGTTTTGATTTTGTAAAACGTTAGCCTCAATATAACGGATAGCAATTCTTATTAAACTATGAGTGCGACTTTACACTGCGAGTTAATAGGAATACTGGACTATCCACAATAGTACTAAACAACCTAGCATGTCCGCGGACATAGTAAAGTTGTTTGGTTTTCCTCTAAAGCCCCAGTCACACCTACCCGGACGAGCCCCGGATTTTGAGCCGGACCACCCCCGGACCAGTCGCCCAGACTGTCCTGGACAGCCCCGGATAAAATCGCTATTTTCATCGTTTTTTTTGCCTCATGGTCACACATACCCGGCCAGTGCGACCTGGGGGTGATCCAGGGGTGGTCCGGGTAGTCCGGGGGTGAACCGGGGCCTGTCCGGGCTGTCCAGGGGTGGTCCGGGGCTGGTTCGCTACTACTACTACTACTACGGATCGAGCCCAGATGCCCCGGACTGCCCCAGATGTTTGAAACATTTTCAAACATCAGGGGCAGACCCCGGACCAGCCCTGGATCACGCCGGATCACCACGGACGAGCCACGGACGAGCCACGGACCACCCCGGATGACGGTCCGGGGCTCGTCCGGCCTCTGATCCGGGTAGGTGTGACTGGGGCTTTAAGGAGTGGTGCATTGAGTTAGTGGGGTTTAATGGCACACGGGGAAGTGGGTCGGTAAGGGCGCAGGGAGTTAATACCTGGCACGCACCTCCCGTATATGATTCACGTGCTAAAACTGACTGCCCGACGTGACCCGTCACAACCCGACCCATCCCGTTTCCCGACTAAAACTGACAACAGGGACAACACACATATACCGACTGCTAATGCTTCCGATTCGCGACTTAAAACTCAGTTTTAGTGTTTAATACTCGAATCGCAAGACATTCGAAAAAAAGAATCGGGCCGTTCGAGAAACGTTATATGTGAGCGGTCAGTCGTATCTTATATGGTATATGTGTGATACCCACCGTCCATTTGCCGTCCAAGTCTTAGCGCGTGAATCGATGTGTGCGCGAGGCATTAGGGTGTCACACACCTAAAGACTGGAACCGACTAAAACTCAAACTTAATCGCGAAACGGGCAGTTTTAGGTTTTATACGGGAGGTGTGTGCCGGGCATTAGTTGGCATTGTCCTGTCTTGTCGTGAATGACTACTTAAAGTTGCATAGTCAGATGAAAACATCAAATTTCAAAACCAAAACATTTATCTAGATTTGATTATACATATTCAACTTAGCCACTGGTGCACTTATTAAGCATTTGTTGCTGCATAGAAGGGCATAAGTAGTCAATTAATAGAAACCATTACTACTGAAGTCTATGGTGTCAGAGTTTTGGCGTGCTTGCCAAAATTATTTTGGCATGTTTTGACATCAAATATCTCCAAACTTAGCCATTTAAAATCAAAGTTACTTCAAAATGAAGTAAAGTAGATTACAACGATTAGTATAATATATTTATCTCGGAAAATAGCAAAAACTCGAAAGCATCGGACTATGCAACTTTAAGTAGATAGGCTATACTGATACTAGTGCGGAACATACATAAATCTAACTAAAACACAGTCCTTTCAAGCATACAAAATGTAGTACATTTCCCCCTTTTCTTACGCGAGTGCAAAGTAATTTTGAAATCGAACAGAACTGCCCTTCCGCACGAGACAGGTGAAACCAGCCGGTCAGCTAAGTGCGGGCAGTCCACCCCGCCAAAAACCACACCCACAGAAAAAAACCGGTGGGGAGTGGAGCGGGGTGTGTGGAGGTGGGTGAAATTGTAAGGTTAAGAGTGCCCTTGGTTTTCTTTGCCCTCTGTGTAGGGTGGGGTGGGGTGGGGAGTGCGGTGGGGTGGGGGTGGTCTGGTGAGGGTGGGTGAGGGGTGAGGTGGGGGTGATGTGGGGTGGGGTGGGATGGTGTTGGGGTTGGGGCTGGGGATATGGATATATATTATGTGGAATAGGGAATATGGGATAGGGAGTAGGGGATATGGGATAGGGGGTAAGGTTTGGGATGAATGTATGGTACTCTGGGGATGAGGGAGACTGGGGTTTGGAGTTAGATGCTGAATGTGGGGGGGGGGGGGGGGGGTCAGGGGTATGGGGTGAGCATGGGTGGGCACATTGCAATGTCCTGGTCAGTGGCGGTCATGCAGAACACTTACCTACCCACCACCAACCACCCACCTATTCCCCACCTGGTGTGCAGACGCGTCCAAATAATAGGCCACGCGATGACAATTTGCCAGCTCGCCTGTGAAGTCGCCGACCCCTCTTTGATGTCGCTCCGCCCGGCGGGTGCGGACCGGGGCGTCCAGGGGGTGGTGGCGGGGTGGGGTTACAGATTCACATGCGCGCCTTACGTAACGATCGCTATGGTTACTCAACCCGGCGCCCCACAAGAGGGCGACACTTGCCGGGCTTGCATGGTTCAGTAGCCGGCAAAATGTGGCGGAAACTGCGGCCTGCGATGAATGCAACACGGAAAGCTCTGTCTGGGTTATTTTGTTTTTTTTGTGTGTTTATTTTTTTGCGTGGTGGTACTGGGCGGGTAGGGTTCAATGAGGTAGGGTGGGATGGGAAGGTTAGCGTAGGGGTGGGTGAGGTATGGGTGGTTGGTGTAGGAGTGGGGTATGATATGAGTCGTGTAGGGTAGGAGTGGGGTATGGTAGGAATAGGTGAGGTGGGGTGGAGGTGGGGTGAGGTAGGACTGGTTCTGGTAGGAGTGAGGCAGGGGTGGGGTCGGGGTGGGTGGGGTAAGGGTGGGGGTGGGCTGATGGTAGGGGGGTTAGGTAAGAGTGGGTGCGGTAGGGGTGTGGTAGGGTGAGGTAGGAGTGGGCGAGGTAGGGGTGGCGGTGGGAATGGTGGTGGATGTGTCTAAATGGTCGCTCTCTAAAGCCCGAGTCAGACCTCACCGGATTGAAGAACCGGATAGAAAACGGACACTGTCTGGTGAAATACGGCAATGTACGGTTTATATACGGTTGGCATCCGGCGTGTCCATTATCTGTCCGGCGGTGTCCGCTACAAGTTTTGAACACGCACAAAACTTGTTCCGGACACCAATGGACTGAGGTGTACGGTTGGTGTCCGTTTTAAGTCCGTTTAGTCCGTTTCGTGTCCGTTTCGTGTCCGTTACTCATCCGTTAGCTGTCCGGTTTGTATCCTGAAGAGTGCGTTGACGGTGCTGCGGGAATTTGGTCCGTTGGTTTTTGGCGCATCCGTGAACAGTCATTTTACATATTAAATACTAGTACTTACTTTTGTGTCTGTCTGGCTAGAGATTTTGTGTGGTGGTGTTTTTTTTTGTACATTAGTTGATTAAGTAGGGCAAATTTCAATCGGGGACGATTGGTCTTCCTCATTCCACTGTTCCATGTCCAATCCTAATGGCCCTGTCACACTACGATGCTTCTCGCCGGCGACCCGTCAGCGTTGAAAATAAAATTAAAGCGTCGAGAAACGTTAAACTTTTAGGGGAAATATGGGGAAATTGGACGTTGGTGCAGCGTGTCATTAGCGCGGGGCCAACGTTGTGGTAACGTATATCGGCGCGTTCTCTCTGTGTCTCTGTCTGTGTCTCTGTCTGTGTCTCTGTCTGTGTCTCGTCTGTGTCTCTGTCTGTGTCTCTGTCTGTGTCTCTGTCTGTGTCTGTGTATGTGTCTCTGTGTCTGTGTCTCTGTGTCTGACTCTGTCTGTGTATCTGCCTGTGTCTCTGTCTGTGTCTCTCTCTGTGTCTCTCTCTGTGTCTCTGTCTGTGTCTCTGTCTGTGTCGCTGTCTGTGTCTCTGTATGTGTCTCTGTCTGTGTATCTGTGTCTGTCTCTGTATGTGTCTCTGTATGTGTCTCTGTCTGTGTCTCGGTATGTGTCTCTGTTTGTGTCTCTGTCTGTGTCTCGTCTGTGTCTCTGTCTGTGTCTGTGTCTATGTGTCTGTCTCTGTGTCTATGTGTCTGTCTCTGTATGTGTCTCTGTATGTGTCTCTGTCTGTGTCTCTGTGTCTGTGTCTGTGTCTCTCTCTGTGTCGGTGTCTGTTTATGGTCTGTGTCTGTGTATCTCTCTGTCTCTGTGTCTGTGTCTGTCTGTGTCTGTGTCTCTGTGTCTCTGTCTCTGTCTGTGTCTCTGTGTCTGTCTCTGTATGTGTCTCTGCCTGTGTCTCTGTCTGTGTCTCTGTGTCTCTGTCTGTGTCAGCTCCATAAGAATGCCGAGCGCAAGGCAAGGAAGGGACGCATATATATTTGTAAGTCATTGGTTTGACTCGACCAGGGTTCGAACCTACGACCCCACAATTGAATTGGCCCTTATCACACTCTGTTCTTAAATGTGTTACTTTGTTGTGTGTTATAAGTATAAGTCCGCTAAGTTCTCAGAATGGTGGCAAATATAACAGTACGGCCAGATGCCACGGTGACAAAAGGGGGAAAGCTCAACTTAAATTGTAGCAAGAACCATTACATTGGCAGAAACAAAATAAACATTTGATAAGAAAGCTAGGTGTACTTCATATATGTATATATATATATATATATATATACAAATCTATATATGTATATATATACATATATATATATACATAAATATATATTAGTAATACTAAAATGAAAGCCCCACCCCTTCTGTGCTTCTACATACCAGACGGCCGCTTTTCACTTTCCGCAATGACTCCAGTCGCCAGGGCAACCAGCAACCGGCTGGGGAGCAAGGATTCCTATAATTTCACCTCCTGCACCACGCCGAATAGACAACACCAACACATAATTGAAAAGATTAAGTTTGCACTTTTCCTTAGACTTTGCATGTTCCTACATCGCAACATATATGAGTGCAGTTTGTGGCGACGGAACATCTGACGGCGGTTTAGTTTTTATATTTATTATATTTATGTTTGTTATTAGGAGATGTCTCCTAGGCGCTGTTTAGAGTTTGTATCGTGGGTCTGGGATTGGGGAGTATCATAAATGGTGGTTGTGTGTTTAGTCACTAAATCGATGAATGATCCCCACCCACCCACCCCCCACCCGGATCGACGTGAGGATCAGCTGACAAGGGGTATCAAGGTATTCTCATACCCTTCAGTTGTGGGGGGGGGGGGGCTGTCAATCAAAAAGTAGTAATACTAATAGTATTCTACCGAATCAGATTTAAGGCGATGAAGTGAGCATTACGTTACATGATCATGTATTTTTATATATAATTGAAGGCCATATTAAATATAATATGACATATTTTACATTCTATAACAGTTATATGATTGAGTAACACTGATATTTGATCATAGTTAATCAATACCTAATTGGATAAGTAAAGTATGATATTATATAATTGTCACTCCATTATCATTATATAATTGAGTAAGCCTGACAACTGGTCATATATATTAAGCATTTAATTGGATCTTTGATCATTTATTGACCACTGTATTACTGGTATAGATGATCAGTATTGGTGACTGGTAAGGTATAATAAATAGATCCCGACATCACTGACTTTAAATGCATAATTGATCATAGTTGATAACCGATTGGATGACGTGAAATCAGTGCTTGTAGTATAATTGTGTTGCCTACACTGGTCCGCCGGGTCCGGTTATGTTATGATTCTCGTCCACATTAGCAGAGTGGCACCGCGCCCCCCTGGCGGTGCACCTCACAGATGTCGTCTGCTCAGTGGATCCAGTTCGCGCCAAAAGTGTGCCGACGCGTGCCGCCGACTGCGATTTATCATATTTATTTATGTCTGGTCTATTTATACCTATATAATTCATGTATCTCTTCTTTTTTTTAAAGAGGGGCGGGGGGGGGGTATGTTTGTGGGGGGTGGGGGGGCGCCCCTGGTCCCTAGAGGGAAGTTGTTGAGCTTCGTGGGTTATTTACAGATATCCGAATCCGGAAGCCACCGAAGCGTGAGTGGGGTGTGGGGTGAAGCTCACCAAGGCTGACCCGATCCTGATCCCCTTGCTATATAGTGTTGCTCACATTTGGTATTCATGCGATCCAATTCACCAGATGCGATTATCGCATAATACGGCCTTATGGCTGGCACACACCTCCCGTCTGTGCGCACCCACCTACCGTTTACGATGTAAAACTGCCCGTTTCGCGCACAAAAATCGCTAGGTGTGCGCCCCCCCGCGCACACCTAGCGATTGCGATTCGCGCATAAAACTCAGTTTTTAGTGCTAAAAGCGGCCGTTTACGATTGCGATTCGCGATTCGAAAAACGAATCGGCCCGTTTTCAGTTTTAAGCGGGTCGGGTCGCGAGTTTTAATGCGCGAATCGTAAATGGGAGGTGTGCACCAGCCATTAGTTTGTTCGTTTAAAAATAGGAACAAACCGGATGCATCGTTTTTTGTCGCGTCAGACAAATCTAGTCAAATTCAGCATTCCCAATGTGGTTATGACCCCTAATTGTCTATGTTTACTTTTTGTGATGAGCGGTCGTTAAGCAAACAAACATTCGCAACGTGGTATTAACTCGGATTGATATTGTTACTGACTAATTATAACTGCATAGTCCGATGAAAGCCTACAATTTTCAAAACCAAATCACTGACCTAGATTTTATCCAACATATCCAATATTAGTGTTGTTAGGTACTGATGCACTTATCAGGCATATCTTCCTGCATAGAAGGGAATACTAAGTCGATTTAATACAAACTCTTACTGATGAAGCCAATAGTGTAAAAAAATAATTATTATTATATTTTTTTATTGAGGGTGTGTTTATACTGTCCATAGCATATAAGCTTGAGTACTTGGGCTTGTTTTCAATGCTGGCCAGCTGTAGTGGTGGAGTTATCTTATCACACAGTAGCTGATACGGTGTTTGATTGCCTGTATTACAGTAGCAGGTAAGTGGTTGCTTAGTATGGTTAGTAGTCTATGTTAGTTTTTTTGGATTTTCTTGGTATATATATATATTTTATTTTTTCTACTCTTATTACTAGACTAGCCTACTCATATTTACATATCATAGGCTTGCACGTGTTTGTTAGGTGTGTTATCTCATCAATTTTGGTATGGTTTCCTTCCATTGGCCGTCCTGCTGGTGGGCCATGACATATCACATGCCCCCTTGCAGTGGGGCTTAGTGGGGGTTTCCTAGCCATAATTTGCACAGACATTTTTTGTATGTTTTTAGGTCATGAATTTGTCATTCCTTTACTGTTTGGGCATTTCATGCCTTGGCAGCCATTTACAGTGTGCTCCTCTTCATGAGCTCTGATTTGGCTTCTGGTCTGCCTTAGTAGTGGCGCGTTATTTTCTCTAGCATTCCTTTGTGGTTTCGTTTAACATAAAAGCCATATCAAACGTTGCATGCTTTCAGTTCAACATCTCCAAAGATAGCCATTTGGAGCTCAAGTTATTTCAAACTAAAGTAGGTTTGGTGATTATAACTAGCAGTATCACCCTAAATGTATTTATATAATGAACAAATCCAGAAAAAAATCCAAGGCATCAGCCTATTTAAATTTAGAATGAAATGAGTTCCCATTTGAATTCCCATCTGCAATCGACCCCCGCCCTCATCAACCCTCGGCCTGCACCCACCTCCACCCACCTCCACCCACCCCCGACCCGCCCCCTACCGCCCTCCAGCAGCTAGAGTGCATGAAATTGTAACACCCCTGTACCAAACTCCTCCCAAACTCCCCAGGTGTCCTCTACAGTTCGCCTAGGGAATAAGTACCATCCATAGAAAATAAGAGTTAAGTATCCGCCCCCCACCTACGTATCCCCACCCGTCTAACAAAAGCTATATAGAAGGGATATTGTCACAGAAGAGAAACCATTAGTACCAAGTCTCAGGCTAAATAGTGTACATATTATACCCGTGACAGCGGCAGCGCATGCGCAAGTTTCATAGGCATAAGATATATATGAATAAAATTCATTTACCAAAGAAAATGCAGTAGAACCAGAGTAACACGGCACCTATTACTTACATGAGCATAAAACACGCAGAATCATATATATATATATATATATATATATATATATATATATATCTAAAGAAAAAGTTAAAATCGATGGTTTTCATTCCAAAGACCCAACCAAGTAGTCATTAACTCAATTACCACTGTTGCAAATTTTGTTCTCTCTTTGTCTGACAACTCCCTTGATATATTAGTCCTTGGTACTTTAATAACCCAGGATAGGAAGGTCAATTAAGTACTACTTTATAATAGTATAATGGTTCAATAATAGTAAGAGGAATCCAGTTTGCCGATCCCATCATCGTAAGAAAATGTGTGCCACGGGGATGAACTTGGATTGGTATGCTAGAGAGTTATCCGAAGATAGAGGACATCCAATGTATGTGCAGCAAATACTTCTCATTACACCCAACATTGTCCTCATCACCTAATATGTGATTGAGAAAAGTTGTCGGCTCGTCAACTTTGACCTAGAAGAAACTAAAATGAGTGGTATCTGGATGTTTTGTTTGCACAGCATGATGGACAACAATTCTTCTCGTATCAATAGTGTCCACAATTTAATAATAGCTTTGCTAAGTGTATCAATAACAAAATAGTATTATATATCAGTATGCATATATGTATAGATATCCATAGTTATGCATATATATGTACATATATTATATATATCTACATATATATCTACATGTATACACATATAAAAAATATATACACACATATATACACATCTATATATTTTATTAATTATATCTACATTCTAAATAAATATCGACATATCTACATATATGTGACATAATATGGCCATGCACAAAAACAATTAGACCTGAATGAAAATCCCTATATAACTTATAACGACCACTGCGCGTACTTATCGCTTGTCCCCCATCCGGGGGGGGGGGGGGGGGGGCGGGCGACGTGTGTATAATGGCGTCGCCGTGCGCACGGCGACGGACGCGCCCCCGCGGCGCGTGCGCGTGGTAAACCCGCTCTGATTGGACGAGCCCATCGCCAGCTGGCCTCGGTCGCGTGGCCTCTCTTCCTTGACACTGCAAAAATCCCCAACACCTGCCGCATGACGTCACAGCCCAGATACGCTTCATTGAGGAGTCCAACTTGGCCAAACAATTGCAGTGTTTTCTCGGGAAGTCGATGACATATCCGTGGTTCCGAGTCAGGGCTGGGAGGAGCAGGCAAAGTGTGTGTGTCGGGGGGGGGGGGGGGGGGGGGGGGGGTGTATGTATGTAAGAGTGCGGAAGTGTCCCATCGGTTGTGTGGGGAGTTATTTTGGGGGTGACACGCAGCCGGTCCGTGTCTAACCAGCACCCCCTCCCACCCTTGTCATTTAATCTCTGGAGTGTGTCACTGTAAGAACTTCACATCCATTTTCCTAAATGATGTGGTTGTTGTATTCTCGAAAGTACCGTTCGCTCGACTTTCATCTGACCTTTTATATATGTGTATATATATATATATATATAATATATATTATATATATATATATATATATATATATATGGGTCGTTCTGAGAAACTGTGTACCACTTGAGGTAGTCTACTTGAAATGCATATTTCAAAGAAACCCATTATTGGAGTGTCAATAATTAGGTGTCATCATATATGTATATATAGCGTATACATAATTACAGATGTGACTTTATATGTGTATGTGTCCATGCATATATACATGTATGTGTATGTATGTATGAATATATTGCATTTCTACATGTTATAAGTATGTTGATGTGCATGCATGTATGCATGCATATCTATGCTTTCATATGTATACATGCATATCTATGCATGCACATGTATGCCATATTTGTATACAAAGAGGTATGTATGTGTGTTTCATGCATGCAGGTATGTATGTGCAAGATTATGAATCATTATCTGTATATTATGTATGTATATTATGTATCCTGGTGACTGGATGGGGTGGCCACTGGCTTCCCTGGCCAGGAGATCGTTGGTTCGAACCCAGGCCGAGCTAAACCAACGATCTACAACGTTGCGCAGATCAGAATCTTCCGGATTTATCTGGAATTCCGGATTTTTGATTTGCCCAATTTTTTCCAGATATGGTAAAAAAAAATGCGACCATTCTGGGTCTAGCCAAATTCCTAAAATGTGTTCCTGCTTTTTGTTGGTGTCAATCCATTCTCATCTTTGACGAAGATATTTTTTCTACGGAGCCTGAGTATATATATATATACCCTTAATTATATGTATAGAACTGATTTGCTCACTACATGTACCAAGATAATGTGTCTGAGTGGGATATGACGTCACACTACTCTTACCATATTGCCATCTTACCATCTTCCGTTGGAGCAGCACTATAAATCACCATGAGTCAGCACTGCCACGAGTTACACGCTGCATGTTGCTAGAATGTAAAGCCCCAATAAATAAACTGTATATCCTGATGTACTTAGGACTGTATCTCCTTCCAAAATATTCCCATGTAGAGTCTATATAATAAGTGTGCACATTGTAATAAGTACATTATTGGGCGATCACTTCTACTAAGTTGTAGTATATTATCTAGCTTGCTACTGGTGATGGGTACACACTGGTGCCTTATAATAGTTATATCATACTGAGTTCAGTAGTACTCCCGGGTACTGGCCCATTATCAGCAGCATTAAAGAGCATATTTGTTTATGTAAATGCTGAGCTCATTTAACATTTGTTCAGCTTGCCACCAGCATCCACTGTCAATACAAGTCACGATCTGGCTATTACAAAGCCTGACCTTCATAAGGCGAGTATGTCGTTTAGATTCAATCCAATCTTGTGGACAGGACCGATTCGAATAGCTTGGTTGGTTGGTTGTTGGACTTTTACGTCCTGGCAACATCTAAGGTCATATCAGGATCGGTACTGACTTGAGAAAGTGCACACTCATGGCAACTTTATAGCATTGTCTCAATGGGAGACCAGGCCACCAGTGCCATGACTGGATATTCCACTCAGTCACATTATCCTGACACCGAACCAACCAGTCCTTGCCCTGTCATAATAATTCCGAGTACCTCCCATTAGAATAGTGTTTATATAATATTAAAACAGATTAGCACACCGAAGACCCTGCTTGAGGCTGTTCATTTGCTTAGGGCGAGGCACAGTACTAAGAGTATTTGCTGTAATTGACATTTCAGTGTTCAATTAATATGATCTGTGCTTCCCTACTCATTCATAGGTGGACTGCGCCTTTTCCAACCCCTCACAACCCCATGCCACACACACCTTACCGGTTCTCTTCGGTGATCGCTGATAGTGCTAGTACCAGCTTTGAATAATATTCACTGTTTAATTTCCAGAACAGGATTTCATCTATTCCTAGGAAATAAACATATTCTATGAAGTTTGATGTTCGTTGTTTGTTTGTTGTTGTTTTACGTCCTAGCAACATCTAAGGTCATATCAGGACGGGTACCGACTTGTGACAGTGCGCACTCATGGCGACTTTCTAGTGCTGTCCCACTGGGAAACCAGGCCACCGGCACCATGACCTGGTATCCCACTCAGTCACATTATCCTGACACTGAGCACACCAGTCCTTGCCCTATCCTAATAATGCCGAGCGCCTGGCTAGGAAGCAACAAGTATCAATTTTAAAGTCATTGGTTTGACTCGACCGGGACTCGAACCAACGACCCCACGATCTACCAGCACGGGAGACAGACGCTCTAACTCATTCGGCCATCCCGTTTGGTCTTATTCTATGAAGAGAAATGCGTGAGAAGACACAACATTTCAATTGGAATATAGGATTAACAAATAATATCGCATGCTCACTTGCATGCCTGTTTAAACTAAAGCGCTTGTAATTAATGTTGCTCTATTACAGAAATTTAAATTCCTTAATGAAAATGACCAGTTCGGCTTAGCCGACCCATCGGTACGATCAATGTACAAGTATAACAGTCCCGATATGATCTAAGATGTTGCCAGGACGTAAAACTCCAACAACCCACCATATACAAGTATACCCAATTTTGCGACACCCCGTTTAACCCTGATTCACTATACCACTGTTTTATCAATATCAGGGTAACCACCTATACCTACTCTCCATATATGGGATCCAAACCTGGGTTCTTTCGGCAGTATTAAGTCGCCATAACTACACTCTCTCCTAGGCGTCCTGAAATGACTAGACATTGCTAGGAAAACGGAAAATAACAAACAAACTCTATTCGGGTTGCATCATAATGACCCCGTATAACGCTGTTTCAGATAGCGCTGTTCCGTCCTGATATAACTCTAGATGTTGCCAGGACGTACAACTCCAACAACCAACTAATATAGCGCTGCATCTTTAGGAACATATCTAGAACACTAAGCAGTGTGAACATGTACCCTGAACATGGTGGCTGCTAGATAAATTAACACAATTAGCAAAACAGTTGTCCCTCACTTAATTACGTTCTGTTAGAGTTGTATTAATTAGCTAATTTTAAAGGTATGTCCAGAACGGTCCACTGGCTCATTATACGTTGCTATAGCGACACCCTGTTGGAAGTTAAAGATTAGGGTTCTGTCGCGTGCGTTGGGAGCCTAATCTATTACTGGTTACCATAGTAACGCAAAGATGTCTACACTTTGCTGAAATTAAGCCAAAATTGTGTGTGTCTGTGGTTGCGCGTGTGTCTGTGTGGTTGTTTAAGGGGGTAGGGTAGCCGGAGGTCTATGTGTGTGTGTGGGGGGGGGGGGGTAACTTGGACAAACCTCGAGTGGGTGGGTGAGTGGGGGGAACATTTTGTTTGCGGCGCAGCATGGAGCGTTGTACAGAGGGGCGGTGTGAGAGGGGAGTGGCAGGAGGTGGGGCAAGGGTTGACAGGGAGGTCGGCGTCGGACGGCAGGGGGTTGTGCTGAGGGTGTGATGTGCGTGTGGGAAGGGGGGAGGGTGCAAAACTGCAAACTGTAAAGCTGCAAAACTGCCAAGAGCCTGGGCATTAGCTGGTTTCGGCTCTAACTCTGAGCCGCGGCCTAGGTATTGAGGTTTCTGGATGTAATTGTGTGTTGGAGGCAATGGGGTGGGTGGAAAGGTGAATGTGTGGGTGTGGGGGGCTGAGAGGGTCTGGGAGGGGGGGGGGGGGAGGGTAGCCAACCTCAAACCGAGACTCGGTAAGGGAGGGTGGACTTGCCTATGGGCGGTGGCACGTGTCTGCGTGATGATTCAGCAGCCAGTATTGTTATGCAGATCGAGGGAGGGGGAGGGGGCGTGTGCGCGTCCCTGCGATGGTGCCCAGGGCACGCGCACTGCATGTCAACGGCGGGAGGCGCTACCCCGCCCCGGCCCCGCCATGCCCCGCCCGCCCTCAGCCACTCGGGCCCCCTGGCTGGCCCGCGGCATGGGGGGGGGGGGGGGGGGGGGGGGGAGCATTGGCAGCGGGAGGAAGAGGGTGGAGGAGGTCCTAACTTACTCTTAATGTTCTATAAGTTCCGTGGAAGGTTGCATCAGCCAAATTGAATAAATAGGGATACAGCACCCCTTAGTAGGTTTGGCGTTTTGCTATTGCGTACGTACTCTAACTTCTAAGGCTGAATGACATTTATGTATTTAAAAAATACTAATTCTGCTCAATGTAATAATTCTGAATTCAGTGTCACACTTGCTGAAAGGTAGGGTTAATGAAGGACTGTCTGAGGATAGGTTCAATGGTCTCGGCATTTATAATTTAGGTGTTGTCGTCTAACTTCTCAATGTGGTCTTCCCGGTTGCCACCACTCAGTGTGAACCGGGGTGTTTGCCACTGTTTTACACCAGGTGGCAGTAGGGGACTGTCGGGGTGTAGACGGGCCCAAAAGTCGAGGTCAAGGGTCATACCTGACTGGGTCCTACGTGTCTGAGGCAAAGCGTATTCGTCGTTCACCACTGCAGTAATGTCGTGTGTATCCCCTGGGAACTTAGAAAATTAGTTAGATTTTTTCTGGTACTGAACACCTAATGCTGGTACTATAGTAATGTATATTTGCGTATGCGTGGGATATATGTACATATTTGCGAGAACCAGAGAGAGAGATCATAAATGGTGGTGGATGGTCCATGTTGCAAAGACGCATACTCGAGTACACACAGGCGTTTATCCAGGGTTTAACTCGGCTGCATTTTTAATTGTATTTGAAGTTTCATAATCCAATGGGTTTTGAGTTTCTGTCATTTTCTGAGATAAATATATTAGGGTGATCGTTATAATGTACCCTACTTTCACTTGAAGTATGTTTTGTTTTTAATAGCTAACTTTTGAGATATTTGAGGTGCAAAGAAGCCAAATTAGTTTTGGCAAGCTTGCCAAAACTCTGACACCATTGGTTTCTGCAGTAATAGGTTCTATTAAATTGCCTCAGTATCTATTTTCTTCTATGTGGTGACACATGTTTAACAAGTGCACCACTATTTAAGTTAGATATGTAGAATCAAATTGAGATATTTGTTTCGGTTTTGACAATTTGATGCTTCATCCGACTATGCAGCTTTAAAATGAAACACAAGGAATGTACAATTTTCCTCACACAAGCGAAGTAAAAAGAGTTGAAAAGCTGTTCAAAAGGTGCCACATGGAACAGTTGCTCCGATAGTACCCCCCCCCCCCCGAGCTAAGCCACTTAGCACATACGTATGCCAACCCGCACATCATAGGAAAATATGGCTCTATTTTAGAAACTCCCCCTGCTCCTCTAACAAAACTGGGTGGCTGAATTGTTCAGTGTCCGCACTCAATGCCAGCGATTATTGGAGTAGAACTTCTGGGGTTGAATCCCTGGCTCAGTCAAAGCAATGACGTACAAATTGATACGTATCCCAGCAAAGCCTGGTGACCAGCGTTACTAGGATGTGGCAAAGAGCAGTGGAATAATGAAGGTCAATTGTGTGTAGGTTTAAATTCCCCTGCTTAATCAACGAATGTGAAATTTAAAATGAAAAATGCGGCCCTCTTACGTCCTATTTCTTGGAGTTTTCAAATAGCACAATATTTTAAAGCATTAAACACCTTGATTTGATGAGAATCCAATTTATTTCATCTTCCAACAATGCCTCGCTAAATATAGTGCGCTTACCCGTTCAGCATATGGTCAGAGTACCAGGACAATAGTTTACACAAAAATTATATATGAAATATTTGCATTTGTAACGTTTAATTATATTTTAATTATCTGGAATTAAGAATTGTGGGTTTCTACAATACGATTAAATAAACATTGAATTATTTTAAATGGCGACATTTACGTACTCAATTTTCGAACTGTGGTAGAGGTGATAGGGCATTATTCTTAAAGAACTTTAGTACATGCCTAAGCAATAACAACGACACCTCGCTAGTAATGTAAGTAACTGAACCAGTTATCTGATTGAATTAGCGCTGGTATATGACACAGCATTTGCGTCATGTTCGTGAAAGAAATGGTGGTAATCCATTTCCGCATTTGTTGCGCATTTCACAGAACCAATAATTGATCGGCATTTACCCGGAAATACTTAATTTCCGTATGTGAATCAATCGATGATCGAGTCCCTGCAGCGTCTGATCCGCAGTCATAGCGAACGCTGACTTTTAGTTCTAAGTTTGCCTACCAGATGGCGGTAGCGCGCAGTGGCGCTGCACACTACAGCCTGCAGACGCGGTGGCGGGTGGAGGAGGTGGTGTTGTCGGGGCAGGAGGGGTGTGACGAGCCGGAGAGAGGAGGAGGGGGTGGAGGCCCCTCAGCGCTGGGTGCGCCACGCGACAGCCCCCCCCCCCCCCCCTCATCCTGATTAACTATGCAGGCTGATAGGGTGGGCAGCTGGCCTCCCGGTGCGCCGTGAACCATGAACGTCTCAGTGCGTACGACAGCCCTGCCAGCCCCGGAGTCGCGGGGGTGTCTGCTTCGTGAACAGGCGACGCCCCCGTGTGTGGTGAGCGTGGGCCAGACCGGGTTTCCGACCCTCTCCGCCGCGCTGTGCCTCCTCCCCTGCGCTGACTAGTCTAACTCAGGTCCGCGAACTCAAACACTCATCGCAGGCCGATTTAGTCGATCTCCGGGTTGAGAGAGAGCGAGAGTTCCCTGCGTACACTGACATATACTACGCATGCGGGTAGCAAGTCATCATGCACTCATGACAGCCCCTTACTGCAATTTGATTAAAGTGAATGTACCCAGGATAAACAGGAATTGGGGTAGCTAGGCGGGCGGTAGTTGGTGGACGGTGGTTGGGGAGGTGGGTAGTTCGTACAGATTGATGTGTCATAGAACTAATACTCGTGATCCGTGGGGATGTTATCAAGGGTCATGACTCGTGTCAGGGGATGTGTATGATGTGTATGGGTTGTGGGCGAGTTGGTCAGCGAACTAGAAGAGCGGGTGTAGCGGGTCTGGTAGTCTGGTTCCATCTAGACATATATAGTACAAGAGCAGGCCAAAACTTAAAGAAAAAGGAATATTGCCTCTCCCCACACGTATGCTTACATTAATGTTAAACTACGTAGATATACTTCCGGATCCTGGTGCAAAGGGCATTACATGAATAATATTACAGTGAAGCTAGACTTACCTGTAAGTCGGTGGATTACATAGAATTATTAAGAATCTAACGAATCTTACAAACACCATCTTGCCAAGTCGTGACCAGTGAATACAACTGATGAATAAACGAGGACTATGGACACTAATGATACATTTATTTAAAACAATTGAGTGCTTGATATTATGTTGAGGGGCCTAATTGAGAAGAAACTCAGCAATAATCTCAATGCTGACTGTGAGCTGAATAGTCTACAGCTTCTCGTACGTTGGAAAGCTGGCAACCGCCCGGCCTAGTGGTTGACAGAGGGATGGCTGCCGGACACACGAATGCATGCCTTACCGTTAGGTTAACTTTTATTGAACAAACACGCGCTTGGTGACATTGATGTGAGGCTTCCCGTGGGTAGCCACTGCGATTTCCGTAACAGATGACAGCATTAGCTCTCTATAATAAGAAAAGTATCACAGAACGGGAAAACCCGCCCTGCGAGTGAGTAAGCAACAGTGAGTGGTTGGGTGCCGTCACCACGCAACCCTCGACCGAGCACACCGCGTGTGTGAAGCCAGTCCCGTGGCTGCAGACCGATCAGCTGATCAAAACGTACACGCTGTCCACAGCCGTGCTCCTCGCCTCCAATCACACCAGTCGGCCAATCCCTATCCAATCCCCTAGTCGCTGGCAGCTACAGGTTCAATGGGTGACACTGGTAGATCGTTGGAAAATGGTGAATTCTTGGTCTGAAGAAAATAATTGGCAACTCTCATACGCCAAAATCTTTGCGGCGCCCAGCTGTCAAGCTACCACACCGCCCCGCAAATCCAAGCCACTGTTTACATCTGTCTCAGCCAATGGGCGCCGGGCTCACAGAGAGTGACGGTGGCCATGCGCTGATTGGTCAGCGCGAGCATAAATAGACGGAGAGGCACAAGTTTTCAGTCAGTGTTAGCTGAGATACTAAAAGGTCTAGTCCACGGCGTGGGCAAAGCACACCATATTCAGCGCTCCTAAGCGAGTCAGCGTTGCCACTCTACGCGCAACGACTGAGAAGAATACGAGGACCTGGGTTATTTATTTTGTCAAGTTTGAGTTGTCATCACGGAGTTTCACGGCGGTGCCATGGTGCCACAAGGACAACCGCAGACGGCGGTCGCTACGAGCACTTCCCCGGCGACGGGGCAGAATCAGCAGCCGCTGCAGGCCGGGGGTGACTTCGGCTCGCAATCCATCAACCCCAAAACGCAGACACCCTACACGGATGCTACGAAATGTAAGAAGACGACGAGTGGCAGCCACGTTAAGCGCCCAATGAACGCGTTCATGGTGTGGTCACAAATTGAGCGAAGGAAGATCTCCGAGATCCAACCCGACATGCATAATGCCGAGATCTCCAAACGGCTGGGCAAGCGCTGGAAGATGCTCAGTGATACGGAGCGTCAACCTTTCATTGAGGAGGCTGAGCGTCTGCGGATTCTACACATGCAGGAATATCCCGACTACAAGTACCGGCCCCGCAAGAAGGCAAAGGCCACCAAGTCAGAGTCGTCGGGTAAGAGTCCGAAAAGCTCTCCAAAATCCAGTAAGGAGCGGCGAAACAGCGGCAGCACTGTCAAGACAACCAACGGCGGTGGGGTGCAAAAGGCGAGTAGCAACACGATGAACAGTAATAACCGTCTCAAGTTGAAACTGACCATCGACAAAAAATTCAAGGATAGTATTAAGGCGAGTAAGCGCGTGCCTATGTCAATGAGCCAGCTGACACCGCCCGCCAAAGTGCCGTCCAGCCCTTCAGTGGACAGCCCGGGCACCCCTGAGTCAGCCAGCTTCTACTCGGATGAAGCCTACGACACTAGCCCGGCGACATCACCCGACGACTGCAAGCCCCAACTACCCCCGCCTAGTCACTACCAGGCGAGCTACACCCCGCTGATATTGACAAGCAATAACACCTACACGACACACCACCACCTCCAGCAGCAACAAAGTCTGCAGCAGCAGCAGGCGCAACAACAGCAGCAGCAGCAGCAGCAACAATCCCACGTCGGTGCCCCCACACCCGGTGATGAGCAAAGCACCCTGGCCGATCTGGACAACCTTACCGATGTGCTACAGATCCCACAGAACTGGCAATTTGAGCTGGGCACCCTGGATCTGGCGAAACTTGCCGATAGTTTTGACTTTACGTTTGAGGGCCAACCTCCCGCTCACCTTGAGTTTCCGGACTACTGCACCCCGGAGGTGACAGAGATGATGGACCAGTCGGACTGGTTAGACTGTAGCATTGGATCTCTGGTGTCGACTCAGTGACTCAGTGTGGTGGTATAACGCTAGTAAGACCAATGTATGGACTCAAAAAAAGCCCTACCGTGTGCGGCGCCCTCAGTCTAGGCTACTGCTCCTCCAGTACCCATCAAACCCACCCCGCCCAAGTTACCTTAATTAGTTAATACCTCCAGGGAGTGGAGGGTTAAGGCGGTGGGCATGGGAACTTATCTCTATGGATCTATGTGAATTGTGTGAGTGAGGCATGGACAGTGAACAGGGACGATCATATGGACACAGAACACTTAAGAAGTTAAGTTAAACACTAAAAAAAAAAACCGTATATCTATATCTATGTCTATCTATTCATACCCCTAGAAAAGAGTGTCAATTAATAATGATAATCCGTCGAATGACTTGTTTCATGCATTAATCCTACGTGTGGATGGAAGCGTCCTTTTGTGCTAATTATTAGCAGTAGCATCTCATCCTCATCAGTCGACTCACACCACCAGACACTGGAGGAGGAAGGATCCAAGACGGTAGGGATCCAAAAACAGTGATACATTCTGTGGACTTACTACGAAATACCCGGAGCGTTGTCAAGACACCCTCCTTACCTCGCCTGCCCCGCATACTCCCCTTCATTGCGGGTCATGTCTCGTGTTATGTACAGTATGCCAACAGTATGGCCATCATCCTCACACAAACAAACAAAAACTAAAATGCCAACAATTGCTTATTCCAAAATCCAAGGTAAGCAGCTGGGCAAAATGCATCCTCATTGCAAATGTACATTTCCCCATAAGACGTCATGTAAATCATCGATTTCATCGCCAAGTTCAACTACTCATCATCCACAGCCATGATATAAAACTATTATTATTATTATTATTAAAGACTGTCTGTCAGCGACTCGCTAGGACTGAGACTCGTGTATGGGCACTGGAGTGCATGCCGTGCGCACCTTCATGTATATTAAAGCGGACGAGAGAGGATGAGATACTAAAATGTACATTTACATGTATATAGTTTTTAAATATTTTCTCACGCTCTGGCTCTAGGCTCTGCCACTGCAGGGCTCACAGTTGACACTGTTGATATAAGCTGTGGACTGGTACGGGAGAACTGTACTCTTTATTATATAGGAATATGCATATCGATGAAAGGGCTGGCCTCCTTGACACTCGTGTGCGTAATATGATCATTATAATGGTGTAGAAACTATTATTTAAACAGAGAATTTTTCTACTTCGCAAGGACCAGGAGTTTAGATGCAATATATTTTATCAGACATTGACTGGAAAAGCAGTTTTATCGTTCACATTATTTATGTTAATATTGTACATTTAACTCGTTGGTTCAACAGAAGCACGATTGTAATATATATTTTCAATACACTGACTACGATTCGGTGAACCAGGCTATTTACATTGATATTTTGTATTAATGAAAATCATTGTATATTTATAATACAAATTTGCTTAGATAATCTTCATGCAAGGCACTTTTCTTCAAATTTCAAACACTCTGGGAACAAAATTACCTTTTTGTATCGTTAATTGCACAGAATAGATAGCGGAAGTTCCTTTTATATATTTCTTTTTATTTAACGCTCATAATATGGTATAGTATTTGTACAATCTTGTCCAACCGCACTGGATTCTGGGGTAAAGAAGTCAGTCTATTTATAACCCATCAACCCATGGATGTATCGTACGTAACCCCAACGACTGTATCGTGCATGCCGGACAACTATACAACCAATTCAGGTATAATTATTCTATTTCCAACGAACAAGCCTTGACTATAGGAAGTATTTTGGCACTGATGGCCATATTGTGATTATTATCTGCATTTGATATTTTGTATATTAATATAAAAAAATGTATACAAGTTGTAGATGATGAGTACATGAAATAATGTGTGCTGAATAATAATACAAAAATGAAAATCGAAACTGATCTGAATTTGTGCTTCCTTATTTATGTTTTTAATATCATTGTTTGATTTTAATGGGCCTATGCAAAACACAGCTATAGACATAGTATAGTATTTATTATTATACCATTCGCTTTACCATACCAGTATGATAACTGATTTTGGCGTTGTGTTAAATGCTTCAATGGCAAACGTGATTTTATCGATATTGATGCATTTACTTTGCTATATATATATTATATAATTAACCGATTATATCCATATCATTTGGCTGGCATATGCTCCGCTCATTGGGATCGGATTAGGTTTGGATCTGAACAGTCATCAATTTGAATTTAGATACAAGATTCACCCCTAACCTATTACCTCTAAGCCCAACCTCGCCGTGAATATGCCTATGCTGCCGACAAGGCGTAAAGCAACCGCCAATCAATTAATCAATCAATTTAAGCCTAACCCACAGTCTGAGGGTAGGGAGAGTAACTTACTAACTATTATCAACTGTGTCACCGCGTATTCACTCACGCATTCATGTATTCTACACTGCATGCTGCCATGCATGCACTAACCACTCAAGTCTGGCTGCCTGCCGTTCACGGTTCTGTATTTAAGCTGCACACCCAAAGCCCGCCAGCTCTGTTCACCCAGACATGCCTCTGGATGCATTGGGCACGGCTTGCTAGCCCCCGGGCCTGGCGAGGCCATCACCCGGGCGTCAGAGGCGCCAATCAGCTGTGCGCCAAGCAGACCCGTCGCGTAGACACGCTACGCTACCCTGGCGCGACCGCCAGTGTTTTGAATCTGTCCGGCCTTCACCCTCGTTCCCAACTCCCACCCAGTAACCGTCTAAATGTAGGTCAATGTTGCCGCGCCTCCACCGCCGCTTCTGCCGCCGCCGCCGCCGCTTCCCTTCCCCCCACCCCCACCGGCCCTGCCACACACCATCTGCATCCCCCGCCAGCTAAACCGGCGTCTGTGACCGTGCCCACCCTAGGGCAGGCGGCCGGCCGGGTTGTGGAGTTCAGCTCGCTCACATCCCAGGGCCCCAGCGGTCGTGTTGTCAGTAGAGTAAAGCCCACAGGGGACCAACGGCCGCGCCTCGTTTCTCTCGTAGCACAGATTGTAAACTCGGCAACTATACACGCATGCGCACATGTGTTTACGGTGAATATATGTGTGTATTTGAATGCAATATTTATATATATATATATATATATATTCATACGCATAATGCGTATACTGCATATATTCACAGTAAATAATCTGCTTGTGCGCATATATATTATATATATATATATATATTTATTATTTACTTACTTACTCATGTAGCAGCTCCGCCCTGACATGACCGTAGATGTTGCTAGCATGTAAAACAACAAACTGTAGCAGGTAAACAACAACAAAAAAGAATATATATACTGGCAATATATAATTTTCCCTCATTGTTTTTATGAGAATAATAAGTTCATAACAACCGTAAAAGTAATATTACGACGTACCATTTTGCTAATATAAATTGATGGAGTAGATCTACTTATTTCAACCCACGTCCGAGAATCGATGTTTGAAACGCTCAATAGCAGTTTGGACGCCTTCGTGGAAGATACGACTTTATGAATGATTGGATTTTGGAGAGCTATCGCCAAGGTACTACATCCTGATATGATAATTCATGATTGCGGAGAAGGGAATAACATACTAACTATTCACATACACAATCAGGCATTCTGGTATTTCACAACGGCATTACAAATCTGAAGCCAAGTTCCACAAATTAAACCCACACAGATCACTAATCCCAATTTAACATGCAGAAGAAACTCCCTTTTGAACTGGAAGTTGTGTGACTTGGAGAGTCGCTTCTAACCCACGTGCCATCAATTCATGTAAACGTCTAACATTCTGAGAATTGGCCCCACGTATCTATTTTAAGAGCAGTGCGATGGTGGTATAAATGCGATGTAGAAGGAAGTCAAATGCGATGCATAAGTTGCCATTTGAGCTCCATTTCGTTATAGTTACATTAATATATTGCTTTGCCTATGAAGACCATTTGAGTTTTCTTCAGAGATGTCGGTGCGGGACTTTATTTTAGTTGCTATGTGTTTTCCACTTTTATGACGTAGATAAACTCTATCCGTGTCATGTATATAACACGACCACTACGCCGATTTTACAACCAGGTCCCTTGATGTATGCTGGCCTATCTAGTGCTGCTCTTATCCCATCTGGCCACGTGCTTGATAGGAGAATTACATACTTACATACATACATACATACATACATACATACATACATACATACATACATACATACATACATACATACATACATACATACATACGTACGTAGGTGCGTACGTACGTACGTACGTACATACATACATACATACACATACATACATATATACATACAATGTCTGCACACATACAGATACACATACATATAGGCCTTCAGGTACACATAGTCCACTCCCCACTCACAACGGGATCCCCTCATTCGCTCTATCTCATCCTGGCTCTCAGAACACGCAAAACTATATGTTCATGATTTACCAACCTGTAACATATACTGAAATAAGTAAAGCTATGTTGACACCTGCTACTACCTTCCCCAATTACCAATAGATAATAATGTTAATGGACCAGACCGGATGGTCGAATCAGCTTGAGGTCCGTCTCCTGTTTTGGTAGGTCATGGGAATCGAACCCACGGGTTCGACCAATGTCTTAATAAGTTAAACCAATGAATTAGGTTATACTTGTCACTTCCCAGAATGGCATTTGCCGTTATCAGGATAGGGCGAGGACTGGTTGGCTTATTGTCAGGATAACCTGAGTGGAATATCAGGTCATGGTGCTGGTGGTCAGGTCTCGTAGTGGGGCAGCACTATAAATCACCATGAGTACACACTGCCACAAGTTGTTACCCATCCTGATATGACCTTAGATGTTGCCATGACATAAAACTCTAACAACAACCGAACATATGGAATGTGCCGGGTTACTCGCCTAGGACATATATGTGGCCTCAGTGAGATGCATGATTTCCGTCCGTGCTATGTACATATACCTATATATATAGCACAGGTTGGTCTACTGCGTCATGAGTCTGTTTATATACAGGAAAGCACGTGGCCCGGACACGGGTTCACATGTTTCCACCATGACCCTGCCATAGGCTATATAACAACTCTAAGCCACTCACACAGTTTATCAGATATCCACGTGCTTACTATTGTTTACACTTGTATAATATACTTCCCCCTCCCCCTCCCTCCCTCCCACACCACCCCTAGCTAGTTCAGAGAAACCAGGATTGTCGGCGTGAGTGTACACAGAATGTTATGTTTCATAGTTCTTGTGATTTGATGTCTATGCGTAGTACCTGTATAGCGAACGTCTAATCAAATGCCATATGCACTACGATGAGCAAGCACATTGTCTCCATTTGAAATAGGTGTCGTTAAGTGCAGTGTTCGTCATCTGCATATTTGTTCTCAATTTAGGACAGTTGCTTTGAGACCAGGCTGCCAGCAGCATGAGCTGATATTCCACTCACGTTATCCTGACACTGAGCCAACCAGTCCATGCCCTATCCTAATAATGCCCTGCGCCAGGTTAAGAAGTGACAAGTATCAATTTTTACGTCATTGGTTTGACTTGACATGGGTTTGAATCCCATGATCCACCAAACTGGGAGACAGACACTCAACTCCTTTGGCCATCCCATCTGGTCATATACAGTAAAGCCCCTCTCTAAATCGACCGACTTTTAGTGGTTCAATTAGGGAAGTGGTCGGTCTATGGTTAGAATGGTATTGCTGGGACCCAAATAAAGCGATCGATATAGGGGAGTGGTCGATCTTTGGAGGTGGTCGGTTAGGGAGGTTTTACTGTATATATCATATCTACCGAGACATTGATTACTGTTTATACAGTACTGGATGTGTATTTTCAATGACGGCGTCCGGAAGCGGTGGCCGAATCGGTAAGAGCATATATATACTTTCCATGAAGAAGATCAGGAGTTGAAATCCTGGCCAAATCCAACTAACAATACAATAATAAATACTTCTCGCTACCCGGCGTGGGGCTCAGCATTGCTATGATAGGGCAAGGACTGCTTAGGGGCTGTCACATTACGATGCATCGCACCGACGTATGTGATTTTTGGCCGCTACATCGGGATATGATGTTGTGCATTAGGCGCTCGTTGGTATACGTCAATGTAGGTTGCAGTTCATCGGGATATGGCATCGCCCGTCGGCAAAGTTTTGTGCATGCATAAACTTTTGATGTTCGACAATGTGTGCATTTTAAGTCAGCCATATGCTATGTATATGTTAGGCATACCTTAGACAAATGTTGTTCACTACATTGATCTCCGTTAAAGGCAGTGGGAAGGTGCAGTCCGGGTACTGACAATGCATAGATAATGTATGTCTCACATATATATGTATATAATGTTCACCGGCATTCTGCCAATATACCATGAGCGTAATTCAAACATTTTTCATCGGGAGGCATGTTAGCCACAGGTTGGTCATACCTTGGCCATACGCTATGTAGACAGTATGCAAACATCCAACTTTGCCCCCCCCCCCCCCCCCCCGACAAAAAGTTTGACACTTCTTGATGTAAAAAAGTGATTTCACATGTTGGCCGTGCGCTTAGAAGATGCATTGTAATGTGACAGGGCCTTTAGTTCAGTTTGAGGATAATCTGACTGAGTGGGTGCCAGCGACCTTGTATCCCAGTGGCAATGAAGCAACACTATAAAGGTGCCAGGAGTGCACACTGTCACAAATCAGTACCCCATTGTGATATGAAATTAGATGTTGTTAGGACGTAAAACCCCAAAACACAATGAATGTACGCAGGTGTATACATATATATGTCACGACACGATATATATATATATATATATATATATATATAATTCCTCCAGTGTGTGTGGAGCGAGGGGGGCCACCCGTATACAACTCCCAACAGCTGGGGGGGGGGGGGGGGGGGGGCATTCCACCAATGCGCGAATGGAGGAAGTAGCAAAGTATGCATGTTCCCTAAAGGCCGTCACATCACGACGCATCTCGCAAGCGCATGGCCAACACGTAAAATCGCTTTTTTTACGTCGAGAAGTGTACAACTTTTCTGCACAGGGGGCAAATTTGGACATGCACATAGCGTATGACCAACGTATGGCTAACTTGCCTCCCGGCGAAAAATGCTCGAATTACACTCACAGTATGTTCACAGAATGCCCGTGAACATTATACATTATTCGATCACCAGAACTACACCTCATACGTTAGATACATCAAGACACATGGGAGAAATGCTAAACATAGAAGTATGTTAGACCTATGTTATGCATACGTTGTCAGTATGCGGATTGTACGTTCCCACTGCCTTTGACATAGTTCAATGTAGTGCAATGTAGTGAAAAACGTTTGTCTAACGTACTTCTTGCATACATCGACGTAAGCCTAACGTATACATAACATACGGCCAACATCAAATCCACACTTTATCGAAAGTTGTCGTACGGCGAAAGTGTTGTGCATGCACAAACCTTTGCTGATGCGTGATGCCGTATCTCAACGAACGTCAAGATACATTGACATATAGCAAGGAGTGCCTAATGCATGCATAACATATAACGACGTATCCTGATGTAGCGACAAAAAATCACATACGTCGGCATACATTGCCCGGATGCGTCGTAATGTGACAGCCCCTTTAGCATCACATATACACACACATAGTAAAACATCTAACCGATCACCACCACAGATCCACCACTCCCCTGTATTGATGATATATTTGCGTCCCAAACGATCGCCCATACAATATCATTGTAACGATACAAAAAAAACTCCCTAAACCAACCACCTCCCTAGATAAATTCAAAGTGTTCTCATAGTCGGTCTATTTAAAGAGCTTTTACTGTATATACATATATAAGTAATCGACGAAGGAAACCCTGTTCTATACTGCGGGCGGAACGTCCTGTATTCTGCCCATGTCTCCCGGCCAAGTTTGGCGAGTTATGTAACGCCCTTGGAGTGGGAGAAGCGCACTACCCGCAGGAGGTTGGCTGGGGTAAGTAAGTAAGTGTGTGGAGCGGTGTCGGTGTTAGTCGGTGCAGAGTGACCAAGGCGCGTCAGGGGTTGTGAACTCGTGAACTGGGTCACCGTGGGCGCCAGGGTGGCGGTGTTGTGTGTGTATGCGCAGTGTGTGTGTGGCGTCTGGGTGTGTTAGGCGGAGGTGGGTGGGGATTGCCTGTGGGGTAGATGTTTGTTGGTTGTAGCAGGGGGTGATATGTGTGTATGTGGGTTGGGAAAGTGTCTGTGTGTGGGGGTGGGAGGGAGGGGAGGGAGAGTGTTTGCCCGTGTCTGTTGGGGGCGGGGCGGGGGAGGGGGAGTGTTAGCCCTTAATGGCAGGTCAATTATATTGTGGCAGGCGTGGTGTCAACCAACCAAGCCGCGAAGACAGGGCCTGGCTAACCTAGCTAGTGGACATGACGCAACCATGCCATACCCCCAGCAACTGGCTAGACGTCAGAATAGGTATCGGGCGTTGCGAGTCAGTTTCTAAACCCAGAACTCCGAACGTTGCACATCATTATTATGCGCTCTCCCCAGATTGCGCCATGGGGCAGCTTCCCCAAACTCCCACCAGGCGGCAGCCCCATCCGGCACAGCCGGCGCGGCCCACCGCCTCCCTCCGATGAAATCCGGCCGCCAGGAAGCTGGGGAGAGCCGATCGGTGTATATAGGACGGGGCGTTTTGCAACCTTCTCTGCTGTCAGTGCCAGACACAACACTACAGCCTACTTCTTCATACGGGGCCATGTGTACAGTGTATAAATGTAGGTCCAATTCTAGGGACGATGGGGTGCGGATGGAGGGGGGGGGGGGTTCTATCGCTTCGATGTTGCTATGGCCATGTGCCGACCATGCCTGCCTAGATTGGGAATGGGCGGGTTAACTCTCCGGCAGAGCACCAGGAGGCAGCACCGTACCATGAGCAGCTCACATCTTGAACCAATTCGGTGAATGCCGCTATCCTATATTGAAACAATCCTTTGAGTAACTCTTGTCTAGTGATTGGTTTGTTTAGTTGTTTTTATCTTACATTGCAAACACAATTCTCCTGCATCCAATATGTACGCTCAAAGGAAGATTAATAAGGATTTTGGATTGGCACTTGTGACGTTGCGGGTGCTCCGGCCGTCTCTCCCGGTGCGCCCTTCCCACCGGCCCCGCCTTGACCCAGGCCGGGCCCCAGCTCCGACCGTTGATGCCCTTTTGGTCTGTCTCTGTGCACCCACGCATCACCGTGCCAGAACTCCTGCCCATCACTCACACTGACCTATAACAGCGTTGACACTCCCCGAGATGGCATTCCTTATATACCCCGACATCCACTCGCCAATATATATATATATATATATATATATATATATATATATATATATATATATATATATATACATCACCCTGAAACTCAAGCTTGCCCCGCTATGGAAAATATGCCTGGTAAACGCTTGAATTCAACATCCCGTTTTTTTTCTTCTTCCGTTTCTTTTATGTTTTCTTTTTCTTCTTTCTTTTCTGTTTCTTCTTTTTCTTCTTTTCCTTCTTTTTCTTCGTTTTCCTTCTTTTTCTTCGTTTTCCTTCTTTTCCTTCGTTTTCTCTTCTTTTTCTCTTCCTTTCTCCCTTTTCTCCCTTTTCTTCTTCCAACTGGTCAAGATAACCCAATTTGCAAGCGCACACTTGAGTGGCTTCTCACACGTGGGTTCGAAAACCCGACCAATGATTTAGTCACTACATATTCTAGCAAGGGCAAGGATTGGTTTCTCAGTATCAGCATGCTGTGGCTGAATGGCATATCGGGTCATCTGACCTGTGCTACGTTTTCCATGCCCTCTGTCACAACTCGGTACCCTTCTAATATGACCTTATAAGTTATATGAGGTAGAGCCCAAGAATCAAATCTTCTTACATTTATTTACCGCGATTTTAGGAACCCACTTTCTGAGCGAGATATCGTGACTATTTAGATATCACATAAAATTTGATCTGTTCATATATTATATATATAGCATTACATAGACAGTGAAAGCAGACTTTCATTAATTTAAAATGCTGGGTCTGCGAATACCACTTCATGTCGTGGTTTATAATAATATTTTAAGTTGAATTAAATTAAAAATATTAACTTCACCCTGAACGCTCTATACTCTTTCTTTAACATTTCATACTCACTATGCTGATAATTTATTTAATGTAAATAATTTATATTCCCGACTAATCTCCCAAAATAACAAAAAGCGAATAATATCTCAAGTCTGTATTATCGTTTTATTTTATTTCATAACCACTTATTTTAAGGCTACTGGCCATAAACATAGCCGTTAGGTAAACATAGTATTTACATTGGCTGAGAGTGGGGGCGACACTTCAATGTACTTGGTAGATTTAGGTGAATGATGGGCGAACTGGTTTCTTTTAGGATCATGAAAACAGTGTGGGCGTATGGAATATATGAATATGTACAGTTTTCTAAATTCAGAATCTCCAAGCATGTTAAAATACCAAAGCATTTAATATTCAATTCACTAAAGGATTGTGGTGTTCTCTGTGGCTGAGTGGTTAGAGTGCCTGACATTTTTCTAGGTCAGACTCCTAATCTGAAGGTCGATGGTTCGATTCCCCATGCCCCCACCCCCCGCCTCGCCTCTGCCAATTTGGATTTCCCCCGCTGTGTATAACTTACAGCAACATCAAAGGCCAGTTTCTCTCATACCATGTCTATGTGGTGTGGGAGGATAAAAATCCCTTGGGTCGGTAAAAGTGTAGGCTCGGGCTTTCTATCGACAAACTGTCTAATGGTGAAAACAAGTCTTTTCAGGCTTATCCATGATAGGCAGTATAAATCTTCAAGAAGAAGAAATTCACTGAAGCCTGATATCAGACATAGTAGCCGAATTGGTAGAGCGCAGGCTTCCCATGGGGAAGGTCGGCTGTTAAACCAATGATGTACCAATTTTATACTTGTGGCAAGCTAGCCTGGTACACAGCATTGCCTAGGATATGACCAGGACTGGTTAGCTCAGTATCAGGATATGTGAGGAAGCGGGAAATTGGGTCAAGGTGTTGGTGGCCTGGTCTCCGACTGGGGCAACATTATATTTATAAAGGTTGATTGTTGGAGTTCTACTTCCTGGCAACATATATATGTTGCGAAGACGGGCATTATACAATCGCAGCACACAAGTCGATGCCCATCCCACTATGACCTTAGATGTTGCTAGGAGCTGAACCTCAACAAACAAACAAACATGAAGCGTGATTTCTTTTTCCATGTCCTACAACTTCATCCCCCAGGTGCAGATCTCCTCAGGCGAAATGTAATCCTGCCACGAACTGAATTTGAAACCCAAGCTGATTGGCGCGTCAGGAGCGGAAACTAGGTCAACCCAAGATTATATGTTTACGCACTTACAGTACACAGGCTTGTGCAAAAGCACTCTGTCGGATATAACGCAGAAGTGACACTGTGCCGTGGAGTTTCTATACACATTGTATACCACTGGCGTCTGTGCGGTGTGGACCTGTGCCTACGCCCCTGTGTGCTGTGCCGCGTGCAATAACATAGGGCCCGGGGTGACACGGCCGGTCTAAGTATAAAGGTCTATTGATGCCCATGGTCGGACCCGGTTGTGGAGTAATGGCACAGTTGTGTAACTTGATAACACATTCGATAGCCATTGGGCACCGATATAGGCTCGCGTATTATCTCGAGGTTAGAAGACTGCGCAGTGCTGTAGGACGTATATAAAAGCCAAATACAGTACAACCCCGTTAAACCAAGCTCGGTTAAGCCAAACGATCGGTTAATCCAAAGCTGCCCAGCAAAATACTACCATTTATCATATAAAAAGTTGCTTAAACCAAAGTCAGTTAATCCAAACAAAATTGTCAGACCCCAGGCCACTTCCGGTATGGTTAAACCAAACTTTCATGTGGTTATAAGGTCATCTAAGACCCCACCAACTTTTTTATATGATAAATGCTAGTATTTTGCTGGTCCGCCGAAAAAAGTGTTGCTTAACTGATCGTTTAGTTTAACCAAGCTTAGTTTAATGGGGTTATACTGTATATATATTAAAAAGAATGATTAAAGTGTCCACATGCATTGTGTATTACATGTGCAATACACGCTTACTCAAAGTCAAAGTCAAAGCCAAAGCTCGGTTAAACCAATGATCGGTTAATCCAAACAAATTTCTAGAGCCCCTTCAAGTTTGGTTTAACGGGGTTATACTCTACTGTGGGAAGTAGTGTGTTTATGTGTTGGGACACTGTGTGTGGGGGTGGGGGGGGGGGGGGGGGGGGGGGAGGTGACCTCCGTGGTGGTCGTTGCGTCTGGGTGTGTACATACAGTCAATCCTCTACTCTCACACCCAGGGATTTGGTAGGTGGTTTGTTGAGTCTTCCGTCCTGGCAACATCTAAGTGTAAAGATTAGGTCTCCAGTTTTGTAGAATATTGTACATAAGGTTATATCAGCATGGGTGCCGACTTGTGACAGTACACACTCATGGTGGCTTTATAGTCCTGCCCCACTGGGAGACCAGGCCAGCAGCACCATGATCTGATATCCCACCCAGTCACATTATCCTCACACTGAGCCAACCAGTCCTTGGCCTAACCTAATAATGCTGAGTGTCTGGCTAGGAAGTGACAAGTATCAATGATTAAGTCAGTGGTCTGACTTGACCATGGTTCTCACCCTTAACACATTCAATCAATTTTTGTTGTTGTGTTCATCATTTTATTATATCCATTGATTAAGCCAGGGAAATTTCGATTGCGAAAAATGTACCTCCTCATTCCACTGTTCTTTGCCCGAACATAGCGATATGAAACACCAGATTAGTACAAAATATATTTTAACTCAGCCAGGCTTCAAACCCAGGTCTCGACTCCAATGACCTGCACATGGGAAGTGGTCGCTTACCTCATTCGGTAACTCCAGACACCGCCCGGACGTCTTGCTTTGGGTGTTTTAGTTCTTAGTTTTTTTTATGGGGAGGGGACCAGTAATTTAACTTGAGAATTTACTCACATTTCTGCTGGATTTAATGTAATACCAAGATATGCATTTGAATTCATCTACTTTCTTCCTAAATGTGTCTATCAATATATATATATATATATATATATATATATATATATATATATATATATATATATATATATATTTGTATTGGTTGTTTTATAATTGAGAATTTACCCATGAGTTTTCTGCGCGGGCCTGGTATGACCTGTGATATTGGTAAAAGTAAACCCCTACTTTTGTTGCAGCACTTACTGCAATACCAACATATGTATTTGAATTCAGTCATTGTCCTTCTGACATTGTCTCTCGATTATTAGAATTGACTAGTACAAAAATAACCAATAAATAAATATTCCCTCGGCCCGATATTGATCACGAGGTTCTAATTATTAAAGTAAAATGTCCGGGGTGGAGGTGGGTGTGTGTCTAGGTGTGGAGGGGGATGCTCCTCAGAGGGGCAGGGGCGGCGTTGCTTGTGCAATACTAGATAAAAGAATACATGTCGCACAAGGAAAACATCTTTTGACTATGCGTCATGTGTTCCTTCTCTCATTTACTTTAGAGATGCTATTAGTTCCAAGCTCATGCTAAGTTATAGTTTGTTCGGTGTATCATATCTTAAAAACACACGTCAGGACCATGACTGACAGTCTGTATTTGTCATCAATAGCCATGTATTGGTTGTTCCGTCCCTTGGAGTCAGAGATTGACCTAGGCTGCAGGGCACGCGTCATACCACTGTATGTGGTAGAGTTACAGTCTGCATGCACAACATAACGATATGAATGATTTTCAGTTACCAACCCGAAACATTATTGATTCAAAAATACCTCGTTCTAACATCAGGTGCATCATTACACCATTCATTAATACATATATAATAAACAAAATATACTTATAGTATACACACTATCTTATATAGAGCATAGGATATATTATGTATTATATATATTGCTATATATGATATCATATTATATCATATATATCACATATATAAACTATTATATGCATCTTGGACATCATAGGCATAATAACCATAATTGACATCATTTATTTTATTTACCTTATTTACCTCATTTATATAATTTATACAATTTAAACAATAGATATCATACACATCACATACATCATTTACATCATATATATCATATGTATATATCATATTATATATCATATGTATATATCATATGTATATATCATATGTATATATCATATGTATTTATCATATGCATATATCATATATATATCTGATGTGTATATATCTGATGTATATATCATATCTAAGTAAGCTGGCACGGGAAGGCAATATGTGGCATACATACTGGTCGACTGATGCCTCCTAATAATGTTAATCAAATGGGGGCCTCCTAAGAGTAAGATACTGCCGTACTGTAACACAAATATTACCTCATGTCAAATTAGTTTTGGCAAGCTTGTTCAAAACTCTGACACCATAGACTTCTGCAGTAACAGGTTCTATTAAATTGACTTAGTATTGCCTTCTACGCAGAAAGAAATGCTTAATACGTGCATCAGTATCTAAATTAGATAGGTAAAATCAAATCTAGATAATTGGTTTGGTTTTGAAAATTTGATATTTCAACGGATTATTCAGCTTTAAGTGCCAGTTAGAAGTTTGCAACGCCCAGTTTAAATTATGACCAAAATGTTCCCCTGTGTGTATTTGTACTTGTTGGTAACTAGCACCCATCCATGGTTAACACTCACCAGGCCTGAGGCCGTATGGCGGTGCGGGGTGTGGGTGGGTGGTTGAGGGGTGGTTGAGGAGTGGTTGGGAGTGGTTGGGGGTGGTTGGGGGTGGTTGGGGGTGGATTGATGGGAGCATGAGGGTGGGGGATACCGCTTCAGGTTATGTAAACAAGTCAACAAGACATCTTCAACGCAGGGTAATTAGACTAACCTTATACACTGAGAAGCATTCTGGAGGACTGAAGATAAGGTGAGGCTTTAGGGGAGACCAGGACTTAACCATTCAGTGAGGGAATCCAATTACAGTATAACCTCGTTAAACCAAGCTCGGTTAAACCAAACGCTCGGTTAATCTAATCTTTTTTTCGGCGGCCTGGCAAAATACTATCCTATGAAAAAAGGTGGTCAAACCAAAGTCGGTTAATCCAAATTATTGGTTAATCCAAAGAAAAATTGTCGGACCCCAGGCCACTTCTGGTACGGTTACACCAAACTTTCATGTGGTTATAAGGTCATCTGAGACCCCACCAACATTTTTATATGATAAATGGTAGTATTTTGGCAGGCCGCCGAAAAAAGTTAGGATTAACCGATCGTTTGGTTTAATGGGGTTATGGTGTACATACATAAAAAACTAAAATCAAAGTGACCACATACATGGTATATTACATGTGCAATACATGCTTACTAATTCACAATGCACCCACGTTTTTGCCAAAGCCACATGAAAGTCAAAGCCAAAGCTTGGGAAACCAATGATCGGTTAATAAAAAAAAATGTCTAGGGTCCCTTCAAGTTTGGTTTAACGGGCTTATACTGTATAGCTAAATATAATTCCTCCATGATGTAGATGCCTGCTGACACATGAAGAAGAGGGAGAGTTGAAAAGGGGGGGGGGGGCGTGGGGGAGTTTCGCAGGGTGAGGGTAGCGTCATTTACCACACATACCTACTGGAAAATACAGTCACCTAGATCTATCTACTGATGGCCATGGTTGGCACCAGATAATTCTTGTAAAGAGTAGTACCTACGGCGGTCACATTACGTGTATATATGTAGTGGAGAAACCATAGTTTGTCAGGACAAACATTGTGAAGTGTTTGAAGATGACAACTCTTAGAACAGGCTGCTTTAAAGTATCGATTATAATTTTTAACCAAGACAATTTCGCAAATTTGAATCATATATACCCACGTTAAATTTGCTGTGTATTAGGTGTTTTCGTCCCGGCAATATTTAAGGTCATATCAGGAAGGGTACTGAGTTGTGAGAGTACACATTCATGGTGACTTTATAGTGCTGTCCCACTGGAATATCAGGCTAATGGAACCTAGATAAAGTATTCACCCCGTACTCGCAGTACACGCGTGAATACCACCAACCCTATATAAAAACGGTCAAAAAAGCGGGTTAAGGAAATGAGAGCCTAATTTCACAATCTAAGAAGCAACATTTATTTTTTACATACGTCTTATTGATAGCCCGCTACCTTTGAGTTGAAGAATATAATATAATATCTAGTTTAATAAGATTTAAAAGTTAAATCGACGGCATTCTCTGGCCGCCATCTTGTCTTTATGCATTCTCACCCATTTCACCAACTCTGTGGCAATATATGCAGCCAGCCGGTATTGACACTACTTTGTCCTTCACCCGTGTACTACAAGTACCGGGTGAATCTTTTATCTAAATGGAACCATGACATCATTTCCCACTCAGTTACATTATATTTATATGTGTGATTTTATATATATATATATATATATATATATATATGTATATATATATATGTCTATATACATGCATCGATTGATGTGTACATGAGCCTATAATTACGAGTGCCTGAGAAAATATTAGAAACTACTTAGATTAGCAAGTTGCACCCCAAAGAAGAGTCAAGACCCCAACCTACTACTCTGGAATAATTGCCATCCTTACATACTGACACAGTGTGACGCCATGTCATACCACGTAGGTGGGTCGCGGCCTAATGCTAGGTACACACCTACCGTATACGATTCGCGCACTAAAACTCGCGACCCGACCCGCTTAAAATTGAAAACGGGCCGAGTCATTTTTCGAATCGCGAATCGCAATCGTAAGGAAGCAGTTTTAGCCCTAAAACTGAGTTTTAAGTCGCGAATTGCAATCGGTAGGTGTGCTAGGGGAGCGCACACCTCACGACTTTTGGGCAGTTTTAGATCGTATAAGGTGGGTGGGTGCGGAAAAACGGTAGGTGTGTACCTAGCATAAGACAGGCCTCTCCATGAGGCGTTTCCTACTACCCCCCACCCCCAACCACCACCACCCACCCACCCACCCCACCCCCACTCACGAGTCATATGTGCCTAACTCTTCGTTTAGATGTGGTGGATGTAGGGCGAAAAAACCTATTATTAGACATTGCGAAATAAGCACACTCCCATTCCCTGTAAATGTGAGACATTTTCAGAACAGTTTTGACAATCCTCATTACAGTCTGTCCATAGGTGATGTAGTTAGCTATGCTTAGCTATGTTAGCAGAGGTTAGGTTAGATAAAAGATTCACCCGGTACTTGGAGTACCCGGGTGAAGACCAGCCTTATATAAAAACGTTAAAAAATCGGGCTAATGAAATGATTCTTTATGACAGCCTAATTTCACAATCTAAGAAGCAACATTTATTCTTTGTATATGTCTTCATGTTTACGCGCTACTTTTGAGTTGGAAAATATAATAAAACATATACTTTAATGCAATTTAAAAGTGAAATCGACAGCGTTCTCTTGCCGGCATCTTGTCTTTTTGCATTCTTTCCCATTTCACCAACTCTGTGCTGAGGTAAGTAACCATTTGGCACTGTTGCCAGGCATTCTACTTCTTGTTCCATACTAAAGCTATTTTCGCCCGTATGTAGACTACATTGTCGTTCACCCCTGTACTGGAAATATGGGGTGAATCTTTTATCTAAGGTTAGCTATGTTTAAACTGTATCATTCTCTGTTAGATTGAGGATCCAAGTCAGATTAGTTTTTCTTTATTACCCACAATGAAATGAGCTCACTTCATTTTGTGAATAGGAGTAACTTCTGACATCACACGCTGTCACTAGCTTACAGGTAATAGCTATATATATATTAGGAATACTATCGGGTTGGGAATTTAGAATACAATTCTTGCCTAAGTTCCTAATGATATTTATTTAAATTTGATTTATTATGGACTGAAATAAACCATATATGCTAATTATCTAAACCAAAGCAGTTGACTAGTTTGTATTATAGACACCCAACACAGGTAGTGGTGACTTATTAAGGTATATTGTTGAGAAGGGAATACTATTTTAATCTACTATAACGTGTCATTGCTGAAGCCTATGCTGTCCATATTTTGAACTGCATGCCAAAATTAATTTGGCATGATCGCACTCCAAAAATCTTCAAAGTTAGCCATTTAAAATGAAAGTTCCTTCAAACAAAGGTATGATAGATAATACCGATCAACTTAATATATTTATCTTTTAAAATGACACAAACTCAAAAGTTCTGTAGCCTATGTCAATGCATAGGGACTAGACCACAAGTAGGTTGATTTTGTCTGGCTAACCGACACCTGGCACAAGAACTTAACACTGCTGTGTTCAAACAACTTCAACTGGCACATTATGCAATATTGTCGCCTGAGGCTTTTCTATTCACCCACCTCCCTTTTTTTGTCCTCGCGTTTATTTTTTGGTTACAAAAAGTTGATATTTGGCAACGCTGACATCGCCTGCCCTGAATGATATCCCTCGGTACCAGACAGGATGGCCAAATGCGTTGAGCGTCCGTCTCCTGTTTCGGTAGATCGTGGGATTCAAATCCACCAGTTTGAACCTTGGTCGAGTCAAAGCAATGACTTAAAAATTGATACTTCTTGCTTCCTAGCCAGGCACTCAGCATTATTAGGATAGGGCAAGGACTGGTTGGCTGAGTGTCAGTATAATGTGACTGAGTGGGATAACAGTTCAGGGTTCTGGTGGTCTGGTATCCCAATAGGACAGCACTATAAAGTCACCATGAGTGAACACTGTCACAAGTCGGTGCCTGTCCTGATATGACGTTAGATGTTGCCAGGATGTAAAACTCCAACAACCATCCAACTGTTATTAATTAACCTGGTGTTTGGTATTGCTAGGTTCGGACAAGGAGCAGTAAAATGAGGAAGACACATTTTCCGGCATTGAAATTTCCCTTTCTTAATCAATGGATATAATAAAACGATAAATACAACATAATATTGATTGAATGTGTTTAGGGGAAGCGAGAGCTTTGCGGGCTGAGTGGGCCGAAGTGTTCAGCTTGTCGGGTTTAGCACCACGCACATGGTTCATAGCTGGAGGGTGTTAATAGTTCAGAGTTCACGTTTGTGTATCCTGGCCTGCGGGCCCGCAGTTTGCATGAACCGGTCCGGGATGCAGTGGTTTGGAGGTCGGCTTGGTTGGTTATATTATATATACCAGGCCCTAATAGAGCCTTGGCATGAAGGCATGAAAGTCTAAGCCCTTCAACGGAAATCCCTTCTCTTTCCCAATGTGGTTTCTGTCTGCGGATCCAATATCAAAGGGGAGGTACAGTAAAACATTCCTAACCGGGCACCTTCACTGATCGACCACTCCCCTATATCGATCGCTATATTTGGGTCCCAAATGATTGGCCATACAATACCTTCGTAATGATACAAAAAAACTCCCTAAACCGACCACCTCCCTAAATGGATCATTTAATATCCTACCAACATCTAAGGTCATATCAGGACATGTACCGACTTATGACAGTGCGCATTCATGCAACTTTATAGTGCTGCCCCTATGGAAGGCCAGGCCACCACCAGCACTATGGCCAATTTTCCCACTCAGTCACATTATCCTTATGCTGAACATATCAGTACTTGCCATAGCCTAGTTATTTGTCAAGCGACAGACCAAGTAGCAACAGTTCTTAGTCAGTGCTTTGCCTAGGCCAGTTTTTGAAGTACTGACCTTCCAGACGGGAAGGCTGCGCTGTAGCGACACGACTACCGCGTCCGGTTTGCCAAGTTACTGTTACATACTACGATGATTGTGAGTTTCTGAAGTTTTCTGAGAAAAATACATTAAATTGATCTAATATACTTTAGTTTGAGCAAAGCTTGACTTCAAACGGCTAATGGAGATATTTGAAATGAAAACATGGCAAGTTAATTTTGGCAAACATGCTAGAATTCTGAAACCATGTGTATCAGCCGCAAGAGATTCTATTAAATTGGCTTAGTATCCCCCTTCTACGCAGCGACAAGTGCTTAATAAGCACACCAGTATCTAAGTAGGATTTGTAAGATCAAATGTAGGTAAATGTTTTGGTTTTGAACATTTTATGCATTCGTCGGACTATGCAACTTGAGGTTACCCTGTCATCTCAACGTACTCTGACCGGGCGCGATCGCCGAATGGCTACAGCGCGGGACTCCCGTGCGAAAGTTTGGAGTTTGGTTCCCGGTCGAATACAAAATATAACTTATCAAATATACTCGCCGCTTCCTAGCTAGCCTGGTGCTCAACATTAATAGGATAGGGCAAGGACTGGTTAGCGCAATGTCAAAATAATGTGACTCAGTGGGATTTCCCAGTGGGGCAGAAGTATCAAATTGTCATGTGTGCACACTGTTACAAGTTGGTACCCATCCTGATATATCACCTTAGATGTTGCCAGGATTTAGATCTCCAACAACCACCCACTCCCCTAACACTGAAGTCGACACTAGACTACATATATCCTGACAGCGTTGACTAAGTACACGGGTTACGACTGTGATGACAGTTGACTTGACAGTCTACCCAACGTCTAAATATAATTTGCCAGAACATTACAACAAAAAAGCCCAATTGGTTTGCTGCCTTTTTGTATGTATTTAATTTATTTAATTTGTGTGTTTTGTTTATTTTCGTTGTTATTTCTGTTGGTGCTTTTTGTTGTTCTTTTCAAGAACAGGTTGGATGGTAGTCTCTAGTGATGTGCATCTTAAAGTTGCGTAGTCCGATGGTTTTGAATTTCTGTATTTTTTTCTGAGATAAATATATTGGATGGATCACTAGTATCTACTTTACATTAGTTCAAAGTTACTTTTATTTTACATGGTAAACCTTTTGGATATTTTGAGTGCAAACATGGAAGATTAGTTTGGGCAAGCTTGCCAAAATTCTGACACCATAGAGTGCTGCAGTAACAGGTTCTGTTAAATTGACTCAGTATTGCCTTCTACGCAGAAACAAATGCTTAATACGTGCATCAGTATCTAAGTTAGATATGTAAAATCAAATGTAGATAATTGGTTTGGTTTTGAATATTGATATTTCATCAGACTATGCAGCTTTAAATAGGCATCAATTTGTGCACTCTCTCCATAAGAAAATACACTAAACTGTGGGTATAAGCAGGCCATATGACTAGGTCTACCGTGTATCCTTTACGAGAAGTCATTTATGCAGTTACAAATAAACACGTACATATGTAGTAGCTCCATATATATTATATTGAATTTACTTTTATATATGCAACTCATGCAGAGCAATGTACAATCCGTTCAGAGTATTTTTCATTCGACTGGATTTATAGTGAGAGCACACCTTAAAATCACTATATTATTGGTTTTGTCATAGGTTTTGTTATTTTATGATATAAAATTAAAAAGGTTTAAGCTCTACTAGATAATACAGTTACTATTTGTATATCTATATATATAGTAGTGTTACTCCAGTCTTATCTTCATATATCTGTATATATCTGTGTATATCTGTATATATGTATGTATCTATATATATATGTATATATCTGTATATATCTGTATATCTGTATATATATGTATATATCTGTATATATCTATATATACTACAGTTACTCGAGGCTTATCCATATATATGTATATACAAATATATATATATATATATATATATATATATTTGTGTGATCCCCCTTATATATATTTTACACCCCACCTTGGCCACTTGTGTCTAGACTCTCCTCGAGGCATATTCTTCAATAGAGACCCTTGACTTCCAAACCTTTATGGTTGACTCCTTTTGAAATACTCTATTTTCCACATCAATGAGTTAACAATCTATTTTTAAATCCGCATTGAATAGACCAAATCCAATATAAATTAAAATTAGCATAATCTGCGAAGCATTTAATGGTGCTTTTGTGGAGCTTCACTCCTTAAGACCTACCGCCGCACACGGTAGGCAGCTATGTCCCTGCTAACTCTGTCTAATGTGGTAGCACCATCACCATGCCAACGTTTGTTATATTTAACGATGCCTCTAGCGCACATTGATTTTTATCATCGGCTATTAGACCTAATAAATATGGTCATTTTGACATATTTCTTTCGAGTAAACCTGCTGCCACATAGGCTACACTTTCCGATAAACAGCAAGGGGTCTTTTATATGCACTTTCCCACAGACAGGACAGGACATACCACACCCTTTGATGAACCAGTTGTGGACTAGTGGTTGGGACGGAAAATAGCCTAAACAGCAAATATGTCCACTGAAGGGTGCATTCCTTACACGCGGCATGCGGCATGCGGTATGCGAATGTGAATGCGACAAAAAATCGAAACGCCTTGAAGTCTATGGGCTACATTCCTTACACGTGGTATGCGAATGTGAATGCGAATGCGAATGCGTCAAACTGATCGGTCCCTGTAGCGATTGGTGTGGCATGCGGTATGCGGCACGCAGTGTGCAAATAGAAACATCAGTCACACTTGTCCATTAGTTATAGAGGAGGAGAGGCGACTGAGCATTACGGAACGGTCACGCACAAGGCTTCTGAGTGGAAACATATGGTAGTGGTGGTGGTGGGGGTTCGGGATGGGTTCGGGTTGGTAAAAATGCTACCAGAGCCACAAAAATATGAATACTTATCTATAATTTGGTAATTATAAAGATAGGAACCCCCCTGTGACGTACAAAGAGGTACATAGATATAAATGCAATATTAGGTCATATACAGTGCAGTATTGAGCATACTTGTTTATTTTTATTTTTTAAATATAGCCAGTCGTGTGCCGCATGCCACATGCTGCATGCCGCGTGTAAGGAATCATGCCATTCGCATGCCGCATACCGCATACCGCGTGTAAGGAATGCCCGCTTTAGTAGGATCGATATGATAACTGACACCTTCACAAGTGGACACTGTACCGCCTAAGCTACGTCCCGCGCCCTCCTCACCTTGCCATGATATATATCCCCCATTAGGGACCAATATTAGCAGCACTATAGGGGGGTAAGATATCAAAGCGTGAGACTAATCTGAAATCTGTTAATGTGCGCATTTATTTGAGCGGCTCCATAGTGTCGTGGGATGCGGATTTATTGTTGCAATAACCGATTATATAACAGGGTAAGAGCCCAGGTATCACACACTCTCCACCCAGCTTAATGATTATCTAAAGTGGCCGCGATATCTGGGTTGCATAATATATGTTTATTATGTTTGAGGTAGGCTGATGTAACATTTGAAGTATATCGACGAGTTAAATCAGCAATGTTCTATTCAATTGTCTCAGCATTCCCTTCTGTGTGGTGACACATATTTAATAAGTACACTAGTATCTAAGGTAGATATGTATAATCAAATCTAGATAATTGTTTTGGTCTTGAAATTTTGATTCTTAATCGCACTATGCAGCTATACACTCCTTTAGCCCAAATCTTGTTTCCGTTTTTTTTGTTAGTTTTTTTTCCTTCTTTTTTAACGTAGAAATAGAATTCGATAAAATGGTAGTTGAAATGAAGTCAAATTAATTAAAGAATTTCTGCTGGAACAGGGTGGGCTATGTGCAGTGCGTGGAAATGGGAACTTATTCTCCCAGACAGCGTGACGTTACCTGTGTGCATTGCTACGGTCCAGCGACGTGTACATACTGACAGATCTGCGCCTACCTTGACCTGGCTTTCTGTTTGGAAAAGGGGAAAGATAAATCGGCCAAAAGGTGTTAAAATGTTGCCCTTTCCTCGAATGCCTATTTTGTTTTCTTCTTACAAGTGCATTGTCCGATCAAAGCCGAAACCCTCACCTATATTTTATACAAAATATCCAAGTTGGATTCTGGTGCACTCACTAACAATTGTATTGGTACATAGAAGGAACACTAAATCAATTTAATATACCGACTTGTGAGTGCTGAATGAAAACCATAATTTTCAGCATTTCGATATGCCAACATTAATTTGGCTTTTCTTTTCTCATTAAAAACCCCCAAGGTTAATCTTCTAAGACAGCATTTCCACCATGATTAAATAATGAAGATCACAATGGACGACCTAACATATTGATCTGAGAAATATGGAAGAAAAACTCATGACCATCAGACTATCCAATTTTAAATCAATATAGAGACACACCCGTCAAATGATATGAATAAAATAAAGTACCATAATCTCATTTGAGTTAATTTGGTGTAAGTCAGTATAAGTTCTAATTGATATAATACATGAGATATGGATATAGGAGCATTGTTTCTGCATAGAAAGATGATTAAAATAAAGGTATGTAGCGCAAGGTTAAATGTGAATATTCTATACCTCAGATGACAGTGGTTCAGGTTTGGGCTTATTTTGGTGCTGAGCAACTTGAAAGGCATGTACTATCCTTCGAAAGGTGCATTGGTCATTTGACGATAAAAGAATGATTAAAATAAGCATGCAAATGGTAGGACAGCTAAATGGAAGCACGAGTGGGATGATATCCAAATACAGTAAATCCTCTCTATACCGACCCCTCCACAGATCGACCACTCCCCTATATCGATCGCTTCATTTGGGTCCCCAAAATACCATTGTAAGGATATTTTAACTCTCTAAACCGACCACCTCCCTAAATGGACCACTTAAAGTCGGTCCCATGGTCGGTCGATTTAGAGAGGTTTTACTGTAATTATATTTTCATATTAACCGATGATAATATCACCCAAAGGATATTGAGTCCGCCGTGATGCCAGGGTAGCTCCCTTAATAAAACTACAATAACCGGGCAACTTGAGAAGTAACTGAAAATAAAACATCTCAATTAAAGCTGAAACAAAGTAGCTGAACATAAATCAAATGTATTGTATGTGTTGGGGTACATCTCTTTGAATTCTCCACTCCAACCACCTTGTAAAAAAAGCTTTTTTTTAAAAGAGCCATTAACTGTTAAGATACCGAATTTAAACGACACATCTTGACGAAGAATCTTGACGGAGAATGGCCCACCACACTATACACCTGGTAGAGTGTCCGTGTCCCGTGCTGGTAGATCGTGGGGTCGTGGGTTCGAACCCTAGTCGATTCAAACCAATGACTTAAAAATTGATATTTGTTGCTTTCTAGCCAGGGGCTAGGCATTATTAGGACAGGGCAAGGATTGGTTTGCGCAGTGTCAGGATAATGCGACTGAGTGGGAGTACCAGGTCATGGTGCCAGCGGCCTGGTTTCGCAGTGGGACAGCACTATAAAGTCGCCACGAGTGCGCACTGTCACAAGTCGGTACCCGTCCTGATATGACCTTAGATGTTGATAGGAGGTAAAACAACAACAAACAAGCATACTATGCATCTGGACACTGCTTACATAGCCATGGCAAGTATGTTTCCTGGCGCGCATGTCTCTCCCAACTTTCCCGCCAGTCTGTTTGACTGGCTTAGTTGAGGTTTGTTTAAAGATTTGTCTTGTTAAAACTCCGGCCGTATATAGTACACAGAGAGTGTGTTTCCGGCTGCTTGAATACGTTGGGGGGGGGGGTGGAGACTTTAATGACTTTAAATACACCCCTCCCCTTTCTCCAACCCCCCTTTACCCTGAGCTGGACATTCCAAATGACCAATTAAGTTGACCACAGTCCACTGGCCACACTGATAATCATCCCACAAAGTCTATATTTTATTTTCTGCTTCTCACTAAACACCTGCCAAACCAAGGTGTTATTTTACTGCTGAAATTATGTGTAGGACTCATTTGACAGATATAGTTAATGGATATGTCACACAGATTTAGTTTATAACAGAAGTGAGTTAGGCGCTAGGGGAGTCTAATGTGAATCTATAAATGAAGAGCTTATTTCCAAAACGCCATAAGCGCCAACACACACAAAATGAGCTGACAATGCCAATGTCAAACTTGTAGATCGTGCTTTGGAAAAGAGCTCTTAATATATATACAGATGAACCTCGATCCAATGGACTAATATGGGGGAGCAGTTGCCCGTTAAACCGTTTGTCCTTTGCAGCGACAAAATTGCTTTATCTATAGGTGCCATAGTGATAATGTGGAAAACAGGGGACCAAACACGTAAACAACATGTCACAAGTCGGTACCCGTCCTAATATGACCTAAGATGTGAGTATACGGGTGTGGATGTGTGAGGTGTGGGAGTATAAGGGTGTGGATGTTGGTGGGTGAGGGGTGGGAGTATACATGGGTGGCTAGTGGATTGTGTCTGTTGGATCCAGAATCCGGTGCATCAGTGTCCGTCCGATCGAGGTTCATCTGTATATATATATATATATATATATATATATATATATATATAAAGAGATATTCATATAATTATATATGTGAAGAGCTCTTTTGAGCAAAATATGATGTAGAAATTTGGCACTTATCGCGTTTTGGAAAAGAGCTCTTCATACATACAGAGAAAGTACTTATGATCTGCTGGTGTATGTGTCGCGTTAGTAACACACTCCCACTAAGATACGTGGCACTATAGGCTTGACATGGGAGTATTTGGCAAATATGCATATATCAGTGGGTGGTGTGGGTGTGGGTGTGGGTATGGGTGTGTGGGGTGAGGGTGATGGTGATGGTGTGCGTCGGGTGTGGGTCGGGTGTGTGGGTGTGGTATGGGTGGGGTGCGGGTGTGCGTCGGGTGTGGGTCGGGTGTGTGGGTGTGTGTGGGTGGTGGTTGTGGTGGTGATAGGGTGGGGTGGCGGAGGTGGGGTGGGGGAGGCGTGGTGATTGTGGTGGTGCTGGTGGAGGTGGCGGTGGTGGTTGGGTAGGTTTGTAAACGAAGGGTAACCTCACACCTAAAGCTGTGATGGGAACCACACTTCCGCATATACAGGGTTAACGCCCTAACCGTTATCATAGCTAGGCTCCCTCAAGTAATCCACCTACCCACACCTACCCGGGTATGTGGCATTGCACCTGGCGACTTCTCCACTTGGGATTATTTAAGTAACACCCATCCAATTACGAATATCCACCTAGTGCACTTCCGGTATGTATAGACAGCAGGTTCATCAACTATGCTGTGCATGACTTGTACAGTACCCTGGTCCGGCGCCATTATCAGTGGTATCATTGGAAATTAAAGCTGCATAGTCCGATGAAATATCAAATTTTCAAAACCAAACCAATTATTTAGATTTGATTTTACATATCTAACTTAGTTACTGATGCACTTATTAAGCATTTGTTTCTGCGTAGAAGATAATACTGAGTCAATTTAACAGAACCTGTTACTGCATAAGTCTATGGTGTCACAGTTTTGACAAGCTTTCCAAAACTAATTTTCCATGTTTGCACTCAAAATATCTAAAAAGTTTACCATTTAAAATAAAAGTAACTTTGAACTAATGTAAAGTAAATACTAATGGTCGATCTAATATATTTATCTCAGAAAAAGTACAGAAATTCAAAACCATCGGACTATGCAACTTTAAGTGAATGACCACACCTAAGATGAAACTTGAATCCACACTTCCACCTTTCCGGGGCCAGGGTCTATTTAAGCTTCATGATGCAATCCACCTTCCCACTCCCACCTGTGGATGTGGGATTTCCGAGGTGGAGGGAAGTGCATCACTCTTCAGATCTAATGGTACAGTCACAGTACGACGCTTCTCGCCGGCGACCTGGCGACGTGTGGTGTTTTGGGGTGAAAATGGGTGAAATATCGAGACACGCTGGGGGTGCGTTATGCGCGCATCGGTACACGTCGGTACACTATCCTTGACGTTGATGGTCGGCGGACAACATTGGCGTGCGTTGCCGGTTGCCCAAGGTTTTAAGCATGTAAAAAAAAAACAACGACTGGCAGCGCACGCAAATATATGGGTAAGGACGTTAGGAGGACGTTAGGCGGACGTCGACACACGTTACAAGCGCATTGGAGGGACGTTGCTCGCACATTGCTGTGTGTGTGTCTCTGTGTGTGTCTCTGTGTGTATCTCTGTGTCTCTATGTGTGTGTCTGTGTCTCTGTGTGTGTCTGTGTCTATATGTATGTGTCTGTGTCTCTGTGTGTGTCTCTGTGTCTGTGTGTATGTCTCTGTGTCTCTGTGTGTCTGTGTCTGTGTATGTGTCTCTGTCCGTGTCTCTGTCTGTGTATGTGTGTGTGTCTATGTGTGTATGTGTCTCTGTCTGTGTCTCTGTATGTGTCTCTGTCTGTGTATGTGTGTGTGTATCTCTGTGTGTCTGTGTCTGAGTCTGTATCTCTGTCTATGTGTCTCTGTCTGTGTGTGTCTCTGTGTGTCTGTGTCTCTGTCTGTGTCTCTGTATGTGTCTATGTCTGTGTCTCTGTATGTGTCTGTGTGTGTGTCTCTGTGTGTCTGTGTCTCTGTCTGTGTCTCTGTATGTGTCTCTGTATGTGTCTCTCTATGTGTCTGTGTGTGTGTCTGTGTGTGTCTTTGTCTCTGTCTGTGTCTCTGTATGTATATGTGTCTGTGTCTGTGTATGTGTCTGTGTCTGTGTATGTGTGTGTGTCTCTGTGTGTCTGTGTCTCTGACTGTGTCTATGTCTGTGTCTCTGTGTCTGTCTCTGTATGTGTCCCTGCATGTGTCTCTGTCTGTGTCTCCGTATGTGTCTCTGTGGCTGTGTCTCTGTCTGTGTCTCTGTGTATCTGTGTATGTGTGTGTCTGTGTGTGTCTATGTGTGTCTGTGTCTCTGTGTCTGTGTGTATTTGTGTCTCTGTGTGTGTCTCTGTGTATGTGTGTGTCTATGTGTATATGTGTGTGTATGTGTCTCTGTGTGTGTGTCTGTGTGTGTGTCTCTGTGTCTCAGAGAGAGACAGAGGCACAGAGACAGACACAGACATACACAGACACATACATACGGAGACACAGACAGAGACACAGACAGAGACACAGACAGAGACACATACAGAGACACGAACAGATACACAGACAGAGACAGAGACAGAGACACATACATATACACAGACAGAGATACAGACAGAGACACACACAAATACACACACAGACACACAGAGACACAGAGACACACACACACAGACACATACAGAGACACATACACAGACACAGACACAGAGAGAACGCACCGATATACGTTACCACAACATTGGCCGCGTCCTAATAACACGCTACTGACACGCTGTGCCAGTGTCCAATTTACCCATATTTCCCCTAAAAGTTTAACGTTTCTCGACGCTTTAATTTTATTTTCAACGCTGACGGTCGCCGGTGAGAAGCGTCATAGTGTGACTGCACCATAAACAACTGAATGCACTAGTGTAGATACAAATTGAGATATTCAGGAAATCTGACTCAGCTTCACAATTAATCATATTGACACGGTAATTTCAATCAGGAAACCGCGTGCTTTCATGAATAATTGTTTGAACCCTGGTCGAGTCAAACCAATGACTTAAAAATGTATAATAGTCGCTTCCTAGCCAGGCACTTGGGAATATTAGGATAAAGCAAGGACTGGTTGGCTCAGTGTCAGGATAATGTGACTGAGTGGGATATCAGGTCATGGTGCTGGTGGCATGGTCTCCCAGTGGTGCAGCACTACAAAGTCACCATGTGCGCGCAGTGTGCCAAGTCGGTACCCGTCCTGATATGACCTTAAATGTTGCTAGGACGTAAAACAACAAACAAACGAACATAATTAATTAAGTAAGGCGGAAAGTGTGTTGTCTATTCACTTGATCCGTTGTAATTTTAAGAGATCTGGTGTGAAATCCCATATTGTTGTCAATAAATTCGCTTTTATACCATTGTAATTTCGATAAAATTTAACATTTAATAGTCTCTGTATATTTTCTTCCCCACGTCAGTCCTACTCAACGCTTCATGAGATCATCTATGTTTAAATAGATGTTATCCACTCTTTAGCCGGCATTTTTATTTCCCTGACTTTTGTCAAAATTTCACTTCCTCGCGGAACTAAAATAATGTTAACTATATTTCAGGTTTCTACATCACAGTATTTCACTCATACGTCCATAGCAGTAGATCATATCCACCCAAAACTACTTCCTATCAAACCCCCACCCCCACGCACACACACACATCACCCCATGCGTGTTTATATCTGCGAAAAAATCCACAAGTAGATGACACAAACCATCTACCGCCAGTAAAAAAGCCCAATAAGTAGAATAATTATAGAGATTCCTTACACAAATGAGCGTCGTGTCTCTATGTCGGATCGGCACCAGAAATATAACTTATGACGGCGGTATAGTGCAGGTCGGCCATAAATGACACGTTGGTTGCTTGTTGGGAGTTTTATGTCCTGGCAACATCTAAGGTCATATCAGGACGAGTACCGACTTGTGACAGTATGCACTAATGGCGACTTAATAGTGCTGCCCCACTGCGAAATTAGGCCTCCAGTACCATGACCCGATATCCCACTCACCCACATTATCCTGACACTGAGCCAACCAGTCCTTTCCCTATCCTATTAATGCCGGGCGCCAGGCTAGGAAACGACAAGCATACATTACATAAGTACAATAAAACCTCTCTTAATCGACTGACCATGGGACTGGCTTTAAATGGTCCATTTAGGGAGATGGTAGCTTTAAGGATTTTTTTTGTTGTCGTTACAATGGTATCGTATGGACGATCGTTTGGGACCCAAATAAAGCGATCGATATACGGGAGTGGTCGATCTGTGGAGGTGGTCGGTTAGGGAGGTTTTACTCTAATTGGTTTGACTCGACCGGGAACCAAACTCCCGCTCTCCCGCACGCGAGGCTTGCACTCTACCGATTCGGTCGCCGCGCCCGGTGAATGACACTTGTGTCGTGATTACAGGAGCCTGGTGCAATTCCCTCCATGGTTGATGCTCTCGATACATGTACCTAGTTGCATGGATCAATGCATGCCTTTGGTTGTTGGTTGGTGTTTGACGTCTTGCCAGCATATCGGGATGGGGACGGACATGTGAAAGTGCACATTCATGGCAACTTTATAGTGCTGCCCCACTGGGAGACCAGGTCACCAGCACCATGACCTGATATCCCACTCAGTCACATTATCCTGACACTGAGCCAACCTGTCTTTGCCCTATCCGAATAATGCCGAGTGCCTGGCTAGGCAGTGACAAGTATCAATTTTATAAGTCATTGGTTTGACTCGACTGGGAACCAAACTCCCGATTTTCGGCACGCGAGGCCCACGCTCCACCGATTTGGCCAAATGAGTAGGATAATTGTAGCGATTAGTAACAAAAATTACCCAGGTGTTTCCATGTCGGATCAGCACCAGAAATATAGCTTATGACGGTGGTATAGTACAGGTCGGCCATGAATGACACGTAGGTCATGATTACAGGAGCCTGGTGCAATGTCCTCCATGGTTTGATGCTCTCGATACCTAGTTGCACTGATCAGCGCCTGCTATTGTCGTCATTTGGAAAATTCAGGTATATCTGCATTCATATACAGTCAAACCTCTCTAAATCGACCGACTATGGGATTTTAAATTACCCAATTAGGGAGATGGTCGCTTTAGGGAATTTTTCATTTTGTTACAATGGTACTGCATGGGAGATCGCTTGGGACTGAAATAAAGCGATCAATGTAGGGAAAGTGGTCAATCTGTGGCGGAGGTCGATAAGAGAGATTTTATTGTATTCCGACAACAGCTGAGAGTTTGTAGCGAATACATATTCTGCTTGACTGGCATTAGATGATGGGTCATCTAAGGCTTAGCTTTAACATAAAAGGTATATTTATCCACTGCGGCTATCATTACACTACTATTATTATACATGTTTATATATAATTATGTACCGTAAAATGCATTAGGCGACTATAAATAATGCAATGAATGAATAGTGTTCTTAATATTTATTTCCTATTTCAAGGTTTTGTTCAGACATATACACATATACGTGTATATGTGTATTTGAGTATATGTTTATAAGTGTATATGTGTGTATATGTTTGTATGTATATCCATATATATATATATATATGTATATATATATACATGCATATGTGTTTTTGTATATATGTGTGCACGACACATTGAAATCGGCAAAAAACATTGTCCTTTTAATTGGCTATTTCCTCCAATTAGGCAATGTTTCGTGCTTTGAGCCAGCTTGCACCATGATATTATTAATAAGCGAGATCACATATGTATGTTTATATGCCTTGATTGTTCTAATTAGGACTAAATCATTCTGCGCGAATTTAGTAGACAACCATACGCTGCCTTCTGTTTTATGCTGGTAATAGTGTCGTTCTGCCATCATTCATACGACAATTACACACAACTATATAGCTTGCATCTGTGTAATGATTGTGTCATGAAAAAAAAAAATACAGAGCTCCTTGTTCAAGGTCAACTTCTAAGTTGTACATACTTTAGTTTGATCGTAGATGCTATAGTCCAATACCCCCCCATCACACCAAACTAGTTCTCACTACGTTCTTGAAAATGTTGCTGAATGGACTCAAACTGTGTGCGAATGGAATGGATGGGCTAGAACGGAATGGTGCTCCATAACTTTGAGCATGCCCAACATTTTCTTGCAGCCACATTCTACCCCGACCATAGCCTATTTTAGAACGTGGTCAGACATTTTGAGAACTAGTTTGGTGTGATGGGGGTGTAAGACACAGTACACCCATGTCGAATTTATTTCAATTATCGGGAATTGTAACAATGGCGTTGATGAATTTTTACCTTTACCTGGGGATAGGAATGTGGGAATTCGCTAATTGGTGAATATATCCATGCACAGTTAAACATACAATCCGTTGGTCTATTTATACACTTACTTTTTGTCCTCAATCGTAGAACTCGGCCTTCTCCCATATATATGCAGTTTCGTCACGCTTGGACTGGTTTTGGGAGCAAAGGCGTAGCACCAGATGTCCTTATGTATATACTGTGTACAGCTCAGTGACCTCTGATTAGATAGAGACCATGTCTCTAGGCTATGTACTGCGTATGGTAGTAAGTAGGTCACTTATCAGTTTTGCCAAAATATAAGGGTTTAAATTATACCATGCGAGAATCATATATAAACCGGGGTGTAATTGTTAATGTATATTAACGGGACCTACTAATTGATTACCGAGCGCGGTGGCCGAATCGGTAGAACACAGGCCTCGCCTGCGGAAGATTGCGAGTTCGCGAGTTCGGTTCCGGGTCGAGTCAAACCAATGACTTTAAAATTAATCTTGTTATGTTCATGAAAGGCGCAATTTCTGTTGGAGTAAGTCGATAAATGGACCACTTAAAGCTGCATAGTCCGATGAAAAATACAATTTTCAAAACCAAAACAATTATCTAAATTTGATTCTACATATCTAACTTATATGCTGGTGCACTTATTAAACATTTGCCGTCACATATAAGGGGATACGGAGTCCATTAATAGAACCTGTTTCTGCAGAAGCCTATGGTGATAGAGTTTTGGCAGGCTTGCCAAAATTAATTTAGCATGTTTCCATTTCAAATATCTCAAAAGTTAGCGATTTAAAATAAAAGTTACTTCAAACTAAAGTAAGATAGATTATAATGAACAACCTAATATGTTTATCTAAGAAAATGTGAGAAACTCAAAACCATCGGACTATGCAACTTTAAGGTCGGTCCCAAGGTCGGTCGATTTAGAGAGGTTTTACTGTATTGCCTAATCACACTATATACCAACAAGATATACATATGTACATATATACGGACGCAAATATATGTTTATAATATATACATATATACACATGATGTACTACATGCGAATCAAATTCCCAATACCTTTAATAAAAATCTGGTAAATATAATCTGATATTGCCATAGTCTGAAACTATCATCAGCAACTAGGTTCGGGGGGGGGGGGGCCGAGGGCTACCGAACTGTGACGGAAGAAAGACCGCTAGAAGCTGTGGCCACCCCGAGGGCAACACTGCCCGGAGCTTGGAGCCCTCCCCCACCCACACACCCCGGCCACCACCACCACCACCACGACAACAACCACTACCACCAGCAATCATCCCACATATAGTAGGACGAGGAGTGTCGCTGACATCTAGACTTACACCCTCATCGTTCAAACCCAAGTGCAGTCAGTTGCTACGGATGAGGTGTTTCTTCTTTGAGCACTAATGCGCCAATATAGGTTGGTTGGTTGTTGGAGTTTTACATCCTGGTAGCATCTAAGGTCATATCCGGACGGCTACCGAGTTGTATCACTAACAGTGCGCACTCATGACGATTTTATAGTGCTGCCCCACTGGGAAATGAGGCTGCCGGCACCAAATTTCGACACTTCTTGGTGAAGGTCCAGACATGGCATATCTCTATTAGTATTAAAAGATATACAGTAAAACCTTTCTAAATCGACCGACCATGTTAGAATATCCTTACAATGGTTTGGTTGGGACCCAAATAAAGCGATCGATATAGGGGAGTGGTAGATCTGTGTAGCGGTCGGTATAGAGAGGCTTTAATGTACAGTAAAACCTCCCTAACCGACCACCTCCACAGGTCGACCACTCCCCTATGTCGATCGCTTTATTTGAGTCCTAAACATCCCCCATACAATACGATTTTACCATTATTCTAGCTCTCTGAACCGACCATCTCCCTAAATCGACCACTTTATGTCGGTCCCTTTGTCCGCCGATTTAGAGAGGTTGTACTGAATTAATATATATTTTTTCTAAGATATATATTAATAAATTAATAAATATATAATCCCCTACATACATCTATATAAATGAACGTACATCTTAGATTTGTGATTTATTTGTAGCATTTAAGGCATTTCAATTGAGTTTTCTTTAATTATATTTGAAAATAGATGCCATCCCCCTTTTTAAAAGCACATTAGCTTACGGAAGTTATAAGTACTGACCCCAATGCTACTGCATATACCACTATACCCACCACTATCAGGGTCAAGTAGTATTGAAGCCTGTGTTGGTATACTCGTGACATGACAGTAAAACCTCTCTATACCGATGCCTCCACAAATATACCAGTACCCTATATTGATCGCTTTATTTGGGTCCCAACAATACCATTGTAAGGATATTCTAACTCTCTAAACCAATCAGCTGCCTAAATGGACCACTTAAAGACGGTCCCATGGTCGGTCGATTTAGAGAGGTTTTCCTGTACTAATAAAAGCTCTATTTGTGGATGTAGTTACACATCACAACGTTAATAGGACGGGTGTTGGCGGCCTGGTCTCCCAGTGCGGCAGCACTATAAGCTCCCCATGAAAAAAAAGTTCCTTTTATTTAATGAAACCTCTAGAGTACATTGATTTTTATCCTCAGCGATTGGACGACAAACAAATGGTCATTCTGACATATTTCTTTGAAGGAAACCTGCTGCCGCCACATAGGCTACTCTTTATGATAAGCAGAAAGGGCTCTTTTATACACACTTTCTCAGAGACAGTACAGGACATACCACAGCCTTTGCTGAACCAGTTGTGGACCACTGGTTGGAATGGAAAATAACCCAAACTGCAAATGGGTCCACTGAGCTACGTCCGCTCCTAAGGTCGCACTCAGATATGCACTGTCACAAATCGGTACCAGTCCTGATATGAGCTGAGATGTTGCCAGGACATAAACCTATAACAACCAACCAATATTTCAATCGGACGAAATAGCCGAATCGCTAGAACCGCTGCCCGGCTTTCCGTACGGGAGGTAGTGAGTTCGAACTGCAACCAAGTGAAACTAATGACTTCCAAAATTGAGACTTGTCGCTACCTCGGCTGGTGGTCGGCATTAATAGGATAAGGCCCAGTCACACCTTACCGGACTTGGGAACTGGACACTGTCCCGTGAAATACGGCAATGTCCGGTACATGTCCGGTACCCATCCGGCGGTGTCCGGTGGTGTCTGGCGGTGTCCGGTACAAGTTTTGAACATGCACAAAATTTTACCGGACACCACCGGACTAACGTTACTGGTTGGTGTCCAGTATGTCTGGTACCCATCCGTACATATCCATTACCCATCCGTTGGTGTCCGGTTGATGTCCGGTTTGTCTGTTTTGTACGGTACATGTCCGGTACCCATTGGCTACGTGTCCGGTTCTCGTCCGGTTCTCGCCGGTACATGGGCGGTACATGTATGGTACATGTCTGGTCGCCCGGCGGCAATTGACCCAATTACGCTCCATTTCGCTACATTTCGATACATTTTGTCACCGGACACCACCGGACTATACAATTCTTTGTCCGGTTCACGCCCGTTGCTCAATCCTGTAAGGTGTGACAGGCGCTATAAGTCAAGGACTGGTTTGCTAAGAATCAGGATACTGTGACTGAGTGGGATGTCAGGTCATGATACCGGTAGCACTGTCTTCAACTGGAACAACTGTTTAAGGTTGCCATGAGTATGCAGTGTCACAAGTCGGTACCCCTCCGGATGTGAGCTGGAAAGTTGCTAGGGTGTAAAACACCAACAATGCATCACAATATTAACTTTGCTTGTTAATATGCTAAGCCACTCCATCAAAACATATTGTGAATATGTGTGCATTATTAATGGTATTTGTAGACATTATATTCCATATATAAGATATTACATACTTGTTTATATAGTTTTGTTGTTGGAGTTTTAGATCTTGGAAACATAAAAATCATATCGGGATGGATACCAACTTGTCACAGTGCGCACACATGGTCTCCTTATAATACCACCCCACTTAAAAACAAGGCCGCTGGTACCATCACCCAATATCCCAATCAGTCAAATTATCCTGATAATACCATAACCAGTCTTTGCCGTATGTTAGTAACACTGGACAACAGGCTAGGTAACAACAGCAGTTTGAACATAATGAGTAGAGCGCCTGTCTCCTGTTTTAGGAGATCGGGAGATCCGAACCTATGAGTTTGTGGGTTCGAATCCTGGTCGAGTCAAACCAATGATTTAAAAATGTATACCTGTCACTTCCTAGCTTGGCGCTCTGCATTATTAGGATAGGGCAGGGTCAGGTTGGCTCAGTGTCAGGATAATGTGACTGAGTGGGTCCTAGTGCTGGCAGCCGGATTTCCCAGTGGGGCAACACTAAAAAGTCATTATGAGTGCGCACTGTCCCAAGTCGTTACCCGTCCTGATATTACCTTAGATGTTGGTAGGACGGAAGACAATCAACAAGCAAAACAAAAGTCTAGCTTGACTCAAAGCCTGGGTACTTCCCGATATGTCGGGTCTTATTCATATACCACGGATTTATATATATATATATATATATTATATACTATATAAAAGAAATTAGTTCTCTATTCTGTCTTCTATGTTCTATGTTGTCCGATCTACGTTGTGCGTTGTGCGATGTATGTTGTGTGGTGTACGTAATATGTTGTGCGTTATACGTGGTACGTTGTACGTTGTACGTTGTATATTTATACACCATCTATTTATATACACGTGGGGTGATGCATAAAACGAGCAGCAACCTTTTTAATAGTTATTATTTGGTTTTGTTCTTTTTAACACTGCTCAATTTGTTGCTACTCACGGAGCATGACTATAGTTCGTAAGTAATAAAGTCACCTTGACGTGATGCGACAGGGACACACTATGACTAGTAGGAGGGAGGCCACATGTGACCTTAGTAGTATATGTGTTCAGGGAAGTGAGTTTTTGTTTGTCCTCTTCGCACATCATTGATGCAGCGATGGAGACACAAGTAGTAGTTGAAAAGTACCGCCATCTCCGGGCAGAGCATGCGCTCTTGGATGTCCCACATTTTTTGGGCTTTTTTTCTTGAAGATGTATACTGCCTTTCATGGATAAGTCTGAATAGACTTGTTTTCAGCATTAGACACTTTGTCGATAGAAAGCCCGAGCCTACACTTTTACCAACCCAAGGGATTTTTAACCTCCTACAACACATAGACATGGCATGAGAGCAACCGGCCTTTGATGACGCTGTAACTTATACACAGCAGTGGAAATCCAAATTGGCAGAGGTGGGGGCACAGGGAATTGAACCTAAAAAAAGGCAGACACTCTAACCACTCTGCCACAGAGAACACCACAATCAGAGTTTGTTCAGTGATCCAGGAAACAACAAAATATATATACAGTAGAGACTGTCTCCAAAGGACAAGTCTGCATCCCTCCCTAATTTTATCCTTATAGAATAGTCATTAGAGAAACAGTCAAATGAGATAAAACAAGCAATTTGTATACTTGAATTAAAAATAACACTCTTCACTCATGGCAAGTGTTCGGCGACCACAAAGAGACTCGGCAGGCAGGTGCTTCTGTATCATGGTACAATGTGTATGGAGTATGCATGCAACTGATTTCTTTTCAAGTGCATGGGTACATCTGAAGGGATATTTAGAAGAAAATGAACGTAGTCATGCTATGTTACTTTATATTGAGACCAGATGGGATGGGATGGCTGAGTGAGTTGAGCGTCCGTCTCCCGTTTTGGTAGAACCTGGGATTCGAACTGGTAGATTCAAACCCTGGTCGAGTCAAACCCATGAATTACAAATTTATATGTGTCACTTCCTAGTGAGATGCTCGGCATTATTAGGATATTGCTAGGCCTGGTTGAGTCAGTGTCTGGATAATGTGACTGCGAGGGATATCAGGGCATAGTGCTGACAGCCTGGTCTTCCAGTGGGGCAGCACTGTAAAGTCGCAATAAGCGCGCACTGTTACAGGTCGGTACCCATCGTGATATGATTTTAGATATTGTCAGCACGTAAAACCCCCAACAACCAGCCATATTTATAATGATAGCATAAGGCACGTAGGATTTGTTAGCTAAACTTCGTATGATCTGGATTTTTTTTAAACCGACCACACACATAAAACCAACAGGCCTTCTAGAAATATGGCGCATGCGTAGATTCCTAGTATAGGTTTGCATGTTTACCCGAGCAACCTGCCCCGGAGTTCACCCTGGCCTTTGCCACGTGTGGACAACTAGTGCCATCCTAGCCTGAGGCGACACCACCGGCATATTTCAGAACTACACACTTGCGAGCCTACGGTCCGCAGACGATCTTGGCCACAGAAACAAAAGCGGTAGAATTAATCCAAACGCTGCTGAGCATCAACCATTATCTGTAGACGAATGATGAAAAGTGGCGTTGGTTGCAAAAAAAAACACCATAACCCCGATTCAATCGGCGTGGTGATGTTTTGATCTCGCGGTGACGAGACTGCGGTGTGTTTTGCATACGCTGCGCGCGCATTGCATTACGTAGTGCTTATTGATCACGCATAATGTCGCTGCGCATTATGTTAATCATCTTTGGGCCGTGTGAACGCAGGCGCCATCTACGAACGATGCCATGAACTAATTTCTAGGAAACGCCTGGAATTGTCGCCATGAATGGCGCTGCAGTGCACTTGGTGTCCACGGCACGGGTTACTGAAGACGAAACCGCTACGTGGTAAAAGGAAACTGTAGTTTCGTATCCAGCGATCTGATCCACACTCGAGATGTGCTATTGATTAGCAACCCATAGCTTCTAAAAAAGATATCTGTTAATATCACAGTTTTCCGGGTTTTTATAAGTTTTTTTTTAGGAAGGGTGTTTGGGCTCTTTTGGGTTGAATCTATATCTTACACACTCTAGGGTTCGGTTTAGCTGTTAGCTTTGTTACATTAAACTAGTCACACCTTAACAACATTAACCTGATTGTCAAAGAAACTCTTCCTGATGAATACAAGTGCCATATACTCTACATACAGATAAGCAATTGTTGGATAAATCCACTGTCCGTATTAGCCTAATGATCCATAACCGGAATATCCTACCTGCGCGATAACTAGGTATGGTTCAAGTAGTTTATTTTCCTTAGTTCATGTGATATGTGTCATAGGATCACATACCACAATGGAAGCGTTGATCACAACCTAGTCAATATGACTACCAGACTAGCTGTTCTGTCCATCTGCACCATGACCAGATTGACCTATTGAACTGGTAAACCCATATCTTCTCAAACTTGGACGCAATACACTTTTACTTGTTTTAAATAACTTAGTCAAGGAGATATCATACATTGAATACAATTATTAAAGATGAATCATGGTTGTCCCGGTCCATGATGTTTGACATGTGTTTATTTTCCAATATTCCTTAACGACAGCGGGGCTATTTCTATTAAGGCATGTGTTTGGTAAGAAAATGATATAGTTTGGTCGCGGTACATTGTACTAGCTAGGATGGTCGTCGTCCTTTCAGGGTTGGGAGTAAAACTAACAGATGGATCTGGTGCTTGTCTCATGTGAGATGAGTTTGTTTGTTGTTGTTTTACGTCCTATCAACATCTAAGGTCATATCAGGACGGGTACCGACTTGTGACAGTGTGCACTCATGGCAACCTTATAGTGCTGTCCCACTGGGAAACCAGGCTGCCGGCACCATGACCTGGTATCCCACTCAGTCACATTATCCTGACACTGAGCACACCAGTCCTTGACCTGTCCTAATAATGCCGAGTGCCTGGCTATGAAGCGACAAGTATAAATTTTTAAGCCATTGGTTTGACTCGACCAGGGTTCGAACCGACGATCTACCAGCACGGGAGACGGACGCTCTAACTCATTCGGCCATCCCGTCTGGTCATGTGAGATGAGATTGGAGAGAAATAAAAAAGCTTCTTATGAGATTATCATACAAAACAATCTCTTACCGAGTTCAGTGTTTCTATTCCTTTCCCTATTCTCTCACAAATCCACACCCTTGTGTACTAGCAGCAAACTCCTTTGAACTGTCCACCCCCTTACTGAGTGAGCCTTAACATGCTTCCAATTGGATTCTACTCAGGTGCGTAATTAATCAAGATCAACCTACTAACACAAGCAATAGCCTCATCTGAGATTGTCCTAAAGATCTGATCAAGCCCAAGAGCCCACCCTACACCCTACAACCACTAGCCTTTGAAAAAAAAGTATTTCATCTCTAGAAAGTTATTCAGTTTTGCCCTATTAACCCTTCACCATGCTGCTCTAACATCTCTATGCTTCTTTCTTCTATTGTCCCATTCTGTACACATCATTCATATCAATAATGTTTTGCTTCTTATCTTGTAATTGTCCATCTATGTTGCTATATCTCTAAGTGAGGAGTGGCATTTGCCATTAGTGCTGGAAGAGTGGTGCGTCTATGCACTGAAAATATGGTATTCAGAGGGGAAAACACAAAACAAGTAAATAACAAATGCACACACAAAAAACTTAAGTTTTTTGAGAAAGAAAAATATAACCCTTCACCTAGTTCCTTCATATGGCATATCTCCACATTGCTTCTATATTTATAGTTCCAAGAAACCATACCAAGCGTCGTGTGGGCCAGGGATCTGAATATTACAGTTTTCTCCGTCACCCCAATGGTAAACACGAGCAGTCACCAACCCCAGATAGTCCTCCTCACCACACGAATCTTACAAGTAAAGTAGAGTAAACAAAGATACACAGTAAAACAGGTTAGGGCACGCGTAATCAGGAACCGCCTCGAGTCCCGCTCAACCAGAAACAGGTCAGACGCGTGAGTACTTCGTGAGTGACTCGCTGTTGAGCAACTCACATGTACTTCTCATGTCACCCTCCCCCTAACGGTGTCAAGCAACATCCTCCACCCAGACTCTCCACCCGACTCTAGTGTTCTTACGCTCTATAGAGCTCCGAATTTCGCATATCATTACACACATGTTTACATACATGTATATGTTTCTGTGTGTGTGTGTTACTAAATAGGATACATATTTGTAGGCTGGATATTTTCAGGACATCTGATGAAAGCCAAATGTATATAATATTGACGCAAATATGTGGATTATTTTGTAAATAGTATATATTTGTTTGTTTGTTGGTGTTTTATGTCCTAGCAACATCTAAGGTCACATCAGGACGGAAATAGCATAGATATGGGGGTGGATATTTACAGGGGAGTTAAGGAAAGTTAGATGTATAGTGATGCAAATATGTGCGTCACTAAAGATACCATTGATACTTGTGGAGTGTATATTTCCAGCACAGCTTATGAAATCTAGATTTACATCGATGCAAACATGTGGATTCTAAAAATAAATGCTTTTATTTCATAAGTTGGTGAAAATAATCGGTGAACTGTTAATCAAGCACCCTTTGCGAGTACCGGTGTCTGGTCACACTGAGATTACTTACCACATAGTGACCTTTATCAGGAACCTTTAAAGTTAAGTTTAATTAAATTGTATTTACACAACAAAGACCTTTCTGTATGGGCGCTTATCTAAGAACTAATTATATAATGAGGAACAAAGTGAAGAGAATGAGTAGAAAACACAAATCTTGCACACACAGCATATTAATATTTCTCATCCATAATTATGTTGTGTGTATAATATGAAGGCGAAACAGGACGAATCATAGCTCTATATCAAAATGTGTGCATCGATATATGCCTTCATGTGATGGCTGAAATTCCGTGTTAAAAACTAAAAGTACTCTGGCAGTAGTACTCGAGAAGAAACAACAAAAACCACGAACACCAGAAAACAAAAAAAACCATCGGAAACAAATTATACAATCTAGCATTGTGAAAGGTATTTGCAATATTTTGCCGATGTTACTATATTGCACTGCTAAAGGTAATCTTATTTAATTTTTTTAATTCCCTCAAATTAGTTTTCCTTCCTCCACTGATCTAAATATGGGCATTTTCTCAGGTTCATCGATTGTTTTTCTTCCATGTCCGTAATTTAATCTAGCATCCCACGATGCAATAATTATTTGCCGTAGTGACATTACCTTCGGTGCTGTTAGGAAGTAAAATACCTTTTTGTCTGTGTGATAACATCTGCAGTTACATTATTCAAAGAACTTATTGTTATTAATGCAACTTTGTCTTAGAGGAAAACGTGAACGTTCTCTTAAAGCTGCACAGTCCGATGAAATATCAAATTTTCAAAACCAAACCAATTATCTAGATTTGATTTTACATATCTAACTTAGATACTGATGCACTTATTAAGCATTTGATTCTGCGTAGAAGGCAATACTGAGTCACTTTAACAGAAACTGTTGCTGCAGAAGTCTATGGTGTCAGAGTTTTGGCAAGCTTGCCAAAACTAATGTTCCATGTTTGCACTCAAAATATCTCAAAAGTTTACCATTTGAAATAAAGGTAACTTTGAACTAATGTAAAATAGATACTAGTGATCGATCTAATATATTTATCTCAGACATCATACAGAAATTCAATCGGACTATGCAACTTAAAATATATTGTCAATTAGAAATCGATATATTTCGGTTTTGTTTACAGAAAGCCGCTTAGGTGTCTCTTTTAAATAAGAATTCTGACCAGTCGCGGAACCTGCCGAATTGCTAAGAGGGCAGGCTTCCGTCGAGGAAGGTTCGAGTTCGAAATCTGGCCGACTGGAACCGATGACTTACAAAAGTGATTCTTGTCGCTAGCTATCCTTTTATTCTGCATTGCTAGGATAGGGCAATGCCTGGCTTGCTCAGTTTCTTGCTTATTGGGGGGGGGGCGGGTTCATGACCTAGACCTAGCGGTCACTGGCTGCAAGATTGTAGCACTGTTTAAACGGCGCCGTTAAACGGCCTGTTTTTGGTAGTTTTTGGTGTTTCTTTTGTTGGGTGGGGGGGCGGGGGGGGGGTTGACCCTCATTCTTTCTTCCAGCTGCTTGCTCGGTATAAAGGTTATGTGACTGAGTGAGATATCAGGTCATGGTGATGGTGTCCTGGTCTCCCAGTGGGCAGGATGACAGAAGTAACCATTAGTATGCACTGTCACAACTTGGTACATAACCTGATATGTTACTAGAATGTAAAACTCCAACGAACATCGTTAAGAATCCCCGATATTTCTCTCCAGTCTAGCACCACTATTGATAGATATACTACGCACAGTTGTGCAATGTGATATTGTCATATTGAGCGCACTCTGTACATGTGAAAGTTTCTCATGTAGCTTAGGTCAGTACGCGTTGGTTATATAAGTATTATCTAATATTTCGTAACGGTAAGCCATAGTATAGTCAACATATCAGTGAGTTTCAAGTTACATAGTCCAATGCTTCTGAGGTTTTGCTATTTTCTGAGATAAATATAATTGTTATAATCTACTTTACTATAGTTTTAAGTAACTTTAATTTTAAATGGCTAAGTTTGGAGATATTTGTCATCAAAACATGCCAAAATAATTTTGGCAAGCATGTCAAAACTCTGACACCATAGACTTGAGTAGTAACAGTTTCTATTAAGTGACTTATTATGCCCTTCTATTGCAACAACAAATGCTTAAGAAGTGCACCAGTATCTAAGTTGGATATGTAGAATCAAATCTAGATAAGTGTTTTGGTTTTGAAAATTTGATGTTTTCATCGGACTATGCAGCTTTAAGTAATGCTCAATCAGTGTGGACAACAATTCTCTTTCTCCAAACTGACAGTTCAGAAGATTATCGCAAACTGTATTCTATTTGCAATTCCATGTTGCTAGTCACTTTGGAACGATTTTCTTTTTTTGCGGGGGGAGGGCGATTGAACAAACTGAACTCAAGACAATTCGGATCCGAAAGCTAAGTGAGGTTATTTGTAGGTAAAGGTATCCCGCACATATTTGCTTACCCATTATTTAAAAAAAGATGTCATGCTATATATGTAGATAAAACATCCCGTTGTTTACCTCTTGTTGGACTTCATTCAGCAACATATAAATATAACTTATATTCTAACATAAATACCATGGGCCTATTAAGAGGACCGAGTGATTACGTAGGTAACTCTTTCCGAAAACAGCCTACTTATCTATTGGAGTGCAATATTTATTTTTTCCTGAGCCTTCTCGCTATGATTGTTTATTAGTATTAGTGATTTTCACGTTATCATTGTACATGGTTTGGAGATTAAAATTGCATTCATGCACGGAGATAAATTTGCCATGAACGAACAATATAGATTTAGACACCTCTAGAACATAATTTGGCATAGAATAGCATAGTGTTGCTTATTATAGCAAACTAAAGAATAGTATATCACATTATAGCCTAACATTGTTTAGTGTAACAGAGCATAGCGTGACATAGTTGGCCTACATCATAGTGCAGTGCACTAACACATAGCACAGAATAGTAATGCCTCTGGCGGCATAGCATTATCCAACACGGTGCAGCAACATACACCATACTACAGTATAGGGCAGTGCACTAAAATATAGTACAGAATAGTAATGCCTATGGCACCATAGCATTATATAGCACTGTGCAGCAACATACCCATACTACAGTATAGTGCAATGCACTAAGGTATAGTACAGAATAGTAATGCCTGTGGTGGCATATCATTATATAGCACGGTGCAGCAACATACACCATACTTCAGTATAGGGCAGTGCACTAAAATATAGTACAGAATAGTAATGCCTATGGCGGCATAGCATTATATAGCATGGTGCAGCAACATACACCATACTTCAGTATAGTACAGTGCACTAAAATCTAGTACAGAATAGTAATGCCTATGGCGCCATAGCATTATATAGCACTGTGCAGCAACATACCCCATACTACAGTATAGTGCAATGCACTAAAATATAGTACAGAATAGTAAGGCCTGTGGTGGCATATCATCATATAGCACGGTGCAGCAACATACACCATACTTCAGTATAGGGCAGTGCACTAAAATATAGTACAGAATAGTAATGTTTGTTTGTTTGTCTGTTGTTGTTTTACGTCCTAGCAACATCTAAGGTCATATCAGGACGGGGATAGCAATGCCTATGGCGGCATAGCATTATATAGCACGGTGCAGCAACATACACCATACTTCAGTGTAGTGCAGTGCACTAAAATCTAGTACAGAATAGTAATGCCTGTGGCGGCATAGCATTATATAGCATGTTGCAGCAACATACACCATATTTCAGAATAGGGCAATGTACTAAAATATAGTACAGAATCGTAATGCTTATAGCGGCATAGCATTATATAGCACGATGCAGCAACATACACCATACTACATTATAGTGCAGTGCACCAAAATCAAGTACAGAATAGTAATGCCTGTGACGGCATAGGATTATTTAGCATGGTGCAGCAAAATACACCATACTACAGTATAGTGCAGTGAACTAAAATCTAGTACAGAATAGTAATGCCTATGGCGGCATAGTACAATATTATACAGCATACTACACCATAGTAAAACAAGGTCAAGTCTATTACAACATAGTGCACTATAGTGCGTAGTGGATCACAGTAATATCATAATAATCATATATACATCGGTCTCCGCAATTCTTCCCTTGCTTAGGCTGATGGGGCTACTTTATTCAAGTAAACTACAACAAATATAAATAATTATTAAAACATGATTGTAGCTGAGACTGTCTCAAAAGGCGCTAAGCAATATGGGACAAAACTTTGTCCATTGTAATGATCAACATACTATCTACCTATGCATTTGCTCAGGATAAACTGATTTGTTGTTTACATGGTATTTCATAATCCAAATAGAATACATATTACTTTGAAGCAAATGTCCTTGTGTTTTTAGTGTAATCGTTTATGTGCTGTTTTGTGTCAATCGTTACAATGGAGAAAAAGAAGAAAGAGTTATCACCTTTTGTGACAGGCTCAGCTGCATTGCACGTTCTAAATGTAGGTCCATGTATATATATATATATATATAAATATATATGTTTCTATATATATATATAGATATATATATATATATATTGCTCACCTTCCTGAAAACTGGTCAGCATGGGATGAGATTCTAAAACGTCAATAAACTAACTTTCTACTTATTTTTTTCCTTATACTTTTCATATTCGTGTTCAGATTTGATGTAAGAATTAAGGGAAATATAATTAACTGTGTGCAACTTTGGTCCTTTTCGTTATGAAGTGTTTTTGTACCAAAAAAAAACATTTTATAGTCAGCTATTTGTAACATGTCATATGATACATGGTTGAATCCTTACTAACATCTTGTATTGCATTGCAAACGAAACAGTTCCCAAAGCAAAAAGGAAGTATTTATTAACACGTATGCATGCTTAAATTAAAAAGAGAAATTATTTGATGTCTTCAGAAATAACATTACAAATTTCCATCACAGATATAACTAGTTGTGTCTGGATGCCACACAACTATTGTACACTAATTATTCAGTGAATAAAGCATGGCTGGGAATTACTTTTTTTTATCAATATAAGCACTACATATTTCAGTATATTATGCCACAATTAATATGATTCTAAGTATGAAATTATTTAATTCTGCTTAGATTTTTATTAATCAGACTGTGGGTGTCCTAAACATGTGTTACATCTGAGCAACACATGTTATACTGCCATAAGACATAGCTACGCCTTTATTTTTGATCTCATTAATTTATATTTGACATAGCTGTAAGGCAGAGATTTCCAGCTTTCATTTGCAAACAAAAAATGTTTAAAATTCAAATATTAGATTTTAACTCTCCATGTGACACTTCTGGCCAGTTTTCAGGAGAGTGAGCCATATATATATATATATATATATATATATATATATATATATATATATATATTCGCACAGCCCTTAGTTGCATTATCACACATGCATATATAGGTCTAAGTACACCCTGTGCTCTCCTCACCAGGCTTAGGTTCGACACATGGTACGTGGGCCATCACGTTCACACGCTGATCAATCTGCGCTGTGTTCCAATTATTCACGGATTCAAAGGTTAATCGATATCCCAAAGCTAGGGATTGCATATGTGATAACTAGATATATGCAATCGCAACACAACAATGACCATCTGTTTCATCCCAAGGGGGCAACTAGGAGAGAAGAAGGGGAGGGGAGGGGGGGGGGGGGGTAAGTCTGACAGTGACAGTAGCAGATGCGGTGACACCTCGCGATGACACACCCGCCACTGTGTGTGCGTGTGTGCTGCCAGCGAGCCACAGCAGCAGACGACTCATTTGAATATGCCGCGACTAGTCCCGCAGTGACTGCATCCTCATCACCGAAAACACGCGGATCATTAATTAAATAAAAAAACTAAAATATAAACCAGGCCACAATACCCAAGCATAATCACAAGCCACCCGATTGTTTAAGATCACAGGGCCAATGCGTTAAATTTTGAGCGAAAACAGGCCGGGAATTGATGAAAATTAAGGGAATTTTCCGCGAGAACCTACGAGAAGTGGGCGTGGCTTAGGTCGGCTGTGGCACCGGGATCGCGGGCATAATGGCCGCGGGGCGCGCGTTTACACGTGCAGCATTTCTGTAACGGGTCGGCAGAGTGGCGCTGTGGGCATGCTGCACATGCACAGGCCGCCAAGCCTCAGCACATGCACCCAATCACGTGGTCTGGCAGGGAGATAATAATAAGGCAGCGACAGAATATCATAAACTGATAGATTTTTATTTGCCAGTGCGGAGCAGCTCTCTCTCTCAGTGTGTGTGTGAAGTGCTTCATGAATTATTGATCTGCCGGAGAGCGCGGGTTGATAAATAATTAATACAGGCACAATTTTTTTTTTAGAAGTCCGATCGCATTTGTACGCTAAGGTCATGCAACGTATTTTAATTGAGGCTGCAAAATAATCATATGTGCTGGCAATAGCCGAGGAAAAATGTGAATAATTATTCGCCGAGAGACAGCGGAGGAGGACGGTGCGGTTACGGTCGCAGGGAATTTTAGCCAATGCATTTGGCGCGCTTTTCACACGTGAAGGGAGCGATGCGGCAATATTGATGGACGTTCGATTCGGAAGGCCGTTCTTTTGGCGCTGTGCTGCGATCGGAGGATTTGCTAGCAGTATGGGGTAGCTACAGCATCGTTCACCGACTGAATCGAGGAGGATACACGTACTGGGTGTCGTCTGGATCCCCTTTCGATGTTGAATTGAAATCGAAATCTGTATATATATCGTTCATTTTATTCGCGCGATTCGCTTCGGCTGGCCCCATACGGCCGGCATCTGGCCGTGTTCGCTACGATGTGGCGTATTGACGGGGAAAATGTTTCAAGCGGAGCACATCTTCTCGCAGCCAGGAATTTCACATTGGAAATGAAGTCCACAAGGAGGAAGTAGCGGGAGAAATGGGCAAGAAGATCCAGTTTATCGGCCGCTATGTGATGGATGGCGTTACCTTGGGGAAGGGCAATTTTGCCCGAGTCGAGCTGGCCACTCACGGTGTCACCCAAACTAAGGTAGGAGAGGCGGATTGTAGTGTATGTAGGCCTAGTGGCACTGTGAACAGCGTAATACACTTGTATCATTCCTCTTCCCATGTACATGACGACACGTCATGCACAGTGTGTCTACTGCTTCCCACAGATACACATTGCCTTCTAAGGAAGCTTTCCATGTAAAATGATAGCGTGTCAGTAGCTATGGCGTAAACTGACCGATTACAATGAAGACGGTAGCCATCATCAACAAGCAGACCATAAGCCGATACCCGAGGCCTAGACTCTGTGTGCCCTTCAAATTCACTGTCTCGGTCATCGTGTGGGTGTCCCTGCCCTAACCAATGCTTTTCGGCTGAAGCGCTCTATGGCTGTCTAAGTGTATTTCCGGAAATTAGGTATATAGTGTTCTGGGTGAATCCTGTGTATTCCGAATTGGAGCTAAGTGGTTGGGGTAGTTTAGGTTATCCTCTAGGATTAGGATTAGGCCTAGGATGCCGTACAGGGGAATCTTATAGAATACTTATCGGATTTGGAACTGCATTCACATGCCCATTCTACTGTGGGTTGGGAATGAATTAACTGCTGGAAGTACTAAGGTGTATGGTTATGTTACCTAGTTATCCCAACTCTATATCATCTATAACAAGGAATGTATAGGCTATGAGCCTAAGCATACACTAATAATCTGGAGCATAGCCAAGTCGCAAAGCAAGGCTTTCGCAATTTGGGGGGGGGGGGGGTTTAGTCTTCTATCTAGACTTTGAGGTTAGGCGTAGGCCTACTAGGTACCCTAGAACCAAATCAACTCCGAATGTAGGCTTATATTGTAAAGCCATTATACACACATCGCGGCGTGAGGTACGATCCGAAAACACAGCTTTGTCATAGTCTAATATACTCTTTATGTATGATCCACGTAATAAGGATATTAAAAGTCATGGGAATATAATAATTAGTCATTGTCTTCCCCAGGTTTTATTAATAAGATTAAGCTGACAAAATCAAATTTATCCTAATAATGTACAGGGGGTGGGGGGAGTAGAGATATCATAGCTAGTAAGGACTTTACAACTATTTCTAAGAGAGTATTTAAAAATTGTAATCCACTAATTAAGGCTAATTTAGAAGCATCTGAGTCGGTCTATTTTTGGCATTAAAACCCCAACTTGCATTCCTCTACTGCTTGTCATGTAATGCAATGTCCTCGTTTTTAGCTTTTCGATTATGGCAATGTTCAACTTATGTTGCTATCATGCAGAGGGCTGAAAATCCTTCCTAGGTATATATATATATATATATATATATATATATATATATAATACCAATTACAAAAGAGCTTACTCAGCACAGTCATCTGAATCGCATGATTCCAAGGGCAGAGAATGCCCAGATATGATAGGTTTATCATATTATTTACTATATGTGCCTCTAGTTACAAACTATGTATGAACCATCAGCGATGAAATATAAGCCATGCTACCGTAAACAAGTATGTGGTTTCTTTTTGAGATAATGTACTGAAGTTAAAATAGAATATCTGTTTGGTCACACATTTAGTGGATGTATTTACATATATGTACACAGGCATATATGTACACAATATATGCACACAGGCAACATATATTGTACACACAGGGATACAGCGACCCATGAATGTGATCTGTGAAAGTGTGCCATGTGCAGACAATCTGTCAATCTACAAACTGTCATTATTTGATTTAATTATCTCCAATGTCGGCAGACCTGTTATAATGGGGCAAAATTGGTCTGGATGTAGACTTGTCATTTAAACAGATGTATTACTCTATTGCTATTCTACTCTATTTCTGCAGTAAGGAGTGGAATTGTAAGAGAGGCCACTTGTAGTACTGTGATGGTTGACACTGTCATATTTACGATTCTAACTTTGGGTTGAGCTGCATCCTACTAGTACTAGTAGTAGGAGCGCAAGTTTGGTTTCAATATATTGTTCAACTACTAGGCTTCAGCGGCTATATATTTCTTCTACATCCTGAGCTATACTCGCCATGCGACATACAATTAATGTTGTCATACATGGGTTCCCTGGGAAATAAACTAAATACATAACAAGCTTTGGCCATATAGTGTTCATCTATGGATGGAAGTGGAACAAATGAGATTGCAATTGGTTTTCAAGCTGGATAGTCTGATGAAAGCATACACTTTTCGAAATGAAAGAAATGGTCTAGATTTGATCCTTTCATTCCCAACTTAGACACTGGTGCACTTATTTTACATTCCCTGCTGAATAGAAGGAAACATTATGTCAATTTAATACAATCTCTTACTACTAAAACCTATGCTGTGGTGTTCTCTGTGGTGGAGTGGTTAGAGTGTCAGACTTTTTTCTAGGTCGAACTCCTAATCTGAAGGTCGGTGGTTCAATTCCATATGCCCCCCACCTCTGCAAATTTGGATTTCCACTGCTGTATATAACTTACAGCGTCATCAAAGGCCCGTTGTTCTCATACCATGCCTATGTGGTGTGGGAGGTTAAAAATCCTTTGGGTCGGTAAAAGTGTAGGATTGGGCTTTCTATTGAAAAACTGTCTAATGGTGAAAACAAGTCTATTCAGCCTTATCCATAACAGGCAGTATAAATCTTCAAGAAATGCTAGCTAGCAGTGTGGTGTATACGTTTCTCCTGGCTTCACCTAAAATATTTCCCTCGGTAGACATTTAAAATAAATCTTACTATTAACTAAAGAAAGTAAGGTAAATTGTACAAATCCACTTAATATATTTATCTCAAACTAATATTATGATAGGTTGATAGATTTCCTTTAGGAAACAGAACTGATACCTGGTTAGACTCAGAGCCCATTGATTATATGGACCACCAAGACATGTTTCACCTTTTTAGAAAACTATCAGAACATGTATTACACAGTCTCCAGTTCATATTTCTGAATTTGGCGTCCATGTAATCGATGTAATTCCAGTGCTTTTAAGAAGTTGTCAGGTAGGACTCTAGGGGCTGGAGTTGGAGTTGTAAAAGATGAAGTGACTGGGTGGGATATCGGGGCATGGTGCTGGTGGCCTGATTTGTGCAGTGAGGCAGCACTATAAAGTGACCATGGGTGCGCAATGTCACAAGTCGGTACCCGTCCTGATATGACGGTCGATGTTGCCAGGACATAAAACTCCAATATCCTATAGAATATGTAGAGTATGTAAAATATGTCGAATAGGTAGAAAGGTAAAATAGGTAGAATATGTAGAATATATAGAATATATAGAATATATTGACCGTATAGAACACTATAGCATATATACAAAAATATAATGTACATTATTCGCAATATCTAATAAACTTTATATCTATCATTATATATATAATTGATACTATAACGAATTGTTTGAATCAATATATTGTATTTATTATATATAATATATGCTGTATATAATACATTGATGAATCTATCCAACAACTCTAGGCTATTTCTATTTGATGAAAACACAGAAGGTCCAACACGTGATGCCTGTAGTAGTATTCGGTTTACAAATTATTGACAGTCACAGGAACCAAATACTATATTATTGATAGCCTGCCTCTTACAGCGCTGACACATCCTTGGCATCACAGCAGTCTCGCTCCAGTGAAGCAGAACAGGATAAACTAGAGGAAGTGTTCACCCATAAATTTGTCGGGCCAAGATCCTATTTTAACGTTGCATGATCTGATGGTTTTGAGTTTCTCTCATTTTCTGGTATATATATATATATATATATATATATATATATATATATATATATATATATATATATATATGTATATGAGCCTGTCTCAAAAGGTGATAACTCTTTTTTGTTTTGACCATTGTAATGATTGACACAAAACAGCACAGAAACGGTTACACTGAAAAAACAAGGACATTTTCTTCAAATCAATATGTATTCTATTGAGATTATGAAACACCATGTAAAAAACAAATCGGTTTATCCTGAGCAAATGCATAAGCAGATAGTATGTTGATCGTTACAATGGACACAGTTTTGTCCTATATTGCCTAGCACGTTTTGCGACAGTCTCATGTACATATATATATTAGGTTGGTACTTATAACCAACCTTACTTTAGTTTGAAGCAACTTTTATTTTAAATGGCTAACTCTTGAGATATTTGAAGTGAAAACGTAGAACATTAATGTTGGGAAGCATGCCAACACGCTGACACCATAGCCTTCTGCACGAACATATTCTACTAAATTGTCTCAGTATTCCGGTCTATGTGGCAACAAATGGTTAAAACATGCATCAATATTGAAGTGAGATATGTAGAAGCAAATCTAGATAATTATCTTTGTTTTTGAAAATATAATGTTTTCTTCGCACTATGCAGCTTAAAATTCGGGCTACTTTCTCTCTGCATGCCTTTTCGGCTATATTGCCTTTTCGGAAATTAAAGATTAACCCAAAAGAAATTAACATGGAGAAATTATGTGTATGATTGGAGCTTGAGCCTTGCTGGTTGCAGCCATTGTCAAATTATGTGAGTAGTATAAGGAAATAATGGTAATGCAGGTATTGCAGGTATTGCAATACCTCAGGGAGTTTGACGCCCCTGCCCTGCAGAGTTGTAAACAACTGCCTTGTGGTACAGGTTCTTGACAGAATCGAAGGCTAAGGGAGCAACCCCTAAACAGAAAACCATGTCACTGTGGCAGCATTAAGGGCGGTCGATGTATGGAACTCCCAACATCTCCCGACCAGCCACTGTAGGGACAAATAGTTTTGCACCTGTCTTGACATGTTCTTGCTGGTGTGAAACCTCTATTTGCTCCCCAAGAGAGTGCCGCTGGTAACTTGCAAAAGCCAGCAGCACTTCAACACTTTTGCATGCAGCTTTCAAGAAATGTACAACCGCACAAAACACCATACCGGCTCGGTCATCGCCTGGGTTACCAACAACCGTGCTGCTCAAGCTCATCTTCCGGAGAGCGGCAGTCAAGTAATGAAAGCAGTCTTTGTCGCAATGTGACCGACAGCATGATGATGATGATGATAAGGAAACTAACTATACACGCTAGAAGCGGATGGCCAACCAGCTTCCAAATGAAACTAATTTATAATTCATAACCGGAATTACAAAGACAAAGAGGAAGACACACAATAGAAATAAACACAGGAAAACTCATCATGTGGCCATCATATTGCGGGAACAAGTTCCAAACATCAAAGAAGTATTTTATATGCAGGCCTTTGCACCTTATACACAACATTTGTATATTTCTCTGTAGGAGTTATTTCTATGTGAAAACTACTAATGTGTAGTGAGTGTAAAGAGGTTATTACCTAAACATGCTTACCATTGAATATGTAAATCCCCCCCCCCCCCCCAGCGCGACCTAATGTGTATTGAATGTCAAGAAGGTATTGCTAAGATAGGCTTACATAGGAATGCATCATTTCATTTGTTGGAAACCAAGGTTTAATAAAGGGAAATAGATGACTGTACAATTATGTGTACTTTGCAATGCAATACTTCTTTTTGTCTGGTAGCTAATCTATAATAAGTGTAGAGATAGCATTACACAGACATATTTACACAGCAATGAATTAGTTAAATTTGAGCGGAAACACATTTGTACTTCGTGTAAAGTGGTTATTACCCGGACAGGTTTACACAGGAATTCATAGGTCTTGTTATGTGGAAAGTAATTTTTAGTAAGTGTTAAGTGGTTATTACCCAGGCAGCTTGACACAGGAATGCATAGTTCTTTTGGTGTGTTAACTAATATTTACACGTGAATGCATTAGTTATTTGGCAGTGTGGAAACTCGTCTATATTGAGTGTCAATAAGTTTCTTTGTTTGTTGTTGTTTTACGTCCTAGCAACATCGAAGATCATATCAGGACGGATACCGGCTTGTGAAAGTGCGCACTCATGGCGTCTTTATAGTGCTTCCCCACCGGGAGAATGTCAATACGGTATTACACTGCCAGAGTTACACAGGAATGCATAGTATATTTGGTTGGGGAAACTTATGTCTATGGAGTGTCAAACCGGTATTACCCAACCATGTTTACACAGGAATGCATCGGATGGTTTTGTCTGAAAACTAATATATGTGTGTCAAAATAGTGAGCAAGATAGAGCGCAAGATAGTGCGTATCAAAAGGTTATGAAATCCGAATCCCACACTGAGACAACTAATATTGATCGGCGCCCACAAGCTCTGGTCAATTTACATGTACATTAGTGCGAAGAATTCTAATTCCACTGAGACTAATTTATTTACAGATTACGAATACGGTGGTGTGTCCGCTATCGATTTATGTAAATGCGAGGTCAGGACAGTCTCACCTCTGGGATGCTTATACTGTGTGCAATCATAATATAGATATCAATCCTCTAAATTCTGACATAATTAAAGTCTAGGTCGACCGATATTAGCAGATCGCGTGACCATTTTCATTAAGAGGAAGGCTAATTCATTAATGACTCTTATTGATTAATGCTGGCCATAGGATGAACTTATGTGTGTACACGCTAGTTGTGTCTGTGGAGTGTTAGCGCAAAGGAATTGTAATCAATTGTGCTAGACTTATATACACAAACACACTTCAGATGATGAAATTTGAATGGGGGTCGTGATATTTAATTTGAGTACACAGACACAAGGATCCGAAGGCCAAACTGGCGTTTGTAACACTGCCTTTTTGGGGAATGGGGTAGGGGTGGCGGTAGGGGTAGGCGTCTGGCTGGTCGTGGAGGTGGGGATGGGGGTTGAGGTGAAGGTGGCGCTGGGGTGGTTAATGGGATGGGGGAACTTGTTCTGTGAAGATGGATGACAGCACTCAATTGGTGATGGGCTTGCGGGAAAGATTTTGATGATAGGCAATGGGTAAGAATTAACTATTGCCTTTATGATGTTCAATTCCACCAAAGTAATGGGAGAGGTGAATTGTCCTGTGAAGAAGGATGGCAGCTTTCAATGGTCGACTGCATTGTGGGAAAGATTTTGATGATATGCAATGGTTAAGAATGAACTATTGCCTTTATGAAGTTCAATCCCACCAAAGTAATGGGAGAGGTGAATTGTCATGTGAAGAAGGATGGCAGCTTTCAATGGTCGACTGCATTGTGGGAAAGATTTTGATGATAGGCAATGGGTAAGAATTAAAGAATATAAGTGGTGTTCTCTGTGGCAGAGTGGCTAGAGTGCCTGACTTTTTTCTATGTCGGACTCCTAATCTGAAGGTCGGTGGTTCGATTCCCCATCCCCCAATCTCTGCCAATTTAGATTTCCACCGCTGTGTATAACTTACAGCGTCATCAAAGGCTGGTTGCTCTCATACCATGTATGTGTGGTTTGGGAGGTTAAAAATCCCTTGGGTTGGTAAAAGTGTAGGCTCAGGCTTTCTATCAACAAACTGTCTAATGGTGAAAACAAGTCTATTCAGACTTATCCATGATAGGCAGTATAAATCTTCAAGCAAGAAAAGAATTGCCTTTCTGAAGTTCAATTCCTCCCAAATAATCTCTAGAGCTGATCTATTCAGTGAGAGGTCTGCTATGATGAGATAACGACGGTAAACCATTGGCAACATGCACACGGAGGTTTGTTTGTGGTGGCGGGAATGAGGCGATCGTGCTAAGTAAAACTGCAAATGTAATAAGCAAGATAGGACTAGCTTCACAACTAGGGTAATAGTAACACCTTTTCTCTTCTTCTTTTGTAGGAAAATGGGTAAGTTTGTTGGGAATATTTAAGGAAATATCAAAACGGTGTGGCACAGTGCACTCTTGGGAACTTGATTGTTCTGCCCCACTAGAAGATTGGGCTGTGGGCACCGTGACCTGATATCCCACTCAGTCACATTATCCTGAAGTTGAAGAAAGTAGTCGTGACAAGTATCACTTTCGAAAATCATTGATTTGACATGGGTGGTGTTTGAACGATTTGATCTCTGGCATAGGAAACCAGCCATTGCTCTTAAAGATTACGCCATCTCGTCCATTCCAAAATGATCTGATATGTTGATAGATAAGCATGTGGGACACGCTATATATACAGTAAAACCTCTCCAAATCGACCGACCATGGCACCAATTTTAAATGGTCCATTTAGGGAGGTATTCAGTTCAGGGAGTTATTCATGTCGTAACAATGGTATTATATGGGCAAAATAGTTTGGGACCCAAATAAAGTGATCAATATAGGGGAGTAGTCGATCTGTGGAGATGGTTGGGTAGGAAGGTTTTACTGTATATATATATATATATATACATATATATATATATATACAGTAAAACCTATATATTTATATATGTCGTGGGGGTGATGAAAATGGGAAATATTGCGCCCAGAGCGGGACTAGAACCCACATCTCTTTGCATTCCGGGCCAGTGTGCTAACCATTACACCACCCAGGCCCCCCGATATCAACACACTCCCCACGCCTACCTGTCTATGTGGCCACCCGCCTGAGAGGTCAGTGCAGACCACTACACTCGTCCCCCTGGAATTGTAAGTCTTGTAATGCTTACAATTACATACATACAGGCAATGCACCAACACATCATACACAGGGTAGGTTCAACAACTATACAGCGCAAAGCTTGTACAGGATCCTGATCACGGCAACCAGTGTCGTGGGGGTGATGAAAATGGGAAATATTGCGCCCAGAGCGGGACTCGAACCCACATCTCTTTGCATTCCGGGCCAGTGTGCTAACCATTACACCACCCAGGCCCCCCGATATCAACACACTCCCAACGCCTACCTGTCTATGTGGCCACCCGCCTGAGAGGTCAGTGCAGACCACTACATATATATAGAAAGACAGTGACAGGGAGAGAGATTACTTTACTTACTTATATATATATAAAAACCAATGTGTTTTATTCAGTGAATAATGTCATTATTATTTGATAGGGATGTAAGTAATATGTTACTGCAGCTAATTAATGCGTAGCTAAGTAGCTGATTACAGAAACGAGAGTGTTATTCCAAAAGGGAGTGAGAGAGCGAAAGTTAGAGAGTGGCGACCTACCACAAAGGTATGTAGTAGGTCGCCGATAATGTTACACGCCTTCGGGGTGTAACATTATCGGCGACCTACCATATAACCTTAGCAGTGTTCGCTGTCAGAAGCAAGCACTAAGAAACCCCAGACTTGCCCCGAATAAATGGGTAATTAGTTGAATAATGAATGCCTCAACTCAGGTTACAGGCGGACAAGCTGGGCCCACCGGCCAAGCCTGCACCAAACACTGACCTTCTGTGATCCCTGTTGCCGACTCCCTGACTTGTTGTGCGACCTACTGAAGTTCACAACATATTTAATTAAGTTCACTGCAAATGTCATTTCTCCTGTTGGTGTGGGGGGGGGGGCCTTAATATATCATTGTGCCATTACTATATTGGTGTTAGGATGACAAGGAGTCTCTGGTACAGTTTCATATTTGATGCCTGAAGGTTTATGTGGGGGGGGGGGGGAGATAAGGAGAGATTGTTGAGTGGTGATAACAAAGATTTGAAAATGATTGAAAATCTAACTTTTCTTCATTTAATTAGGCTTAACTAGCCTCCCAATTAGTGGTTGACAGTAAGACTGATGTCAGTTAATCAGTTAATAGCTATGGCACTATGTTGAAATACCGTCTCATTTATAATTGAATGGCAGAAAGTATAAAAGAAGGGTCACTGAGTTTACAAACATAGAATTGTGACGAAAAGCAAACCTCATATTCCCAGTTGGGAAAATTTAGGATTCCTTTAGTTACACAAACCAAAAAATACTAATATATAGGTTCGGCATGATATCACTCATACGAGCTAAACCAAGAAGAAGAAGAGGAAGGAGATGATTAATGTGAGAGGTTGTGTGAGCTGGGTTGGGCCGGTTGGGGTTAGATTTCAGACAGAGCCAGGGGCATGCATGTTTAATTATCTCGTCAGGGCCGACGGAGGGCCCGGTCTCCCTGGGGCCGACTCCCATCCCGGGTAACAAGCAGCCACGACCAGCGCTACGACAAACTTTGCCAGCATCGATCAGCACAGAGGGGCCAATTATAACTCCCTCCCCCACTCCCTCTCTCCCATCCCCACTCCGCCATCCCCATCCCTCCTCCCTCCTCCACAGTCCCTCCTCCCCATTCCCCCTCCCACCCGCCATCCCACCCTGTCTCGCCTCGCTACAGCTCGCCCCTCCCCGCCCGCCCCGCCCCGCCCCACTCCGCCCCACTCCGCCTTGCTAAGCCCCGCCCGTGCCACCCTGCCCCACACCACCTTGCCTTGCCCCGCCCGCCCCACTTTGCCCCGCCTCAGCTTGCCCCTCCCCGCCCCGCCCTGCCCCGGCCCGCTCCACCCCACTCCGCCTTGCTCAGCCCCGCCCCGTGTCGTGCCACACTGTCGCCTTGCCCCGCCCGCTCCACTTTGCCCCTCCTCAGCTTGCCCATCCCCGCCCCGCTCCTACCCACTCCACCTTGCCCAGCCCCGCCTCGTGTCGTACCACCCTGCCCCGCACCACCTCGCCTTACCCTGCCCGCCCCGCCCCGCCCCGCCCCGCCCCGCCCCGCCCCGCCCCGCCCCGCCCCGGCCCCGCCCCGCCCCGCCCCGCCCCGCCCCACCCCGCCCCGCCCCGCCCCACCCCCGCGTACAACTACTTCCCCAACTAGCCTCGCAAAATGATAAACTTGCCCGCTTAGAACTCCACCCTCCAAAAAAGACAAGCCATAAACAATCAAAACGCCAGAGACCCCACCCAGTTAGGAGATTGGGGAGGAGTTAGGAGATATATTACATTTGAACCAAAAGTGCATTGCCTGCTACTACATGCTAGTATTGCCATCAACCTAGTTTTTTCATTTTGCTTTGAGTTAGGAGAGGGGTGTTGTGTTTGTTGGCCGGCCCCAGGAGGCTTCCTGAGGCCGCCACCCGCCTCCCTCCAGGGTGGTGGGTGATCCACCCTGGGGAGGCTGAACTGTCTCGCTAGATGGGGATTGATATATGTCACCTTACAGATCACCTCACTTCGCCATGCACCACGGCTCACACACATAACTCAGTCTAATAGATGTCTACACACCAAAAGAAACACCACACAAACAACAAAAACAACCTTAGTCTTATAGAGTACTATTTGTTATATGAAAGAAAAACCGAACAAAAACAACTGTAGTCTTATATAGTACTATTTTGTCTTTAAAAAAACAAAAACCAACAACAAAAACTGCTATCAGTATTGACTACACTTGCCGGCGGGTCGGTTATCTAATTTACTTAAATTATTACTAAATATCTTATATTTTCTTTAATGGTACAATAAACAGAATCAATCTCATTTCTACATTTTTCCATACATTGGAAATTAGGATGCACCATATTGGAACCCCATCGCCAAAACTGAGATAGGGTATTCTTGTTCTTTTTGTTAAAGAATTTTTAAAAAAAGTATAAAAAAAAGAAGAAGAAAGGTATGAAATTAAAATAACAAAACGATGATGCCCTCAGAAGATTGACATTATTTGCTAAGGATATGAGCTTTTCTTCTCGCATATAGGATCTTTAGCGTTGTGAATTACATACATCATGATCTTGATGCACTGCCAATTCAGATCGAGAATCACGCTGGTTCATAAGGTGAAACAATGACAATGTCACTCATCGCTCTTTAAATATAACCTGGCATCGGGTACTGCTATGTCTTAGCTAATGTTGTCAGAAAACGATGCTCTGCATGCAGAGTTTTCCCACACACAACCTTCCCTTTCTGGCAGTGCTGGGAACATGAGTTATTAACCTACGAGCTGAGGGAAAGGACTTCTGAGTGATAGCTAATTAGCATAGTGTTCATGAACATAGCGCACTGACCTCTCTGGAAATGAGCCACATAGACAGGTAGGAGTGAATAGGATGGTGATATCAGGGAGCCTAGCTCGTGTATTGGTTAGCACACTGGCCCTGAATGCAAGAGGTGTGTGTTCGATTCCCGCTCTAGGCGCAATATTGTACATTTTCATCACCTCCATGACACTGGTTTCCGCAAACAGGATCCTTCCCAAGCTCTGCATTGTATAGTTGTTGAACATACCCTGTGTATATATAAATATATATATTTGTTTTTTACTAAATGTATTTTATTCAGCGAATACTGTCTTTTGTCAGCGCCAGAGCACTGGTCTTCCGGCCGTTCAGTACAATGTGTTGGTACATAAATGACAATATCATTTGCAATAATAACCACATGAAAATCCTGTTCCCTAAAAGAAGCATAATATAAATGGACTATTAGTTGTAATAGTAACTGCATACAATTCCAGTTCAACATATGTATTATGCACTTGGTGAGTATGCATCACATATGATTCTAGAATTGTCTTTAAACACTTCTTTCTTCCTTTGTCTTTCTCTCTTCTTTTTTCAAATATATATAACATATCTCCAATACACATATATATATTATATTGTAAATATGGAAATCAGTTGATCCAATCACCAATACCAAATGCAAGAAACCTGCCCATTGTTGGATCCCATCATATATATATATAATGTAAATGAATTGTGCATGTTGGCCCGTGGCTAACATGGGTAATTTGCTCATGAGGTTGGTTTATTTTTAGCCTTCCTCATTCGATTCTCTCTGCCTGTATTCACTCTGCACTCACCGCTACTACTGTGCACTTCGCTTTCCCCATCCTGCCACCCACTTACTGGGGGGGGGGGGGGGGGGGTAAGCGCTGATTCCTGACCTGCTCTCTTCTCGCTCATGATTCAAGAACTCTCACCACTGGTAGCACATTCCAGTCAGTGCTTGATACTTGGCCCTAGTCGCATCCTGATTCATGCCTGATAGACCTACATAGGTTGTCGACTTGTGTTTTTATTAAATTTCTATTTAATCCATATCTGTCTCTGTCCTTCATCCGAGTGTAGCGAATTGCCTGTAAATATGTAATTGTAAGCATTACAATGATTTATGGACATAAGCCATTTAAAAGACTTACAATGACAGGGGCGCGAGTGTAGTAGTCTGCACTGACCTCTCAGGCAAGGACCCACATTGACAGGTAGGCGTGGATAGAATGATGGCGTCCGGGATCCTAGGTGGTGTCATGGTTAGCACACTAGCCCAGAATCGCAATATTTCCTATTTTCATCATCCCCACGACAACAGCAATATGGATTGCCACTGTAGTAGTCTGAACCGAACTCTCAGGTAAGGACAGGTGCGCGTGGATAGGGTTATTAGATCAGGCAGCCTAGGTATTGTAGTGGTTAGCATGCTAGCCTTGGAATGACAGGAAGTGTGGATGACCGAATGAGTAGAGCATCCGTCTCCTGTGTTGGTAGATCGTGGGATCGCGGGTTCGAATCCTGGTCGAGTCAATCCAATGATTTAAAAATTGATACTTCTCGCTTCCTAGCCAGGCACTTTTTTTTTTTTTTTTGGTGACAAGTTTTTTATTCTGCCCATAATGTATAAGCTCCCGTGGGGGTGGTTGTTTTCAACGCTGGACAGCTGTGGTACTGGATTGGTCTGGTCCCGCACTCAGGAGTCTTTACCTGATCTTTCTCGGGCCAACCTTTGCGGTTTTGGGTGTTAGTAGTTTCTATATTAGTTTTCTTTTAATTTTCAAGTTTTTTCCTAACCTGTATATGATAACTTAGCCTACTATGTACATCTACGCAGATGACATACAGGCCTGTGGGAGAGGATCCCATCCCATTGTGGTTTGTTTCAGCACCCTTCCACCCATGCCCTGTCCTTAGATAGTACACCAGTGTGCCAGAACTCCCCTGGACCCTTCAGGACTGCGACTAGGTGGGATGGCTGTGTTGTATGGTTAGCCATTTTGTATTTCAGGGTGATTCGGATGCATGACCGTGGCCTGCCTGGTTCTGCTTTGGTTCTGCTTTGGTTTGTGCCATTATTGGCATTATTAGTATAGGGCAAGGAGCAGTGGAATGAGGAAAGCCAGTCGGTTGCGATCGAAATTTCCCCTGCTTATGCAACTAATGTACCCAACAACAACAACAAAATCTTCCCCTAGGCATTTTCACTGTTAGTAGGGTTTCAAAGCATAATTGATATGTACACGATATGTACAAGAAGATAATGCAGTACCAATATTACCATTGTCTTAATTGAGGTCTGTTCGTTTTGTTTCATGTATAATGTGTAGATAAATATACTAGGTTTATCCTAATAATCTACTTTACTTTAATTTATACAACGGGCGAACTTTGGAGATATTGACAATGAAAATGTGCCAAATAGATTTGGGCATTTACCTTCAAATGTCGCATATCAGTATGACAAGTTCTCTCAAATTGACCTGGTATTCTATCTGTGCAGCAGTTATAGTGCACCACTATTTGAGTGGCATTTGTAAGATAAAATCAGGATAAGTGTTTTATTTTAGACAATTTTCTTTCTTTCATCGAACTATGCAGCTTTAAGAAAATACCCACGTAAATACCATAGGCCTGATATAATGTCTAGTTACCAATAATGTCGCTATCTGTAAATGAACAGTGTGCCTTTTCTTATATTGTCAATACTCTACTGATAAAACCTTCACAATGTTTGCTGTTTCCTACTTAAAGCACACACACATACCAGCCATCAACACGAGGCGTTGTGAAATAACTAAATAAGGCCTAGAGGCGCCAGTGAGTTAAACAGTTTGTGTGGCGGTGATGGGATTGGGCTGTGATGGGACAATTAAGCAAGAAATTGTAGCCGTGTTTGGTTTAGAATCATGGGGGGACATGCGAGAGCCAAACAAGTGTTTAGATTGAATGACATGATGGCGAATAAAACATGAACCAAATCCAAGCAAATGGGTAAAAGAACAGATTAACCAGATGGTTTTATGAACTCGGTTCTCAAAGCCCAGGCTGGGCTGGGGTGGGGGTGGGGTAGTGGGGGAGGGGGTTCAGAGCTTTGGGGCCAGAGCGGCTATACTAGATAGTCGGTGATAAAGTGTTGTGGGTAGAAACAACACTGGTCAGATTGAAGACCAAAGGTGAGTTCACAAACAAGTTTCAGGTGGGTGGAGGATGACGTTGGAGGAAGGGGTGGGTGTTTGTGTAGAAATGATGGATCTGGGGGATGGATGGAGGAGGATGGATGGGGGGTTTTATATCAGAGAGAGTAAGAGTAGTCGCTAAGAAGATGAGATCATTGCATTCCCTCTCCCCCTCTACCTCCCTCTTCCTTTCCTCACCATTTCTCTCCCTCACTTCCACGTCCTCCCCATCTCTCATACTCTCTCTCGCTCTCCCCAACTCTCACACTTTTCTCACGCTCACACTCTCCCTAACTCCCCCACTATCCGTACCTCCCCAACTATCCATAACTCCCCGACTATCCCTAACTCCCCCACTCTCCCTAACTCCCCCACTCTGCCTAACTCCCCACTATCCCTAACTCCCCCCCCACTATCCCTAACTCATCCACTCTCCCTAACTCTCCCACTATCCCTAACTTCCCCACTCTCCCTAACTCCCCCAGTCTCCCTAACTCGCCCACTCTCCCTAACTCCCCCACTATCCCGAACTCCCCCACTCTCCCTAACTCCCCCACTCTCCCTAACTCCCCCACTCTCCCTAACTCCCTACTATCCCTAACTCGCCCACTCTCCCAACTCGCCCACTCTCCCTAACTCACTCCCCCACTCTCCCTACCCCCACTCTCCCTAACTCCCCCACTCTCCCTAACCTCCCCCCACTATCCCCGAACTCCCCACTCTCCCTAACTCCCCCACTCTCCCTAACTCCCCCACTCTCCCTAACTCCCCCACTCTCCCCGAACTCCCCCACTATCCCTAACTCCCCCACTCTCCCTAATTCCCCCATGCTCAGCCTCTCCCTCACTCTCGCTTTCCCTCACTCTCTTGCTCTTCCAGACTCTCTCCATCATTCGGTGGTTATCTCTAGTTGCCTCTTGATTCAGTAACCATTTTCTAGTTACTTCTCGGTGTTTAGACTCCTGTACAAAGGTATCCTCACCTCTCCAACCCTTTACTTCATTCCACCTCTAGTCACCCTTGGCCAATGGTGATTTTGAGCGGTAACTTGTTCTCAACTAAACCCCTTTTTTCACACCATTGTGTAGATTGCAGGTCCCCAATTGGGGCTCTGTTTGAAGGCTGTGCATATCCCTGCAAACACAAGTCCGCCATGTTAATAGTACTGTTACGTGTAAGCAGCTATGCAAGTTCTATTTATGTCTCCTTCAGATTCCCATAGCATATTCTCTGGAACGATGGACACTTTGCGTAATGCACCCTCTTAGATAACACCCACACACATTGATATTCCAAATACAGCGACTCATGGAAATCCCTGTATCACAATACCTATACATGGCAGGGTAGCGCAATAATGACTACCCGGTTGCCCGAGGCATTTAGTTTACTCGGTCGGTCAACTGAAGTTCTCGGTAACCTGCCCGAATGGGCAAGTCAATATGTGTAGGTTCTGCAGTAGCAGATTTCAGTTTCAATTGGCTGACTTGGGCTTTGGAAAGTAGTTTTGCCATTCAAACAAGTAGAACATTCTGTCAGTTGCCCCCATTGGGCAAGTGGGGGCAAACATTATTGTCCTACCCTGCATGGCGAACCAGAACTTGTTTCCTCGTGCACAACTTACTGCCATCAGTCTCTCTACTCGTCTCTCACGTGACCTGAATCATTACTCGATAGGAGGGTGACGGTCTGCTCCTCTGGACCCGTCCTCAATATGTATCCGGTTCAGTTCATTTATCCTAAGGAACCTCTGGGGACTCCGGTCCCATCCTGCTCTCCCCTACCTCTGACCCCCCTATTCCCACTTCCCTCCTTGGTTCTTGGAGTTTTACGTCCTTGCAAAATCTAAGTTCATATCAGGATGGGTTCCGACTTGTAACAGTGCACACTCCTGGTGTCTTTATAATGCTGCCCCACTGGAAAATCAGACCACCAGCACCATGGTCTGATATCCCACTCAGTCACATTATCCTGACACTGAGCTAACCAGTCCTTGCCCTATCCTATTAATGCCGAGTGCCAGGCTAGGAAGCAACCGGTATCAAGTTTGACTTGACTGGGGACCAAACTCCCGATCTCTCCCGCACGCAAGGCCCGCGCTCTACAGATTCGGTCACCGAGCCCGGTTCCCACTCCCGTCCATGCACACACACACATCTACCCACCCCAGGCTCTATCCGCCACCCGCTAAACTTACACACCCCATTCCTCCTCACAGCGGGCTACTATTCGTCCTTCAGAAACATCTCCATCTGTCCCTCATCTCCCTGATGCAGCTTCCAGCAATGTACCCTCCGGAGTAATGACAAATTCTAGAAACCTACTCCTCTTCTCACACCCAATTCCAATATAGAAATGCTTCTGTTACTACCATTTCAAAATGAGCAGAAATGACACATTCCACTTGTAATTTAACAACTTTTAAAAAGAAATTTCATTTTGTTTATAAACTTTCCTAATTCTGGTTCTTACCCAAAACGGCTAGCAGGCTAGTCGGGTACACAGTCTAGCAGGGCTAGATCATAATTTGATATTGTGTCTCTGGGGAAGGATCTTTATTATGTGTACTAATATTTAGCTATACTGGCCCATGAGGCAATGCACTGCGGTTTAGATTAGGCCTTTCCAAAGCACAGGCGTTCCATTCACCGGAAGCAGCCCCCCCCCCATTTTTATATAAAGAAAGACCCAAGGGGTGGGCGCACTCTCTTGTGACAGAGGTAACGTCGGGTCAGCAATCTGGGTAACCCCATAGGAGGCGGGGGTGGGGTAGGAGGTAGGTTTCGGTGGGGGTGGAGCGGTGGGTGGGGCGAAGGTAAAGGCCTGATTACGGAGCAGTAGGTACATGTCAGACCTTCCCTATAGTTTCCTCTAATAAATGATTGGATTATGCTCAATGGGACATTATACTAATAATACAAGTTTTAATATTAAGAGTATTATTCTCATAATTCCAGTATATATATACAGTCAAACCTCTCTAAATCGACCGACCTTGGGACCGATTTTAGGTGGTCCATTTAGGGAGGTGGTCGGATTAGGGAGTTCGAATATGGTAACAATGGTATTGTTGGGACCCAAATAAAGCAATATATATGTATTGATCCGTGGAGGTGTTGGTTATAGAGGTTATACTGTATATACATGTATTTAATATATCACATATATCCGTGATTGTTGACAAAGTGTTTGCAATGCCAATCACACTCATACATACAGAAATATTAATATATAAATATGTCAAAGCATAAACATATGAATATCTAAATAGTTACATATACACTGCCATGTTGCCAGTCATGCACAGCTTTAGTCACTCATTTTCTCACACACTCAATCCGTCACTCACTTCCCATTCACCCATTCCCTCCGCCACTCACTTCTACCATGACTCACTCATTCCGTCATTCACTCACTCACTCACTCACTCCCTCCCTCCCTCACCCATTCAATCACTCACCTCCCTCCCCCTCGCCCACACATATCCCCACATTGCCTGCCCTACCCACTTGTGCATACAACACCGCGTGATAGAGCGTAAATTAAATGTTAAGCACTGTTGACATGACGTCGTGTCTGATCAATGCATGTTCAATTTGGCTGTCTCGTGTGATGATAATCTGGTTTGCATTGGCCTCTCTCGATGTTTGACACGGCCAGCAGGCCTGACATTTGGGTACGCCGTGGCCCGTCCACCCCGGCCCCCGCCCCCGCCCGAGCACCCCCGCCCCGTCCGGGCCCGCCACCGTCCCGCCGCGCCGCAGCCCGCCCCGGCAACAACCGGTAGGCAGGCCAGGCAGCCACCATAGGCGCCCGAGCTTGCTGCAAAGGTTAGAGACAAGGAGGAGTTCCGAGTCGGCTCGTGTAGGGGATGAATGTTTGAGCACACTGCGATTGGACGAGGTCTATATTTCAAACTGCCATCTAAGACGGCGTTGTCTTTATCTGGGACACAGACCTGTAGGCCTGCTTTTTGTTATAATTTGTGTTATATTATTATTAAAGCGAAAAGCAGGAATGGGCGAGCTGTTGTACAGACTTGCAAATGTCATCATAGGGAATGGTCACTTGAAGGCCGTGTGCTGTGTGTGTTGTGGTGTGTGGTGTGTAATGTGGGTATTGTGGGTTGTGTGTGTTGTGGGTGAGGTATGTTGGTGGTGGGTGTTGAGTTGTGGGTGTTGTGTTTTGTGGGTGGTGTGTGTTGTGGGTGGTGTGTTTCTCGTGTGTGTAGTGTATGTGTGGTGTATGGTATGGATGCTATGTGTTTTGTGTGATGTGTGTTGTGTGTGTGGTGTGTGTTGTATGTGGTGTGTGGTATGGGTGGTGTGTGGTGTTTGTGATGTGTGAGGTACCGTTGTGTGTGGTGTGTGGGTGACTGGACAGGGCGGATTCGGGGTAGGGGTCGGGTAAACGTAACCAAAGACTGAGTTGAGGATAGGAGAGGTGCTGGCGGTGTGAGCTGCTGCGAGCTGCTCCCAGCTGCTCCCAGCTGCTCGCCCAGAAGTATAGTGAAACGAGGGTTCACGGCAGGCGCTCCCGGCTGATGAGACACGACGCATTGGCTCGCTGCCTGGACAGCTGAAAATAGAGGCGGTGGAACAGCTGCCAGTTGGGTGTCGGGCAGTATTCAGGTTTTGCTTTTGTTGGATCCCAATTAGTGCACCAGATAAAACGGGTGGGGGAGCTGCTGTGTCAATATATTAACGTGGCAATGTGACACCGTCAGTTAAAACTGTACGCCAGTGTACATGTAACTTCATGTTCCCGGTACAGTTCGCATACTTGCTATCCAGACCGCACTTTGTCCACACCTCTCTCTATCTCCTCTCTGCTGGCCATGCTTCTCCTTGATATTGTCTGAAAAGAGTTCCACTTTGTACTCTTACTCTGTCCGTGTCTTTGGCTCACCGGCTGGTCACCATAGACCAAATAGACATGGTCCTTTGACTCAACTCTCCTCATTTCTCTTTTCTACACTTTACCCTTTTTATTCTCTCCCAGGCTTACTTCTCCGCCTGATCAAGGGAGTTGTTTGCTTGGGTGGGGCCATTTACTTTATCATTTCTCTCGCTTTGTTCTTGTTGCTGGAACCGCTGGACCCACCTTTACCCATCCCTTCCTCCTACACCCTTGGTGCTGTCTGCTGGATACAAGTGCTGTGCTACCGCCAGGCCATAGTGATTCAGGGCCGCCCCAATGACTCATCGTTTAATCATTGTGTAGAAATGCCCCAGCTTCTACAACCTTCCCACCCAAAGATTAATCTTCACCCAAAGATTGGACCGATTTATCGGTGCCTCTCTGTATTGCTGCAGTTCTGCAGCCGGTAACCATTGTAAGGTTACAAAGACGCCAGGAGTGAAGCCGGTACAGTTGAATAGTCCGATGCGAAGCCTGGTAGTTTGAGCTAGAAGGAGTAGGAATGACATGAGGGATGAATAGGCTATCGGAAAATAATTTCTTTTGGTATTTTTGAACCCCCAACAAGTTTATACAAAAGGTTTTCAATGAATTCTGATACCAGTGGGCCTGTTAAATAACATAGTAATAATCAAGTACAGGCTTACTTACGGAAATAGGACATTTTCAAGAAGGAGTCCAAAATGGCTGCCAGGGGGTTAAAATTGCTATGTCTCATTAGATTGTGAGTTGACTGTTGTAATAAAGGTCAGTGTTAGTTAGTTAGTTTAATTGAATTGCATTTGAATGCATTCTTTGTTAGTCTTGTCTCTCTATCAAAGCTGTATTGTCCGATCAAAACTAGGAACGTTTGACAATCTATTCTTAATGCAATAGAGATGCAGATTGGATGGGTTAGTGGGTAGGCTGACTGCTGCTTTCCATGTGCATGATCTCCAGCCAAGTTAAATCAAAGACTTCGACAGCTGACATATGAGCTACCTTGTTTGGATGGGATGGTTTGGGTTGCTAGGGTACGGCGAGGACTGCGTGGCTCGGTAACAGCTTTTTTGTTTGTTGGGGGTTTTACGTTCTAGCATCATCTACGGTGATATATGGACGAGGCTCTTTAACATGATAATAATCCTGTCATGGAGGTTGGGGATTTTCTGGGAGTGGGTGTGTGAGTGTGTGGGGTGGAGGGTGAGTTGAGAGTCGGGTGGGGTCTCAATATATTCTTTACTGGCACCCACAGCTTTCTCGTTGAAGTAGGGTGGTGGTTGTCAGAGTCTGGGCAGGAGACTGCTGAATATAGCGCAGTTTAATTAGTAGACATTAGGAGGATCCGCCTACAGGCTGGGGAGACATGGGTGGGTGATGGTTGGAGGAAATATCCCCCCCCCCCATATGGTATTTCTGGTGGCATAAACCAGCGTCGTCGCTCTTGGACAACCATACGGAATGTTGCGAATTCAAAGTTTCCCAATGACAGCCCTGTCAAGTCGCCATAGCTTCACTCTTTCGCAAGTCGGTAACTGTCCTCATATATTGACCTTGTATTTTGCTACTTTAGTTTGACGTAACTTATATTTTAAAATCTTTTGAGATATTCGAAGTGCAAACATGTAAAATTTGTGTTGGCAAGCACGTCAAATGTCTGACACCATTGTTTTCTTCAGTAACAGGTTTGAATAAATTGGCTCAGTATTGCTTTCTATATGGCAAGAAATGCTTAATAAGTGCATCAGTATCTAACTTAGATATGTAGTCTAAAATCTAAATATCTGTTTTGATTTAGAAAATTTAATGCATCATCGGAGTATGCAGCTTTGAATATATATCTAACCTTCGCAGAGCTATTCACAGTATATCTAGATCGTGACGAGGTGAAGTATATTTAGTTTAGCGATGACTTGACGGTCATTGTTTCCTAAGAGACAATGCTGGTTTATGCCATCAGGAAGACAATCTGGGGGTATATATGCACCCACCACCAAGCTACCCCCACCAGCACCCACCCGGCCACCATTCACCTGTGTCTCCCCACCCTGTAGGCAAATCCTCCTAATGTCTACTAATTAGACTGCGATATATTCAGCACTCGCCTGCTCAGACTGTGACAACTACCACCTTACTTCCACGAGAAAGCTGTGGGTGAGTGTAAAGGCCCAGTTAGACCTTACCGTACAAAGAATTGTCTAGTCCGGTGGTGTCCGGTGTCAAACTGTTGCAACGGCCGCCAGACAAAACGGACGCTAAACGGATGCTAAACGGACGATAAATGGATATTAACGAATAGTTAAACGAAGGTCAAACGGATGTCAAACGGACGGACCGGACACCAAATGGACATCAACTGGACACCAAATGGACACCAACCAGACACCTACCGGACACCTACCGGACTCTTCAGGGACACGCCAAAAACCGACAGACCAAATTCCCTAAGCACCGTCAACGGACTCTTCAGGATACAAACCGGACACCTAACGGATGAGTAACGGACATGAAACGGACAGAACAGACAAAACGGACATAAACCTGACACCTCATTCGGCCATCCCGTCTGTCCGGCGGTGTCCGGTACAAGTTTTGAACAGGTTCAAAACTTGTACCGGACACCGCCAGATATCACTGGAGATAGAACGGACACGGCGGATGGGTACCGTATATAAACCATACATTACCATACTTCACCGGACAATCCGGGGAGTTCTGACTGGGGCTTAAACAATATATCAAGACACCCCATCCCACACACCCTCAACTCACCCTCCACCACAACACTCTCACACACCCACACAATCACCAACCTCTGATTGTGAATGCATCGTGAAGGGAATCCCAATTAGCAACTATGGCGTCACTTGATTGTGTTCTATCTGCTTCGGTGTCAGGAGTAATTTTAGCAGACAATCCTTATAAGGCTGGATTTGAATTGTTGGAAATGGAGAGAGGAATGCTTCTGTCATAAATTGTAGGTTCTCATCGATTAATGTTCTATACCCAATACTTCATTGGGTTCGTTTGTTTGATTTGTTTGCTGTTGCTTTACGTCCTAGCAACCTCTAAGGTCATATAAGGACGGGTACCGACGTGTGACCGTGCGCACTCATGGCGACTTTATAATTTATTGTGCTGCTCCACTGGAAGAACAACACGCCACCAGCACCATGACCGGATATCCCACTCAGTCACATTATCCTGACACTGAGCAAACCAGTCCTTGTCCTATCCTAATAATGCGGAACCCCTGGCTAAGAAGTAACAAGTATAATTTTGTTCGAATCCCACGATCTACCAGAACGGGAGATGGCCGCTCACCTCATTCGGCCATCCCGTCTGGTTGCCTTTTATTATGGGACGAGGGCGACTGACCCCTACACCTTTACGTGTGAATGTTCCTCGACCTTTGCCCTCTACTGTTTTGGCGGCTTGTGATTTCTTTTAAAGAAGATTTATACTGCCTATCATGGATAAGCCTGAATAGACTTTTTTTCACCATTAGACAGTTTGTCGATAGAAAGCCCGAGCCTACACTTTTACCGACCCAAGGGATTTTTAACCTCCCACACCACATAGACATGCTATGAGAGCAACCGGCCTTTGATGACGCTGTAAGTTATACACAGCGGTGGAAATCCAAAGTGGCAGAGGTGGGGGCATGGGGAATAGAACCACCAACCTTCAGATTAGGAGTCCGACCTAGAAAAAAGTCAGACACTCTAACCACTCTGCCACAGAGAACACCACAGGATTTTAAGGAGCAAGAGCCATAGCGGGACAGCATGGGTTAAAGGTCATGTGTGTAATGTATTTAATGTTTGGAATTGTTATTCTACACACACGGATACAGCCTATCACCCATGCCAATTTATGACTAAAAGCTGTATTAGTTACTTGTTGAATTATAAATTCTCTGAAGATTCAGCAACCCTGACATTAAAAATAATGTTTTATACCATAAATACACAAATACATATGTGTATTCACTAATCTTGCATTAATATGTATAGCAGAATATGGCAAAGGGATTGGTTTCAGTGTTGCCCACTTAAACAGTTGTAAGTTATTAAATTGAATGGCATTAAGAATAAGACTGAGAAAAAGATTTGAGTACACCTTGCGCAGAATCATGGCACAATCAATACCCGTTCCATACAATGCGTGTTTTACAGTGCACCACATCAGGAGCTTTCCTTTATTTGCTTTTATGTTGTAGCTACTGGAATGCCTGCAAATAATTTAAACTACAGTTACCCCCAACCTTATAGTGGCCATTGGCAGCTTACACGACATAAACTACTCAATCTATCAGAAGACTCTAACGGGACTCGTCTATATTCATGTTATTTTCTGTAATAACCAAAGGGGGTCTGATATTTATTTTTAAATAGGTCACCGAGGTCACCATAATTAGTAGCTTGTGGCATGACTCGTAGGACAAGGTGCAGAAGTTGTGTCATTGAAGACTAGATGATTGTTCCTTTTCTTGCTCTTTTTTTTGGTTTGTTTAACGACCCCCCAGCACAAAAGGTAAACAAGTGGTCCTTAGCCGCTGCCGTATTGGCCACTCATGGCTTACACATGCTTTTCTGGTCAAGGGGAAACCTCCCCCTGCATGTATTGGGTGTCAATCCCCGCTGACACTCAAACACATTTTACTATGTTGCATTGATTATTTGGCCCTGCACCAACAATTCTACACTGCAGACAGTATGCAAGACCTTTTTACTAAAGTAAAACAAGAAAACATTTTAGCCTTTTTAGTTTACTAAATAAATTCTATCAATTATTAATAAAACATTTCTTTTTCTATGGGAATTTGTTTCCATTGACCACAAATATATGATTGTGAGCTTTCTAATTTAATGAGTGTCTATTGGCAGATAATTGATTGTCTGCTTTTACATGTAAAAGCGATGGTTTGAACAAAAAACTAAATTTCTCGCCGTGAATATGGCCTATGCTGCCGATACGGCGTAAAGCAACCACCAATCAATCATCAATCAAAAGGTACACATCGGCTATTGGGGGGTCATAGGTGATTGTCCCAGACTAGGATAGATGGAGTGTGTTTCCTCATTCACTAACGTGTTAAGCCGATTCAATGTTCTCCTGTTATTTGTGCAGTTCTGCCAGATTCAGGTTTACATTTGGTAAACCTTTTTCGTAGTTGTTTTCTATGCCCATCTGAACAGTCTAGTGGATTAATGGTTATCTATCGTAGCGACTGACGTACAATGAATGCCCAGTTGAGTCAGACCAAAGTACTTAACAATATAAGGGGGATACACAGCCAGGAGGAGGGAAAGGGGGGGATAGCCTCCAACCTAAATAATATTCACATAACGCGTTATACCTCATACATATGAGGTATATATATATAAAATATAATACATGGATAGTGATAAGACCACTATCGCGTGTAATAAGATCTGGACTGCCCCCCCCCCCCCACCCAGGCTGTTGGGGGGCGGGGGTCCGGCATGCACCACTCACCCCCTGCGCGAGTATTGACTCATGTCATGAACTGATATTGCACTACTTATTTCCTAAGTCTTTGCATCTTGTTATATTTATCTCCTCTAATATATATTTTATCCCCAATAACGGAAGAATTATTATATATATGAGGTATAACATGTTATGCAAATATTATTTAGGCTGGAGGCTATGCCCCTCCCATTTCCCTCCTGGCTGTTTATCTCCCTTACAGTGTACTTTTGTTATATTTATATATATATATATATATATATATTTAAGTATACATATATATACATATATATATATGTATATATATATATATATATATATATATATATATATATATATGAGCAGCTACAGTGCAGAAAGAAATACAAGACAAGAATAGTGGGATGAGTATGTATTCTCCTCTGTGTGAGTGACAGGTTGGCACACCTGATAGGGAGGAGTAGCGCCGGTGGAGGCGCCACCAGTCATGTCAGCATTGCGCGGAGGAGGCAATATATGGAATAATCGGTACAATATATAATAATTCCCTTTCTCGCATTTATACTCGCATAACCCGCTATACATCACAAATTTGCCACGGGCAACAAACAGCAGGGTACATTGCAAGCCATCCGATGACCTCAGTATAATCGCGCTAAGATAATCCACGATCTGCTGATGCAGGCCTTGACTGTGAGTAAGGAGTCATCGCCCACTTGACGGCGGGTGAGTTTGCAGTGGCTGACGGCGGGGCGTAGCGGCATGGTTAGATGGCGCGTGCGTGCAGCCCTCCTCCCTGCCATGGCCTCCCGCCGGGGCCTGCTTTATATCAGTCGAGACAATACCGACGGGAAGGAGTCGCTCCCCCGCGGCACGGCGACGTCGTGGCGACGGGCGGCCACGCGGTCACGCACCGCCCGAGAACGGCGCCGGGTTGCTGCACGCGCGCGTGTCTGTGTGTATCTGTGTGTGTGTCAGTGTATGTGTGCATGTATGTCGGCATGGTGTGTGACGTTGCGTGTGTGTGTGTGGGTGGGGGTAGGGCTAGGGGATGGGGAGAGGTGCGGCTTTCTACCTCGGGGAGACTGGCTTGGGCTGGTTTAAGATTGCCCAAGAAGGACGGGAGCAAGCACCTTCAGGGGTGTAGGACGGTAGGTGGGTGGATGGCTGGGAGGGAGGAGGGGGGTATTGGACGGGTGCTGCCGCTGCTGCTGCCGCTGCTTCAGCACCAGCCGAAAGGGGGCCCCCCGCCGCCCGCCCGCCCGTTGTACATGTATATATGTGAATGGCGCTGGCTGCGGCTCGGGTGGCGGTACATAGGTAGGTACTGGCTGGGTACAGGAGGAGCAGCAGCAGCAGCAGCAGCAGGCGACTGGCTGGCTGTTCCAGAGGACGGCTGTACCAACACGCACATCCCCATCAGTACCCAGATTACGACGCAGTGTAAACTCTCCCGCGTCCGCCGCCCCCCTCTCACCCCACCCCTCACCCCCCCCCCCCACCTCCACACACGGCCTCGCCCTGCATTAGTAAGTGAAGCGCCATATCTGCTGCTTAATACCAACCCCGTCCCCTCCACCCCATCCCACACCATCTATACATAGAAATGTATTGAAAATAGGTTAACGCAAAATCAAAATATTATAAACTATTAATAATGGAAAGAGAAATATTGATGATGATGTTGGTGGTGATGATGATGATGATGATGAAAATATTCATAGTGAGAAAAAGGTGTGAGTACATTGCAATTATAATAATGATACTATTAATATTATTATTACTACTACTACTACTAATAATAATAGAAAGATAAATACAAAAATTAATCACTGGCAATCGAAATATATAAAAATGATGAACAACAAAAAGAGAAATGCATGTCGCTGAAATAATCATCCGAAATGTATCTAACGTGAACAGGATGGATAGGTCACAATAAGGTCAGGGTTTGTGGAGAGAAAGAGGGATGCAGAGACAGACAAACAGACAGACTGACATACAGAGAGACAGACTAACGGACAGACAGGGACAACATTAAATAGTGAAATAGTGAATGGTAGACAGGAAGTGTGAACACTTATTTGTCTCTTATTAGTGACGGTTCTCCGCTCCTGCTGGTGGTTAAGGATGAAGACTAGCTGGAGGGTGGTGGAGTGGGTGGGGGGAGTGGGTGCGGTGGGAGTTGGGGGGAGGCACCCGGAGCTGCTCGAAGCTACTCGACCCATCTAGTCTAGCACTGCCTCCTCCACCACGCGAGCGCTTGACAAATCCATGGCCGCAGTTTGTACGGAGGGTTCCATCTATCTACTGCTCCCCGCCAGGTGTGATGCTGCCCCCCCCCCCCTGCGTGCTGTCATATAACTGCCAGACCCTCAACTGGTGCAAGGCTCAGTCGTGTATTACACGGGGCATAAATACTAAATAGCGGTTGTTGGTTATTTGGGTGGGTTGTGTTTTTAAGTTTTTGTAGTTTTAAGGAATTAATGTTCTCATTTGTTTTGTCAAATGTGAAAAGCCGACAGTTAGAGGACCGGGAAGTTGGTAGGGTTATACATGTATAGATATGGGTTGTATAATGGATAATGAATATAAATAACAATGTACATACCAATATTATATTATTATTATGATGTACTGGTACAACACTACCATCTTCTATTTCGTTGCATGTGTTCCGTTCTGTCTACATGTACCACACTATGGCCACCTAGATGATTCTCCGTTGAATAACTGCCTCCATACGGTCTTATATTTATATAGAGAAATATCTCTCTCTATATTAATATCTATGAGTGTATGTCTAATTACATGTGTATGTATGTGACATAACCACATATCCCTATGTATACACACATGCATATCCATATCAATCCATGCATGCATCCATATATACACACACATATAATACACGAATATACACAATATGCACATACTAACAAAATACATACACAAATACATATCAAGATTTCAGGCGAAAATCCCTGTAAACGCGAATCCAAAAATGTAGTTTAAATAAAAGATTGTTTACCTGACAGTACTTTTACTTCTCCCTAATTCAAATTGTCTTCCGATCAAACGATTATGGAGCAATTAACACAAACAGTAGAAATTTAACCAAAGATAATGGTTGAAGGATTGCTTCCAATGTTTAGCTCAATTTGTGGATGGTCTGAACTCTTCATATGTATAATATACATACCATACATACATACATACATTGAAACACATAATGCACAGATATATACACACATACACGTAATACATACATAACCTAAGCTAAACACTGAATGCTATCTGTTATGTATAATATACATACCATACATACAAACACATAATGTACACATACATACACACACGTAATACATACATAACCTAAGCTAAACCCTGAATGCTACCTGATATGTATAATACATTAATATACATACCATACATACATTCAAGCATGTAAGGTACACATACATACACACATACACGTAATACATACATAACCTAAGCTAAACACTGAATGCTACCTGCTATGTATAATATTCATACCATACATACATACAAACACATAATGTACACATACATACACACGTACACGTAATACATACATAACCTAAGCTAAACAGTGAATGCTACCTGTTATGTATAATACACATAGCATACATACATACACACATAATGTACACATACATACACACATACACGTAATACATACATAGCCTATGCTAAACACTGAATGCTAAATGCTATGCAACTATTGCACACAAATACCCGAGATGGCAGTGCACACCGGTGATTATCTTAATTAATAACACGGGTTGGGTCGCAGTGTGCTGTGGCTGTGGTATTGTTTGGCGAGCATCAGTCAGATGGAGGCTATGTTTACCCCTTACACTTACCGGCCCTCATCATGGCCGCACTAAGTAAAGAGTACCCGATCATCACGCCCCCTCCCCTCTCCCCCCGTCCCCCGACAGTACCTCGGTACTAACTAACCAACCCCTTGATCAGCGAGAACCCTCACGGTGCAAAGCGGTATGTGTGTTTATATATAGTTAACTCTGTCCATATGTACCCTATAACTCTCCTCCTATTAAATCATTGCCTCCCCCACCATATCACCCCCAGCCGCCAACCTCGCCTCCACTCAAACCCCCAGCTCTCTATTGTCGCTTTGAAGGGAACAGTTCTACCAATAATTTGCTAATATATTGTGTTGCCAACTTGTATCTAAGCGCGTCATGCATTAGCTTCAGCCATCTAAGAACTAACCATTACATATTGATTGATATCTCAGCCTCTTTTGAATTGTTATTTTAATATTTTCTCCAGATGAGTATTGTTTAGATAAATATGTAATTTATATTTATTCACTGAATATATATATATATATTTTTATTAAAGCCGCCATGTTCGTTGTTTGGTGCAGCTTGTTGGATATTTGTCAGTGCAACTGCCTCCCCCACCTCCATCTCCCACTCCCACTCCCACCCCCACACACGCCAACCCTCATCCACCCACTCAGTCGCTCCACCTGTCGAGATGTGCAGATCACTATATTCAGCATCACTCAGTAGTCACTGCATCGATCAGCATCCAGGTATGACATCAGTGGACAGGTAAAAATGGCGACCAAATGTGCATTATCAGCCAATCTGTGGGGAGGAAAGGGGCGGGCTGTGCAAGTACACAGGGTGTAAGTACGGAGCCTGCAGTGGAAACCCACTAAGTAGCCAACCCAACTCCCTGCTCAAATCAAGTTAACATAGACTGAATACTATCTCTTTCCAATTTTGAAATCTGTACTTGGATTTGTCTCGTGGAGAGCTCTAGCGTTTTTGGATATTGTTGTTAATGAAAACGCATAGCCATCACAGTGACAATAAAGAGTATTCGGTGGGGAAGGGCTGTAGGTGTGGGAAAGGATGGGGTAGGTAGTAGGTAGAGGGTGGGGTCGAGTTATTGAGTTGCAAAGTTATAATCCAATACCAGATGCCAACTGGCCTGACACTCTATCCCTCCCTCTCTTTGCCTGTCTCCCTCTCTCCTCTCCCTCTGCACTCTCTCCCTTAATCCCTCTCACTTTCTACCCCTCTCCCTCTCCCCTTTCTCCTGTTATTCCTTGCGCCTTCTCTCCCTCTCTCCATCCCCCCTCTCCCTCTCTTCCTTTCTCTCTCTCCCTCCATCCCTCCCTCAGCGTGCCCCCTTCTCTCCCCCACTCTCTCCTTCACTCCCCCCCCCCTCTCACCCTCACATCTCTGTCTTCCTATGTCTTCCTTTCTCGCCATATCTCCCCGTATCCCCCTTTCCATACCCCGCCCTCTCTACCTCTCTACCTCTCTACCTCTCTATCTCTCTTTAACTCATCCGTCCATCCCTCTCCTACCCCCTTCCTTCCGTTCTCATCCACTCTCATCCTCCCTTATCCTCTCTCATCCTCTTCCACATTCATTATGCATGACTCATCACGAACCCATCAGACCTGTCTTCTCTCCCTCTCTCTCTCCATATCTAACTTCCTCTCCCCCCCCCCACTCTCTCTATATATATCTATCTATCTATCTGTCTATCTAATATATATGTTGTGTATAACGTATTATGCGAGTATAAAAATACGAAGGGAATTTCCTATTATTCTATATTATTATTATTACTTCATACAATTGTTATTCTCCGTAAGACTCTGCACTTGACTGGTGGCGCCACCTGCGCTCACCCCCCCCCCCCCCACCCTCCACCTGGCCGCCATTTGAACAATAACCCGAGCTCTCTAACGATTTTAATATAAGTGTCGGTTATGTCAACCTGAGGGTCTTGTTTATTAGTTCGCTGTCATCATTTCATTACAAATTACTGTGACTTCGTTGTTGTTTTCCGATGCTGTGAGTGTGACGCGCAGTAAGCGTGTGGAAATGACGTGATATTATGCAAACCGCCACCTTCCAGCGCGCCATGCGCCAACCGGTCACGTGAGCCGGTCACGTGGGCCGCTCATGTGAGCGGTCACGTGAGCCGGTCACGTGGGCTAGACTGTGACGTAAGTGTCAGTGATGCCGTGATTAACAGCGTGTGGCTCTGACATGGGTAGGTGCTCATGTACTACTCTCGCACTAAAAACAAAGCCAATTTTGTTATAAGCACGTAAAACCACACACTATTAGGGCCAATGATAGTTTTATTTCCTCTGGCGACTGACGCAGCCAGCTTCGATACTGATACACAGAACGGAGGTGGTGCGGCATGACATATTTTTTAAACCACCAGACAAAATGGCCGAATGAGTTGAGCGTCCGTCTCCCGTTTTAGTACATCGTGGAATTTCGAAGCCAAGGGTTTGAACCCTAGTCGAGTCGTACCAATGACTTAAAAATTGATACTTGTTAATTCCTATCCAGGGGCTCGGTATTAATAGAATAGGGCAAGGAGCAGTTTGGGCCAGTGTTAGGATAATGTGAGTGTGATGGACGGGGATAACAGGTCAAGGTGCCGGCGGCTTTGTCGCCCAGTGGGGCAGCACCATAAAGTTGCCATGAGTGCACACTGTCACAAGTCGGTACCCATCCTGATATGACCCTAGATGTTACCAGGATGTACACACTCCAACATCCATCCATCTTATTAACACTATACTACAACTGTTTTATACCTGCATACGTCTGGCCTGGTCAGTACAGTTGACTACTTCTCTAGCCAGTTAAAGTTATATCCGGTGTCAGGTCTCTCTCTGCCTTGTGTTCAAGTTTTGACAATAATATTTTCTACTATTTTCTTTTAGTTGTTTTATAATACTCCAGTGTCCTCGCGTGAGTGTTCTGTCGACAGACAAAACCTGGTAACCATGTGTTCTCAGTAAGGGCTATCTGGCTCCCAAACCTTTGGGTACACACATAAGGACATGGTATAATCTCTTGATATTGGACTATTCTCCCGCTAGAGGGCGTTGGAGTTCGTGGGTGTGGTGGTGGTGGGTGGGTGGGGGTCTTGAGTTGGTGAGAGGGTAAAGGGCGCATTCCATATACGCGTAATGCGTAATGCGTTATGCGTTACGCGTTATGCGTTATGCGAATGCCAGCATTCCATATACGCGTAATGCGTAATGCGTTATGTGGCGCACGACTGGCTATATTTAAAAAATAAAAATAAACAATTATTCTCCATACTGCTCTGTATGTGACCAAATATTGCATGTATATCTATGTAACTTTTTGTATGTCACATGGAGGTTCCTACCTTTATTATAACCAAATTATAGATAAGTATTCATATTTCTGTGCATATGGTAGCATTTTTAGCTTTCCCCTAACCCTATGTCTCCTTGGTGCCCAGCTCACCATGTGTTTCCAATTAGCACCCCTCTGACTCAGGTTTCTATTCACATCCAGCTTGACGCATAACGCATTACGCACCGATCGCTACAGGGACCGATCGGGATAATGAATTTCTGACGCATTCGCATTCGCATTACGCATTACGCGTGTATGGAATGTAGCTCATAGGTTTCAAGGCATTTCAATTTTTTGTTGCATTCGCATTCGCATTCGCATTACGCATTACGCGTATATGGAATGCGCCCTTAAGTGTGCAGAATGAAAGACGCGTGGGTGGGTGTTGTGCTACCTGTAATGACTGTCTCACACTCTCCGACGTTCAAGAAGTTATATCTTCTGGGCTGGCAACATATCAGAGTGGCTGTTTGAGGTCGAGTTGAGACTCCTGCCAGGGCCCATATGCATGATGCGGTGTTAGCGAGCCAAAACTGGTTTTGGTGGGGATTTCTAGGTTAGCGGCGAAAACTCAGTATGTAAACACACCGAGTGTAAGCTAACACTGCGTCATGCATACGGGCCCAGGTTGTTATTCTGCTGACGAAGGATCGGTGGTTCAATATTTGGCAGACAATACCTAGGGTATATTTATAGTGCTGCCCCACCGAGATCCGTCTCGCTAGCACTGTGAGACAGCGCTGCATTTTCCTGATACTGAATCAATCAATCATTCCCTTATCGGACTAACGTCCAATGACAAGCGAGTTGGTGATAATGACTGCGGTTTTGTTATTTGTCTAATTCTGCTCCCAGAAATGGAACACTGTACTGTGAAGCCATGTGCAAGAATGCTAGGTATTATGCATATGTAGTTCCCCCAACTGGAATATATATAGTTGTCTATATATGTAAATACATATATACATATAGATATATATATCTAGATTTATATATATAATATCTAGATATGCATATATTCAGAGATAGGTACTTAAATATAGATATATGTGAAAATATAAATATGTATCTATGTATATGCCTCTATATTTAGGTATTATGTATATATATGCATATCTGTAGATATATATATATATATACTTACCTCTATATCTATATGTATACGTACAGAACGCAAAGTAAACAACCCTACCTGAAGTATGTTCCTTCAGAAGGTGCTGAACACACACACACACCCATCACGCACACACAAAACATTGATTTCTGATCCCAGCGGAGATAAGTGTCCTTCACCCTATATGTTGGTCAGACCCTCACTCCACCTCAATCCCTGTTCCTTCCCATGGCGCCCGTTCCGCCCTAGTGAACCATGCAAGCACTTCAGGAAACTCAGCTAACAACTTGCAGGAACCATTAATCTTACCGTCCGCCAATTAAAAACATCTCACATATTCTTCCTCATTGCCAGTTGATTTGATAGAATATTTGCTTCTAAATCACACATATTGTTGTTGTCTTACGTCCTCGCAACATCTAACGTATTATCAGGACGGCACATAAAGGAAGGTTCTTTAATTAGTCATATATCATCATCATCATCATGCTGTCGGTTGCGATGCGACAAAGACTGCTTTCATTACTTGACTGCCGCTCTCCATTTAGCTTACATTTCATGAAAGCTGCCTGCAAAAGTGTTGAAGTTACCAGTGGCACTCTCTCGGGGAGCAAATAGAGGTTTCACACCGGCAAGAACATGTCAAGACAGGCGCAAAACTATTTGTCCCTGCAGTGGCTGGTCGGGAGATGTTGGGAGTTCCATACATGAACTTCCCTTAATGCTGCCACAGTGACATGGTTTTCTGTTCAGTATTTGCTCGCTTAGCCTTCGGTTCTGTCAAGAACATGTACCACAAGGCAGTGGTTTACAACTCTGCAGGGCAGGGGCATCAAACTCCCTGAGGTATTGCAATACCTGCAATACCTGCATACATACATGTCATATATACATGTCAAATACCGGGGAGAATAAGGCACTTCACCTGTGCAAATAATATTAAAGCTGCACAATTCGAGAAAGGCATCAATTTTTAGAAGTCATAGCACTCACCTAGAAGATTGTATCAATCATTTCCAGCGTAAATACTGATGCAGTCATTACATTGTTATTGCAGTTTGCTGCTCTTGGTTTATGATGTATGCTGGAACACGGGTAAACCAAACCTATATCCAGCATTTCGATGTGCACACCAACATTCCTGTACCATGTTTTCACTCGGCCCAGCTTCCAAGTTAATCCTTGGTTATAAAAGTTACTTAACATTAAAGTTTATTTATTGTGTTGGCGTTTACATATCTCACCTGATCTTGGGCGCAGTCACTGCTTGCTGTGTTCTAACACAAAAAGCAAAAGACAGGCCAGAAAAGATGGTAGATATTACAAATACTGAAACTAGCCCTACTAAGTACTAAGGAATTCGGAAGGACTATCACCATACGGTGCAGTCTGTCTGGGTATGTGTACTGGCACAAACCAAAGCAGAACCAGGCTGGCCACGGTCATGCATCCGAATCACCCTGGAATACAGAATGGCTAACCACACAACACAGCCATCCCACCTAGTCGCAGTCCTGAAGGGTCCAGGGGTGTTCTGGCATGCTGGTGTACTATCTAAGGACAGGGCATGGATGAAAGGATGCTGTAACAAACCACAATGGGATGGGATCCTCTCCCACAGGCCTGTATGTCATCTGCGTAGATGTACATAGTAGGCTAAGTTATCATATACAGGTTAGGAAAAAACTTTGAAAATACAAAAAAACTAATATAGAAAGTACTAACACCCAAAACCGCAAAGCTTGGCCTGAGAAAGATCAGGTAAAGACTCCTGAGTGCGGGACCAGACCAGTCCAGTATCACAGCTGTTCAGTGTTGAAAACAAGCACCCTCCCGGGAGCTTATACATTATGGGCAGAATAAAATACTTGTCACAAAAAAAAATATATATATATTTGCAGCATCTAGGGTCATGTGAGGCTTGGTAGCGAGTTGTGACTGTATGCACTCATGCTGACTTTATAGTGCTGCCCCATTCGGAGTCCAGACCATCAGCTCTATTGGCCGATTTCCCACTCAGTCAGATTATCCTGATACTGAGCTAACAAGTCCTTGCCTTATCCTAGTTATGCCGACTTCCAGGCTAGGTAGTGACAAGTATCAATTTGGTAATTCATTGTTTTGATTCATCTGGGGTTCAAACTCCCGACCTTCCACATGGGAAGTTTGCGCTCTACCGATTCCACCACCACGTTTGGTTAAAAGTTAAGTCAAGTAGATCATGAAAATCAACCTGCTATATTTATATATTATATATATTGTATATCATATCTATTTATAAATATACGAGGTTGAGTCTAAAAATACACAGCCAATGACGAATGCCGGCGCACCAAATGCACCGGAAGTAGAATAGGTGGTGCCAGCAGCGGCGATCTCACCAAATATATATATAATTATACACCTACAAGATTGGTAAATAATAAATATATCAAATATGCGTGCAATGGGAATAACTAAATAATGGAGCACCAGCAATTTATATTTAAATAATCAATTATATTACACACATATATATGTATATATATACACATATATATATATTTAATATGTATATTTATTATATTTAATATATATATTTATTATACGAATTATACGGGTATAATAACACGGAATATCCCTCCTCTCCCTCATCGGTGACTCGGCCCCAGGAATGCTGGAGCCTCTCATAGTCATCTACTGCTCCAGCCTCCCCCCTCAGCTCAGTGGGGGCGCCGCCCCCCACCCCCACCCCATTCACATTGTAACAGTCACTCACTAACTTGTCTTCCTCTTGATCATTATGTAGGCAAACTATTATATATATATAACATAATATGGCAAGAACTCAAGACCATCGGATTACCCAACCTTACATTAATTTTCCCCAAGGCCGACTAACCAAACCAGCGGGCAACTGCGGCCACTCCTGCCGAGATTACCGGGCTTAGCAGGGCATTAGCCCCGGTCTCCAGCACCCACCGTCCTTGTGTCTGGCATCGTACGCCGTCATCATTTTATCACCAAGTGGCACCTGTCCATTGAAAGAGTTACATGGGCCGCATTCTCACGGTAGCGGAGAGCGTGGGAATAAAGCACCCGGGGGCCGGCCTACTAATCCTCCACCCATCCCTCATGCCCAACGAAGCGTGACGGCCCACAGCGGGTGGTAATTATGTTGGCGTGCCGGTGGGATACACATGGAGTCAGTGTCAGCTGTCAGTTCATTGAACTGTATCGACAGATTAGTGGCTTCTGCAGGATTTGTCCAGCTAAATTGCGTAAGGTATATGTATATACGTGTGTGTTTTATGTGTACACCTGACCCTTTCTCCTGGAGGTCAGTGATGTTAGAAGAGTGGTTGCTGTCGCTATAGAGCCACAGGAAGAAAGCATTCTTTCCTCCGTAGGTTTCTATGAATGTGTGATTGGAGTTTTTACATCCTGGCAACATCTAAGGTCATATCAGGATGGGTACCTATTTGTGACAATGACTTTATAGTGCTGCCCACTGGGAAATCAGGCCACTGGCACCATGACCCAATATCCTGTTCAGTCACATTATCCTGACACTGACCTAGCCAGTTCTTGCCATATCCTATTAATGCCGAGCGCCAGGCTAGAAAGCAAGAAGTATAAATTTTAAAGTCATTGGTTTGACTCGATCGGGAACCGAACTCCCGACCTTCAGCACACGAGGCCAGCGCTGTGCCGATTAGGCCACGGCGCCCGTTGTATGGTTGTGTGCATGTGCCCGCCGTTACATTCCAGTTAGCACCACTATGTCACACCCACGTTACATAAAGGCGGACAGTCACCTATTATGGCCCTGTCACACTACGACGTAACGCGCCGTCGTAGGGACAACGTGAAAATAAATTCAACACGTCAAACTTCTCGGTGTAATATGCAAATATGGGCCGAAGTTGGACGTCAATGCTGCGTAACTTCGGTAAAGCGTAGTGATGAAGTGGTTCAACGAGAGAGGACAAAGGAATTACGCTCAAGGTACATTATATACGCTATTCGATTGCTAGAACTACGTGTCATATGTTACATATGTCAGGACATGGTGGAAAAATGCTAAACATACTTTGGACGTGTGTTAGGCGTACGTTATCCATGCATTGTCATTATGCGGACTGTACGTTCCCACTGCCTTTGAAGTAGGTCAACATAGTGCAACATAGTGAGCAGCATTTGACTAATGTACGTCTAACATACATCGACGTACACCTAACGCATACATTATGTACGGCGAAGTAAAATCCTCACGTTGTCCAACGTTGTCGTACGTTGAAAGTTTTGTCCAAAACCTTGACGCATGCTGACGTAACTCGACGTATCTTGAAGTAATTCGACATCTGCCTAGCGTAAGCATGATGTAACCCGCCGTTCCTCAACATAATGACGAAACGTCACTTACGTTGGCATACGTTGGCTTGTTATGTCGTAGTGTGACACGGGTATTAAAATTACCACCATAAAGCGCTGCTTTGCCCTACTTTAATATGCTACCAAACATGGAGATGCTATATATAACAGTATACACACGGACGCGGGTCGTCGAATCACGAGAGCGTAGGTCTCCCGTTGGGAAGGTCGGGAGTTTAATTCCTAGTCGAGTCAAACCAATGACTTTACAAATTGATACTTGTCGTTTCTTAGCCACGTGCTTGATATTATGAGGATAGGGCAATGACTGGTTGGTTCAGTGTCACTGTAATGTGACTGAGTGAGATATCAATTCATGGTGTTGGTGGCCTGGTCTTCTAGTGGAAAAGCACTATAAAATCGTCAGGCTTGCGCACTGACACAAGTCGGTACCCGTCCTGATATGACCTCAAATGCTGCCAGGACGTAAAACTCCAACAATCAACCAAACCAATCTTATTATTGTTATCATCATTTATAGGATGCATATGTCAGTTTTAATTTGTACCATGTCACCTGGATTTAGAGGGTTGGGGGATTTACACCCCCCCCCTCCCCCCACCAGCCCACGCCCCCTGAGGTTTAGAATAATCTTGAGAGATTGACTTGAACTGTTGAAAGATCCAGTTTACCCTCAGATTACCTCTTGATCTTCTGGTCTTTGCTGTAATTTTTTTCTTCTTGAAGATTTATACTACCTGTCACGGATAAGTCTGAATAGACTTGTTTTCACCATTAAACAGTTTGTTGATAGAAAGCCCGAGCCTAGACTTTTACCGACCCAAGGGAATTTTAACCTACCACACCAGATAGACATGATATGAGAGTAATTGGCCTTTGATGACGCTGTACGTTTACACAGTGGGGGAAATCCAAATTGGCAGAGGTGGGGGGGGGGCATGGGGAATCGAACCACCGACCTTCAGATTAGGAGTCCAATTTAAAAAAAGTCAAGACACTCTAACCACAGAGAATACCACAAATTCAAGTTATTTCCAGTGAACCGTTGCGAATTTCGAGGAGGAGTACATTGATAGTGATACCTTCTCACAGGATACATTGCATCTCCATACTAATAGTAATAGGAGAGTGTATCTAGTTTGTGAGGAGTGGGGGTGGGATGGGCTGTTGATGTCAGTAAGGGGAGTAGGAGACATTTGATGGATGCGCCTGGGAGTATTGATAGAGATTGATGGAGAGTATTCTAATTTGGATATAGCAGACCTGTAAGTAGTGACACTTTCCCATGCTCTCACCAGCTGTAAATTTACCTAGTGGCGTGGTCTTTGTAATACTACGATACACCCAACCGCATCAGATTTCAATCCTTTATCCGTGGTAACATTATATATGGCACGAAATTCAGACTGATTTTCAACTCACCTAGGGGTTGGTTTTGTAATTCTGGAAAATGTGTATAACTCTGCTAATATTGTATGGAATTGCTATTATTTAGTTCCTTGAATAATAGATATAGGTAGAGTACAACCCCGATAAACCAAGCTTGTTTAAACCAAACGATCGGTTAATCCAAACTTTTGTTGGCGGCCCGGCAAAATACTACGTTTGTCATATGAAAATGTTGATTAAACCAAAGTCGGTTAATCCAAACAAAATTGTCGGCCCCAGGCAAATACCGGTGCAATTAAACCAAACTTTCATGTTGTTTTAAGGTCATCTGAGACTTTTTATATGATAAATGGTAGTATTTTGATGGGTTGCCGAAAAGAGTTTGGATTAACCTATCGTTTGATTTAACCGAGGTTGGTTTAATGGGGTTAAACTGTATATACATAAAAAAAACAATAATCATGGTGTCCACATACATTGTTCATTCATAATGCACCCCCATTTTTACCAAAGGCAAGTCAAAGTCGAAGCTCGGTTAAACCAATGATCAGTTAATCCAAACACATTTCTAGGGTCCCTTCAAGTTTGGTTTAACGGGGTTATACTGTAATAAGCTAGTTGCCTGTGTGTTGTAAATAGTACCATTGCATTCGTCATTCTTGAAAATGGGGCGTTTGGCACCGGAATCAGGATTTTAGGTATTTGAGGACCTGAGCCACTGCGAAAATAACAACCGGTGGCATCCATTTTAAAAATAGGGTCCTATCACTATGAATCAATGGTGCAATATTTGGGTATTAAATGTGTAATCGGATTCGCTTATTTACCTACCGGAATCTACCCCATCCGATTCTGTCACGTTCTCTGCCTCAGGATTTATAAGCAGGGGTGCTCTGTTTAGTGAATTTTACAAACGACTGCCATTATGGCTAAAGGACAAATTTGTTTTGACCCTATATCTTCCTAACGACATGTTCCAATAGTGTTCCAAAGCTTATGCTTGTATCTTCAAAGGCACAATTCATTCACATCTTTGCCGGACTATAAATTCACTAAACAGACCACCCTACTTATAAATCCAGCGCTAGAGAACGTGATAGGTAAATAAGCGAACACTATTAGACAGTTGATACCCAAATATTGCATGTTCATTCTTAGTGACAGGACCCTATTACTAAATAATGTCTAATCCAAATTAAAAAATCTGATCAAATATAAGCCCACACGGACAATAACCCTAAAGCCCCAGTCAGACCTCACCGGATTGAGGAACCGGACAGAAACCGGACACTGTCTGGTTACGTACGGCAATGTACGGTTTATATACTGTACCGATCCGGCGTGTCCGTTCTATTTCCGGTGGTATCCGGCGGTGTCCAGTACAAGTTTTGAACATGTTCAAAACTTGTACTGGACACCGCCAGACAGACGTGTATGGTTGGTGTCCGGTTTATTTCCGTTTTGTCCGTTTCATGTCCGTTACTCATCCGTTAGGTGTCCGGTTGTATCCTGAAGAGTCCGTTGCTGGGGGAATTCGGTCCGTCGTTTTTTTTCTGTTTTCGGCGGATCCCTGATCAGTCCGGTAGGTGTCCAGTTGGTGTCCAGTTGGTGTCCGGTTGGTGTCCGGTTGGTGTCCGGTCCGTCTGTTTGACATTTGTTTTTCGCCCGTCGGTTGACCGTTCCTTGTCCGATGAAAGCGCAATATTTCAACACATTTCGATCCATTTTTATACCGGACACCAACAGACTAGAAAATTCTGTGTCCGGTTTATCTCCGTTGCTTAATCCGGTAAGGTCTGACTGGGCCATCTTTAATTTATCTGCAATGCAACCATATGATTAATTGAATACCGTTCTGATACATATAAGCGGAGAGCTTTTTAGGATGTAAAACCCCAACAACAAATTATCTAAGTGAATATATTACAAGGATGACATCAGCTCATTTGATTTCCTCATGAAGGGAAATTGACATGACAAGAAAACAGAAATATATTACCTTAAGTTACACATGCCTGCTGATGTAAGCATATGTTACCTACATTTACACAATGACCAACTGTATCTTGGTTTCCCCCTCCCCTCTCTGATAATATCTGCTAAGAAATCTAAAGCTTGGACGGATTTTTATTGCACTTTCTGGTATTTATTTTTTAAATCATTGTAATTTCTTTAGCATTAATTAAGTACACAATTCCCCTTGCTGAGTTATTTCTCGAGTTTAGGGACAGCTAGATGCACAATAAAGAATGCAATTTTCTCATCCCCAGGGATTGGCATTTATTATATTTAATACATTGCCACCAGTCGACTAATCATGTGGACAGCTCAATTTGCGTTTTTAAATATGCCTTTGCATTATTATTCTTAACTGGCGGAGTTTGCAAACATGCAAATACATTTCCTGTGGACAGAGCCTCCTTTATTAAAGCTGCATAGTCTGATGAAAACATCATATTTTTATAACCGAAACAATTGTCTAGATTTTTGATTGTACGTATCTAACTTAGATTCTGGTGCATTTGCCACCACATTGAAGGGAATACTCAGGCAATTTAATACTAATAGAATGTGTTACTGCAGAATAGGATATGTGTAGCTGCAGAATAGGATGTGTTACTGCAGAATAGGATGTGTGTTTCCGCAGAATAGGATGTGTTACTGCATAATATGATGTGTGTTAGTGCAGAATATGATGTGTGTTACTGCAGAATAGGATGTGTTACTGCAGAATAGGATGTGTGTTACTGCATAATAGGATGTGTTACTGCAGAATATGATGTGTGTTACTGCATAATAGGATGTGTTACTGCAGAATAGGATATGTGTTACTGCATAATAGGATGGGGTACTGCAGAATAGGAAGTGTTACTGCAGAATAGGATGTGTGTTACTGCAGAATAGGATATGTCTTACTGCAGAATAGGATGGGGTACTGCAGAATAGGAAGTGTTACTGCATAATAGGATGTGTGTTACTGCAGAATAGGATGTGTGTTACTGCAGAATAGGATGTGTTACTGCAGAATGGGAAGTGTTACTGCATAATAGGATGTGTGTTACTGCAGAATAGGATGGGGTACTGCAGAATAGGAAGTGTTACTGCAGAATAGGATGTGTTACTGCAGAATAGGATATGTCTTACTGCAGAATAGGATGGGGTACTGCAGAATAGGAAGTGTCACTGCAGAATAGGATGTGTATTACTGCAGAATAGGATATGTCTTACTGCAGAATAGGATGGGGTACTGCAGAATAGGAAGTGTTACTGCATAATAGGATGTGTGTTACTGCAGAATAGGATGTGTGTTACTGCAGAATAGGATGTGTTACTGCATAATGGGAAGTGTTACTGCCGAAGCCTATGGTGTCAAAATATTGGCGTATTCACCCAAATTAAATGTGTATGTTTGTACTTCAAATATCTCAAAAGTTAGCCGTTTAAAATACAAGTTACTTCAACCAAGCGTAATATACATTGTAATGATCAACCTATCTATTTATCTCAGAAAATGACTGAAACTAATAACCATCGGCCTATGCAACTTTAATTATTTGTCTAAAACTTATAATTCATGCTATTAGTAATAACGGTCATCGCAATAACAAACACTAAAATACAAACACACAAGTAGCAAAATCAGTGTCGCACAAAACTCAGGTTCGGCGTGGGAAACATGGCGGATGTGAATTAGAATCTGAGAAGCCTTGGAAGGCCTGTTTTAATGTACAACTTCATTAAGCCAGTTGTATTTGCTATCACTGCTGGTAGCTAGCTATAGACCACGAAACCCCACTAAGTCAATCCAGGCAGTAGGTTCCTCTTAACCTAATGGTTGCACTCGCTCATTAAAGCTCTTCCAGTTGCAGGAAAACAATTCCAAAATCTTATCAAATTGTACTGGGGAAATTATGAAAGATTGATTGCATGGTGCTCCTGTCAACTTTGTCTAGCTATATATGAGAGAGGTGTGCATTTCAGCTATGGTGCGCGTGGCGAGGCAGTGCTAGGTGTGTGTGTGTGGGGGGGGGGAGATTTGGGGGTTGGGAGGGCGGGCGGTAGGCGGGAGGGAGGGAGTGATTGAAGGAGGGGGGGGGGGGGAGTCCCGGTGGTCAGAACGAGGCAGCAGCGGAGGAAGAGGATGCCATGGAGATATTGTTTGCCGTCACCTTCTCCTCATAGCCTAATGATAGAGGCAGCACAAAAAGACACGCAGATCTGTCAGCCTCCAAATTAACGCCATCAAACACGTGACCGCGCTCGGTCCATCCGCCCAGCTCCCCTCAAAGAAGCCGCCAGACGCCGGCGACTTTAAGGCATAAAACCAAAGGCAGCCCTTTGATAATTGGCAAGTCGATGCGGCGACACTGGCTACGTGTAGTAGTAGGTAATAGTGGTGGTGGTGGTGGTAGTGGTGGTGGTAGTGGTGGTGGTAGTGGTGATGGTGGTGGTAGGGGTGGTGGTGGTAATGGTAGTGGTTGTGGTAGTAGTGGTGGTGGTAGTGGAGGTGGTAGGGGGTGGTAGTGGTGGTGGTGGTAGTAGGCATGGTGGTGGTGGTAGTGGCAGTGGTGGTGGTGGTAATGGTGGTGGTAGAGGGTGGTGGTGGTGGTGGTAGTGCTGGTGGTGGTAGTGGTGGTGGTAGTGGTGGTGGGGGTGGGTGGTGGTGGTGGTTGTGGTGGTGGTTGCGGTATTGGTGGTAGGGGTGGTAGTGGTGGTGGTGCTGGTAGTGGTGGTGCCGGTGGTGGTAATACTGGTGGTGGTTGTGGTGCTGGTGGTGGTAGTGGTGGTGGTGGTGGTAGGGGTGGTAGTGGTAGTTGCAGTGGTGGTGGTGGTGGTGGCGCCGGTGGCGGTGGTAAGGGTGGTGGTGGTGGTGAGTGGTAGTGGTAGGGTTGGTGGTGGTGGTGGTGGCAGTGGTGGTAGTGGTGGTGGTGGCAGTGGTGGTAGTGGCGGTGGTGGTAGAGGTGGTGGTGCGGGTGGCAGTGGCCGTGACGGTGGTGGTGGTGAACGATGGTCGGCACTCGCATAGACATGCTTTCCTCTCTGGACTCTGGGCCGGGTAGGCTCCCAAATATCGCTCAGCTAGGTAATCACCGATGGTTTAGGTGTGATTTTGGGAACGGGTTCTTTGTATTTGCGCTGCTATGGTCTGTGGAGATGGGGGTGCAGGTGTGGTTCTTGGGGTGTGTGTTGTGGGTAGTGGTGGTGAGGCTAGTGGTGGGAGTGGTGGCGGTGTGTAGTAGTGGCAGTGGTGGTTTTATGTAGTAGCAGCGGTTGTGTGTGGTAGTTGGCGAGGTGTGTGGTAGTGGTGGTTGTATGTGGTAGCAGTGATTGTGGGTTGTAGCGGTGTTGGTGTGTGACAGCTGTCGTTGTGTGTGGTAGTGGTGGTTGTGTGGTAGCAGTGGTTGTGTGTAGTAGCAGTGGTTGTGTGGTAGCACTGGTTATGTGTGGTATTGGTGGAGGTTTGTGGTCATAGGGGTTATGTGTGGTAACACTGGTTATATGTGGTAGCACTGGTTATGTGTGGCACAATGGTAGTGGTGGAGGTATGTGGGAATAGTGGTTCTGTGTGGTAGCAGTGGTTATATGTGGTAGCACTGGTTATGTGTTGTATTGGTGGAGGTATGTGGTCATAGTGGTTATCTGTGGTACCATTGGTTATATGTGGTAGCACTGGTTATGTGTGGTACACTGGTAGTGGTGCAGGTATGTGGAAATAGTGGTTCTGTGCGGTAGCTATTGGTGTGTGCGGTAACAGACAAGGTGTGTGCCGGTGATGCAGGTCAAGGCGGTACAGATGGTAATGTTGGTGAAAATGGTGAAGTAAATGATGTGTGGTGGAGATGGTGCGTGGTGCCGGATGGGCGTGCAGTGGTGTTTTCTACTACTACTAGTACTAGGGTTGGTGGTGTGAATGTCCGTGTGCGTCTGTATGCGGTGTGGGGGTGGAGATGGTGTTTAATCCACCCGTCGTTGCAGCGGTGGCACCGGTAGGGAGAGGTTGTTCTACTCGTACTACTCGTACTGGTACAGGTGCTGGCGTTAATAATGATGTGTAATACTGATGCTGATACAGCTACTGGCCTAGTCGTAGGCAGATTACAATTAGTCGTCCTGCAGCCCTCATTCCAACCACCAACACATCACTAACTCATTTCCACACACCTCCACTCACCTCCACTCACCGTCACGCACCTCCCCACACCTCCACACACCTCCACGCACATCCACTCACCATCACGCACCTCCACACACCTCCACACACCTCCACGCACATCCACGCACATCCACTCACCATCACGCACCTCCACACACATCCACTCACCATCACGCACCTCCACGCACCTCCACACACATCCACTCACCATCACGCACCTCCACACACATCCACACACATCCACGCACATCCACGCACATCCACTCACCATCACGCACCTCCACACACATCCACTCACCATCACGCACCTCCACACACATCCACACACATCCACGCACATCCACGCACATCCACTCACCATCACGCACCTCCACACACATCCACTCACCATCACGCACCTCCACACACATCCACACACATCCACACACATCCACACCCATCCACTCACCATCACGCACCTCCACACCCCTCCGCACATCTCCACACACCTCCACACACCTCCACCCACATCCATCCACATCCACTCACCATCACGCACCTCCACACGCCTCCGCACACCTCCACACACCTCCACACACCTCCACACACATCCGCACACATCTACACACATCCACTCACCATCACGCACCTTCACACCCATCCACACACATCCACTCACCATCACGCATCTCCAAAACATCCACACACCTCCACACACATCCGCACACATCCACGCACATCCACTCACCATCACGCACCTCCACACCCATCCACACACATCCACTCACCATCACGCACCTCCAAAACATCCACACACATCCCCACACCTCCACCCACATCCACACACATCCACTCACCATCACGCACCTCCACACGCCTCCGCACACCTCCACACACCTCCACACACCTCCACACATCTCCACACATCTCGACACACCTCCACGCACCTCCACACACATCCACACACACCCACACACATCCTCACACCTCCACGCACCTCCACACACCTCCACACACATCAACCCATCTCCACCCACCTCCACCCACCTACACGCACCTCCATACACCTCCACACCCCTTCCCTCAACTCCACACACCTCTGCTCAGCTCCAGTCCCATCCACACACATTCACACACCTTCACTCCCTACCACACACCTCCACTCGCCGTCACACACCTCCAAACACCTCCACACACCTCTCACCCCTCGCCCACCACCCTTCACTTTCACACACCTCCCCTTATTTGCGCACACTTCCGCACGCCTCCACTTCCATCCACACACCTTCACACACCTCCATTCACCTCAACTCCCCTCTACTAACCTCCACATCCCTCCACCCCTATCCCTCATTTCCATTCACTTCCACTCTCCTCCGCACACGTCCATCCCTCTTCACGCACCTCCGTGCACTTCCACTCCACCCACCTTCCCTCCACCCACCTCCCCTCCACCCACCGACACCCTCTTCCACCCACCTCCACCTACCCCCACCCACACTCACCGTCTAGTGAGACCCAATGGCGGTACCTCAAAGCGGAGCCACGGCCCCCAATTAAAGTCCCAACACGCAACCCATGCTGAGCAGCTCTGAGCAGCTCTGAGCAGCTCACAAACACAATACAAAAAAAGTAGGCAACCCAGCGTGCACCCACCAAGCGCTTTTTGTGCGCCGGTGAATGAGGCGGCTGGAGAGCACAAGTAGGGCCGGTGCGTACCGGCCAACGCGACTACTGCAGCCGGCACCGATACTGCAGTTGACTTATTTATAAACGCCGGCACTTCTTAATGTCGCCACGGTAGAAGAGGTGAGCTGGGTGTAACGAAGCTTATTCTGACTTCTTTACTTGTCCCCCTCCCATTGTTAGTTCACAGGTTGACCTCCGAGCTGTATGCATATATGCATATATAGGTATATATGTATATATATATACATACTCTCTGGTCCTGACATACTTATGTGACCCATAGGTTTTCGCATGCAAACATTTGAAGGGTTCAAACCCCAACCGAGTCAAGCTATCGATGATTTGTATCGCTCCATAGCGCGAAGCTCGGAATTAATCAGGTGTGCATATTTGGGCAAGCATTGGCTTGGTTAGTGTCAGGATAATGCGCTTCTGTCAGATATCGGGTCATGGTGCCAGCAGCATGGTATCCCAGAGGGGAAAATACTATCAAGTCAGTAAAAACAGTGTGCATGTCACAAGCTTGTATAACCAATAAATAAACCAACATATTCATCTCGTCGTAGAGTGTGCCTTTGTCTCAGCTAATTCCAACCACATTAACTGGTGTGTCAAGAACAGGGCTGGCTTCAGCTAGTGCTTTATATATTACAGTAAAACCTGCCCAACCTCCCACCTCCACAGATCGACCACTCCCCTTTATTGATTGCTTCATTTGGGTCCCAACACTACCATTGTAACCATATTCTACATCCCTAAACCGACCCCCTCCATATATGGACCACTTAAAGTCGGTTCCAAGGTCCGTCGATTTAGAGGTGGGTTGAAAATTTAAAATAGAATAATTAAAAGCAGCAAAACGCCATATCACCCAGACATATTCTACATCCCTAAACCGACCACCTCCATATATGGACCACTTAAAGTCGGTCCCAAGGTCCGTCGATTTAGAGGTGGGTTGAACATTTAAAATAGAATAATTAAAAGCAGCAAAACCCCGTATCACCCAGACAGATGTTTGGTTATATTTTATTCCGTGAAAGACAAACCCTAGATGCCCCTCCCCCCTATTGCCCCTCTCGTTTTGTCTACCTGTTGGGCATCTCCCCTCTTCCACATTTAGTCTGCTCTTCCTTCTCCTCCATCCGCTCCTGATTCTGGATAGGCTCTCCTGTGAATCAATTAGATTAATCCATATGCGCCTCAGGATTTTTCAATGACACCAGTACGTCATAGAGCAAGTTATATTAATCAACTGAAGAAAATAAAAGAACAACAAAGCACACAAACACAAAGAAAGACACACACAAAGAAAAACACGCACACACACAAAGAAAGACACACACACAAGTGAGTGCGTCTCAACATGATAGCCACCCGACAACACGACCCCATCCACTTTATAGCCACCACTATTTCCACTATGGTAATCGACATTAGTATAAACTCTGTATTTCTGCCTAGCGGTGCCTTTTAACGATTGCATATCAAGATGATGTTAAGTTTCTGCCATTTTCTGAGATAAATACATTATATTGATCATTATAGTCTACTTGACTATAATTCAATGCAACCTTTATTTTAAACGGCTAATTTTGGATATATTTGAAGTGTAAACATGCCACATTAATATTGGCAAGTGCCTTGACAATCTGACACCATAACACTTCGGCAGTAACATGTTCTATAAAATTGACTTAGCATTCTCCCCCGTACAGCAAGAAGTGCTTGATAAGTGCACCAATATCTGAATTGGATATGTAAGATCAAATCTAGGTACAGATGAACCTCGATCCAACGGACTAATAAGGGGGAGCAATTGTCCGTTAAAGTCGTTTGTCCGTTGCAGCGACAACATTTTCCGGGGGGTACGAAAAGCCAAGGAAATCTGAAGCACTGGTGGTGGCTACTGAAGTATTGCTGGTGGAAGGCTGGGGTTCAGAAGACTGGGGTTCAGAAGGCTGCGGTTCAGAATGCTGGGGTTCAGGATCCTTGCGTTTAAAAAATGTGTCAAGTTTCAACTGTTTGCCTCGCTGATACTGTGTCCGTTGGATCCGGAATCCGTTGCATCGGTGTCCGTTGGATCGAGGTTCATCTGTAATTGGTTTTGAAAAATTGATGCTTTCCTCGCAGTATGCGGCCTCAATAGTGTCCTGGGTATGCATACTTATTAACGGTTAGCTACTATAATATAATTATTTATTTTAATCTCTATATTCGCGGTTTTTCACTGGGTGCGGCTCAGCAATATGAGAGCTATTTACTTGGTTTTATATTTCACTGAATACTAACAAATAAATAACATACAATATTCATTCTTTCCATCTAGCTCATATCAGAACACACATAATACGAAACTAACATGAGGAAATGATGGAGTGGGCACCCAAATCAAATCAATTTCGAGGTGCTGTTTTGCGTGTCCATGGCACCGATTTCAATAGCAATAATGCCACATTCCACGCATACCGAGGATCTGGAAGGAAGCAGACAATGCTATGTGGAAAGCCCTGGACTACAAAAATGCACCGCCTCACCCCACACTCACCCATTCTTCCTGGCCACAGTTCCTCCAATCCCTAGCCTCGCCATTAGAGGTTTCTGATCAGTGCTACCCGCGATGTCGAAGCGCTAAGAACAGTTGGCCACTGCCAGCAGTTTTTTGTGTTAGTTTTTTTGTGTTTGTTTATTTGATTTTAATGTTGTTTGTTTATTCTTGTGTTGATTTAGTTATATTTTTTTCTTTTTCGTGTTCTGTTTATTTGTTTTGATTTTGTTTCTTTCTTGTGTAATTGTTTAGATTTTTTGTGTTTATTGTTGTGTGTTTACAGTTTGTTTATTGTGTGTGCAGTCTTTGTTTAATATTTGTTCACTTTTTGTTGCATTACTTTGTTTAGTTTTAGGTTAATTTTTGCTTAGTCTTTCTTTAAAATTGTCATTTAGGTTTTGCTTAATTTTTGTCTCTTTTTTTTTATTCACTAAGATGTTCAATTTCTTCATCAATTTGAGTGAAAGTGCGTAATATCGCAACTTAGCCACACACCACCACCACAACCACAACGACAACCATCCTTCTTGTGTTCCTAGATGTTTCCCCAACTGACTTCCCTCTAAACACACTCTATAACATGGACCTGCATAACTTTATAAACCACAGAAGATAATACCAAGAACAAATACCGCGCGGTTTGTGGTTAGTCGGTGTGGCTTTCTGCGACGCGGATTCTTTGATGCAACGGGGCCTCGGGATACTTCTTATAGTTCAAACACGGCGCCTGCGCACGCACATGCGCGCCGAGTCGGTCGCCGAGGGGCGGGTGTGTGGGTTTGTTGACGTACAGATCCAGGTTTATGTGCCAATACCTGGAATTATTCAGAAGACCTGAATGATTTTGTTTGTTACTATTAAAATTCCTAAATCTATTCGCTTTAATTGCGATGTGGGATATCCACACATGCGCTCCTTAAATCAAAATGTAGCTTTAATGTTATAACTTTAAAAAAAGAAATAATAACACATATATATATTTACATATATATCATTTATATATAACGCATACATTTAATTATCTACAATTGTTATATATAGAGATTATATATAATTATACGTATGTATTTTTTGTCAAAGGTAAATTTAAAGCTAAAATCTCCCTCTTTCTAGATATATAGCAGAAGACCTTTATGTGTATATATATATATAGAGAGAGAGAGAGACATCCCCTAGCTCTAAATGTAGATGGTCTTTTCATGTAACCACACCCGGTATATAATACATATGTATATATATAATATATATCGTGAAAGACCTGTTTACTAAGGCTTGTAATAATTGTAATTTTATAGAAGCAACTTCTGACCTACTTTTTTTTCAATTGGTAACAATTCTACCCTCTCCTACCCTAAGATTAAGAAGGGATCCATCGACTTGCACTTGAGTCCACAATAGTTGCCTGATTGATTTATTGTATAATGCCCTCTCTAATTGTGTCGGAGTGTGCCAGAGCAGGAACGGGGGAGGGATGATATGTGTTTATCGTGCTTAGACATCATATATATATATATATATAGATCTTTATATATATTTATATATATGTATGTAGTGGTCTGCACTGACCTCTCAGGGAAGGAGCCGCATAGACAGGTAGGCGTGAGTAATTTGGTGATATCAGGGAGCGTAGGTGGTGTAATGGTTAGCACACTGGCCCGGAATGCAAAGAGACGTGGGTTCGAGTCCCGCTATAGGCGCAATATTTCCCATTTTCATCACCGCCCATGACACTGGTTCCATGACCAGGATCGCATACAAGGTACGCGCTGTAGAGTTGTTGAACCTACCCTGTGTATGTGTAAGTGCACTGCCTGTATGTAATTGTAAGCATTAAAAGACTTACAATTCCAGGGGGGCGAGTCTAGTGGTCTGCACTGACCTCTCAGGCAAGGAGCCGCATAGATAGGTAGGTGTGGGTAATATGGTGATATCAGGGAGCCTAGATGGTGGAATGGTTAGCACAGTGGCCCGGATTGCAAAAAGATGTGGGTTCGAGTCCCGCTCTAGGCGCAATATTTCCCATTTTCATCACCACCCATGATATATATATATATATATATATATATATATATATATATATGTATGTGGTGGTGGTGGAGCCATCACGGAAGATTTGTAAACCAGAGGATGCAAACATGGGCGAGGCTTTGCTGAGAGGGCATCATTGACTGAGTTGCCCGTTATGGAATTGTCAGGGACTAAGTGAATTGGCCGTGCTGGATGAATCGCCTAATGGAGTGATGTGCCCGTGAGTCACGATCTGTCCAATATGCACTGACACCCACACACCGCATCCAATCAGAATCACCCAGTGCATAGAAGTCATATCGAGGTTTTAGATTTTGTTGCTAATTATCCGATTCGAGACTTATCTTCCAACTGATGTCCTGTCCTGATATGATCTTAGATGTTACCAGGACGTAAAACTCCAACCATTAAACTAAAATGAAACTGATGTCAGTTTTCAGCTGAAACACTCCGAATTATGCAAATGACGGAAAACAATGGGGTTCGCTTGCCATTCATGAATTTTCTCTTCCCTGGGGCTAAAGGCAAATGGCTATTCTCCAGTTTCCATGTGCAAAATAAGATCCCCACTATATTTGGAATACCTGGTTTTAACCTACTATTGTCAATATTTTTTATTCCATCTCATCATCTCATCCATAAGTAGTTCATATGCACTATACTTGTTAAGGCCGGAAGACCAGCGCCTCGGTGCTGAAAAAAAAGATGTTAGCCAACTGGAATTTTAACAAATTTAAAAAAAAAGGAGTCTGAGTGGTGTGGGATGGTAAGAGTTCTCAATACTTAAATAAATAAAGTCCAAGCCATGGAATGATTAATATTATTTTGTTGGTTGGCTTGATCTAGCTACTGATGACAATATCTATCAGATTACATATACATGTCTTGTAAATAACTGTAATGTCACTTGACTGGAATACCAATGCCACAACGCTGACAAAAGACATTATTCAATGAATAAAATATATTTACAAAAAGAAAAAAAAGGAAAGACAAGCCTATTTTGTTGCTTTGCACAACTTTCGGGATGTTCTGATCAAACCATATCCGCCATATGACAGCTTGTGTCACATACATCCCCATATGCTTATGCAGTGTGACAGGGCCAATTTTAAGGCCCTGTCACACTACGATGTCTGGCGCCGGCGTGTGCGTAACGTGTTGAAATAAATTCCAAATCAAAATACGTCAGCATACACTGAACTTTTCTCACTGCAAGGGATGAAAACAACGTTCACACAACATATGTAGCCTATTGAGAACATTCATGTGCCTCACAAAACGTTCGCAAAACGTTCTCAAACGCTGATGGTACGCTGACCAACATTACGTACGTTACTCCATCGCTAGAAGTATGGCCTATGCATTAAGTATGCTTGAGATATGGCAGGCATACATTTGAAGTATGTTTGGAGTAAGTTATGCATCAGTTGGCAGTACGCGGACTGTACGTTCCCAACAGGCTGAACGTATGGCTAATGTGCAGCCACATATTCCAACGCATCCCTAACGTACTCCCAGCATACGCCGACGTATCCTGAATGTACACTCAGCATACCTTCAATGTACGAGGCACACATCGACATACATTACACATTTTGAACATCCACAACAATTTTGAGCGCCTCGACGCACGCCGATGTAAGATGACCTATGACGCCATATCCCGAGCATACCCGACGTATGCCCAACGTATATGTAACGTATGACGCCGTATCCCGACGTATTGGTCGAAAATCGCACACGTTGGCATACGCTAAGGCCATTCATCATAGTGTGACAGCCCCTTTAACAAATGGGGTTTACACGTCGATGAGGTGAAAAAACAGCTGCTACAAACTGGAAATATGGCAAACCACAAGGCCGCATTAGCGGAAATCTCTGCAGGTGTCTCGTTGCCATTACCGAGCAGATTCACGGATATTTGAGCGCATGCGTAGAAACAGTGCCAGTCGCATGCGTACACGCAGACGCACCTCGACACGCACGCACACTGTCATTACTAAGTTGCCCACGACAATATTGGGTACTAGATGCTGCCTACTGACAGGGAACCAGTGCCGCTCCAGGGATCGATGCCTGCGGGGTATGTGGGTGGGGGGGGGAAGGGGATCGGGGCGTGGGTGGGGGAAGGACGGTCTTATCAACACACCATCAGCACACCCGCCCCAATGAGCACCAAGGCATAATTGTGTTGGGAGAGATATACAGCTCCCATATGGGCACATCACTCAGTCGGTGTAACTGTAAGTGTATATCGGTGTATATCTATATATATATGTATATTATGTAGGCATATATGTGTATGTATGTATATGTATATATATATGTGTGTCTTTACATGTATAATTATGTATGCATATATTTATAAACCTGAAACTGAGAGACATTATGAAGGACTCATGGACGAAACTCTCACACCAGAGAGCTAAATGGAGAGCGGCAGCCAAGTAATGAAAGCAGTCTTTGTCGCATCGCGACTGACAGAATTATGATATATATGTGTATATGGGTCATTCTCATAAACTGTGTACCACTGTTGTGACATTCACACACATACATATACACACATTCATACATCTACCTACGCATATATATTATATACCTACACAAATTCAGCGCACCTAGGTATCCTTGACCTCAATCACGTCTGTAGCATGACCCATACATTCGATTTGCTTACTGGTAACCAGGGGACAGTGTTGGGTATATATGTAAAGCTTGTTTCCTTTAATGACTCCTCTAGATCACATTGATGTTTATCATTGGTTGTTGGACGTCAAACATATGGTCATTCTGACATATTTCTTTGGAGGAAACCTGTTTCACCACATAGGCTACTCTTTCCGAGTAGCAGCAAGAGATCTTTTATATGCACTTTCACACAGACAGAACATCATACACCAGTTGTGGACCACTGGGTGGAACGGAAAATAGCACAAACTGCAAGTGAGTCCACTGAGTAGGATCGATCAGATGAACAACATCTTCACAGGTGGACGCTCTACCGCATGAGCTACGTCCCGCTCCTTGGATCTATGTGGGCGACTGGTCTGTCAATCACTCGGTCAGTAAGTATCACACGAGCTATCTCCACGCCCTCCTCCATCTCCCGCCTAATTAAAGTCACATCCTCCGATGGTTTGTGAATTTTGGCAATTTTCTGAGATAAATACGTTAGATTGATCACTATAATCTAATTCATTTAATTTGAACTAACTTTTAATTTGAAATTGCTAACCTTGGAGATATTTGAAGTGACAAACATGCCAAAGTAACTTAGGCAAGCATGTCAAAATTCCTACACCAGAGGCTTCAGCAGCAACACATGTTTAATTGACTTAGTAGCCCTTATTGTACAGCAACACACTGCTTAATAAATGCACCAATATCTAAGTTGGATATATAGAATCAAATCTATGTTATTGTCTTAGTTTTGACAATTTGATGCTTTCATTGGACTATACAACCTTAAATCCAGCCAGTCTACACCTACTGGGTAATCTACAATAAGGTCTACCTAGACCAGACACAGAACCAGGATGGCTGCCTTACCGGCGCACTGCCCACTCCGCCAGACTGCCTCAGACTGGCACAAACAACGCCCTTTGATTTAGCTTTGCTGGCTTCTTTTGTTATTGTTTCTGCCTGAATGCCCCCTCCCCCACCGCCCCCGCTACTCCCCCCCCTCCCCGCACCATATAGCGGCGGACTACTTTATGTGTAGCTGGGGGGGAGGGGGGGGGCGGCCTCTATCGGCACGGGGCACCCCGGGGGAGTCGTCGGGAAATACGGGGCCGCAGCCCGGGCCGCGGGCACCTACGCCTGGCCCACATTCCGGGGTGTGTTTCTCGGATGGGAATGGATGTTATAAGATATACACCCCCAATAGGGAGCTGATGCTGTAAATCAGATTGATTCGGCATAGTGCTGAAAGCCACAAACTCCCCACCGGACGCCCCCTCTTCACCCCACACCCCCATCTTCCCTCCCTCCCCCAATCTCTCTCTCACTCTCTGTGTGCTCATGACCTGTTCTCGGCCCTTCCTCCCCTACATCGCATGTAACCCGGCAATCCATACCCAGTTCAGGCCCAAATCCCCCGTAAACGCCAATCCAAAAATGCAGTTTCAATAAAAAGATGTTTGTTTACCTGAAAATAATTGTAATTCCCACTATGACTAAACACAAAACAAAAGTGAGGAATTACTTCTTTTTCTTTTTAAAATTGAAGGTTCGATTCCAATGTTTAGCTTAATTGTTGCATTGGCGTTTGCGTGGTTTTGCACCTGACCTCTTCATATATATACCACAAGTCACAATCCTGTTATCCACGCACTAGTACTCTCCTGTCACACCCCAACTATAAACCCCACTATATAGACTGAGGCTACAATAAGAACATAAACAAGAACTAATGGGTTGGCATTTTATTACATTGGCTATGCCACAATACGCTTATCGGTACAATAACATGCATTAAATCAACAGCACAGCAACATATTTGATACAACTACAAGCTTAATAAATAAATAACCCATGAATAATTGTATAATTCTGGATTATACATCTTATAAATCCATCATTCCCATATACTAAATGGGACTGTCTCAAAATGGGCTAAGCAATATGGGACACAACTTTGTCCATAGTAACGATCGACACACTATCTACTTATGCATTTGCTCAGGATAAACTGATTTGTTTTTTTACATGGTGTTTCATAATCCCAATAGAATACATATTGATTCGAAGCAAATGTCCTTTTGTTTTCAGTGTAACCGTTTCTACGCTGTTTTGTGCCAATCATTACTATGGACAAAAAAACGAAGAGTTAGCACCTTTTGAGACAGGCTCATATATGTAGATGGGTCTGAAGATACAAACAATTCACTTTTAGATGTACATGTATGTACATATGGGTGTATATAATATATATATATATGTATATATATACATATATATATATATATATATATATATATATATATATATATATATCAGTGAACACTTTGCTCAGAATCGCGTCCCTCCTCGTAATGTGCATTGGACATATTGCGAAGCGAAACTAAATAATACCCTGTGAATATATGCCTTGTCATAGACAGAACCACCACCAATCAATCACCACCAATCAATCAGGAAATTGTGTCATGCGAAATCACCAACCATATTTCGCAGTGTAGTACTACTACTATACAAGCCTGCCAATGCGATAATAACATTAACCAAATGTATTATATCTTATTAAAAATTGCTACAAAAACTCAACAATTGCTAATCAGTATAGTAATTTATTAGTGATGGCTTCTAATCATAGTTTTCTAAACACAATGTTGATATGACCATATTTATGATATGACCTTCGATATTGCTAGGACGTAAAACAACAACAAACAACAACTGTATATATATATATATATTATTTTATGAAGAGAAAATGCTTTTTGTATTTCCAGAATAGCAAATCATTGAGCTCACAATAGTCCCCTTCCAGGCTTCATTCAGCAATGCTTTTTAACATGTTATATTTATATATCCCAGAGCGGCGCCCTGCTATAGTCACTCTCACAGGACGGGCACCCTGACTTGCTAAGCGTATGCACCGGCATAGAGCCTTGCAAGCACGCCTGTCTCTGTCGAACGGAAGGGGGAGGGGGGGGGGGGGGGGGGGGGTACTCCAATCGTGTCAGTTATGAGGTGTTCTGTGTTAACATGCTGGCTATTTCTTAGATACAAAACACAAATCGAGGCAAGGCTAGTCCAGGTTAGAGTATAAATAGCAGTTGCTTTTGAGTTGTAAATAAGACTGTTGTACGTCTACGTGTGTGTACGTCTACGCGTGTGTACATACACGCGTACGTGTGTGCGCGTACACGTGCGCATTCCGACGTGTCTACATGCGTGCGTGTGTGAATCCATTTATGAACGTGTGCCTGCGTTTGTGTACGCGTTTGTGCAAGCGATGTGTACACGTTTGTCTACGCGTGCGTGCGTGTACCTGTGCGTGTACGTGTGTGTACACGTGCGTGTATATATGCGTCCACGCGTGTGTGCGCTACCATAGTCGATACCATTTACTAAATGATTTAGTGCGTGTGAATTGTCGGTAAGTCTAAATACGTAGGCAGAGATGCCCATTTCGGTTTTATAGGATCTCAACAAGGCTTCCTTTTTTCAATACCAACCCCAACCACAAACACACCAGACGGGATGGCCGAATGAGTTGAGAGGTCCGTCTCCAGTTTTGGTAGATCATAGGATTCGAACGCAGGGATTCGAGCTCTGGTCGATTCAAACCAATGAATTACAAATTGACACTTGTCGCTTCCTAGTCAAGCGCTCGGGATTATTATGATAGGGCAATGACTGGTTGGCTCAGTGTCAGGATAATGTGACTTAATGGGGTATTAGATCTTGGTGCAGGTAGTAGTAGCTTCGCGGCCTAAGTCAGGTTGGATACTGATCTCCCAGTGGGGCAACACTATACAGTCACCATGAGTGTGCAATGTTACAAGTCGATACCCATCCTGATATTACCATAAATGTTGCCAGGACATCAAACTCCAACAAGAACAAACCACAAACGCACCTTTTTGCTATTTTTATACATATATATGTATATGTATATTTCTTTTTTACTGTTTGCTTCTCTGGCATCACCACCACAACCAAATTGGTAAATGCGCAGAGTAGACACAGCGTAATGGGGATACGGGACGCGGCGGTACCGAGTGACCAGTGCCGCTTTCAATGCCTTCACTCAGACTGAGGCATTAGCAGTGGACACGGTCTATTGTGGTCTCTAGATGCACTACTAATGGAACCCAGCAATGGGTCTGCCAATGTATAATAGATGGCATGTCGAGCATGTTAGTGTTCTGTCCTACACTCCACTCTCCCGGCCAAACACTCGCCCGTACCCCGGTAACAACCCCTGCGAGTATCGCCTTTCCACGCCCATGGGTGTAGACATGCAACTGTGGCACTTTCAAGTGAGAAAAAGAAAATGGAGTTGCTCTGAGTTTTTACCGATTTAGGTCAGGTTAAGCGGGTTGGTTTTTCGGCGGGTTTGCACCTGCACAGGCAGAAACTTGACATATTTAGTGGCGTGTAATAATTGGGCAGCTTGTCCTTTCACATGATGGGTGAGGGGTGGCTGTGTGTGGGTGTATGTGATGAGATGTGTATGTGTGTGTGGGGGGGGGGGGGCTGAGTATTCAGCTCAGTCTGCCGATCGTGGCGCTACAGTCGTTGTGAATAGGGTTCGGTGCGAGCTGGCTCCGTGTCACAAACACAAACTAGTATGGTAATATTAGCTCTCCTTGTTAGCAAGACGGGCCTCCTTTAATCAGGCTACTCCTGGAAGTGATTATACATATATATAATCCCATATATGTCCTAGGAAGAGAAATAGATTCTTCATATATAATTAAGACTGGTGACTACAGTAAAACCTCTCCAACCGCCCACATCCACAGATCGACCACTCCCCTAACTCGATCGCTTTATTTGGGTCCCAAACGATCGCTCATACAATAATACCATTGTAATGATAAAACCACTCCCTGAACCGCTCACCTCCCTAAATGAACCAGTAAAGATCCGTGCCATGGTCGGTCGATTAAGAGAGGCTTTACTGTACATAGTTCATCCATTAGAGGGTGTGGTGGGGGGTGTGTGTGTGTGTGTGTGTGTGTGTGTGGTTAAATGTTTAGTAAGTTGGCAGAACGCGGAAGGCGTCAGAGGCCGGGCCCACTTCGCTGTAGCGTTTTACTCGCCCCGGGCAAGTACGTGCGCCATTGCCGGCCCGCCGGCATCGCATGTCGCCTGCTGCCGGGCCACAAGCGCCGCTAATGCCGGCATGTCACTTCCAGTTAAACCGGCATCCACGCTGTGGATGGGGGTCATCCATCTAGAGCTACTCCAACATCCACCGGAAGTACCTCTCGCGCCGGCCCGCCCAGAGAGAGACCTTGCCGCGCATGCGTGGTGGGTCGGGCATGCGCAAGGGCATGCGCACACAGAAATTGCACACTCATTCTCACTCTTTCATGGTGGTGCATAGTCATTCACACACTGAGCAGGCACACGGCTAACTGTACACACATGTTGCACACAGGGAGGTGGGCAGGCTCCCGCGCACATAATTATAGATAATTTTGGAAGAACACACATGTTATAGAGAGACATATTTCCACAGGCAGTCACACTCACACTGCCGCCGACACTGCTATATGCCGACATAGGTTACCCACACCGACAGTTCCAAAAGAAACCAGGCACATGCGACACATACTAAGCACACATCATTGTTGGTGGCATACAATTTAACAAAGTGCATTCGTTGATTAAGCAGGGGAAATGTCAACCGTGGACAATTGGTCTTTCTCATTCATGTCTTAGAATTGTTGAGTGCAAGACTAAGTAGCGACAAGTGTACACTTTTAAGTCATTGTTTTGACTCGGTCAGGGTTGGAACCCTTCCAGCAGCTACACTACCATGCCCAATGGACTTGCACTGTCGCAGCTTCCATAATGGCGAAACCATGAAAATGGTGTACATTGTCTCATACGCAACCACCCTCGACTGGTCCACACACAAACCAGCCACACACGCATGCACACAAATACACACATGCATATTTACACACAATCACACACAACACCACTCCACATCACCGTTGCGTCAATCACTACTGACCCGCCAGCAAAGCCCTACACTGTCAGTGTCACACCCACAAGCTCACACACCATCCTGCATAAGCCACACTCCACACCCCAGCCAGGCGGGCGTCCTTGAATTGACCGAAGACACCCCCAACCCTCCGCCATCAATATCTCGCAAACCCATATATATATATATAAGAAGATAATATATATATATATATATATATATATAGTGTTCTTAGTTATCTTTCATTAATGTCATTACAGATCAGATCTATATATGTGCATAAATATATATATATATATATTGTGTTCTTATTTATTTTCCCCCAATTTGATTACAGATAACGTCTATACATATAATTCTATATATAGTGCGATATAGGAATGCCCTGCCAGAAAGAATAAGTAACCTGCCTAAGTAGGGTTCATCGCAATATTACCTTATATGTTGCAAGGATGTGAGACACCATTAAAGAAATATCATTGCTGAGGAATACATAATAATGGTGTAATCGGATTAGATCATTTTCATTCACACATACATATTATATGTATATATTCACATATATATCATATTTATATGTATACATATTCACATATATAGTATAATTATATGTAAGTATATATATTCACATACATATTATAATTATGTGTACATATATTCACATATATATTATAATTATAATTATATATATTCATATATACATTTAATTATATGTATATATATATTCACATACTATTATGATTATATGTATATGTATATATATATATTCACATGTATATTATAATTATAAGTATATATATTTATTCATATATATTATATATTCACATCTATATTATAATTATATATATATTCATATACATACACACATATATATATATATATATATATATATATATATATATATATGCGCTACACAACCACGGCTGAATACATAGATGACCAACAGAACCTCTGTGAACCCACAGACCTCTCATGGTCCCATCCGCATGGACGGCACCAATATGTCCTTGCCTTGACCCCCAGTTGGGTCAGTGGATGGAAGCGGCGCCGGCGGATGCGTGTGTGAGTGTATGCGTGGGTGTGAGTGGGTGGCTGTGGGTGGACTGGGTGAGGTAGAGGAGGAGAGTGGGGAGGCCCGGTCGGTGTGATGTGTCACCCTCACAGTAGGCAGGCTGGAACACGACTGTGGCCTCGTATAAAACGGTACACACACTGGCTGAACACGCCAGCACCAGCGCAGTGCTGCAGTGTTATACATATATATATGTATATATATATATATATATATATATATATACATACATACATACATATATATATATATATATATATATATATAGATATATATATATATACATATATAATATATATATATATATATATATATATGTATGTGGTCACTCTGAGTACTGGTCACTATGGAGGCTGTGATATATATATGTATATATATATATATATGTATATATATATATCACAGCCTCCATAGTGACCAGTACTCAGAGTGACCACATACCGTCCGAGGCAATGGACTGCACTGGTGGTGCTGGTAGCGGTAGTAATGGTGCTACTGCTAGCGCTGGTAGTACCCTCCACCACCACCACCACCACCACCACCACCATCACCCGCCCTCCCCACACTCGCCACGGCCGTATTCGATTAACACGTCCCGGGTGACTCGGGTCACCCGAGTTGCTATAATTTAAAATCGAACACCACGAGTGGAGTCGACAAATACAAGTACCGTGTGCACACACAAAACTCACCCCCAGTAACCCACGTCTTGGCTGGGGTTTGCGAGGAGCGATGACATCACATTTGTGCTGGTACCTGTAGGATAACAGCCAGCAGTACAAGTCCTACATGTTGTTTTAGTGTTGTTTTCCCTAATAACCCAGATACCCAGCTCATACAATGATAAAATACTTTAAATCCTATTTTGCTGTACTTATATCGGTTATTAAAAAGAATTATTAAGTTTTGGATTAATCCACCATCTTTTTCACCCCAAGCATGGAGAAGTGTATTCGTTTATTCAACCCAAGTCTGTAGGATGTGCGCATGCGCCAAAAAGTGTCTCGGGTGACCCGAGTTGATTAATCGATTACGCCCCTCGTGTGTCGTGTGAGAGCATGTTGGGACAGGCTTTGCTTGTGACACATCAGTTGGTTCGTTGTTGCAATATTACGTCCTGGCAACATCAGGATAATGTGTGACTGAATGGGATATCGGGTCACGGTATCGGCGGCCTGGTTTCACAGTGTGGCAGCACTATATGAGTAGCCAAGAGTGCCCACTGTCACAATTCGGTGCCCATCATGATATGATCTTATACCCCTGTCACACTATGACGTAACGAGCCAACCTGAGCCTAACGTGGTCATTTTTCGTCATTACGTTGGGTTACGTCATGATGACGTCAGAATGACGTTAGAATGACGTCAAGATATGTCACATTACGTTGTGTTACGTCGAGTTACGTCAAGGTTTTGGACATGTTCAAAACTTTCGACGTAGGTCGAACGTAAGGGTTTACGTTCACCGTACGTTCTGTTCACGTTCAGTGAACGTCAATGACGTTAAACGAACATTATTTCAACGCTGCTCACTACGTTCAACTACGTTCCACTATGTTCCACTACGTTGACCCACATTAAACCAAGTGCAAATGCCTACGAGGCTTAATGGGAACGTCAGGAGAACGTCAGGAGAACATGCATTCAACGTACATTCAACGTCTCATGATGTAGCTAACGTCACATAACGTTCTTCTGGCGATGGAATAACTTTCATAACGTTCCGTGAGCATAGTGACGTTGTCCTCTCTCGGTGATTGACGGTATCACTACGCTTTACCAACGTTACACTCTCGTCCACTACGATGCATCCACGTTCAACTTGTGCCCAAATTTGCATACTATGCCGAGAAGTTCAACGTTCTTCACGTTCTCCCTACGTTGACGTCGTTACGTCGTAGTGTGACAGCCCCATTAGATATTGCCAGACTGTAAAGACCCCAACAAACAAACCAAACTTGGGATATGATGTTTGGTTCGTGTGTTAGAGTTTTACATCCTGGCAACATCTATGGTCATATCAGGATGGGTCCCGATTTGTGGCAGAGTGCACTCATGGTGGCGACTTTATAGTGCTGTCCCACTGGGAGACCAGGCTGCCAGCACCATGACCTAATATCCCACCCAGTCAGATTATCCTGACACTGAGCCAACCAGTCATTACTCTATCCTATTAATACTGAACGCCTGGCTACGAAGCGACAAGTATACATTTTTAAATCAGTGGTTTGACTCGACCAGGATTCGAACCCTTGGGTTCGAACCCTCCGATCTACCAAAAGGGAGATGGACACTCAACTCATTCGGCCATACTTTCAGTATGCGAGGTGCCATGGCGATTCTGATATAGCCTTATACTAGTTATATCATATCATCATCATCATCATGATGCTGTCGGTCACGATGCGACAAAGACTGCTTTCATTACTTGACTGTCGCTCTCCATTTAGGTCTCTGCTGTGAGAATGATGTCAATGAGTCGGTCTTCTAGCTACAGAATTACTAGTACACATGGATGGCAATTGCCAGTGTGGTAGTGGTAGTGTCGCCTGTAATATGCGCGCTGCTTAATGTTCCATGTTCCATGTTGGAGGGGGGGGGTGTGTGTGTTTGTTTAGGTGTATTGCCTCTGATTGGTTATATACTGATAACACCAGGCCGTGCCCAATCAATGCGCGGGCTCCAACCGCAGCGATTCTTCCACCTTGTCAACATTGCCGTCCACGGATCAACGCTAGTGGACACTACCCACTATTTGTGAAAACATTGACATTTGGGTAGCTGCTGTGCGTGTTTAAATAAAACTGTCGATGCTTCTATAAGCGCAATGAACACCCCGCACCGTCCTCCTCTCCTCCCCCCCCTCCCTCCCCGCACCCCTCCCCCCTAATGCACACCTCACCCGCCCTCCACTCCTCTCCTCTCCTCTCCTCTCCTCTCCTCTCCTCTCCTCTCCTCTCCTCTCCCCTCCTCTCCTCTCCTCTCCTCTCCCGTCCTCTCCTCTCCTCCCTCACCCAACATGCCCTGGACATCTAGTCCCAGCTCCACCGGTGGTTGGTTGGTTGTTGGAGCTTTACGTCCTGGCAACATCTAAGGTAATATCAGGATAGGTACTGACTTGTGACAGGTGCACACAATCATGGTGATGGCATAGTGCTGCCCCACTCGGAAATCGGGCCACCCGCACCATGACCCGATATCCCACTCAGTCATATTATCATTGCCATATCCTCTTTTAATGGCTAGGTATATATATATATATATATATATATATACATACATATATACATATATATATATATAGGTATGTATATATGTATATACATATATACAAACATATATGTATAGTGATAAGACTGTTATCGCGTGTAATCATATATGTAGTGTTCTGCTCGTAACCTACCGCCTAGTCGCTCAATTTCTCTGCAAATATGGTCCCCCCTAATCTCTAGCCATTGGTTGTTCATGAAAAGTATCTCATCCATGCATGAGACCCCGGAGTCCTCCACCACCCCTAGCCACACACACACGTCGGAGGGCTGGTTGATTGTTGGAGTTTTATGTCCTGGCAACCCGTCCGATCATACCTGAGCCATCAGCCCGGGCATCATCCTAACACCCGGCATAAAACCCCCATTTTCCGGCGCTACTCACACTGCACACACAACTCAGCTCAACATTGCCCAACCCAAACCTTCACTCTGCTCCTGACAGCTGATCATTACTACATTAACTCTACTACTGCTAATAATAATTGTTGGTTGTTCGGTTGTTGGAGTTTTACGTCCTGGCAACATGTAAGGTCATATCAGGACGGGTTTCAACTTGTGACAGTGCACACTTATGGCAACTTTATAGTGATGCCCCAATGGGAGATCAGGCCGCCATTACCATGAACTGATACCCCACTCAGTCACATTATTCTGACACTGAGCCAACCAGTCCTTGCCTTATCCTAATAGTGTTGTGCGCGCGAACATTATCATTGTTTAAGTCATCGGTTTGACTCGACCAGGGTTCAAACCAGTGGGTTCGAATCCTAAGATCTATCAAAAAGGGAAACAGATGCTGAACTTAATCCCGCCACCCCGTCTGGTTAAATAATGATAATTGTAGACGTGGAAGGAAATCAAGCAATACTCAAAACTAATATACTGCGGTGGCATTGTCAGGTAAATTATAACTGTATTTTCCCTCACACCAACTACTACTCACTTCGTCATGGAGGCAAAACTTGCTCTGTAGCTACGTTTAAAAAAAGAATCTGGCGCCCTCTGGTGTGTGTATGACATTCACGATTATCAAACGAGCAGCACATATTGTTGGTGCTGTGGGGGTTTGTCTAATTGCGTTGTAGGATTGTGGGAATATGGAGGGTGAGAGGAGGGACGTGAGAGAGGAGAGAGAGCGATATAGAGGCAGAGATAGCACGAGAAAGGAAGAGAGAGGACGAGAGAGGACGATATAAGACGAGAGAGAGGGAGGGGAGAGGGGGAGAGGCAGACAGAGAAAGAGAGGACGAGAGAGGGCGAGAGGGGGCGAGGGAGGACGAGGGACGTCGAGAGGGGACGAGAGAGGACGAGAGAAAACGAGAGAGGGGGAGAGGCGGAGAGAGGGAGAGAGCGGGAGAGAAGGGGTTCTTAGGAAGCAGAAGAAAAAGAGTGTGTGAGTTGAGTAAGATTTACTGTAGCACATTAATAGCACTATGCACCGGGCGAGGCTTGATGTCGGGCGGTGGTTATGTCGGGCGCAACCATTACGTGGCATCGATCTAGTTCTATTGCATTTTAGATGGAGCCACCCTGAAATTAGATAGCTCAGAATAGGCGGTTATTTCACACGGGGAAGTGCGTGGGTCCGTAGGGAACCGCGAGTGGGGTGTGGTCATGTGTGGGTGTCTGGGGGATGGGGAGGGGGGAGGCGTTGTGTTGGGTATGGAAGGTGTGGGGAGGTGGAGGTGGTGTGTGGGGGGAGGGGGACGTGTTGTATTGGGTATGGAAGGTGTGGGGGAAGGGGGGAGGTGTTCTCTTGAGTATGGAAGGTGTGGGAGGAGGGGGGAGGTGTTGCGTTGGGTATGGAAGGTGTGGGGGAGGTATTCTCTTGGGTATGGAAGGTGTGGGGGGAGGTGGAGGTGTTGTGTTGGGTATTGAAGGTGTGGGGGATGGGGAGGTATTCTCTTGGGTATGGAAGGTGTGGGGGAGGGGGAGATGTTGTATTGGGTATGGAAGGTGTGGCGGGAGCGGGTGGGTGTGGGTGTTGAGTTGTGTATGGAAGGGGATGGAAGATGTTGTGTTGGGTATGGAAGGTGTGGGGGATGTGATGTGTTGGGTATGGAAGGTGTGGGGGGAGGGGAGGTGTTTTATTGGGTATGGAAGGTGTGTGTGGGGAGGAGGTGTTTTGCGTACGGAAGGTGTTTGGGGAGGGCGGATGTGTTGTATTGGGTATGGAAGGTCTGGGGATGGCTGGGAGGTATTGTGTTGGGTATGGAAGGTGTGGGGGAGGGGGTAAGGTGTTGGGTTGGGTATGGAAGGGTGGGGGGAGGTGTTGTGTTGGGTACGGAAGGGTGGGGGAGGTGTTGTGTTGGGTACGGAAGTTGTGGGGAGGTGGAGGTGTTGCATTGGGTATGGAAGGTGTGGAGGGAGGGGAGGTGTTCTATTGGGTATGGAAGGTGTGTGTGTGGGGAGGAGGTGTTGTCTTGCGTACGGAAGGTGTTGGGGGAGGGGCAGGTGTTGTGCTGGGTATGGAAGGTGTGGGGGGAGGGGGAGGTGTTGTGTTGGGTATGGAAGGAGTGGTGGCAGTGGGAAGTGTTGTGCTGGGTATGGAAGGTGTGGGGGTGGAGGATCGCTGGGGCTGTTAGTGCTGGGGTTGTTAAATGTGGTCGTTATGGGGTTGGGTGTGCCTATGGGCGTATTGTCTGTGTGAGTGAGACTGTGAGTGTGTGTGTGTCAAGGGCGGGGTGGGGGTGTGTGCATAGCCCATCAATTTTGGCAAACATGGGATTTGTCCCATGCCTGCCGTCTAGCTGTTCACCCATGTTGGCGTGAGTGCAGTGAATATGGCACTAACAATGGAATGTAGATTGTGTTGTTTGTGTGTGTTGTCGTTGAGGTAGGTAGGGTTGGGAGATTAGCCAGAAGAAGATTAGCTAGAAGAAGATTTATGAATCCTCGGCACATTTGACTTGTGGTTCTTTTGTTGCTTAATTCATTCTTATAACTTCAAAGTGAACTGCCAAAGTACGTTTCCACGACCAGCTCTAGTGTACAAGTCATCGGGTGGCCATTTATTTCTATTTTTTAAAGCCAGATTTGGTGAGATTTAATATTTAAAAAAAAGGTTATCTATTAATGTGCTGGTTGCAAGTGTTGATGCTTTCTCTTGTGGTGGTAGTGAGAGGAGGGAATGACATTCAGGGATGTTGGTTCCTTTCTTCTCTGTCGGTATGCTTCAATAAACCACTTTACATTTACCGCTGAATGATTGTTGATTTGGTTAATAAAAGCCCACACCCCCTCCTCCTCCCATTCTTAAAAAAAGACACAAGGACCCCATCAATTCCGCCACCAATTCGCCCACAATCCACCTACAAATTCACCCACTAATCCATACATCAGCCCACTAGGAAATCCACCCAAGAAACCACCCAACCATCCACCCTACAATCCGTACACCAATCCACAGACCAATCCACCTTCTAATCCACCCACCAATCCACCCACAAATGCACCTCCCAATCGTGCATCAATCTCTCCCCAATCCACCCGTTAGTTCACCTACAAACCCCACACCAATCCCCCCACCAATCCGCCCACCACTCCACCAACCAATCCACCAACCAACATCGAACCATCAAGCCAATCACCAAGCCAACACACCAGCCAATCCAACCACCCAACAGTCTCCCCACCAAGCTCCTCCTGAGCCCTCCCCCACACCTCCACCCCCCAAAGCACACACCTCTAGCGCTCTACACCCAGCCCCTCTCCAGTACCATGCCTCCCCCCCCCCCCACCCCTCCGGTAGAGGCACTGCCGATGGCGCAGTCAGAGAGGAGCCTGTGCGGTCTGACAGCCAACTGTACCACCATCACCAGCCACACGGCTACAGGGCGCCGCCACCAGCACCGACACGACCAGCGGCCGACTGTGGTAACCAGCGCGCGAGCACCAGGCGCACCCAAACACTGCGCACTCAGCCCGCCGCCCGCCGCCCGCCGTTCCACGCCCGCCGCCATTACCCGTGTGCGCGCGCAGGTCTCATGTAGATTTCACCCGCCTGGTGACAACGGTAGCCGTGTTGAACACCAGCCACATGGCCGGTCATCTGTGACGCACCGCCATACCCGGCACGAGAAGGTGCCAGTTAGTTAGTTAGTTGGTACTTGGGGCCCCCCCAGAAGGGACGCAGCCAGCAAGGGAGGGAGGGGAGGGAGGGGAGAGAGGGGAGGGAGAGGAGGGAGGGGAGGGAGGGGAGGGAGGGGAGGGAGGGGGAGGGAGAGGAGGGGAGGGCAGGGGAGGGAGGCGGGCCTATCAGCGCCACCACGACCACCACCACCACCGTCGCCAGCCAGCACCACCACGGGCGTGCTGGCAGTAGCAACGGCGGCAGCGCCGGCTTCAACAGCAGCAGCAGCGGCGGCGGCGGCGGTGGTGGTAGTGGCGGCCTTAGTGACTATTCCTCCAGTAACACCAGCAGAAGCACCAGCAGCACTAGCACCAGGGACAGGCTGCAGATGGAAAAGCAGGAGGGACAAGAGGAAGGGGGTGGTGCGGGTGGGGGTGGGGATGGGGAAGGGGATGGGAGTGCAATGCTAGGGAGATGGGAAGGCAGCATAGCCGTGGGATGGTGGGTAGGTGTGTATGTTTGGGGGGTGGGGGACTATGGAACGAATGGCAGCGACTATGGGAGAGGGGCGAGAGGGCGGGGTGGGGCCGGAGCTGGGGAGGGGAGGGGAGGGGTGGGACGGGGAGGAGTTGCCTGGCTGCCTGAGGTGGATTGCGCTTGGTGGACTGGAATGGAGGCGGTGGCTGGAATGTGGGCGGTGTTGGGATGGCGTAGAAGCCACGGGGCGGGAGGGGGGGGGGTAGACACACACACACAGAGTGTGTTGGGGTGTATCTGATTAGGATTAGTACTCCGGGTGCTGGAGTGGTAAGGTGGGTGGGACCCAGGTGAGGGAGGCTGAGAATATTGGTTAGTTGTCCTAGCAACATTTATGGTCATACCAGGACGGGGAGCGACTTGTGGCAGTGCGCAGTCATGGCTACGTTATAGTGCTGCCCAACTAGGAGACCAGGCCGCCAGCACCATGGCCCGATATCCCAACTCTAGGATAGGTAGCGACAGGTATCAATTCTATAAGTCATTGGTTTGACTCGGCTTGGATTTGAACTCCCGACGTTCTGCACGGGAAGCCTCTGTTCCACCGATCTAGGCCACCACTTCCGGTTGCGGAGAAGAAGTGTTGGTGGCGGGCAATTGTGACTGGTGTGGGGAATTTATAGAGGATAGAGAGAGAGAGAAAGAAAGAAAGAAATAGTAATGCGGAGGAGGAGTTATGTGTGGAGTAAGGGACACATGCAGAACAGGTCAGCGAGGAGCTGCAATGGTGCTGGTGTGTGTGCGTGGGGGGGGGGGGGGCTTGTGGCGCTGGGGGGGGGGGGGGGGTAGTGGGGTGCATAATATATGGGAGGGTAGGCGTGAGGAGTTTACAGTGAAACGCGTAGAATGTGGATGTGTGCTACGATATCCTGTGTGTGGGTGGGGGGAGGAGGTATGGTGGGGAGAGGGGGGGGGGGTGAGGGATGACAGTAAGAAGTTGTAGGTGGCGGGTGGAGGGTGGTGCGAGGGTGAGAAGATGAGAGGGGTAAGGGGGCGGAAAGACACCGAATGGAGAGGCACTAGGTTAGCCATGGGGCGGGGTGCTGCAGGATGTTTGGGAATGTGGAGGAGGGGGGAGGTGTAGGGGTGGGCGGGATGTAGTTGCGAGTTGGGATGGTGTGAGTGAGGAGAGTGGGGATGGAGACGTTGTATCCAGCACTGACCTTGCTATGTCATGTGCAGGCGCCATATGGCGCCGGGAGCTGTCTGACCACTCTGCGCCACACCAAGCCTAGAGGCGTCACCTCTACCGGAGGTAGGACCGGAATATGGCCTGGTCGCCGGGTGTCCTGGGTGGGGGTGGGGGTGGAGGGGTTTCGGAGGGGGTAAAATTAGAACCAGAAATGTAGGTTCATTTATGTTAGGTAAGCAAAAGCAAAGTAGGATATTTTAAGCATTGCTGAATGAAAGTCTGGAGATGAACATTATATCCGGTGCTCAGTATGTGTGTGTTTAATCTACAGTTGTATCCCATTGATATATGTGATGTAGAATTCATTTTGCGGGTATAAATAAAGGACCGTCCCTTTCATCTGTCATATGGTTTTAAATGTATGGAATATGTGTGCATATATACTCAACTATCATACTTTACTTAGATTTAACCATACATATAATACCAGTTTGATATGCCAGTTGAGTATATAAATATATATATAATATATAAATATATATATAGAGAACCTGTATATATGTGTGTCTAAGATAAGTTACATATGATAGTTGAATGTATATGTAACGTGTAAGAGTTATGCAAGAATAAATTCGCGGAAGTTGCTCATATTCATCTACCAACCTTGGTTCCTCCCAGTGGCGCCCCCTCTCGGGACCCCATGGATTCTTCCAGTTGGAGGCTCCTCCCCCGACTCTTCCCTCAACTCCTTGGGATCAACATAGACTCCATCAAGCTTGAGAGGAGGCTCCCCGACGATATGCTGTCGCACCTCCTCACTATCCGTAGGGGACTCATCGGTAGACGGATGTCACGTGATATATATATATATATATATATATGTATATATATGTATATATATATATATACATATGTGTGTGTCAACCCAGTTACCCTTAAACCGTGGGTATATATATATATAGCCTGCTTATGAATACAGTTGATATATACGGGCTATGTATGTGTACACTCATTTAATAAGACAGTTGTGTCGATATATATCTTCATTCTAACCACAAGAGATAATTATCTATATATGCAGGTTGTACGTGCTGAATAAGCATTATACGAGTATGAGTAATCGGAAGTTTTTCCATCTCGGCTCTTCCAATATTCTACCCTCATTAATCTACATATATGGAACTGATTATATATATATATATAATCAGTTCCATATATGTATATATGAATTAGCAGTACAGACATTCCTCCAGTTTGGGTGGCGCGAGGGTGGCCACCCGTATACAACTCACCGACAGATGGGGGGGGGGGGCACTCCACCAATGCGCCGATGGAGGAAGTAGCAAAGAATATATGTTCCTCTAGCATTTATACTTGTATAATGCGTTATGTATCACATATATATGTATGCAACTGTTGAGTATATATGCAGGATATAGATATATATAAGCATATATATATATATATATATATATACATCAAGTTAGTTATATAAGTTAGTTGATATATAGATCATGTAATTTATATATATATATATATATATATATCTAGCTTATTGACACGATATTGTTGGGCTTAGAATAAAACTGTATCTAGCTTATTGACACGATATTGTTGGGCTTAGAATAAAACTGTAGAATTTATCTTCATTGCGAAAGGTTAAGCATGCACCATTTCCCAATAAATGAATTGCGCGTGCCTTAGCTTATCTAGATTAGATTAAGTATGTTACAAACAATAATCAGAAGAACTACACAGAGTTCCACAAAAACCGCCAGCATCCGTCCTCACAGTACATATCATGCCATTCAATTGAAGACGACTGAAATGAATCCTGATCTAAGCGAATTCTCTCGTTTTTAATCCCTTAAAAATGTTTCTTTTACTGGAATGCACTCCTCTGATTTAACTTTTAAGACCCAATTCCGTTTTTGTCCAGATGGAAATGCGGCAGTCATGGTGCACTTGCATAGTCTCTAATAGTAATAGGCCAGATGACTAGTTTACTTGTCAGTCCATTGCGATTTGGACATTTGTCAGTACAAAGCGGCTTTAATTTCAAAGAAGAATGCTGCCTGTGGAATGAGATCGACTTTGAATCCGGGCACATCCGTTAGCAGCACCCAAGTATCGATGTGGGGGTGGGAGTAAGTAGGGGGTGGGGGTAAGTGGGGGGGGGAGGGAGGGGGGGAAGCTGAAAGGAGGGGTAATAGAGTGGGGAGAGGGCGGGGCAGGGACTAGGAGGGATGGGGAGGAGTGACAGGGGGACAGATGAGAGGATGGGGAGAGAGATTAAGGGAGAGGGAGGGTATGGGGAGAGAGGAGGGTTTGTGAGAGAGAGGGGGGGGAATGATGGGGTAGGAGGGATATGGAGGAGGGACAGGGGAACGGATGAGAGGAGGGGAGAGAGCCTGAGGGAGGGAGGGGTAGGGAATGGTGAGAGAGGAGGATTGTGTGAGAGGGAGCGGGAGCGGGAGCGGGGATAGGCGGGATGGGAGGAGGAGGAAGTGGACAGGGGGGGGGGTGAGACAAGAAGAGGGGTGGAAGAGGAGAAGACTTCAATTGATAGTAGGTGGAACGGGAGGGACGGGGAGCGATGGAGTGAGAATGGAAAGGAGTCGTATGGTAGCGATGAAGATGGAGGGAGAAGGAGGGAGAGCAGAGGACGAAGAGGATGGATTAAGGAGCTAGGGGGAGCTGGAAGGAAGAGAGGGGAGGAATGCTGATGAGGATGGAGAGAAGGGACGCGTAGCCCTACCTAACCCGATGGTGTCTGGTCAGAGCAGGGGACATCAGTAGCCAACTAAACTGTGCAAAGTAGCCACATCCTCATTAGTCAGGTGATTGCTAGTAACACGGTGCGCAGGCAGCGCTTTGAGAATTTAAGCCTGTCTCTTGGGGGACCCGTTGCACTAACACTCCACACCCCCTCCCCTGGCAGCCTTCCTGCCCTGGTTGTCACTTTGTTGTATTTACAAAGGTAAATGATTAAAAGAAAAGTAAATTTTGTGTGTGCTAGAGGGTAGAATGGGAAGGGAGAGGAGTTGAACATAATTATCTGTATATATATATATATTTTACCTCGGTATACAGCCTCAGGCTAGCCTCAGGCTAGGGAGAAGGAAGCATGTGAGGTACCAGCAATTAGCATATACAACTCACGACTGGATTACGTGTCGTTGGGTTGCTCCGGCAAATTTAGTCTACATACAAGCTAATACGCAGTAAGTATCATAAAAACTGTGGTTAGCTTAATCATGATGCATTAGAGCATCATTATGGAAAGTTTAGACTTTCTTTGGTCCATTTTGGACGAGTTATTTGGTTATAAAAAACCAAGGATAGAATTCCTTCTCGAAGGATTGAAACCGATCATTAGCGGTTCTGTCAACACCCGAGTCACCGTGTGATTATGGGTAGAGATGTGGGCTCTGCCTCGTCTCCTGTGGAAATTCTCTCGTACTCTAATAGAGAGTAATGTTGGAGATGCTCCTGGGTTTCTTTTATAGACTCCCCACAAACTTTTTCAGGCGTTTCTCCGAGTTTCGTAGCATTTTCTCCAACTTGTTGACGTAGTAGTCACAGGTGGGAGAAGTGTGCGGAACAGAGGGATGGGCGGGCCGATACACTGGTCCCGACCCCGCGTAAGGTTTGGGCTTGACCCACAACCCACGCACAAATTTAGCTTATTACGCCTGTGTTATAACGGTATAAAACACGTTCTCTAACACCAATAGATGTCCAAATGAGTTTGAAACAACCATATTGTGACATATATATATACCGGGACTGACCAAAAATTCTTTGTTTCAGCTCCCGATGGCCACGAAGCGGAGTAAGCGTGGTGCAGCAGCAGCCGAGGGGCGTGTTCCGAGTGGAGGGGACGAGGAGTACGACTCCTCACCCGTGTTGTCGGCAGGGCCTTCGACACAGCCCGGGGCGCATATTCTCTCCGAGGAGGACATAGTGCCTGATGGCGCCGCGGCTCAGAATTGGGAGACGCGGTTTGCGGCGATGGAGAGTCATATAATGGCTCTCAAACCACCGGTGTCTCGTAAACGGCGAATGCCGAGTGTTCAAGAGGAGTCTTCTTTGGAGGATTTCTCGGAGACAGACTCAGAGATGGAGCTTAGGGCTCCTCCTCCTTCTCCTAAACGGAGGAAGAAGAAGAAACATATCGTTTCTTCGGGTGATGATTTCACCAAGGAAAGGGGGAGGACGGGACTTCGCAAAAAGCGCAAGAACAAGTCCAAGAAGAAGAAGAAGAGGAAAGATTCTTCTTCTTCCGACTCGTCCACAGATTCCACTTCCACGGTATCGGACTCAGACACGCGATATGAAGGTGTCTATGCTGCCATTGGGGGCAAAGTGGCTAAGAAAGTGGAGAAGCCAAGGGCTAAGCGGGTGAAAACCACTACGCTTATGCGTGAGAACATTAATGGCCATTTCCGCACGTTTAAACCGGCGGAGATTATTTCTAAGTTATCACATGAGTTAACAGGCATTAAAGGTGTTCCCAACTCCATCATTAAGGAGTTGGATCGAGATGTCAATATGACGGAGGACCGTAAGAGATTTGAGGGTGTGTTGCACACAGTGCATAAGGCGGTGCTTGGTACCCTAACAGCTATTGCTCCTGTAGCAAACAGAATGCAACGAGAAAATAAGTTCTCGTCTTTGGCTAAGACGATGGACAAAGGCATTGCATTGTTGGCGGCGGCAGGTAATTACCTGTCGTATCGAAGATATGAAAATGTCTTCAAGTCGGTTTGCACAGATGCTGGCAAAGAAGTGGCTCGCTCAAAGAAGGTTACCGATAATGATGGGAAAGAGTTTACGCTCTTTCTTCCTCCAGAGCCGATTAAAGGGAAACCTTTAGATAACACGAAAATGTTTGGCGGTCAACTACAATACCTCTATAAAGAGGTAGAAACTGCAGCCAAGAGTGGGAAAAACATGGATGGTAAGAAGAAACAGGAAACTCCTCGTTTCAAAAGGTCACGAGGGGATTTTCGTCCACGGCGGTTCACCAGGGGAACCAGACCAGGCTCAAACTTCGGTCAAGCTTTTCGGGGCCGGGGCGCTCGCTCAGGCTGGACCGACAACACTGCACGGCCACTGGGCCGAGGCGTCAACTCGCCGAGACCCTTCCCCAGGGGCGGGTCCAAGTAGAAGTTGAAACACAAACGTTGCAAGTCCTTCCAGCCTCTAAAAGCACGCAAACTGTAAGCAACTTTGTGGCTGGTAATATTAATAATCATATTTCTGAGTGGCACAAAATTACTAGTGACCAAGAAATTTTACAAATAGTTAGGGGTGTTCACATTCCCTTCACACAAATTCCGGTACAAGGCAGGATACCTTTTCCGTATAACATTGAACCGGTTGAACGAGAGGCACTAACTAAGCAGGTACAAAAATTCTTTGAGAAAGGAATTATACAAAAAGTGACGTACTGTTCAGGAGAGTTTATTTCAAACATCTTCTCGAGACCAAAGCCTAATGGCGAGGTTCGAATGATCCTGGATTTAACAATCCTTAATAAAATGGTTGAATATCGACATTTTAAAATGTTCTCGCTAGATACGGCACGAGATCTGATTACGCCAGATGCGTGGATGGCTAGTGTTGATTTACAAGATGCATATTATACGCTTCCCATAAGGGAAAAAGACCGGAAATTTCTTCGGTTTCTTTGGGATAACCAACTCTATGAGTTTACTTGCAGCCCAAATGGTTTGGCTTGTGCCCCTCGTTTATTCACTAAACTGCTTAAACCTGTTTTCTCAGTAATGGCGCGGAAGGGGCATATAATGTTTCCATACATAGATGATTCCTTTATTATAGCATCAACACAAATTGATTGTGTGAATGCAGTTTTGGATTTATGTGCATTACTTACTAAATTGGGGTTTTATGTACATCCACAAAAGTCAGTGTTTAAACCAACAAAACAGCTCAAATGTTTAGGGTTTATTCTGGATACACAGTCTCTTACAGTGTCGATAACAGAACAAAAACTAATTAAGTTTATGAATACAGCGACCCAGCTTATTAAGTTACCAAAACCTAAAATTAGACAGGTCGCAGTCCTTATTGGGATAATGATATCGTATGCACCCGCTATTCTATACGGGAAGGCCCATATTAAATCTCTAGAAATAGATAAAAATTTAGCGTTAACACGAACTAAAGGGAATTTTGAGCGAAAGATGTTTATTTCGCAAGAAGGGCTACAGGATATTGCATGGTGGATGCAACACATAGCAAGTTCACCAAATCCAATCCGCATGGCGGAACCTAATACGGTAATTACTACTGATGCTTCGTTAGAAGGTTGGGGAGCTCATCGAGATGGGGTCACAACAGGAGGTAGATGGCTTGATGATGAAAAATCAGACCATATTAATGCGCTAGAATTGCGTGCTATTTATCTGGGTTTATGTAGTTTAGTAAAGATACATAAATCACAAGTTAGAATACTAACTGATAATACTACTGCCATGGCATATATTCGTAACATGGGTGGAACCAAATCAAAGCCTTGCAATCAGTTGTCTAAACTGATTTGGAACTGGGCACAGGCTCAACAAGTCTGGCTGACTGTAGCGCATATTCCAGGGTCACAAAATACACTTGCAGACCATAAAAGTAGAAATTTCCATGACCATTTAGAATGGTCTCTCTCTACACCTTTGTTTAACTTCATTTGTGAAAAATGGGGTACACCTAAAGTTGACTTGTTTGCATCACGAAATAATAACAAATTACCTTGTTATGTTTCTTGGCATCCTGAACCGGAGGCTTGGAAAGTAGATGCATTTGCTATTATCTGGGAAAATAATTATTTTTATATTTTCCCACCGTTTAGCATTATCAGCCGAGTTGTCAGGAAAATTGGTTTGGAAAGGACACATGCTATACTGGTGGTGCCCGATTGGGACACGCAACCTTGGCTGCCAGCAGTTTCACAACTGGCAAAAGAACATATACGATTCCCAAGAAAACTCGGGAATCTGACACACCACAGACCGCTAGTGGTTCACGGCGACGTGTCAACGACGCCCCTATTGGCATTCCTTTTCTAAGGAACCAGCTGCAGCAATTTGGAATGGACAAAATTACTGAGAATAGGATAGTAGCTGATGCCTGGAGGCCAGGAACTGTCAAAATGTACACATCCTATTTAAAGAAATGGGGTGTACATTGTTTGTTAATGAAAGTTAAGCCAACAAATCCAACAATTTCACAAGTAGCTCGTTTTCTTCGTTCTCTAGAGGATGAGGGACTATCCTTTGGGTCGATCAATGCGGCAAGATGTGCGTTATCAATCATATTACCGAGAATTGATGGCGAAACAGTTGGAAAACATTATGTTCTTTGTTATCTACTTCGTTCAATTTATCAAAGGAATCCTCCAAAACCAAGTATAGTCGGTTTTGGGATGTGTCTATAGTATTTAAGTTGTTTCAGGCTTGGCCTCACAACTCGTGGTTAGATATAAAAAATTAGGTTTTAAGGTCGCGGTCCTGTTATTATTAGTAACTGGACACAGAGGACAGACGATTGTTGCTTTGTCTTTAACTGGATTAGAAATAGACAAGAAACAAGCTACGTTTGATTTAGCACAATTGCTTAAATCGAACACGTTAGGTGACCCTTTATCTACGGTTCACTTAGACTGTTTTCCGAGTGATCGGAAATTATGTGTTGTGTCAGCCATACGGGCTTATATATCTAAGACAAAGGATTTACGTGCATCACAACAACTATTAGTGAGCTTTATAAAGCCACATAAGGCAATTTCACGAGACACCCTTGCCAGATGGACAATTACGGTGTTGAAATTGGCTGGAGTGGATACAAACAAATACTCATCCCACTCAACTAGAGGTGCCATGGTCTCCAAGGCACGGTTGCTAGGTATTTCTGTGAAAAGAATACTAGCGCATGCAGGCTGGAAGACGGCTAAGTCGTTTGCAAAACATTACAACAAGCGACTAGAAAAGCCTACCAGCATTGCAAAGCGCCTGCTCGCCAACTAACAAGAATAGGTGAGAACAAAAACGTTGAATATTATATAAGAATGGATGATATTAAGGATAAAAATGAATTATGTAGAGGTCTCCCTAGCCTGAGGCTAGCCTGAGGCTGTATACCGAGGTAAAATAGTATAGTTATACGAATCTTACCTGGGTATAGATGATGGATAACTGTTGTTTTCCCGAGGTAGAAGCCTTGGGTAGACGTGGGCTAGGGCCCACCCACCACGCCCTGCCACGTCTATCCCGTTGGTGTACCGTTACGGGAAAATCATAGTATCCATTGTATTGAAAGATCATTTTTATCCTGAATAAGTAAGTTAAAATTGCTGGTACCTCACGTGCTTCCTTCTCCCTAGCCCACGTCTACCTGAGGCTTCTACCTCGGGAAAACAACAGTTATCCATCATCTATACCCAGGTAAGATTCGTATAACTATACTATATATATATATACATATATATACATATATATATATATATATATATATATATAAATGCATATATGCATGGGGAGGCGAGGTTGGAGATAACAGTTGAAATAAGATTGAATAATGTTTAGGAGAGATATTTTAATGTGTGCTTTTCTGCTATATATATAATTATATGATAGGGGCTGAATAAACTATTATACAAATATACAAATCTTAATTGCAGTTCCAAAGCTGAGGAGTAGAGCTATGCAAAAAAAGTTTGTCTGCGCGTGTGAGGGTAGGTGTGGGGGAAGGGCCATGTGGACTAAATTGATCAACTAATTATCTAGGGAGTGATTTAAATGTGCGCTCGGAGATTTGCTGCAAAGTTCCAAAAAGGCGGTTGTGTGTGCGGGGGTGTGGCGGTGTATTGTGGGGTGGGGATGGGGGTGGGGTGGAGGTGGGGATGCAGGGTCGGTCAACCAGGATGTCCGAACATAATTTTGTATTGCACCCTCATCGCAAATAAAGCATTGTCACCGACTTGAAAGCATAATTTCTTGATTAAACCTCATGCTAAGTGTCAGCCCGAATGGGTGTGCGTGTGGGGTGGGGGGGGGGGCGCTAGGTGGGGAACATGCTAGCTTGTTTTGTTTAAAGGTTTATGTCTTCACAACCTCTAATGCCCGGTACACACCTACCGTTTGTGTGCGCACACCTCCCGTATACGATCGAAAACTGCCCGTTTCGCCCACAAAAATCGCTTGGTGTGTGCTCCCCGTGCACACCTAGCGATTGCGATTCGCGCATAAAACTCAGTTTTTAGTGCTAAAAGCGGCCGTTTACGATTGCGATTCGCAATTCGAAAAACGAATCGGCCCGTTTTCAGTTTTAAGCGGGTCGGGTCAAGTCGCGAGTTTTAGTGCGCGAATCCTATACAGGAGGTGTGTACTAGGCATAAAGTCATGTCAGGACGGGTAGTGCGCACTCATGGTGACTTTCACAGTGCTGCTTCATTGGGAGACCAAGCTAACGACACCATGAACGGAGATCTCATTATCCTGCCACTGAAGTAATACCGAGCGCCAGGATAGGTAGCGCCACGTATAAATTTGGTAAGTTATTGGTTTGACTCAGTCGGGATTCGAACCCCCGACGTTCGGCACAGGAGTCAGCGCCCATCCAAATTCAGTTACCGCATAGGGTCAAGCACGGGCGGAGGGTTCTCAGTTGACATGTCATGCGAGGCACCGGGTGAAAATTTAATGTTGTAATTGCGCCTCTATATGCAGATATAATGGAGAATATGGCCGATGTTTGGAAGATTGGTTGGTTGTTGGAGTTTTACGCCCTGGCAACATCTAATGCCATATCAGGACGGGTACCGATTTGTGACAGTGCATTTGTGACAACTTTATAGTGCTGCCCCACTGGGAGAGCAGGCTGCCAGCACCATGATCTGATATCCCACTCAGTCACATTATCCTGACGCTGTGCCAACCAGTCATTGCCCTATCCTATTAATGCCTAACGTCAGGGTAGGAAGGCACATTGTGCTCATTGGTTTGACTCGACCGGAAACCGAACTCCCTATCTCTCGCACGCGAGACCTGTGCGCTACCGATTCGACTACCGCGCCCGGTGGCCGATATTGGAAGTGCTGGTGAGAGAACAACCTTTGGCCACTGTCAGACTAGGCTTGCAATCACCTGCGACCACTTTGCGACCATTTAACACCAAAGAACCCACAATCGCCGGTGACCTCCTTGTGACCAAAGCAATGGTCGCCGACCTCTGGGCGATTATTTTGGAAATATTTTGTGATCACTTGCGACCCTTTTGCAACCACTTGCAACCTCTTTGCGACGATCCACTTTTTTTGTGATCACAGCCTGTTCGCAAGCAATAATGTGATTGTGGTATAAGCTATCAAATGTCATGACACTTACTCATCGGCTAGTTTGTTGCTGCACACTGCTCATGTTTAATCCATATGTGAGCAGATATTGGATGTCTGTTGTTTATGCATTGCTCGGCCATGGCCAGTGCAACCACCCAACCAGTGCTTGGCCTTGAGCACGTTTTGTCAACTGTTCACTTGGAAATATACAGTACGTTGAATGGTACTGGCGGTGGGGTTTTGTGTGTGTGTATTTTCATTTTATTTACTGAATGGAGACAATTCGGCATAATGCATTGCATTTGTGCAGTTGAAATATTAACTCGATATTGCTGGTTGTTGTGGGGTAAGCACATTTAAGACTAGGTACTTAATGGATCTGTTGTGTTGGACCACTAACACACTGGCAAACACATATTGGTGACTGTTTGCCTAACGCTAGTCTGTCGTTCGCAGGACTGCCCAGTCCTCATAGGTCCTCCGGCCCCCACCCCAACCCTCACCTCGACCCTCACGCCCATCCTCACCCTCACCCTCACGCCCATCCTCACCCTCACCCTCACGCCCATCCTCACCCTCACACCCATCCTCACCCTCACCTTTACCCCATCCGACCCCAACCCCGAACAAAACTATAAATCCCCCCGCTCTAGTGAATCTGTGGACAGTTTGGTCAATGCAAGTATGTTAATTAAAGTCATGCATTACCATAGTAACCACATTTTAAAACAAAAATTAACATAAATAATCCGCCAACATTTAACCGAACCTACATTATATTTTTAAAATGTAATAAAAAAGAGCCCACACAAATAACAACAGATTTATGTCATAATAATACTGCACTTAGTAAACAGTCCTTGGACTATTTATGTGCATTCAAGCCATGTGAGCATTGCGCCATTAGTGACTGTAATGCAACTTTAATGCTTACATAATTGGATGTTGGATTGGTTGGTTGGTTGTGAGAGTTTTATGTCCTGGCAAAACCTAAGGTCATATCAGCTCAGGTATCGACTTGTGACAGTGTGCACTCATGGCAACTTTATAGGACTGCCTCACTGCGAAATCAGGCTGCCGGCCCCCTCAGTCACATTATCCTGACACTGAACTAACCAGTCCTTGCCCTATCCTATTAATGCCAAGAGTCAGGCTAGAAAGCGACAAGTATCAATTTTATAAGTCATTGGTTTGACTCGACTGCGAGGCCCACCTCTACTGATTCGGACACCGCGCCGCCTTCTTCTTCTTTGTTGGGGGTTTGTAACCTAGATGGTCACAGGCTGCAGAAATGCAGCAATAAACTCGGCACCGATCAATCGGTCCGTTTTTGGCTGAAGTTTAGACTTCCGGGGGGGGGGGGGGGAGTTTGTAAAAATAGGGAGTAAGGTACAGGGTCTCGAACAGTCCGATTTGAGCAGAGCCCGGTGTTTGGATTTTGTATGTGAATTGCTAATAAACCCGGACCACTGCAGAGCTCCCACAGCACGGGCCCATATTTACATAACTCAGCCACCATGGCAGCCTGCTGAATAGTGCTGCTTTGGCCACGATTTGTTGGTGCGCAAATACCATTGGTGATCATATTGTGATGTAAAACAAGGGATATGGTGTAAGCATTGTAATCACCCAGGGAGCCGGATCTCGCGTGGAATATTTATTATTCTTTTTAATAGTTATTTATGATTCACACAAATTGCATTAGCAAAGACAATATTGTCAATTTATATTTAATATAGATTCATCATTGCGATATTGTTTTGATTTAATGATTATGGAGAGATATTCACTTCGGATATTCCTTTTACAACAATACTACAATAATACTAATGATGATAATAAGCATATTGATAAGGTGATAACCATGAGAAGCAATACTTTAATAATAGTGGATATTCAGAAGTTGGAAGGTAATAAATAACACGTAGCCCGGAAAGCTGAGGCAGCTTGATTGATTGATAATTGGCAAAATGTTTAATACACGTCGTCCTGTGTCAATTGATAGTCATCTATTGCCGACGGTTATTCCTGCATTGTTTAGTGCTGGTTATTTAGTGTTGACTGGTAATCATCCAGTATTGAATGCTCATTATCTAATATTGAATGGTAGTCATCTCTTGTTGAATCCTGGTCATCTTATGTTGATTGGTATTATTTCACATTGAATGGTTGGGATATAATGTTGGATGAGATTTGTTTAGTATTTTGAATGCTAATCACATCTTGGGTTGAATGCTAGTTTCTTAATCTTCAATTTGAATCTAATCATCCAGTATTGAATATCCCTGTACTGTTCATATAATAATAAATGCTAGTAATCTAGTTTTGAAAGCTAATCATGGTATATTGACTGTTATCATCTCACATTGAATGGTTGCGATATAATGTTGAATGCGATCTGTTTAGTATTTTGAATGCTAATCACATCTTGGTTGAAAGCTAGTTGTTTAATCTTCAATTTTAATCATCTAATGTTGAAGGCTAGTCATTTCAGTTATATGCTAAGTAGGGGATGTTGGAGGCTCATCATCTAGTGTTGAATTCTAGTCTTCTGGGCCGTATTCGATTAACAGAACTCGGATCACCTGAGTTGCTAGAATTTCAAATCGAACACCACGAGTGGAGTTAACAAAAACACGGCCGTGTGCAAAAAGTCCCGACCCCAGTCACCCAAGTCTTGGTTGGGGGGTGGTTAGGAACGATGATGTCACTTTTGCGCTGGTACAGTCATTTAGGATAACAGCTACCAGTACCAGTCCTACATGGTTTTCTTTCGGTAATAACCCAGATTAATGAAATGGAAATATAACTAAACTATGCGATCATAAAATACTTTAAATCCTATTTTGCTGTAGTTATATCGGTTATTAAAAAGAAATGTGTCAGATTAAGCCACCATTTTTTTCACCGCGAGTTTATTCAACCCGAGTCTGTAGGATGTACGCTTCGCCAAAAAGTGTCTCGGGTGACACAAGTTGATTAATCGAATATGCACCTAGTGTTGAATGATCCTCATTTAATGTTGAAACGACACGTGGTGGAAGGTCGGGAGTTCACTTTTCGGTCGAGTCAAACCAATGACTTACACAACTGCCATGAGTGCACACTGTAACACGTCGGTACCTGTCCTGATATGAACTTAAATGTTTCCAGGGCGTAACATTCTAACAAGAAACCAACCAACCACCCATGCCTATCTACTATTGGTGTTACCTATGTAAAATATTCCGATAAAACACATTGGTGGGGAATATGAACTGGTCTATAAGGGATTACAAATGGTCTATAAAGATAAATGATGTATAGGGCCAGGGGCATTAATGTATTATGTGGTGCTGGTGATCCTTTACTTGTATTAAATAGTCATTGTGTATTCCATAGATAGTGTGAGAGGGGCACTAGTATTAGTGTGGAAGGAGCTCAAGAGCTCTACTCACAACCCCCTCCCCCCCAACTGTTAGTCACGGATCACCAAACACACAGACACAACAGGGCAGGTGAGGCCAAAGCAGCCAAAGCATGGTGGTGGTGGGTAGATCTCAGTTGCCATCGTGACACAGGAATGCTTATTGTTGATTGCTGGACCTAGAAATGCTTACTGTTCATTGGCGGGCATGGTCAGGTGATATCCCATATCAAGTCCAGAAACCACTATATATTAATAAACCTGAGGGTGGAAGCTCTCTGTCTTCCTGCACACTTTATACTCTGCCTTTTTTATACTTGCCTGTAGTGATTTCCTATTAGCCTGCCTACACAACTACAGCTGTCAAACGACGATTTTACACCTAGCTTGGCGCTGAGCCTTAATATAATACTAGCAGAACTCGTTAAGTCAGAATTAGGATAATATGACTGAGTGGAAGATCGCATCATAGTTTCATTTCAGTGGAGCAACATTACCTAGAACACCGCTATGTGTGTGCATTGCTGCCCATTGATGCCAGTGTTGATCTCATCTTATATACCTTTTGGGATCAAAACCCTAGTCACTCAGCACTGCATTATCAACACTCTACATTAGCTCGCATAGTATAACTATACTATAAGTAGTATATGTGATGTATGACACATTCTGCAAGTATAAACATATGTAAGGGAATTATTATTATTGTTATACTCTGTAAGACGAAACACTGAACTGGTGGCACCACCTGCGGCCTCCTCGCCTCCACCGGATGTCGACCAGTGTCAGTCACACCGGACGATCGAAGGTGCATTTTCTTGGATCTATGTTTATATATATATATATATATATATATATTTATATATATATAACACCCACACATCTTGTATGAGCTGCACAGGAGCTTTGAGGTATTGAGTCCCAGACTATTTTAGTTAGAGATTGCTTGAAATGCTCTAAACACTGCCATCTACCGGCAATACATGGTACGACACTGTGCAAACGGTGCACCTGATAAAGGCCAGAGGTCAGTTGTTTGTATTTTCCACAGAGCTCTCCACAAAAAATAGATCACACATTCCTCACTACAGGCTACTGTCTAAACATACTAACTAGGTACAGGCATCCCCCCCCTCCCTAGTGAGAGGTAATCAGTGAGTGTGATTTTTACTTTCCCTTTTAATTTTTCATTAATTTTGTTGTGTCCGCGCTCATTTTGATGTGTGTTGAAATAAATAACTATATATCCTCGCTGAATGGGTTTCCCTCTAGTGAGGTGGAGTCACCGGGTTGGACTAATCAAGCAGATGTAATAATTGTCACGAATTTGCAGTTAATTATGGGCGAAACCCTTAAATAGAGAAGGCGCCATATCAATTAACCCCCACCCCACCCACCCACCTCTCTCTCCTTGTTGTGTATTCTGCTGTAAAGGCCACGAGAGACAAGTAACTTCTTACATCTTAGCCAGATTGATCCTGGTGCCTGGGTGCGTTGTGAGTGTGTTGTGAGTATGTGTGTGGGTGTGCGTGTGAGTGTGAATATGAATGTGAGTGTGGGTGTGTATGAAGGATGGGGGTTCTGGGAGTGGAATTGGCAGTGTGTGGGGGAGGGGGAAGGGGAGAGGGATGGGTGGGACAGTGGGTGGGTAGGCATCACATTGCTCTGCCCACTGCTAGGATTTACAGGGACAGACATCCATTGCAACGATTGTTCTTTGAAAAGAATAGGCTAAAGTGGCTTCTGGGATGGGTATATACAATGTGTAGAGACGCACCAGAAACGAGATATATATGTATATATACATATATCTACATGTATATAAATATATATATATTTATGGATAAATGTATATATATATATATATAGACATGTATATTATATGTGTATATATACATGCATGTATATACACATAAAATGAGTACACATGAATATATGGATGTGTGTATACTTATATGTCTATATATATAGGTATATCCATGCATATATATAATACACATTATATATATATATATCTATATATATATATAAAATACATTTATATTGAAGGGCTGTCAGCTCTGAATAGTCAGACTGATGGGGCCCCTTATTTGATACAAAGGACGGTATGGAACCATGATTCGGATTGGGTGTGTTGGTACACAATCTAACGAGCTAATTTAGTAGGTTATTTCAATACCTTGTTTTTCCCACCTATTATCTCATTCCCCCCTCCCCACCCTCCCCACCCGCCCTCTCTCTCTCTATCTCTCTGTCGCTCTCTCTCTCTATATATATATAATTATCATTGCACAGTTCAGGTGTTCAACCAACATATATGTACATCAATCATATATATATATATATATATATATATATATATATATATATATATATATATACTTATAATATTATATATATGGTATGTATACCTGCGAATATATACATATATATATTATATGTAATGCATTTTTGCACAGATTTGGTTGGCTCAGAAAATGAAATCCACAAACCTAAACCCGCTGACTACGCCCCAAATCAAGCGCTCCCCTGGGGTATTTCGCACGCACACGCTTTACACAAAGGCTATTTGAAGCAGATATGTCGTCCTGGGCCTAACTCAGCCAAGCAAAATAATGCAACATGCATAGCACAAAACAACAACAACAACAAAATCATAACCGACGGCGCTTCATGAGCCAACTATAATGCTATGGACATTCCACATGAGTTCATCCTGTGCAGTGTCCAAATATCACCTGTGTTATTGGCAGTGGGGCTGGGCCCGCTCGTACTGTGCCACATAATTTGAATTTAGATATTGGTGGCATATGGTTGTGCTAAACCCGCCCCACCCGCCCGCTGTCACAGGTGTGTGACGGCCCCAGAAGACGATCCCTCCTCCGATGTCAATAACACTCGAGGGCCAGCTTACCAAACATTCACCGTCAGCATTCCCCAAAATCAATAATTAACCCCCGCCCCCCAAAATACTAATTCAAAGTAAGGCAAATGATTTCATAGGTTCCCCTACTCTCGCCACTTTCGCAAGCATTGTGAATTATCCAGGGCTAACGTACCCAGCTATCTACTACACTTTCCTCCCAAATCTATGATATATTTGTGATATTTAAAGAAATTTTAAAGAAATTTAAAAAAAATAAAAGACCGACTCATATCAGTAAGGCAAATGATTTGATGGGTTCCCCTCCTCCAACCACTCCGCAAGCATTGTGACTTATCCACAGCTAACTTAAGCAATTATCTGCTACACTTTCCTCCCAAATCTACATACTATTTTTGATATATCAGTGAGGAAAATAATGTGATGGGCTTCCCCTCTGCCAGCCACTCCGCAAGCATTATGAATTATCCATAGCTAACTTAAGCAGCTATCTACTACACTTTCCTCCTAAATCTACATTATATTTGATATATTTCTTACCAGTCAGTCACTACTTTATTCAGGACAATAGTTAGTTTTGTAAGGTTATGAGTAAAGATGCGAAATTGGTCCCTTTCCTGCTCTTGTGCTTCGGTCAGAGTGGGAGACAGGCATATCTTTGTTTGTTTGTTGTTGTTTTACGTCCTAGCAACATCTCAGGTCATATCAGGACGGTATCGTTGTGAAGTAGGCATATGTTGTTAGTCACCATTAACTGAAGTGTCCATGGCTGACCAGGAAGAAAACGTCAACGTGAGTTATAGGGCCATGGTTGTTGTAAATATAATTATATGTATATGCTGTATAAGAATTATACGAGTATAATAACCAGAATAGCCCTCCTGTCCCTCATCACTCACTCAGCTCCATGGACTGTGTGGGAGTCTCTCATAGTTATCTACTGCTCCAGCATCCCCAAACCCAGCTCCATGGTGGCGGAACGACCCTGCACACTGTAACCGGCACTCACTGTACCACTGGAAAGTACGCGAATATGTGTGTGTGTGTGGGGGGGGGGGGGGACCACGTGTCCAATATGGCCGCCTCCAGTAGAGCAACAACCGAAAAAATACGCGAATAGGTACATCTCTCCTCGGAGACTATTATATATATATATATATACACCCGGAAGTGGATTCCATTAAACATATGTTTGTCCTTAGGCTAAGGAGCGTGCAGAAATAACGGTTGTGACTTTTCAATTAAATAATACCTCATAGAGAAAAAATACTTGCTAATTTCAGGAGAGCGTCTTTTGTTTAAAATGTTGTTCCAACCTGCAAGAAAGGATATGTTTTTTTTTTCTCATTTGCTGCACATGAATTGTTTCTCTATCCGGACCCGGGCTTGAGTTGCAGTACTTCTAGTCGTGCGGATAATCGGCCACAATCAGAATAGTCGACTGAATGAAGGCATTGTATTGTGACTTCAGCTGTCCGGAGTCTCAACAATAGTCTAAGGCGGTCCTTTGCGTTACAATGAGGTCGATATGTCGATAGAGTGTACATACATGTGTAATGGCCATATGCGCAATATTGTTGGTTATTGGAGTTTTTCGTCCTCGTAACATCTAATGTCATATCATTATCAGGACGGATACCAACTTGTGATACTGTGCACTCATGGAGATTTCATAGTGTTGCCCCACTTGGAGAACAGGCCGCCAGCACCATGACCTGATCCAGCACTCAGTCACATTGTCCTGACATATATACCATTTACATAGCATATATAATATACATATATAACATATATAGCACATATTTAACATATATTTGCATATATGTGATTATATATATATATATATATCTATATGTATATATCGGATCAGTATAAATGCATCCAATTTACGTCGCACACATGTCGGTCGGACATCTTTGTATAACTAATAGCTCGCCAAATAGCGATCCCTAAACTTGCGATAGCGACGTCTCTGCCTACTCAAACATGACTGTCCAAACAGTCCCAATCTAAAAATAAATTTAAGCGCCAGCTAAACTACTCTTTGGCTGACAGCTGTGACTGTATACATAACCAAGGCGGACAGGATGAAAGTGACTGGTTTCATTTAAAGTGCATCGTCTGATGGTTTTGGGTTTCTGTCATTTTCTGAGATAAATATATTAGGTTGATCATTACAATCTATCTTACTTTAGCATGAAGTAACATTGATTTTAAACGGCTACATTTTGAGACATTTAAAGTGCAACCATGCCAAATTGATTCGGCCAAACATGCCAAAACATTGACACCATAGGCTTCTGCAGTCACAGGTTATATTTAATTACCTCAGTATGTCCTTACACTGTAGCGATAAATGCTTAATAAGTGCTTCAGTATATAAGTTAGATATGTAGAGTAAAATCTTAGATAATTCTTAAAATTTAGAAAATTTGAAGTTTTCATCGTACTATGCAGCTTTAACAGCGCCACCTCTGTTATCAACTACTTTGATGGGTGCGTCCACTGAGTGTGACCTTCATAGCATATATACCAGTAACATACCCACCAATCCCGGCACTCCCACTAATTGATACCCCCTACCTCCCCTCTGCTCAGCCTCCACCACCACCACCACCACCTTTAGTTCAAACCGACCAATCAGCACTTACCCCAAACATCTAGACCTTTAGCAGAAATAATCCTATGCGGACACATGCTTCTTTGCTATTAGTTCTCCAACCAAAATATTGTCAAGAGAAGAATTTCCCAGAACCATTTGGTTGTTTATGTGATGTATGACGTATGAAGCTAAGATTCCTTCTACGCGGTATGCGGTATACGGTATGCGGTATGCGGTATGTGAATGGGAGGATTCCTTCTACACGGTAGGTGGCATGCGGCATGCGGCACACGACTGGCTATATTTAAAAAATATAAATAAACAAGTATACTCCATACTGCACTGTATATGACCTAATATGGCATTTATATCTATCTACCTCTTAGTACGTCACATGGGGGTTCCTACCTTTATAATTACCAAATTATAGATAAGTATTCATATTTTTGTCGCTATGGTAGCATTTTTACCAACCCGAACCCCCACCACCACCACTACCATATGTTTCCCCTCCGCACCCCTGTGTGTGACTGTTCCGTAATGATCAGTCGCCTCTCCTAGTCTAAAACTAATGGACAAGTGCGACTGAGGTCACATACCGCGTGCCGCATGCCGCACCGATCGCTACAGGGACCGATCGAGTTGCCGCATTCGCATTCACATTCGTATTTGCATACTGCGTGTAAAGCATGTAGCCCATTGACTTCAAGGCGTTTCCATTTTTTGCCACATTCCCATACCGCATACCGCATACTGCGTGTAAGGAATCTTAGCTTTATGCTAGTATCAAGATACGGAAGGGAATATTACTTATTATTATTATTATTGTTATACTCCGTAAGATGCAACATTGTACCGGTGGCGCCATCTCGGACCACCTCACCTCCCCCCGGATGTTGATCAGTGTCACTTCCACCAATCATTTGAATCTGGGTTGTTCTCAGTGTTGAAACATTGGTCTTGCAGTGGTGAAGTAATACCATTTATACCGGTATATTATTATTGTACGTGGCAAGAGCAAGCAGCATGATCTTCCACCAGGGTATGGTAACCATGTATGGTTGTTTGAGCTTTACGTCCTATCAACATCTAAGGTCATATCAGAATGGGTACCACCTTATGACAGTGCACACTGATTGTGATTTTATAGTGCTGGCCCACTGCGAGACAAGCCCGCAGAGACCTAGATAAAAGATTCACCCGGTACTTGTAGTACACGGGTGAAGATCAGCCTTATATAAATACGGGCGAAAATAGCGTTAGTATGGAACATCACCTAGAAACTGTGACTCCAGTATCAAATGGCTACTTATATCGGCACAGAGTTGGTGAAATGGGAGAGAATGCAAAAAGACAAGATGGCGGCCGCAGAACGCCGTCGATTTCACTTTTAAATCTTATTAAACTATATATTATATTATATTTTTCAACTCAAAGGTAGCGGGCTATCAATAAGATATATGTAAATAATAATTGTTGCTTCTTAGATTGTAAAATTAGGCTCCCAATTCTTTGACCCGCATTTTCGCCACCTTTTACATAGGGTTGGTTTGCACCCCTACTGCAGCAGTACGAAGTGAATATTGTATCTAGCAGAGACCATGATCAGATATCCCACAGTCAAATTATCCTGATATTGTGCTAACCATTCCTTGTCATGTGTTATTACTGTCAAGCACCAGGCTTGGTAGCGACGAGTAGTAATGTTATATCATCGGTTTGAGTCGGCTGGTATTAGAACTCCCGAACTTGCGCATGACGCTCTACCGACTCGGCCACCACATCCTGTATGATAAGTATGGGTGATCTCAATGACACCTGTTTCACCTGCAATACCTAAAGACACCAGATGGGATGACCGGATAAGTTGAGCGTCCGTCTCCCGTTTTGGTAGATCGCGGGATTCGAACTCACGGGTGTCGAGTCAAACAAATGACTTTAATATTGACACTTGTTGCTTCCTAGGCAGAAGCTTGGCATTAGTAGCATAGGGCAGGGACTGGTTGGCTTAGTGTCAGGATAATGTGACTGCGTGGGATATCAGATCATGGTGCTGGCAGCCTGCTCTCCCAGTGGGGCAGCACTATAAATTCGCGATGAGTGCGCACTGCCACAAGTCGGTACCTGTCCTGATATGACCTTAGATGTTGTCAGGACTAAGACTCCAACAACCAAGAAACAAACCCACCAACTATATGCTGAATGCCGATATTGTATATTGTAGACGTGCTGCCGTTTACTACCTTTGCAGGCTATGTGACAGATTCAGCATAGTCTACCTATGCAGACTACCTATCTATACTACCACTCTCTACATATACCATTGACAACAATCATGTGGTGTATGCTGATTTTGTATATTGTAGACTTTCTAACTGTGTATATGGTATCCTTACTGCCCTGTTCAACCGACAACCGGTGTACACTATATGTCACATTCAGTGTGGTTTATCTAAGCAGATTAAGTGTATATACTGTATACTCTCTATGCATACGGCGGTGTACTAAGATATAATGTAGACTGCATAGGTGTACTGTAGACTTACTAACTACCATGTACTCGCAACTCATCATCAGCATGCTGTCGGCCGCGATGCGACAAAGACTGCTTTCATTACTTGACTGCCACTCTCCATTTAGCTCTCTGCTGTGAGAGTGATGTCCATGAGTTGGTCTTAATATCTCTCAGCTACATATTCAATATTGCAGTCTACCTCTGCAGAACCGGACTTGGTGGCCGAATCGGTAGAGAACAGGCCTCCCGTGCGGAAGGTCAGGAGTTCGATTCCCGGTCGTGTCAAACCAATGGTTTATAAATTTGACACATGTCGCTATCTAGCCTGACACTCAGCTTTAATAGGATAGAACAAGGACTGGTTAGCTTAGTGTCAGGATTATGTGACTGTGTGGGATATCAGGTCATGATGCCGGCAGCCTGATCTCCCAGTGGGGCCCCACTATAAAGTTGCCATGAGTGTGCACTGTCACAAGTCAGTACCCGCCCTGATATTGTAATGTATATAGGTACCGCTGGTCACTGGCGGGGGACTACCCACCGCGCCGGTACAGGCGATTCTCTACAATATTACCTTAGAAGTTACTAGAACGTAAAAAACAAGAAACCAACGAAACCTATGCAGATTACCTGCACAGAGTCCATGCTCCCACTGTAGACTGACTGGACCAGACTATAGGATGCCGGTGTATAACAAACTATAAACCTGGTGGAGACTACCTGGAAAAGAGAGTGCTTGGCACACTTCCACCTGGCGGTAATCCTGTCCCCCTAGCGGCCATTCTTGTCGGCCGCCCATCTATTGACGCGCTGGCCACTCTGTACTAATGGCAACAATCTGCAACCATGGCCTGGTCTATTCAGCCAGTGACGCTACTACACAACTACCCACACTCTGATGTATGTATTATTGAAACCTTTGTCGACTGGTCCCCCTGCCCGCTCTGGCTCTGACACAGTGATGACCTGTTACCTTATGTGCTGGCTGGTAATGGAGGCATATCGCTAATTGGCCGGTAATTAAAGCGTACACAGAAGAAAAGAAGGCTTTCAAATTAGACCCCTATTAAATATTATCGCAGCTTTGAGTGTCCAACCAGCCCTACATTCGATACACCCCCCCCCCCTGACACACACACACTCCTCCACCTCTAACCCCGGCATATTTGGTAATATCGGAGTGGCCTTCAGTGCAATATACTGCACCTCCTAGGGCAGACCATCATTTTCCACTGCTTTGTTACTAGGGACGACGTCGTATTTACACCCACTCCCCAGCCCAACACACACTCCCCATCAAAACTCATTACTAATGCACTTGTGCGTGTAGAGGGAGTGGGGTGGGAGGGGGGATGTTACTACCAATTCGACTGTTGCAGTGTTAACATATTGTAAATAAATACATAGTGTACCAAGCAATTCAAGTCAGATTCTTCCTGATGATGATAGACTGGCTGAAGAAGGAGACACTTGGTGGGTTTCCTCGAGGATAAATTGTGTGACTGTGGAAGGGATTTATATTTTGGTGTGGCAGGGAGATGGGCAACATTTAGTACAACAGACCTAGAGGCAATATAGGTCTGCAAGTCCCAAACCGCATTCACTTTTAATAGGTAAACCCCATTGAAGTGGCCATGTTGCTCACACTCCATCACCCTGCATTATTAGTTTGTTGCCGACCGCTGTCCAAATCATGACCAGACGGGATGGCCGAATGAGTTAGGGCGTCCGTCTCCGTGTTGGTAGATAATGGGATAGTGGGTTCGAACCCTGGTCGAGTCAAACCAATGACTTAAAAATTGATGCGTGTCGCTTCCTAGCCAGGCGTGCGGCATTATTAGAATAGGGCAAGGAGCAGTGGAATGAGGAAGACCAGTCGTCTGTGACTGAAATTTCCCTTGCTTAAAAAACTAATGTACCAACAAAAAAAAGAATCTGCTTTTAATTTCTGTCAACTGCGGCGCCTACCAATATTGATGGGATTTAATCAGTTTGATTATTGGCTCTGGGGGGTGAGGCTGGAGGGGGGGGGGTGATCGACCTCGGCGAATGAAGGAGTTGACGCCAGAATATGTAGCACTCAGTCTCAGTGTGTTATTATCGCCCCGCCCCCCGCCCCCCCCCCCCCCCCCACCCCCCCCCCCCCCCCCCCCCCCCCACCCCCGTAGCAAAGCTTCCCGCGAAGTTTGCAAAACTGTAACACTTTTAGACCGGCCTTGGATTAAGGTTGCATAGTCCGATGGTTTCAAGTTTCTGCCATTTTCTGAGATAAAAACATTAGATTGATTGTTGTAATCTATGTTACTTTAGTTTGAAGTACCTTTTATTTTAAATGGCAAACTTTTGGGCTATTTGAAGTATAAACATGTCAAATTAGTTTTGGCAAGCACGCCAAAACTGTGACTTCATCGGCTTCAGCAGTAACAGGTTCTATTACATTGGCTTAATATCCCCCTCTATGCAACAAGTAGTACTTAATAAGTTTTCTAGTATCTATGTTGGATATGTCAAATCAAATCTAGATAATTGTTTTGGTTTTGAAAAATTGATGATGTCATTGGACTATGCAGCTTTAATAATTGTGTGGAAGGTCGTGGGTTCGAACACCTACTGAGTAAAATTAATGGTGAGAATAATGTTGGAAATTTAATGTGAAGACATGCTAAATTAATGTTGGTAAGCAAAACCAAATGATAAGACGTAGCGTTGTTTACGCATTGTTGAGAATAACATCCCGACCGACTGGACACTGGTTAGTGGTTGTGCGGCCCGAAGTGACCACCACCTGGCTGCTCTCGCCTGATTGGTTGGCCACATGCGGCTCGAGACTGGCGGCGGTGTGGCACACGCCTATAGGCTACACCGCCATTCCAGCCGTGCGGTGCATTGTGGGATGCGTGGAAGATAAACAAACCCCCGTGAAGGACATGGCTAATGCTCATACACTCACACTGGGTGCAGCAATGAAATGTGCTAGTTACAGCTCATCTCAGCCCTTGTTTGAAACATAGAATATCAACTAAAAATATATATATAATAAATTAAGATGTTAGTCTTTTATCTAGCATTGCATTTACATCAATCTAATCAGCACATCTTATACCATCTGCATTTAGATTGAAAAAAGTCGGGCACTCAGACTAGTGTTAGAGCCATAGCCATGGTCAGTTTTATTCATTTTATTCATGTTTTTATGGTTAATAACATTTGTTGGGCTAGGAAATGTGTAGGGTTAATTAGACATTGGTTATATATTTCTTTGGAACAAGATTTTGTTGACACATTTGACATTTTAATATTTAGAACAAGAATTACTTATGTCTAGTCAATGGTGATGTAAAGATCAGCCTGTAAAGTGACTGAAATTGTATGTTTTTTAGCTCAAAATGCTTCATTATGGAGAGTTCTGTCTTAAACATATTCATTATATTATTATATTGCATCCATCCATAAATATCTGTGCCAAATTGTTATGCAATTTTATTAATTTGGAATAAAATCGAAGTTTTGCTCTATGCGTACCGGCAAACTCAATGGCAGTACGCCCTTGCTTTGCTGCCAACGCCGTTTTCAGCGCATGCGCAGTCGGAACGGTGATCTAGTCTATTGGTTGGCCGACCCACACGAGGCCCCCTACAGATTAAATAATATGCACATAACACGTTAAAACGTACCTGATTAACAGTAAACTACAAGTCGTGGTTTATGACTGCACCTCTGACTAAATCACACATGCATCATCCTCATGCTGTCAGTCACGATGCGACAAAGACTGCTTTCATTACTTGACTGCCACTCTCCATTTAGCTCTCTGCTGTGAGCGTTGCATCCATGAGTCGGTCTTAATGTCTCTCAGCTTCAGGTTTCTCTTGATGGTATCCTTGAACCTGAGATGAGGACACCCTATCTTTCTGTAACCAGAAGACAGTTGAGAATAGAGGATCTGCTTTGGTAGCCTGTCTGATGACATCCTCATGAGGTGTCGAGTCCACAGGAGATTCATTTTGATCAGAAGATCTTCCATAGAGGGCAGCCCCGTCTGTTCAAGTATTTCCTTATTTGTCACACATGCAGGACCAAATGAATGCGAGTGCTTTGGTTTCTAAAACTTGATGTTTTCATCAGGCTACCCAGTTTTAAACCAATCACACAACTAGCGTTCTCTCAACTCCTGTCATATCACAGCTGGGCCAAACAGTGATTTTGGCGCAGTGACATTCACACAATATTGATATATGGTCGCACCTGTAGCCATTCTTTAAAGTTGTGTCATGGTGGGTGATGGAAATGGGAAATACCGCCCCTAGAGCGGGACTCGAACCCACACCTCTTTGCATTCAGGGCCAGTGTGCTAACCATAACACCATCCAGGCTCTCTGATGTCACCACACTACCCACACCTACCTGTCTATGTGGTTACTTTCCTGAGAGGTCATTGCAGACTACTACAGTTGCATATTTCGATGGATTTTTAATTTCGGTGACTTTCTGAGATAAATATATTAAATTGATTGTTATAATCTACCTTACTTTAGTTTGAACTGACTTTTACTTTAAATGGTTAACATTTGAGATATTTGAAGTGCAAAAATGCTCAATTAATTTTGGGAAGTACTCCAAAACTGTGATGCCATAGGGTTATTATGCTGTAACACCTTCCATTAAATTTACTCAGTATTCCCTTTTTGTGGCAACAAATGCTTCTAAAATGCATCTGTATTTACGGAAGATAATGAGAATCAAATCTAGATAGTTATTTTGGTTTTGAAAATGTGATGCTTCATCGGACTATCCAGCTGGGAACTATTCGGCGGACTGGACGTTTACAATACATAAACTAGAAGTATATGCTATAATTTACCTTTCTATATCTTCACTACATGATCCTTAAATGCATGTGAATTTAGAACTCACACCGTTTTTAAGTAAGAAGTCTTTGCATTATTACATTATTTACTGATGACATGAACGTCATTCTCCATATATTACTTATTACACTGCATAGGAAATAACACACAGGGGAGCTTGACGTAGTTCAGGCGGTACAGTGTCTAGCCGTGAAGGTGTCGGTCATCCGATCGATCCTGCTCAGGGGACACCGTTTCAGTTTGGGCTATTTTCCATTCCAACCAGTGGTCCACAACTGGTTCATCAAACTCAAATTCTTTGGTATGTGCTTTCCTGTCTGTGGAAAAGTGCATATAAAAGAACCCTTGCTGCTTATCGGAAAGAGTAACCTATGTGGCGGCAGCAGCAAATTTCCTCCAAAGAAATAGGTCAGAATGATCATATATCTGTCGTTAAATAGTCAATGATAAAAATCAATGTGCTCTAGAGACTAAATAAAACAAACTTTCAGTAAATAACATGCAAGATTAGTTTTTTCCGCCTGTTTGAAGTAACATTGGTACGGTTAGTTAAGTAAATATGTAAGCTATAATTTATTATATGTATATAAATCGGCCTGGTTCCGCCCTCAGTTAACCGGCGCATGCGCTCAGCTCGCTACTAGTACTACACTGAACTATAAGACTATCCCTATACATAAGCAATACATGGCTGCTGTATTTTAATAATAACTTAAACAATAAGTGATATTTGCAATGCCATCACAGACAAAAGTAAACACATAGAAAGGTTGTCTTGTATAGCTTGATTGCAATTCTTTTATAAAATATTTATATATATTTTAAACCATACATCGTTTAAACCCCGTCTAATTCAGGAGACGGTCCGGGGGCTCCTGGAAACACGTGGCCCTTTTTTGTTTGTCGTCACGCCTGGAAGGGACTAAAGATGGTTGCACATTGGTGATGGATGTGGTCGAGAATGAGACGTGGCGATTGTTGGTTGTTTGAGTTGTACGTCCTGGCAACATCTAAGGTCATATCAGGAGTGGGACCTGGCGGTTGTTGGCGCTCCGTGTTCGGCCACAACTGACCTTCTTTGTTCTGTACACACCAGAAGGGGTGGCCGAATGAGTAGAGCGTCTGTCTCCTCTTTTGGGAGATCGAGGGATCCGAACCCATGAGTTTGTGGGTTCGAATCCTGGTCGAGTCAAAGTAATGACTTAAAAATTGATACTTGTCGCTTCCTAGTCTGGCACTCAGCATTAATAGGATAGGGCAAGGACTGGTTGGCTCAGTGTCAGGATAATGTGACTGAGTGGGATATCGGGTCATGGTGCTGGTGGCATGGTTTCAAAGTGGGGCAGCACTATAAAGTCGTCATGAGTGCGCAATGTCACAAGTCGGTACCCGTCCTGATATGACCTTAGATGTTGCTATGACATAAAATAACAAGAAACAAACTTGTTCTGTACACAGGACAGACAGAAGGCTAGGCGGCAAGAGTTCCACTCCAACCCTCGCCTTGTGTGGGTAAAGTTGGTTGTTTTTTGGGAGTTTTACGTCCTGGCAACATATAAGGTCATATCAGGATGGGTTCCGACTTGTGACAGTACGCACTCATGGCGAGTATATAGTGCTGTCCAACTCAGAGTCCAGGCTCCCAATACCATTACCTGATATCCCACTCAGTCACATTATCCTTACACCGAACAAACCAGCCATTGTCCTATCCGAATAATGCAGAGTGCCTGGCTAGGAAGGGACAGGTATCAAGGACTAGATAACTATCCCTGGTCTGAGCTTTTAGGTAATGACTGCTATCTTATCTTTTTCTGATGCTCTTCCTGTTCAGGCGTGTTACATGGCTGTAGAACCTTTACTTTCATTTGAAGACGTTTCTGATATCACTCATGTTGTCACTGTCTGAATAAATTATTAGTGAAATTTGAGGGTAATTAATCGATTACTCTAGTAGTTACCCTTGAGAGGCTGGAAAGGTGCACCAGCATTTTCCGTGTTCGTCCATAATAACTATGCTATGTGGTAAACCTGAATATGTACAGCAGGTCGGATATTCACACCGGATATAGATGAGACATATATATATATACACATATATATATGTATTAAATAGATATATGAATCCATATAACATATATATGAATATAAAATATGCATATGTACATATAACATATAAATGAATATATATTTATATAACATATATGTATATATATATCTATATCTGTGCATGGGAATATATATATATGTGCTCTATAATCTATTATGGGCATATAAACAAGGACACTACCCCCTAGCAGTTCTCTCCCTTACTTACTCTATACCCTAATGTCACTGAGCTATTACTACCATAGGACTAGGTTAGTTCCTTCATTCTCCACTGCACTGCCACCTGTGAGCAGCTCATGACCGCATGATACCAGCTGCGCCTGGTCACTACCACTGCCGCCTATATATACAGATTAGATATATAGAGATATATATATCATCATCACATCATCATCATCATCATCATGGTGTCAGACACGATGCGACAAAGACTGTCTTCATTACTTGACTGCCGCTCTCCATTTAGCTCTCTGCTGTGAGAGTGATGTCCATGAGGCGGTCTTAATGTACATTTCATGAAAGCTGCCTGCAAAAGTGTTGAGGTGCTGCTGGCTTTTGCAAGTTACCAGCTGCAATCTCTCGGGGAGCAAATAGAGGTTTCACACTGGCAAGAACATGGCCAGACAGGCGCAAAACTATTTGTCCCTGCAGTGGCTGGTCGGGAGATGTTGGGAGTTCCATTCATCAACCGCCCTTAATGCTGCCACAGTGACATGGTTTTCTGTTTAGGGTTTGCTCCCTTAGCCTTCGGTTCTGTCAAGAACCTGTACCACAAGGCAGTGGTTTACAACTATGCATGGCAGGGGAATCAAACTCCCTGATGTATTGTAATACCTGCATACTATATATATATACATATATATATATATATATATATGTATTGAGAATATTCCAGTGGATCTAGGGGCCAGATCAACCTTGCCTACCGGTCCCCTGGCCTTCTCCCGAGTACCCCCAAACGGAGAGTCAATTTCCCCTGTAGTGTGACGCGGCTGAAGCTTTCATATCGTACGTATGCATTATATATAAGTATAACCTATCCACTGCTATCATCTCATACCGAGTTCCCGCCCCCCTCCCCAACCACACACACACACACACACGGCCATCCATTCACACACAAACCTCACAACGCGCACCCCCCTTCATCAACGCACGCAGCTAGTCGACGAACCAGAGAAATCTTACGGGCAAAAATGGTAAAAAGATGTTGGAGATGTGTCGGCTCTTGTATACTATAAGGTGGCTCCTACAGTAGATGAGGAAGCGAGTAACGATCTAATATTTGAAGCTAGTTAGTCTATGGTAGAGCGACCAGACGGGATGGCCGAATGAGTTGAGTGTCCGAATCTCGTTTTGATAGATCGTGTGATTCGAACCCACCGCTTCGAACCCTGGTCAAGTCAAATCAATGACGGAAAATGTATACTTGCCACTTCCTAGCCAGGCACTCAACATTAATAGGATAGGGCAAGGACTGGTTGGCTAAGTATCAGGATAATGTGACTGCGTTGGATATCAGGTCATGGTGCTGGCAGCCTGGTCTCCCAGTGGGGCAGGACTATTTACTAACCATGAATGTGCACTGTTACAAGTTGCTACTCATCCTGATATGGCCTTAGATGTTGCCAGGACGTAAAACTCCAATAATCAACCCAATCTATTGTAGAGCAGAGGGAGCTGAGTATCACACATTGAAATTGATTCATTTTGTTGGCCGGGTTGGATTTGAGGTGTATGGTGCTCTTTAACTGAGTTGCTCCTCCTACTCCACCCACACACCCACACACACACACACACCACGTGGAGCAGCTCAGGGCAGGTGCGATGAGCAGTATCAGGTGGGCGTATTCACCCCAGTCCATGTGATACCCCGCCCGCCTTTCATGTTTCCTTTGAGCCACGTTTCGAGTACACCCCGCCGGAGAAGAACAAAAATCAATAGTCCCATTGGCTCGCGTCTTGACACGGTGGGCACGGTACAACCACCACCCACCCTGCCGGCCGGCGGAGGAGGAGCTCGGGCGGCATCTCTCCTGTTGGCCGCCGTAAGAAGATGCTGCTGCCGCCGCCGCCGCTGCCGCTGGTATCGGTGGATTTAATAAGTATGCGGCACAGTGTGGGGCGTGTGTGTTGGGGGGAGGGGGGGTTAGGTGGAGGATAGACTGGGTGGGGGTGACTGCATTCTGGGTTGGAGGAATTGTGTATGTGTGTGTGTGTAAAGGGGCATGCTGGACTTTGGGTTGGGGAGATGTTGGGAGATGGCGGTGGGAGTGAGGTGTGCATTTTGTTTAGGAAGAATTGTGTGTAATACTAATAGGTATCCTGGACTTTGGGTAGGGGAGATTTTGGGTGGTGTTGGGGGGGGGGGGCGTGTGGGTGGGAGATGGGAGTGAGGTGTGCATTCTCGGTACGGGCAATTGTGTGTAAGGGAGTGTAAGGGGGTGTAAGGGGTGGGGGTGGGGGGGCTCCTGCACTTTGGATAGGAGTGATTGTGGGGTGGGGTGGGTGGGAGTGAAGTTTGCTTTCTGGGTGGGAAGAATTGTGTGTAAGAGAGTGTAAGCGGCCAGGCATTCTGCACTTGTGGTACGACCGATTCTGCACTTGTGGTACGACCAGTTTAGGTGGTGGTGGTGGTTGGGGGGTAGGGTTGGGGGAGTAGTTTTACAGGGTAAAACGACGTGCAGTGGGATAGAAGGGCTTATGCCGTGGGATGGTGGTGGTTTAGGGAGGAAGGATTGTCTATCTGATGCTGGCGGTAGGGGTCCGGCACTTTGGGCATGGAGGGTTGTACGTGTGGATACAATTCCTTTAGTCGGGGTAGGAGTCTGTGGGTGGGTGGCGGATTCTGGGTGGCGGTGGTGGGTGGTGGGGGTCGGTGATGTGGGTATCGAGGGGGACGGCGGATACGTGTGTATAATGGCAGTGTTCTATATATTCATATAGGTGGGAATGAGAGAAGGGGATGGTGGGCGGAGCGGTAGTATTCTGTTGGTAGTATTTATTACAATTAGTGTTCATTGGAAGCAGGCCTGGGGGTTGGAGGTTGAGGGTTGTTCCGGATCGATGCTAACAACACGCATACATATGTGTAATATGACCACCAATAGTCGATGTTGGTATGCAGGTATTGCCTCAGGGAGTTTGATGCCCCTACCCTGCAGAGTTGTAAACCACTGCCTTGTGGTTCAGGTTCTTGACAGAACCAAAGGCTAAGGGAGCAAACCCTGAAGAGAAAACCATATCATTGTGGCAGCCTCAAGGGCGGTTGATGTATGGAACTCCCAACATCTCCCAACCAGCCACTGCAGGGACAAATAGTTTTGCGCTTGTCTGGACATGTTCTTACCAGTGTGAGACGTCTATTTGCTCCCCGCGAGAGTGCCGCTGGTAACTTGCAAAAGCCAGCAGCACTTCAACACTTTTGCAGGCAGCTTTTATGAAATGTCGACATTAAGACCAACTCATGGACATCACTCTCACAGCAGAGAGCTAAATGGAGAGCAGCAGTCAAGTAATGAAAACAGTCTTTGTCGCATCGCGACCAACAGCATGATGATGATGATGAGTCGATGTTTACCTTTTTGTGATGGGTGTGGGGGGGGGGGGGGGGGGCGGTAAACAAGCAAACACAGTGTAGTGTTATGTCTAATGCGTGGCTCTCCCTCTGCAAGCCTATATATATTATATATAATATATGTAATATATATTATATATATGTGTGTGGATTTGTGTGGATGTAATCCCAATGTATGCAGGTGGACCCGCAATTCGTAACGTAACTAAATATATAAATAATCCAGAAAGATAAGCGACCTAATTGACCTAATTTAAATGTAACATGACGACCAGTCCAGTAACACTCCCCGACGGCTACAATTTGTATATGAATATGCGAGGCGGGAATAGGAAAGTTTTCAATAATAATTCGGAGCATTTCGGAGTCAGTGACCTGCCGCCGCAGCGTGGCGTGGTATGGGTTTTGCACATATTTTGTGAACCCGGTAGACTGTCCTTAATCCAGGGCAAAGCGACGCGAGGGGCCAGCTCTGGTCCACTCTTCAAACATACATACATCCTGTCACAAGGACGGATCACCAACATCTCATCCTACCCGTGTTTCCAAATTCAAAATTCTGAACCGAATTCGCGCATTTTAATGGAAGTTAAATTGCATTGTTCTCCATTGAAAATATTGTTCCAAAATTTCTTCTTTTTTTTGGAAAAAATAAATGTTTTGTAATTATTCTTTTATTTACGGTCACAGGTGAAAATAAACTGGGAATTGCATGTCCTCGTTTGTGTAGCGCGTCAAACACTTGGCATCTACAGATTCCCTAATGCCACTTGTATTTCCGCCACCACCCATGGACCAGCACAACCATCCATAACGGACAACCGACTATCCTATCGTACAGAATATGCCTGAAGACCAATTGTTTGGAATTTCCCATGCTTTTTTAAATATTTTTATTTGACCAAAAATCCTACCTTGTTTTGGATTTGATTACATTTCAAACGGCACTTATTAGAAGCGCGTATGCCACCGACCGATCTGTTCGTTTTACCTTATTGGTGGTGTTATTAGTTGGTGTTACTGTTGGCGACTTTAATTGATATGGCCTTTAAATTAGCCGAGCGCCGCCACAATGTACCCGGTGATGCATACCTTATGTAAGGGATCGGCCAATGTTTACCGAACACCATTAGTACATCTTGTGGATACTCATGCATTCAGCATTTACATTACAACATGGTCGGGGGGGGGGGGGATACAGTTTGCATGGTGTCAGTATGAGAGCCACAGCTGAAAAATGCTCGGCTTTAACCAAACTCTCTGTCGGACGCTGATACAGTGATAGCCGGGTCTCGCTTCTGATGTACAGTAAAATTGATCTAAATCTACCGAATTTAAATCGTCCACTTAGAGAGGTGGTCGGTTGGGGAGTTTTTTTTTTTAATTGTTAGGTTAATCGGTAGAGCGCGGGCCTCGCGTGAGCAAGTTTGTGAGTTTGGTTCCCAGTCGAGTCAAACCAATGACTTTAAAATTGATACTTGTCGCTTCCTAGCCTGGTGCTCGGCATTAATAGGATAGGGTAAGGACTGGTTAGCTCAGTGTCAGGATAATGTGACTGATTGAGATATTGGGTCAGGGTGCCAGTGGCCTTGTTTCTCAGTGGGGCAGCACTATAAAGTCACCATGAGTGTGCACTGTCACAAGTCAGTACCCATCCTGATATGACCCGAGATGTTGCCAGGACGTAAAACTCATTAAAAGTTCATTGTAATTTGATACACCTGTGCAATGGTGCTATGCTCGAAACCGAGTCAACTACATCGCATGATGTCCAGCATTTCGGTCTGCACGCCAAAATTACTTTTGCCTGTTTGCAAGATTCAAGATATTTAACCTTTTAAAACAAGGGCTACATCAAATTAAAATGAAGTAGATTATATGAATAACCCCGCCTCCTCTCTCTCTATATATATATTCATATATATATGGCACAAACTATGCAACTTTCAAAAGCAGATATATCAGCAAAGCATGTGGAGGACATCAGAAACTAATTAAACTTGCATAAACCGATAGTTTTGAGTTTCTGCCTTTTTCTGAGATAAATATATTAGATTCATCGTTATAATGTACCTTGTTTTACTTTGAAGTAGCTTTTGTTTTAAATGGGTAACTTTTGAGATATTTTGAGTGCAAACGTGCAAAATTAATTTTGGCAAGCTTGCCAAAACTCTGACACCATAGACTTTTGCAATAACAGGTTCTATTAAATTGCCTCAGTATCCCCTTCTATGTGGCAATACATGTTTAATAAGTGCACCAGTATCTAAGTTAGATTATGTAGAATCAAATCCAGATGATTGTTTTGATTTTGAAAATTTGATGCTTCATCGGACTATGCAGCTTTAACTTTTAAGTCTGACAACGGATACTTAGAGGCTGATTCCTGGCTGAGTAAAACTAGGACTATTAAAAATATATTCTTGTCCTCCCAGAGGTGGGGCAAGGGGAGTCGAACCAGTGACGTTCAGATTAGGAGTCCGACCTTCAGATTAGGAGTTCGACCTAGAAAAAAGTCTGACACCCTAATCACTCCACCACACTGATGGTCAAGTTAGTCGGTTATGTTGGTGGTTTGTGCACACTGCAATGTGACATGGGTATCGCATGCATTTAGCATGCAGACTCCCTGTAACTTATGCATTTAGCATGACAGTGTAGTAACATTGTAATAACACAATGTGCCTAATGCATTTAGCTGACAGCCCGATTCCTTGAGAACATGGCATCCATTGTATATTTAGTACAGTATATATTTATGTTTGTTTGTCTGTGGTTTTTGTTGACGCGTTCTTGCTAGATTAGTATTTCGTTGATATGTGTGATGCGATCCAGAGAAATGCCACCAACATTGTGTGACCAGAAATAGGAAGATTTTAACATTTTATTAGGAAGAGTAGTTTTTGTGCGGAAACACGAAGCATGACAATCAGACATATATCATGATATAGTACATAATATATAATATGTATACATAATTATGTTATATACGTTTTCATACAAGTCCCATCATGTTTCCCACCATTTGTCTAGGTGTCATTTTCTAGGCTCTGCTTGCCACCTTGAGCTACTGATTTTGCTTGTGAAAGTGAAAATCGGGAATATCAGAAGAAAGCAGCCAAAATTGGAAGTCTTCCTACAAAATCGGCAGTTGGCATATCGGGACCCATGATCGTGGTACTCGCAGCCTGACCTAGAAATTGGAACATGGGAACAATTTCTAAAACATGTAGTTTTAGGTCAAATCCAAAGGGCGCTATGAAAAATAGGTCACAGTAGAAGAAGTGTTTATGGTGTTGAAATTAAGGTATGGCCTAAGGCCCAGTCAGACCTTACCGGACTGGGGAACCGGACGAGAACTGGACACTGTGAGGTACTGTACGACGATGTCCGGTACATGTCCGGTACCCATCCGTTGGTGTCCGGCGGTGTCCGGCGGTGTCCGGCGGTGTCCGGCGGTGCCCGGTACAAGTTTTGAACATGCACAAAACTTCTACCGGACACCGCTAAACTTCTACCGGACACCGCTAGACCAGTTGGTGTCCGTTTTGTCCGGTACATGTCTGGTACCCATCCTTACATGTCCGGTACCCAGCCATTGGTGTCCGGTTTGTCTGTTTTGTCTGGAACATGTCCGGTACCCATCCGTTACGTGTCCGATTCTCGTCCGGTTCTCGTCCGGTACATGTACGGTACATGTACAGTACTTATCCGGTTGTCCGGCGGCAATTGACCCAATTACACTCCTTTTTGATACATTTCGATACATTTTGTGTACCGGAGAGCACCGGACTAGACAATTCTTTGTCCAGTGGTGTCCGGTACTCAGTCCGGTAAGGTGTGACAGGTGCATTAGTTTCATGTGATAGCTATTTGGGTATAATTGCTATGTATTCTGATTCCATTATTTATTATCAGACCTTCCCTTTTCTTTTATTTGTTCAAAGTATCATTTTGAATTTATGACTTGTGTTAAAACATCACTTACAGACATAGCAATTTGTCACTAATTTGAATTGCTGGATGACTGATTGAAGAGTACAGACATGGCAAACAGTTTTGTTTGTTTGTTGTTGATTTACGTGCCAGCAACATCTAAGGCCATATCAGGTCGGGTACGGACTTGTGACGGTTCGCACTCATAGTGACTTTATAGTGCTGGCCGTCTGGGACACCAGGCCACCAGGACCATGACCTGATATCCCACTCAGTCACATTATCCTGACACTGACCCAAGCCGTCCTTGTCCTATCATAATAATGCCGAACGCCTGGCTAGAAAGCGACAAGTATCAATTTTTAAGTCAGTGGTTTGACTCGACCAGGATTCAAACCCACAAACTCACCAGTTCGGATCTCCCGATCTCCCAAAACAGGAAAGGGACGCTGAACTCATTCGGCCACCCTGTCTGTTCCCATGTACATTGGACCCGACACCATGCCTCCCATGAATTCCATTTTCTGACCCTGATGAACATCCTTCATATATCTATAAAAGTGAAACCCGCCGCTCGTTTAATAAAATCAGACCAGTGCCTCGTGCTGAGAAAATATGTATTCAGATGAAGAACAATATTTACCACCAAAAAAATGATTGGACGAATCCCTCATTATGGCATTTTCTAACCAAATCGCAAATTATGGAATTTTCTGGTAATCAAAACAATGAACATTTCAAATAAAGCTCCTTGCACCGATTGTCTAAGTTTCTCTGACAGCTGGGAAACGTTGGTAAAAGATAGCTATTGCGGACAAAATATTCCATGCAAGCACTCACTAATGCATTGCTTTACAGGACCAGCAGGCCAGGTCAGTGTGTGTCCATTATGCACCAGGGCTGACGTGTAGGCAAAACAATGGGCACTCCACAAGGCCGTACGTGGCTTTGGCAGGATGCAGGGGACTGGATAAACAACTACTGTGTATTATCCAATTGATTGATCGTGTAGCTGCTATTACCTCAGGTGTTGTGTATTTGATGGTATATATATGTGTATGTGTGTATGGGGATGGGGGATAGGGGATGGGGATGGGGAGGGGGGTAGGGATTGGTGAGACATGCCTGCTACATGAAGACGTTACATGATTTGACATATTATTGGTACATATACATACATTGGTACATATAACACAATGCAGTCTGAATTGCTGGGGATGGCGGCCGGGAGCATATGGTTAGGAGGGTAGGGATTGCTGAAAAAAGCCTATAGCATCAACCCTGATATTTTATATATATATATATAACAACCAAATGCACTCTGAATTGATGGAGATGGGATTGGGGATGAGGTGGTGAGGAGAAGTGGGGATTGGTGAAAAAAGACCAGCATATTGGTACATATAACAGAACCAAATGCGGTCTGAATGCAGGGAGATGGGGGATGGGGAGATGGTGGTGAGGAGGAGTAGAGATTGCTGAAAGAAGCCTGCAGCATCAACCCTGATATATATATATATATATATATATATATAAACAACCAAATGCAGTCTGAATTGATGGAGATGGGATTGGGGATGAGGTGGTGAGGAGGAGTAGGGATTTGTGAAAAAAGACCAGCATATTGGTACATATAACACAACCAAATGCGGTCTGAATTTATGTAGATGGGAGATGGGGAGGTGCTGGTGAGGAGGAGTAGAGATTGCTGAAAGAAGCCTGCAGCATCAACCCTGATATATATATATATATAACAACCAAATGCAGTCTGAATTGATGGAGATGGGATTGGGGATGAGGTGGTGAGGAGGAGTAGGGATTGGTGGAAAAAGACCTGCAACATAAAAATTGGTATATATAGACATTTATATGTATATATATATATATCTATACATATAACAACCAAATGCAGTCTGAATTGATCTCATCATCTCATAGTTATTCCTCTATTAGGATAAATTATATACCTATTGTCCTCTAGGGGTGAGGAAGCCTTGTCGACAGCCTTCTCTGAGGTAGGGGTTTGGCGCGCTTTCTCCAGCCTACAATGGTTCACCTTCAATAGGCACATTAATAATACAAGTAAAATGTATATATGTATTTTATCTGTAAATATAGTTCCTATAGATCTGATCTAAAACAAATATCTAAAAAGGTGTCCGTCCACCTGAGATTCAGGCTCACAGATATGCGCCAGTGGAAGCGACCTCTGTTTTCACCAAGCCTGCCAACATAAAATACTCCTTGTAAACACGGTGGCAGCCATTTTACTTAATTTTTCTGATAGATGAAAATGGTTTTATTGAAGGTAGACGCGGCCTATAATTGGCTAATTGGGAGGCGGTGCCATTCACGAGGCATCTTGCAATCTGGCTGGGATTAAGACTTAATTATGCTATGGACTTATATGCTATGGACAATATAATACAGCCTCAATAAAAATAGTTCATTGAGCTAGGGTTCAGGGAGTAGGTTGGAGCAGGTGGACTGAAGCAGGTCAGGGACGCGGCGTAGGTCACGAATCTGACCGAGAAGCAAGCTGGCAGGCAGGAAGGCAGGCTGGCAGGCAGGAGAGGGAAATGGCAGGCTGAAACCTCTGAGCGAGTCTGGTTTTGAATAAATGCATGAAGAGGGATAGACCATTTGTGTACACCATTGGTAGGAAGTGATTCTAGGTCAGGAAAGGTCAAGGGAACAAGATGTAGGTCAGGAAGCCACTGTTTGGCTCACTATATGAGAGAAACTAGAACCTACTAATTGCACCAAGCAATTAAGCAAGCTAGAACCTCTTTAATCAACATTATCGCTACATTACTGAGATTCACACCTATCAGACTAATTGACACATTACAACATACAGGCAATCTGTTAGAACCAATAATTGATATACTCCACTGACAGGTAGCCAGCCCAAAACATACTGGTCAAGCATTACATACATCTTGGAGCCAGTGTCAGTTGCTGCAATCCACCACATCTTAAGAACTGTCTCGATTTTTATTAACAGTGGCTAACAGGTCCAACGCTTATTATATCTGTATCTTATTGATTGATTGAAACCCTTGAGGCTGGGTGTATTGAACAGCACTGGAACTAAATTAGTTCCCAGGTTAGGGAATTTTCACGGACTAGGACACCAGTGCGCAAGTGCATATAAGTTAAAGTTGCATAATCCGATGGTCTTGAGTTTCTGTCATTTGGTGAGATAAATATATTAGTTTGATTTTTATTTATGTGCCTTATTTTCGTTGAAGTAACTTGTGTTTTAAATGGCTAACTTTTGAGATACTTGCAGGGTAAACGCGGAAGCTTAATTTTGGCAAGCACACCAAAACTCTGAGACCATAGACTTCTGCAGTAACAGTTTATATTAAATTGACTCAGTATTCTCTTCTGTGTGGCGACATATGCTTAGTAAGTGCACCAGTATCTAGGCTAGGTTAGATGTGTAGAATAAAATCTAGATAATTGCTTTGGTTTTGAAAATGTGATGTTTTCATCGGACAACCCCGAATAGCCGATGTCTACTTTTTCTGTCTGCTAGACACGATCCACCACCAGGGACTCCGCCTGGCCCTTGGTGCTTTCTGCACCTCACCGGTTCAGAGGCTCTACGTTGAAATCAATGAACCATCACTTAACAACAGGAGAATCAATCTGGTCATGCAATATGTGGTCAAGATATAAACTAATACATTGAATCCTGCACAGAATTGTCTATTCGAGCAACATGATGAATCCAGGTATGAAGCCAGGCCGAATTACATCCGGCCACTGAGGCTCCGAATGAAACCTCATTTGGAGGACTTGGGTGTGGATTTGGATGTGCTGGAGGATGCCAAAGTCCCAGAACATCCCCCGTGGTCTTTGAGGAAGCCATCGGTTATCCTCCGACTCACGGAACTGAGGAAGTCTGGGACACATCCACTCGAGGACCAAAGACTGCATGCAGAGATTCAAGGCTAGTTTGCAGACCACCTCTCCATATACATTGATGGTTTGAAAGACCAAAGCTGGGTAGCTGAGGGGGGCAGCCTGCCAACAGGAAAAATTTGGCATACACTTGCCCGATCAGAGCTTGACTTTCACTGCGGAAGCCCGAGCACTCCTTCTTGCATTGGAGTGTATCGAGGTATCCAACCACACTAACTATGTTCTATACATTGATTCGTTCTTTTGCCTCCTGGCTGTTGCTGGACTGAAAACGAATCACCGTATTCTAGCAACGGTCATTTATAAAATGAACCAACTGGCAACGGATGGGTATGACATCCCCTGTGCTGGGTGCTGGCCATGCCGGCATACAAGGAAACGAACGAGCTGATCGGGCTGCGAAGAAGGCCCTGAACTGTGATCTTGAACCGTGTCTGATCCCTCATGCTGATCTGAAACCACTAATAGCCACCCACATAAAATCCAAATGGCAACATGAGTGGGATGAAAACATTAATAAACTTAAAGAAATTGAACCATTTGTGGGAAAACCACCACAGACTCATGCGGGAGGTCGGTGGGACCAAGTGGTCCTTAGCCGCAGCCATATTAGCTACTCGTGGCTTACACATGCTTTTCTCCCCCTGAATGTATTGGGTGTCAGTCCCCGCTAACACTCAAACACATTTTTACTAAGTTGCGTTGATTTTTTGCCCCTGCGCCAACAATTCTACACTGCAGACAATATGCATGATGTTTTTACTAAAGTAAAACAAGAAAACATTTTAGCCTCTTTGAGGGCAGCTGGACTGTACCACCTCATATAGTTTACTAAATAAATTCTATCAATTATTAATAAAACTTGTCTTTTTCTCTGGGAATTTGTTTCCCTTGACCACAAATATATGATTGTGAGCTTTCTAATTTAATGAGTGTCTATTGGCACATAATTGATTGTCTGCTTTTACATGTAAGAGCGATGGTTTGAACAAAAAGGTTTCTCGCCATGAATTTGGCCTATGCTGCCGACAGACACGGCATAAAGCAACCACCAATCAATCAATCAATCAATCTACTTTTTGTGCTGAAGGGTCATTAAACAAATGACAACAAAAAAAGAATTCATCGATCTATGCAGCTCTCTAAACTCTTTTTCCTGTAGTTCTGCTCGCTTTGTTCGACACGATCGCGCATGCGGAGCACTATATATCGCTATCCGGTGAGCACACCTCCTCACCCCCCTCCCCCTCACCCCACCCACCCCCGTCCCACCCCACCCATTACACTTCCACCATAGTCGGGCCCAATAACACTGCCGTTACGGTCAGAGACTGTGACTCCTTCATGTCCTGGGCATAAATTGTTTCGGCTGACGGGCTCTGCCCTACAAGTGACCAGAACACCGCTAAAATGGGGTGCAGAGCGGAAAGGCGCATTTCCTGGTTTCTTCCTAATCCATTGGCTCCACGTACACACCACTAGATTTAATGGCACCAAACGGAAGTTGGGTGCGTGATGAAGGGAAGGGGTAGGGAGGTGGTGGGTGGGTGGTGGAGGTGGAGGTGGGTGAGGATGGAGATTGTCCTGTGGAAGGGTTGGTTTGTGTGTGTGTGTGTGTGGGGGGGGAGGTGTGGGAACTGGTTTCGGTACACGAGAGAGTCTGTCTTAGGTGATGAGGGTGGTGGATGTCCTCCTGTGCATTAGGTGTTGGCTGTAGTGGATATCCTCCTGAACTCTGTACTACTGAAATTAGCTAGAAATATAAGGTGGACATTTAAATTTAAATTTCCAAGACAGAAAATTGGTAGGTAAATAAATATCATCTACTGATTGGAAATTAAAATAAAAAGAATTTCTTTGGCAACCGAAGCTACTCTCTTCCAGATTGATCACATTGAACTTCTCTCTCACCACATCATGAAAGTTGCTGTGGTAGTTCTTTCATCCAACACCTGCTTCTTCCGCTATAGCCCATCTTAGATGCTCAATGCATGGCCTGTAGCCTCGCATCCCCCTGCGACTCCCGACTCCCTGGCTCCCTGACTCTGCGACTCCGCGACTCCGCGACTCCACAACTCTGCGACTCCCCGGCTCCCCAACTCCACGACTCCCCGACTCTCCGACTCCCCAGCTCCCCGACTCCCCGACTCTCCGACTCCCCGACTCTCCGACTCTCTGACTCCCCGACTCCCCGACTCTCCCACTCCCCAACTCCCCGATTCCCCGACTCCCCGGCTCCCCCGGCTCCCGACTCCCCGGCTCTCCCACACCCCGACTCCCCGACTCTCCGACTCCCCGACTCCCCGACTCTCCGACTCCCCGAGACCCCGACTCCCCCGACTCCCCCGACTCCCCGACTCCCCGACTCCCCGACTCCCCCGACTCTCCAACACTCTCCAACTCTCCCCGACTCCTCTCCGACAGCTGACTCCCTGACTCCTTGACTCTCCGAATCCCCGGCTCCCCAACTCCCTGACTCCCCGACTCCCCGATTCCCCGACTCCCTGACTCCCCGACTCCCCGACAGCCGACTCCCTGATTCCCTGACCCTGCGACTCCCCGGCTCCCCGACTCCCCAACTCATGCATTACACATCTGCCCCCCTGCTCCCGTATCTTGCTGAATATATTTCTCCAACTTCCTACAGACCTACTACCCCCACCGCCATCTGTATTGTTTGTACCACACTTCCTCTCATATTCCACGGAACCTTCAGCGACTGTGTCCACACCACCAATATCCTGACCCATTCAAAACCTTAGATTGCCTGATAGGATATATTAATTTGATTAATTTGTCGTTAAAAAGGCAACACGAATCTGTCGGTGGTTATCAGCCAACATGAAATTGTTTCAAACTAGAATAAAGTAGTTTAAACAATCCATCATTGAAACAATCCATCTAAGGTATTTATCTCAGCAAATGGCAGAAACTGAAACTTATCGAACTATGCAACTGTAAGCAATCCAGCAACTGTAAGCGCACCTCAGATGACTTCCGCTTGAGAATGTAGAATAATGATGAGGCTGCCTTGCCTTCCCTTGTTCTTCCTTAAAGCCCCTGTCACACCTCGCCGGATTGAGGAAACGGAAAGAAATCGAACAAAGTCCATTGATATCCGGCAAAGTCCAGATGGTGTCTGTTGCATATCCATTGCATATCCATTGATATCCGTTGATATCCAGCCCAATCTGTTACAAGTTTTGAACATGCACAAAACTTGGAATGGACGCCGCCAGATTGACATCTACGGTTCTTGTCTGGTTTGAGTCGGTTGAGTCTGCTTACCATCCGTTGGCTATCCGTTCATGTCCATTTCATGTCCATTCGTCCAGCTGCCTTTGACCCGATATCGCAATATTTTGACACATGTTAATACATTTTGATACTTATCACGCCCAAATACCACCGGACTAGACAATTCTGTCCATTGCTAAATCCGGCGAGGTGTGATAGGGGCTTAAGAGAGTGCCCGAAAATAGGAGTATCAATTACAGAGATAGAAGAAAGGGCAATTACTGTGCATAAACCACAAGATGAAAACACAAAAACTTAACCATTAGGAATTAGGAGAACAGGAAGACTGCCTTATGTGACCTCAGTGACAGGTAGGCATATGGCTTGTGGAGTATGGCATGTGGCGTGTGTGGCGCGTGGCGTGTGTGGCGTGTGGCGTGTGGTGGGTGGCGTATAGAGCCGTCACTTTACCGGATGCCGTATCAAGGCACTTCGGGCCTGTTCCAGACAATCGCCATTAGGTCATGCCCAGTGCTGCCTACCAATTAAACAACAAAGCGGCGCGGAACAGCGCCTGTCCGATACGCCAGGCGGGCGGCGGGCGGCGGGCGGCGAGCGGCGGGCGGCGGGCGGCGGGCGGCGAGCTGAGGGCTGGGGGCGGGTGGTGGGCGGATCGGGGAGGGTGGAGGGCGGAGGGCGGAGGGCGGAGGGCGGAGGGCGGGTGACAGGCGACCGCTAGTATGCTGGTCAGATGGTGCGGCGCTTTTTAGCTGGTGATTGGTGGGTGGCACCGATCGGACGCAGGATTTCCGATTTCCTCTCTTTTGCTAGATCAGGGCTGGTCGTGGAGGCGTGCTGCAGTCAGTCCAGGCCGATTGCTGATGTCCTCCTCTCCACCTGCCGTCCCACCCTGTATTATCAGTCCACTCGCTACCAACCTCCCACACCTACCTCCCCCTCGCCCTGCCCCTCCACCTCCCTCCCTCCCTGCAGCCCCCCCCCCTCCCCCCAGGCGTCACCACAGGTCGACTTCAGCCCGCCAGAATATACTCCATGCCAATTGGGACTGGCACATCACATGATCCTGTCGCGTTTGGCTGGGCCTGGGGCCAGGGGCCAGGGAGAGGGGTCAATGTGTGTGGGTGTGGGTGTGGGTGTGGGTGTGGGTGTGGGTGTGGGTGTGGGTGTTGGGAGAGTAGTGGGGGGAGGGGGGTTGGAGCAGGACGGATGTATTCCTAGAGTAGCGTCATTGTAGAGAACGAGATAAATAGTTAGTAAACCCGTCATGGACACTGTTATCCTCTGCAACAACACATCAACACGCATGCATACACACAATCCAGCTCATACCCGTTCAGGCTGTTGCCATGGAAACCCTTTCAGCGTCCTCCTTCCTGCTCACTGTCATTGAAGTCACTTGACGCCGGACAAACCCGACCCACTTCCAAGAACCCTACCTCATCCCAGACAAAACCACTTCGACTGCAGCCACTTCTTTTCAGTGTGACACATTTCCGTTGAGCCCACTTGATAAAACTGTCAAAGCTGCTCGCAATGAAACCAGAACTCAAGGAAATAGACCATGCCACTAAAGCAAGCTCATCAAAAGAAAGGTCACTGTAACTGAAGCTATATCAATCCCACTGTCACCGAAGTCATATCATGCACATGACCATCTCTTCATTCAACCAGCACCCGCTGTCAATGAATATGCCACATGTACACTGATCCGCTGTCACTGAAGCGATCTCATACACATCGAACCCACTGTCAATGAAATCACTGCATATAGACAAAGTCAACTGCCATTAAATTCACGCCATGCCTCCAGAAGCCACTGTCACTGAAGGCACCTCATTCACAATGATCCACTGTCACTGAAGTGATCTCATACAAAACAAAACAAAGACACTGTCACTGAAGTCAGTGCGTACAGACAAAGTCCACTGTCACTGAAATCACGCCATGCTTCCAGAAGCCACTGTCACTGAAAGCACCGCATACACAATGATCCATTGTCACATGAGCGATCTCATACACATCGAATCTACTGTCATTGACGTCAGCCGAGACAACCAAAATCCAGTTTCAGTGAAATCACCTCATGCATCGAGAAGGCACTGTCACCAAAATCATCTCATGCACACTGATCCACTGTCACTGAAGCCATCTCATAGACACCGAGAACAGACTCAGTGGTCGAATTGCTAAAAGCGCATGCTTCCCCGGTAGAAGCTCGAGAGTTTGAATGACTGATAAGTCAAAGGAAAGACTTACAAAATTGAACCTAGCCTGGCACACAGCATTACTAAGATAGGGCAAGGACTGAGTCACTCAGTGTGTGGATAATGTGAGTGAGTGTGGAATTGGGTCATGGTGCCATCTGCCTGGTCTCCCATTGGGGCAGGAGTATAAAGTGGCCATGACCAGTTGGTGACCGTCGTGATATGACTTCAGATTTTACCAGGAAATAAAACCACATCAAACTAGCATAGCCTCCGAACCTAGTGTTACTGAAGCCATAGAATACACAGCAAGCCATTTCTCATCTCAGTTACTCATCCCTCTCCCTCCCATCCCCACTTCTCGAACTCACTCACCCCCCCTACTCCCCCTCCCAGACAGGGTGGCCGAATGAGTTGAGCATCCATCCCCTGGTTTGGGAGATCCGGGAATCCGAACCCATGAGTTTGTGGGTTCGAAGCCTGGTCGAGTCCAACCAATGACTTAAAAATTGATACTTGTCGCTTTCTAGCCTGGCACTCGGCATTACTAGAATAGGGTCACTCAGTGTCAGGATAATGTGACTGAGTGGGATATCAGGTCATGGTGCTGGCGGGTTGATTTCCCAGTGGGGCAGCACTATTAAGTTGCAATGAGTGCGCACTGGCACAAGTGCTGATATGACCTTAGATGTTGCTAGGACGTAAAACAACAAACACACAAACTCACCCCCCCCTCACCACTTATCCAACTCACTTCTCCCATTCACCCAAACACGCTACTGCGTACCAGTCTCAATAATATGCAGCCTAAGATTAGATTAGATGCCGACATTCCCAGGCGTCTGAGTCGAATAAAGTCTGTGGGAACTGAGGTCGCAGGCAATTCCCCATCCCCCCTCCACCCCCCACCCCCCGCGCTCTACCATTGGTCCTGTAGGCGGCCATTTGAGGAGGGAAGTATCTCGCAGTGTCACAAGCTACTGGAAATATCCTTCATCCCGTCCTGAGATGTTGCCAGGACGTTAAGGTCCAACAACCAACCTGTCCTTCAGGAGTCACAATCACCGCCTCCAACTCCGCCAGCAGCCATCACGACCCACCAGTACAAACCAACACAGAGCTCCGTCTCCATGGTTACCCATCACATTTAGGCGGCTGGAGTCTGGGACTGGCCCTGTGCTCATTGGGAGACTTGTAATCGGACGAGACTGATCGACTTTTGGCTGGGCGGGGCTGGGCGGGGAGTGGGAGGGAGCTGGGCGGAGTGTGGGTGGAGTGGGCCCTGGGACACAATGATGGTAACAATCATAGTTGATATGCTGACTCCCCGACCCGTCACTCCATCATGGAAGCCTCTCGTTGCCAATCCTTCATGTGATCAGCCGGAGCCATCTCTGCTCTGCCGCGAGAGGCACCTCTCACACCACCGGGAATCCTATCCACCTTACTGCTACCATCACTTGTACCCTCACCCCAAACCCATCTCCACTTCACTGCTACCATCGACCTTTAGCCCTCTCCACACTACGTCAACCACCACATTTACCCTAATCTCCACTGAACTTCTAATATTGCCATCCTGTCTCCACTGGTTCTCATTTCCACCAGTGGAGCTGGAAGTAGCTCAGATGGTAGCGTGTCCACCTTTGAAGGTGTAGGTCATCCAAGCAATCCTGCTCAGTGGACCCATTTGCAGTTTGGGCTATTTTCCGTTCCAGCCAGTGGTCCACAACTGGCGCCTTAAAGGATGTGGTATTTGCTGTCCTGTCTGTGGTGGGAAACTACATATAAAAGACCCAGTGCTGCTTTTAGGAAAGAGTGGCCTATGTGGTGGCAGCGAGTTTTGTCCAAAGAAATGTGTCCAAATGATCATATGTTTGACGTCCAATAGCTAATGATAAGATCAATGTGTTCTAGAGGGGTCGTTAAATAAAACAAACCATCTCCACCCGCCCATTACCATCACGTCTACCCTCATTGAAACCCATCTCCACTCCACTGCTACCATTAATATCGCCTCTCTCTCCACCTGTACCCATCTCCACCCTACCACTACCATCCCATATCCATCCACCTGCAGCCATCTCCATCCATCTACCCCTTAGCATCACTTCTCCCACCACCCATTTCCCACCACTAGATCTATCCCCATTTACTCCCACCCACCCACACCCATCCATCCCCACTGACCTCGAACCTATCTTCACATCATTAAAAACCAGTCCTCATATGACCTTTGATTTTGCAAAGACGTAAAACTCCAACAACCAATCAATCAACCAACCCTCATTAAAAGAGAACACGCACAGATTGCCAACCTCCGGAGACTTTTAGTCCATCTTTGTAAGATGTCCACTGCAGCCCCCTACACATACACCCACCCACACACCCACTACTCAGGCAGCTTCATACTCCGATAGTCAGTCCCATGGGTGTTGGTCACAAATACAGCATTACAAGCTTGATTTGTGCTTCAGTGCACGGGGCCTTGGTCAGTACGGTTTGTCAAGCTCTGCTGGCAGAGAGTGCCTGCCTGGAATGGAGCTGAACCGATTGTGTACGGCCAATGGGTACTGAGTAATTCAATATTTGCATGGGGTTTTATGTATGAGCAACATGTCTGCTCATTCCACGAAAATTACCGACTACAAATTATGAACATTATAGTTTTTTGTATACACATGATGGGTCAGCTTAAATGTAACTCAATAATGTTAGTTATAGAGAGGTAAGGCGAACAAATCTATTGTATAAGCTTCAGCAGTGACATATTCTTGTAACTTGATTCAGCATTCCCTTCTATGTGGCAACAAGTGATAAATTAGTCCATTAGTATCTAAGTTAACTAAGTAGAATCAAATCTAGAAGATAGTTTTGGTTTAGGAAATGTGATGCTTTCATCGAACTATGCAGCTTTACAATTAATAGGGAAGAATTCACGATCCGTTAAAATAAATAAGCTTTGCTTTATAGCAAATGGGGGAATATTTGGAGAAGTTTATTCAAATATATTTGAAACATTGATTCCCTTTTAATGACACCCACTGTGTATTTGGACCACCAAGTAAAATTAATTCAGCATAAGATGTCGCCCAACGCCATGCTTTAAATCGCCTAGTGTGTTCGGGGCCATATTGGTTTCCGGTGTGGCAGTTTCAGCGCCCGGTCAGTTTCAGCGGCCTGTCATGGCGCGGATTTTAAGACATATGCAAAACACCCGTGGCCTCACCGGTTACAAGCTCAGCTGTAACTATCGCTGGTGCCCGGAAGTGTTAGGGACTGATTAGGCTGAAATCTATTGAATGCAATCATATTTAACAGAATTACATGCTCAAATAATGAAATTTAATTAAATTAACCTTAAATTCCAAGCGATATTAACGTAGCAGCTAGATCAGCGTCGAATCGCTTAGTGTAAACAAAACAAATAGCAGTGCTCGCCGCAACGTGCAAAAATCCGTGCATGCGCAGAAGCCACGACAGGCCGCTGAAACTGACCGGGCGCTGAAACCGCCACACCGGTTTGTTCAAATGGCGTCATGGAAATGACACGGACGCATCATCAAATCCAACTGGTGTAATAAAAGTGAAGCACATTCTGGCCCGAGATTGTATCCAGTCCACTTCCGCTGAGTCTTGAATTATAGCGACATTCATACTGCGGCTCAATCACCATATTATCAGCGATGAGTCATGGGCTCTGGAATTCTAGCGCAGAATGAGATAGTGGGACATTAAGCTCAGGTTATGCATTGTTTTTATAATGATTGGAGGGAGGTTATTATTTCGAAGCTTGTTAGCTTTGGCTTTAAGCTCATTGCTTTGTCCTTTTGTCGTGGATTTAAGTTATACAATTTGTGTGTTAAATTTATCAAGTTGGTTTGTTGATTGTTAGGGTTTACGTCCTGGCAACATCTAAGGTCATATCAGGACGGGTACTGATTTGTGACAGTGCACACTCATTGTGACTTTATAGTGCTGCACAACTGGGAAATCAGGCCACTGGCACCATGACCTGATATCCCACTCAGTGAGATTATCCTGACACTGAGCTAACCAGTCGTTGCCCTATCCTATTAATGCCTAGCGCCAGGGTAGGAGGCTAGATTTATTAAGTGTACCCACGGTTTATGCCAATGTCCAATCAGACAATACTGCTACAGGCCATACCCTAGCATGGAAGCTTTACTTGTGATTAAATAGCGGAATAAATGAATACTAGGGTCTTATTGTAAATGGTTATGATATTATTATTCTTAGTATTATGTTGGTTGTGACCGAGCGCGGTGGCCGAATCTGATAGATCCCTGGCATTCCGCGCGGAAGGTCAGTGTTTCGAATCCCTGCCGAGTCAACCCAATTACTTACAAAATTGAAATTGTGTTGCTACCTAGCCTGGCTCTCTGTGTTATTAGGATAGAACAATAACTGGTTTGCTAAAATTGAGAATAATGTGACTAAATTGGGATATTGGATCACCTTGCCGGTGGTCTCATATCCCACTCGGGCAGCACTATAAAGTCCCAATTAGTGTGCACCGTCATAAATCGACACCAGTCCTGTCCTTATATGACCTTAGATCATGCTTGGACGTAACCCCATAAGACACAGTTATTGTTGTTCTTCTTATTCTTATAATTCTTATAATTATGTTATCATCATGATGTCAGTCGCAACGCGACAAAGACCGCCTTCATTACTTAACTGCTGCTTTGTGTGGTTGTACATGTCATAAAAGCTGCTTGCAATGTGTTGAAGTGCTGCTGGCTTTTGCAAGTTACTAGTGGCACTCTTTCAGGGAGCAAATAGAGGTATCACACTGGCAAGAACATGTCAAGACAGGCGCAAACTATTTGTCCCTGCAGTGGCTGGTCGGGAGATGTTGGGAGTTCCATTCATCACTGCCCTTAATGCTGCCATGGTAACATGGTTTTCTGTTAGGGTTTGCTCCCTTAGCCCTTGATTCTATCAAGAACCAGAACTTGTACCACAAGGCAGTGGTATACAACTTTGCAAGGCAGGGGCGTCAAACTCCCTGAGGTATTTTAGTACACCTAAGGTATCCGAGGTACTGCATTACCCACATACCATTATTATTGGTAGTAGTAGTAGCATTTTGTGATCAGCAGTGTGACATTGTGTAGCTCATCTCTTTAAATTCCGCATTAGAAAAGCTGACAAATTACACAGGGATGTTCTGTTGTGTTGACATGTTCCAGCTAAAGGGACAATGATTTTTTTGTGGAGCAGAAGAAACTCTCGATACATTAGATAATTAACCCTGTTTCCATAACAATCCATCGGCAAACCCCCAACTCCTGCACTACTGACACGCTCAGTGTGGTCTGAATGTGCGTGGGAGTGTGTGAGGGTAGGGTGGAGGGGGGGTGAAGAGGGTGGAAATCAGAGCCGACACATGACTACCCAATGTCCCATCTGCAAGGGGAATTCTCTCAATTAGGCACCCAATCACCAAGAACTAAAACCTTGCATGTAAATGTAAAATGATTTAAGGTACCTCATACTCATTGCTTACTGCATTGTGGACAGTATACTTTCATTATCTACCTCACATCTCAAGACACTATATAAACCATGTTTAAAAAAAAGAGGTTAAATACCAAGATACATTTAACACTTACACCAGGAAGACCAGTACTATGGCGCTGACAACAGATTTACAGGAATACAATTCATTTACCAAATCTTTTTTTTAAATTCATCCAATATTGAGGCTTCTAGATTGAATAGTCAGTTTGGGGTATACCTGTCGCTTCCTAGCCAGGTACTCGGCATTATTAGGATAGGGTAAGGACTGGTTGGCTCAGTGTCAGGATAATGTCACTAAGTGGGATTATCAGGTCATGGTGCTGCTGATGTAGTCTCCCACTGGGGCAGCACTATAAGGTAGCCATGAGTGCGCACTGTCACAAGTCATTACCCATCCTGATATGACCTTAGATGTTGCCAGGATATAAAAGGTAGTGCTAAGAATTGACAGACATATTTTAGAAGACGATTTTACCACGTGACCTTTAGAGTTTACAGAGTGAGTGCTGGGCCTGTTGTCAGTTCGTGCTCGCCAGTGCATACAGACATACATACATACACACATACATACATACAGACATACACACATACATATATGCACATAGACACATCACACACGAAATAGTGCCCCCCTCCACACTCTCTCTACACCGCCCCACATCCTCATCCTCACACCTCCCCACATCCTCACCCACACTCACCTCCTCACACCACACCAGCACCCTCACCCGCACTCATACCTACACCCACACCCACACGCACACCCACACCCACACCCTTACCCTCCCGTCCCGACGTGCTCACACACCCTCACCCACACCCTCCCGACCACTCACACCCTCACACCACACCAACACCCTCACACCACACCACACCAACACCCTCACACCAGACCACACCAACACCCTCACCCACACCCTCACCCATACGACCCACCCTCACCCATACCACACACCCTCACTCACACACACACCCACACCCTCATCCACCACACACTCACAATAAAGGGTTATTGAGATAAGACATGATAAATCAGTAGCGGCTATAACATCCCCAGATCCGTCCCCCCCCCCCCCCAAACTCTACCTCCAATCGCGTCTCGTCTGAAACGCAGCACCACAGCTGTTGCCGTGCGTGTGAGTATGTGCGTGTGCGTGTGCATGTGTGTCTGTCCGTGTGTGTGCGTGCGGCTATGTACGCCTCCCTGTAAAGGTCGTCCCAAGGACAGCTCTAAGTAACCAAATCTGCCTGCGGACAGCGCCGTGATAATAACCAAAGGCGGCCTGCCTGCTGCAGCACCTTTTAAAACCTAACCCATTTTAGACATAAACAGAGAGAAAAAGCCACAGCCACGTCACCCCCCTACCTCTCCCCCTCCCTCCCCCTCCCTCCCTCCCTCCTTCCCTCATCACTCCCATCTCTCTGCCTCTCTCCCGCCCGCCCGCCCGCCCGCCGGCCCTTCTCGGCTCGCTTGTCGCCACGGCCGCTGAGGCCGTTGCTGCGCCCAGGCTGCTCGGTCTAAAATTAGATATGACATCATAGGTTACTGCGAGAGACTTCCGGTCTGGTGGTGGCTAGTGGCTGCGGCGGCGGCAGCGGTGGCGGTGGCGGTGAGGATGTCGGGGAAACAGCTCTGGGCGCTGGGAGGCAGTGGGGAGTTATGCAGTGGTGAATAAGGAGCGATCTGAGCACCACACATGTCTTCTAAAGGGATGGGGATGGGGATGCGGATGGGGGTGAGGATGTGGGAGGAGGAGTGCAGTTGTACGTAGGACGGGGCTGTTGGGGGGGGGGGGGAGTGTGTGTGTGGGTGCGGGTGGGGAAGGGGTTCAACTGGGTTTGCATTGTACCAGGTAGGGGCCAGGACTAGGAATTCAAACCGTCTTGGTTTATCAAGGCCTATTGAAATACCAAGGCAGTTTTCATATAGAAACAAATATGGGTGACCTGATCGACATGCCTATCCTATCCAGCTAATCTCTTCCTCCAAAGAATTAAATGTGTGCAGTATGCTCTGGCACTAGTTCATTAAATACAAAATGCATTGCATTCTCACAGCTAGTCCAGAGGACACAGTTTCTCACACTCTCACACTCAGTGTGGGACCCAAAAGCTGTCCAAGAAATCTGACACGCTTCTGCTTCGCTCCTGATATCACACCTTTTTCATCTGAGTGACTCCGGAGCTTGACACACGCCTCAGTGTTTTACTAAGGGCCACTTGTAACTGAGCCAAATGTATATATATTGGTGTGCATGGGTGTATATATCCATACATTTATATATGCATATGTCCAGCATTGAAAACAAGCACCCTCACAGGAGCTTATACTTTATGGGCAGAATAAAAAACTTGTCATAAAGAAATATATATAAACAAATATTCTTGATTAATATCCTCATACATCCCAGCACACTACTCTATCCCCTACATTCCATATATACGTATGTGTATAGGTTTATACGTTTATCCAGTAAAACCTCTCTAAATCACCTGCCCATGGGACCGACTTTAAGTGGTCGATTTAGAGAGGTGGTCGGTTTAGAGAGTTAGAATATCCTTAGAATTGTATTGTTGGGACCCAAATAAAGCGAACGATACAGGGGAGTGGTCGATCTGTGGAGGGGTCAGTATATGGAATGCCATTTCTTGTTTTATTCAGTATTTAGACATGTCATGTCTAAATCGATTTTACCATATCACTAAATGTATAATAATGATCTGTTCAAACAATTTATGATATGTTTAAATATTCTGACATACTCTGAAGAGATCATCAAATGCCTTCTGCGATCTCTCTAAATGGTACACCATTTAAACATATGTAAAATTATATTTGATCATCTCTTTAAATCGATTAAATGATATGATTAAATAGACTGTATTTGAACATATGTTGAAATGGATTTGATCATATGATAAAATCGATTTAAACATATCTGGAATTAACAAGGGGAGGTTGAGGGAGACAGTGGGGGACGGGAGACAGGGGGACGGGTAGGGGAGAGGGGGAGGGTAAGGGGCAGATACGGCAGATAGGCAGATACAACAGTTATGGGGGTAGGAGACAGGGGGAGGGTAAAGGGCAGATACGGCAGATAGGCAGCTACGGCAGATACGACAGATACGGCACATACTGCACACACGCCAGATATACAGATGCACTGAATATGAGAGTGTCAGAACTGTTGTCCCTTAGAAGAGCTCTGAGAGCCTTGGGTTTGGTATTTAATGGAGGAGTGCCACAGCATTCTGCACACATTTAATTATGAAGGGACAGATTACACATAGGTGAACTGATTAGGTACAAATGGAGGAATATTATACAACATGTGGTGCAGTCATTCCTATGTATAGGAACATTAGTAAATCTCTTTTCACTTTGCATAATATAATTAGGTAGATACATTAATATAATATAAAATATAATATATAACATAATGGGTCTTTCCACCACTGAGAGTGAGACCTGGGTCATAAGTCATGGTGGTGGCAGGCCGGGAGTTATGATGGTGGGAGGTTAGGAGTCACGTGGGGGTAGACCAGGAGTCACAGCCATGAGAGGAGGGGAGTCACGGCAGTGACAGGATAGGAGTCATGGCGGTGACAGGCTGGGAGTTATAGCGATGATATGCTGGCAGTCATGGCGGTGACAAGCCGGGTGTGACGGCAGTGGGAGGCTGGGAGTCACGGCGGTGAGATGCCGGGAGTCATGGTGGGGCTAGGCTGGGAGTCATGGCGGTGACAGGCCGGCAGTTATGTTGGTGACAGGCCGGCAGTCACGAGGGTGACAGGCCGGCAGTCACGGTGGTGACAGGCCGGCAGTCACGGCAGTGGGAGGCCGGGAGTCACGGCGATGACATGCCGGGAGTCACGACGGTGACAGCCGGGAGTCACGGCGGTGACAGGCCAGCAATCACAGTGTTGGATTCTGGATATATCATATAATAATCCAGTCCTGACATGACCTTCGATGTTGCCCAGACATAAAACTCCAACAATCAACCAATCATATAATAACAATAACATAAATAATAATTGTATACATTTAATATATACAATTACATTTCACAGAATACTGCCAAGAACCAATGAGTTGTTGGCTAGCAGGCTGTGCATGTACATAGGTAAAGGAAATTCAGCTTGGATGGGACTTCACCTCCTGGGACTGTACAAACTGTGCAAACGTACAGCTTAGAGTGTATGTGGGTCATGGTCACTGATCCATGATGACAGCCAAACCTTGTCTATAAGCATGAGGATAGGGGACCTACCAGCAAATACTGCGGCACCTCCAGCCTGTGTGAAACCAGGCAATTGGAGTGTGTGGCTGTTTTGAGGGAGTGTGTGTGGGGGGGGGGAGACCTCTGTTTGCCCCCAGAGAAAGTGCCGCTGGTAACTTGCAAAAGCCAGCAGCACTTCAACACTTTTGCAGGCAGCTTTCAAGTAATGAAAGCAGTCTTTGTCACATCGCGACTGGCAGCATGATGATGATGATGATGGGGGGGGGGGGGGGGTCACTAGTTCCACTATGGTCAGAACTGATGTACATAATTATGGTTATTGTTTTAATCGTCTATGACTGGCATTGGTTTGGAATACTGGAACAGTGGTTGGAGGGGGGGGGGGGGGCGGAGGATGAAAGGGGAGGGCGAGGCGTGGGGGAGAGGCGGCGGGTGGGCGATGATAATTGCAATCTGCGAGAAAAAAGGTGTACAAAGGGCACAGAAGTCTGGGCAGTTCTCAGGTGGATGATGGAAGGGGGAGGGAGGTGTGTGGCGGTAGCGGCATTTGGGGTAGGGGGAGAGGAGGTGTAGTCTCGGCGGCAGGCAGGCTAGGATGGGCTGGGAGAGACGCATGTGCTGAGAAACAAAGAATTTATTTTAAGGCCTTCCTGGAGGAGATCTGAAGTCCTAACACACAGCTGCGGGAAATGGCGACCTGAACCCCGACCCGAGATTACTGCTGCCGGTGTTCGTGGCGAGCTGCTCCGGCCGGAATGCGATGAGCTCCGGCCGGGCGGGGGGCAGGGGTAAGAGAGAGCAACTCGGTCTTTCTTTGTTCTATGCCTGCAGATGAATGGACAGACCCCCGACGCTGCTTGCCCTGCAAAAATTAGCCGGTTGTATTAAGGCCCGGGCTGCCAGGCACGGTAACGATTGATTGGCTGCGTCCAGCGGCCCGGGAGGCGCAGGTATATGCGAAAACTGCCGGCTGGATGAGGGGCAGCAGTGGCGGCAGAGCAGTAGTAGCAGCAGCTGTTCCAGCAGCTGCTCCAGCAGCAGCATCAGTAGCGGCAGGAAAAGCAGATGCAGATGCAGCTGGAGCAGGAAGAGCAGCAGCCATAACAGCAGCTCAGCAGCAGCAGTGGCGGCAACGCGGGGAGAGACAGAACCACCACCACCAACCAACAGCAGCACAGCTGCCCGCCCCGCCCCGCCCTGCTCCGCCCCGCTCCGTCCCGCCCTCCTCCCTCCGCCCCGCTCCGCCCCTCCCTGCCCGACGCTGTCTGCCATTATTTGTGCTTTTCGTGCAGGCACTGCGGCCTTTTGTCGGGCCTGCTCACACCCGCCCCCCAGATGAGCGAACCTGGCGAATATTGCGACCATTTATCAAGCGCATTGCGAGCAGCCACCTAAGCCAGGCCCATTGCGGGGCTCACAGCGCACCGGGCTGGTCTTACCTGATGTGAAATTGTGTGTGGTTGTCAGGCTGTACGGCTGTATGGTTGTACGGCTGTACAATATCGCTGAATGGCTCTGTGGCTGCATGGTTATACGGCTGGCTGTACCGCTGCATGGTTGTGTGGCTGTCTGCATGGCCATGTAGCTGTTCTGCTGTATTGCTATATGGATGTATGGTTGTACAGTTGTGTTTGGGGCTCTATGCATATACAGCTCTACTAGTGTATGGCTATATGGTTATATGGCTGTATGCCTATTTGATTGTTTGCTTCTGTGGCTATATGATTGTATACCTGCTTGATTGTAAACATGTACGGTTGTAAGTTTGTGTAGCTTATAGTTGTATGCCTGTGTGAGTGTCTGTACAACTATATGAAACTATCACTGTATATTTGGACTGGTTGTCTCAATATCAGTATAATGTGACTGAGTGGGCTATCAGGTCATGGTGCTGGCGGCCTGGTCTTCCACTATAAAGTCGCCATGAGTGCGCACTGTCACAAGTCGGTGCCCGTCCTGATATGCCCGTAGATATTGCCATGGCCTAAAACCCCAACAACCAACCAACAAATATATAGGATTCTCTACCTGTCTGTTTATTTGGTTGTATGTATGACTGTATGCATTTATGGTTGTGCAATTCTACAGCTATTATATGGTTGGATGGTTGTATGGTTGTGTGGTTGTATGGATGTAGCAATCTCCGCGCTAACATCACGATAATATCATCATTATCGCCACCATTATCACCACCACTAATATCATCACCACCACAAACATCATCACTACCACCACCATTATCATCACCACCACCAACACTACCATCAGTACCATCACCTGCACCACCGTCACCCAGCCGCCCACACAAACAACTCCTCTATCATATCCTATCCTATCCACTCATCATTTCCTCCCAACTCTAGTTGTGTGTGATTGGTGGGCAGGCGGTGTAACAAGTCGATGTTAAATGACATGCAATCTCCAATGCCCAAATATGTGTTGTTTTCGCCAACTGTGACGTGATACCTGCCAGCAGTCTAACTACTATCGGTGGATCCCTGAAGCCAACAGATAATATCACCTAATCCATAGCCATGCCATCCCCATTCTGTGGCTGCCTTGCAATCCATAATTACCTGCAAGATTAGCCACTTTAGTTTGAAGAGTCCGTTCTATTTGGACAGTCATCTGGATAGGTGAACACAGCGACAACAATGAAAACCACAAAAAGCCAAGAATGTCATATTATAACCAGACATTTAACTTCTCATTCCTACATGTACTTTCCATCCGAAATATCAGGGGGATATATATGTAGGAAAGAGAACCACCCAACCCGTTAAAAAATAACTTGCAAAAATGACTTTCTAATAACATTGTAATAGACAGAAGTGCTTCTCTAATACAGATGTCTTTTCTTCTTAATCTATTACTTTTCGCTTATTCGGATAAGTGGTATCACAACACTTAGTGACCTTAGATGTTGCTAGGATGTAAAACAACAACAAACAAACAACAATTAGTGTGGGAATGGAAGTACTGAGTCAAAAGCCCCACTGTAAATTAGGGTTATCGCTACATATAATTACTGTAAATTAGGTGTATCTCTACATGTATTTACAGTGAAATACCGTTATCATTACATATATTTACTGTCAATTAAGGTTACCGTACATATATTTACGTAAATTAGGGTTATATCTCTACATATGTTTACTGTAAATTAGTGTTATCCCCACATGTATTTACTTCAATTAGGATTATATCTAACATGCCTTCATTCTAAATTAGGGTTAGCTCTACGCGTATTTGCTGTAAATTAGCGTTATCTAAAACATATATGTACAGAAAACTAATGGTATATTTACATATATTTACCATAATTAAGATTACCTCTACAGATCCGTATATACTCGTGACTTTATGTCCTTATTCAAAGTTTGGTCCCTTTCATCAGCATAGCCTGGAGACCTGTATTAAACCACAGGTGATTGGAACCGTTTCTTTCTTCTGTTTCCCCCAATTTCTTCCAATCTTTTCTTAATTCTTAAAAAAAAAAAAAAAAAAAATTAATTTTTAATTTTTATTTTTTTACAAATTTCGTTAGAATATACCTGATGGCCAGACTGTGGGATGGCATTATTTGGAGGGGTGCGTGTGCGCGTGGGGCGGTAGGGAGGGTGACTGTGGTGCAGATAGCAAAGCCCTCATAGGGACCCTCCGCTGCCGCCGCCGGTACCCAGCACTCTGGCTAACAACCCAGGAGGGCCATAAGTTGAAATAACGAGGCCCCATACACATCATATTCGTGTACACATATATCTGTGAGTTTATTGCGCCTCGGTGATGCTGATGTTTCATGTCTGCCAACTGTTCCCACTGCATGCTCCCGGGGCTCTCCTCCCTGTAATGTGTGTGTGTGTATTGCGCATGGAGGTGGCACTTCACTAATAAATCACATATCGAAATCACTAAATTATACCCCATGTGAAAATTGATCAAAATTTGGGTAATGCATTGAAAATGAACCCGATTTTATTAAGCCGTTAAGGCCCTGTCACACGATGCCGTATTGTGTCAGTGTATGCCGACATATGCTGTCATACGGCAGAATTTTGAACATGTTTAAAAGTATGACTTATGCCAAGTTTACCCCTAATTTATCTCAGCGTACACCAGTGGGCTTTAACGAATACTACTTATGCCAAACATACCCATAACGTACCCATAACTTGTCTCAGCATACACCATCGTACACCAGCATACACTAGTGAGCACCAGCATACACCACCGTGTTGGCGCTAAATCACATACATCAGCATATGCTGATGCAATATGGCATAGTTGGACACGCCCTTAAACAGTTGAGAGGGATCCATGAGGTCTTATGGAAAGCCTCCTTGTAATTTGGTGTCTTTCTTCTAAGGCAAGCAGTATACTGAATGGGGATTATTTAAAAGACAGGGATCTTCAGCATTCACACGTTAGATTAAACCATAAGGTCATTGTTTAAATTAGTTGATGGACTAATGTGGGTAACAGTGGGTTTGAAGGATAATTGTGACATATTGGTATCAAGGAAATATTGTCTTCTAATAGGAGTTTTACCGACTCCTAACATCACCTTTTATCATATCAGTTTGACCTACTCCTAATAGGACGGGTACCGAAGTGTACCCTTATTGATAGTGCTGCTCGACTTGGATACCGATCAACGGGCACCATGATTTGATATCTCACTCAGACACATTTTCAAATACTTAGCAAACCAGTCCTTACCTTATTCTAATAATACCAAGCGCTATTGATTTCATACCTTATTGATTTCCACAATCTCTCGTTTTATTTCGACTAGATACCGTCCTGATATGTTGCTAGGACGCTAAAACCCCCTCCCCTCCAAACAAATAAAAAACGACAAACACAGTTGACAGCCACTACGCCAATTTCGGTTTTGGTTTCTTCTCATGAAACATAGATAATTTCTGCCAAACTGTTTTTAAAAAATCTGTTGTTGTTCATAGGGGGGGGGGGGGTGGTGGCTGGAGGTTGCACATGAAACAATAATCACCAACACAGCGTGTGGGCAATGCTATTACTAACCTATAAAATAAATAATCCCATCCGAATTGTAATTATGCTGAGCTGTAACTAAGCTGACGATCAAAGAAGACAGTGGTTGGCAAACACACAGCCGACCTAAATCGGCTTAACTTATTTTCCCTCCTGCGTTATCAACCAATCAGAAAAGCGGAATGCGCGCCGACTCGATTGTGTGGCCTCCCGTCGACAAATTCCAATAAGTCAGTTCCTGTCAGGCAGGGCTACGTCATCTCTTGCCTGTTTAGTTAGAGGCCCGAATCAAGGTCTCAGCAGTGGGTTGGTTCTTGGAGTTTTACATCCTGGCAACATCTAAGGTGATATCAGGACGGGTACCGACTTGTGACAGTGCATACTCATGGTGACTTTATAGTTCTGCCCCACTTGGAAATCAGGCCACTGCACCATGACCCGATATCCCACCCTCAAACCAGTCCTTACCCTATCCTATTAATGCTATCATTGGTTTGACTCGACCGGGAACCAAACTCTCGACCTTCCGCACGCGAGGCCCGCGCTCTACCGATTCGGCTACCATGCCTGGTAGGAGTCAGAGTCAGTGGAGGAAGATTAAGTTTGGTGCATAGTTCCTATGCACTCCTGTGCCGTCCTATGCATCTTTCTTCGATACTTGCTGTGATACTTGGTCAATTGGCATGGCAGTTAAAGGTGGCTGCTATCCGAGTTGTGCAAATGATATAGGGCTTTAAAAATGTCTACTTGTTTCCGGTTACTGCACAGTGGTTTGGCTTTAGGCTAAAAGCTTTTATTTAAAGTTTCTTGTGTATATGTTTTTTTTTTAAAACCGTATGTCATTAGTGGGAAGTTTAATCATTTAGAGATGTAATATTATATCTATACACGTAGATATATATGCCTATGTTCTACAATGTCTATATCAGAAACAATGCTAGTTAATAATACTATTTACTAAAAGAAGGCAGAATCTCACTGGTTTTAATTTTTGTTTTAAATAGCGTGATATTATTTAAAATGCTGTAAAATATAAGACACTTCAATTCCGAATTGCCTACTGGGATATTTCTGTTTAAAACTACAAGCATTAAGAGACGGCGCATTTAAAAATTAATCTTTGCGTAGATTTCACTTATATCTCGTTCTGCTGAGTTTCTTGTTTTGTCTGTGAATTGCAAATATTCGGAGACAGACTGTTATTAGGTTCCCCGTCTGTGACACTTATATATCGTGATATATGTTTATGGTTTTATTTTTAATTTAAAAATCTTTATTTAGTAAGCGATTTCCATTTGGCTACGTCGGAATCCTGCTCTTCGGGCCTTGCAACGTTAAGGATTTTTACATAATTGGGATCGCTGTGCGAAATAGCACACATATATATATATATATATATATATATATATATATATATGTATATATATATATATATATAACATACATATATCTATATATATAACTTCCTCGGTATACAAAAGAACATAGGAGAGAGAGTAAGTTTGGTTTGTATTTAATAACTGGCTCAGGGATTAATAGCCCTAGCCCTAAAAAGAAAAATGTCCTCCAGTGTGTGATGTGAGGGGGGCACCCACCCGGCTATATACCCGACAGCTGGGAGGGGAGGTGGTGCTCCACCAATGCGCATGAGGAAATATAGGATCTACATGTTACCCTTGTATTTATACTCTCATAATGCATTATACATCACACAGACACACACACACACATATATATAAATATATATATATATATATATATATATATATATATAGATGTTACCAGGATGGAAAACTCCAACAACCAACCAACAACCATTAGGAGTAGAAGACTGGCCGTCCCATGTTCCACCAAAAATAACCCGTTTTACATCGTTTTTTTAGGAAAAGTGCAACCAGCATCAGGTTTGTTTTTGGACAAGGTATTCAAAGGAATTGTATATATCTGTCTATTTGCGCTTAACTACACAAATACTCTAAATTATCAAGTGATTGCTGAAGGCACCTACAAGGTCAACCATAAAGTTTCTGTTTAACCAGAACAGATTAACTGAGTTGTCTGGGCTCCTTCCTTTAAAAAAAAAAAGAAGTTACATTAGGAAAACATCAGAACACGTCGACAACGGACACAGCAATGACAAATGATGTTGTTAACTGAGTACAAAATAATAAATCCACATCCCGGCCCGCCAGCACGTATGAACTGGTTCAGGCCCTTAACCATCATGAACAAACCATCAACACACCAAACATCCTACATAACTATCCACCTGTTTAAACACATTGAACATTATATAAAACAGACAGAATATCTTGTCAGCAATAAACTTACCATGTTTTATAAGAGGAAAAATGTAACCCTCAATGATTCTTTGAGTCGCCCCAAGTATACACTTTCTACTTGGTGGTGCTCCCCATTTTTACATGAACTACAGTGACTGGTGCTGTACATTATACAGCAGGAGCCACTCCCTAATTCTACAGGAGCAGTGCTGTAACTAATACAACACTTATCAAACTTAGATTATATAGACTGTCAATTCCAATAGTAAGATGGCCAGAAGACCAGTGCTCCGGTGCTGACAAATGTCATATTGAGATGACTAAATATTTTACCCAAAGAAAACTAGGTAAGGAGGTGCTGGACGGGGGCGCTGAATCGGTAAGAGCACAGGCTTCCCTTGGGGAAGGTCGGGAGTTTGAATCCTGGCCGAGTAAAACCGATGATTTACAAAGTTGATACTTGTCGCTAACAAGCCTGGTGCGTGGCGTTACTAGGATACCGCAAGGACACGTTACTTCAGTATCAGTATCACTATCATAGTATCAGTTAGTTTAGTACTAGGATAATGTGACTGAGTGTGGGGAATTAGGCCGTTGGGCCACTGGCCTGGTCTCCCACGGGGCAGCACTATAAAGTTGCCATGAGGGCGCATTGTCACGAATCGGTGCCAGTCCTGATATGATCTTAGATGCTGTCAGGGTGCTAAATCCCAACAAACAAACTGTATCAAACTAGTTTGGCAGTCCACTTAAAATATCACATTCATATATAAAGAAAACCAGACGGGATGGCCGAATGGCTTAGAGCATCCGTCTCCCGTGTTGGTAGACATATGTGATCGAGGATTTGGACCTGGTCGAGTCAAACCACTGACTTAAAAATTAATACTTGTGGATTCCCAGCCAGGCACTCAGCATTATTATGATAGGGCAAGGACTGCTTGGCTTGGTGTCAGGATAATGTGACTGAGTAGAATATCAGGTCATTGTGCTGCCGGCATGGTCCCAAGTGGGCAGCACTATAAAGTCGCCATGAGTGCGCACTGTTACAAGTGAGTACCCATCCTGATATTACCTTAGATGTTGCTAGGACGTAAAACAACAACAAACAAACGAACATATATATAAAGAGAGCTTTAAAAAAAACACTCTACGTAGTGTTTTATTTAGTGCATTTCTGAACGGAAAATTAATGACAACACCCGCCCCTTCCCCCTGTCTTCCCATGTACTGCAAGCTGATGATGATCACTGCGAAATAGCCTAGCTTTTTATTTGTTTTGTTTGAACTAGGATGACGACCGCCTCCTCTGCCCGGGGAATATCCGGAAACTTGGTTTAACTATAGACAGATACACCCATGCATGGGATTGGTCACCAAGTGCATAAGAATGGTTTGGTGGCTGCGGTTTTTGTGGGCTTTCTTTTTTTAATAGAAGTTATGACTTTGCTAGTAAATCTTCTAAAATTGCGTCTACATATACAAATGCCTCCTTGTTCTCAACATGCATATATTTTGACCTGAGGGGGTGGAGTGGAGGTGGGATGTGGGTGGGGTGTGGGTGGGGTGAGAGAGTGGGTGGGTGGGGTGAGGGTCGGTTGTAGGTGGGGTGAGGGTGCGTGGGGTGAGGATATTATATAATAGAGACTCTACATATCACTGAGGCTTATGGGGCGGGGGAGTTGAGGAGGGGAGAGGAGAGAGGGGAACAAGAGAGGAGAGGAGAGGAGAGGGGAGGGGCGGGGGAAAGGGCGATATGGAGAGGGAGTAGGGGGAGGAGGAGAGCAGGGAAGGGAAGGGGGCAAACCGTAGACGAGGGCACGAGAGAGGAGGAGGAAGGAGGACAGGGGGAGAGGAGAGGGCAGGAGAGAGGGCGGATGAGAGCAGAGATAAGGTATATGGGGACTGGAGATGTGATGGGGAGAGTGAGGGGCTGGTGGAGAGGGGGTGAGGAGTAGGGAGCGGGCCGCGAGGGGGTCAGGAGATGGCGGGGAGAAATGGGTACACACAAACTAAATTCGGCAACCTTTACGATCCTTCTTGATCGTAATTGACTTTCCATTGGAAATGAAGTTTCCGCCATGTCGTCCGGTCACGTGACCCGGATCCCACGTTGGACCCAGTGTCGGTGTCAACTATACGACAGGTTGCTTGGCAATGGCTGATATAGTCATTGACTTTTCATTCCCCACCTCCGTCTCTTTCCCTCCCCCTCCCTGTTGCTCCTATTACTCCACCCTCTCTCCAACCTCTCCCTATCCCAACCCCCTCCCCATCCCCGATAGCTCCTCCCCCACCCTCAGCCTATTATTCCACAGAAGCCAGCAGGCATAGGGCCACCCACCCTCATGGAATATATATACACTGTCAGGCCCCCCCCCCCCGCCCCCCCCCCCCACTGACTGCTCTGGGAGACAGCCCCATTAGAACACACAGTCCCAGTTTGACACCACGCCCGTATTGTGACACCGAATGTGACACATAATCTCAGCGGTTGCTTGTTGGAGTATTACGTCCTGGCAACATCTACGGTCATATCAGGTTTGGGATAGCGACAGTGTGATGTATAATGCTACCGCTGTGACAAAGACATGATGTGGGGACTACATTCTTGACATTGCACTAACTACTACTGTGACACATTAACAGGTTGGTGTCACACATGATCTTTATAGTCACGTCAAGCTGGTGTGGTACCAACTTCTTTACATGACAGCAAGTACCACGGTGACACTTTCATAGATCAGTGTCACACATGATGAATATTGTCATGTAGATCTGGTGTAGAACAAATGTCATTTCTGTCCACACAGCTCCACTGTGACACACCCATACAGCGACACTGTCACACATGTCCACCTCTGTCACATATATCCGCTTGTGACCGGCACTTCTTTTGTCATAATATGACAGAGTCACCTATGGACTATTATTACGCTGTTATGTTAGTACATACCTAGCCACACATATACATTACTGTCAAATCAATTTGCCCGACGACTATGAAATACGTGTATAACTGTAGTGTCACACATAACCACCACTGTCAGATAACCCCACTGTGACAGACACATAGCTACAGTACGACACATAGGTACAGTACGACACATAGCTACAGTACGACACTTGACATAGACCTGATGTAATACCCCTGTCACACTACGACGTAACGAGCCAATGTGAGCCTAACGTGGACAGTTTTCGTCATTACGTTGGGTTACGTCATGATGACGTCAGAATGACGTTAGAATGACGTCGAGCTACGTCACATTACGTCGTGTTACGTCGAGTTACGTCGAGGTTTTGGACATGTTCAAAAATTTTGACGTAGCTCGAACGTAAGGGTTTACGTTCGCCATACGTTCTGTTCACGTTCAGTGAACATTAATGACGTTAAACGGACGTTTTTCCAACGATGCTCACTATGTTCAACTACGTTCCACTATGTTGACCCACATTAAACTGAGTGAAAATGCCCACGTGGTGTAATGGGAACGTCAGGAGAACGTCGGGAGAACGTCGGGAGAACGTCGGGAGAACGTCAGGAGAACGTGCATTCAACGTACGTTCAACGTCTCATGACGTAGGTAACGTCATGTAGCGTTCTTCTGGTGGTGGAATAACGTTCATAACGTTCCGTCAGCGTAATGACATTGTCCTCTCTCGTTGAATGACGGTATCACTACGCTTTACCGACGTTACGCTCTCGTCCACTACGCTGCATCCACGTTCAACTTCTGCCCAAATTTGCATACTACGCCCAGAAGTTCAACGTTCTTCACGTTCTCCCTACGCTGACGTCATTACGTCGTAGTGTGACAGGGCCATAAGGCAATAAGTACCTACATGACACCCAGCCTCAATGTGACACACAAAGCTACAGTAGGACACTTTACACCTGTTGTAACATAGACCTACTGTCATATAGACCTGCTGTCACACACAGCCTCAATGTTACTCACACACATATCTACAGTAGCACACGGGGCCACTGCTGTTTAAACAGACCAGCTGTGATACAAAGGTCCTATGCCTGACATCTAGTTGCAGTACTAATTCCAGCCGTGCATTCTACCTGAGAAAATAATTGCTATTCTTAATTATTTCCTATTGGTGGTATGTCAGTCCGGTGAAGTACCTCCATCATTAAGTCTAGAACCGACGTCCTGCTTTATTTCCGTTATCTCAGCTCCTTACGGATTCTCAGCCATGTCTGCTAAAATAAGGTTGGTTGGTTGTTGGAGTTTTACGTCCTGGCAACATCTAAGGTCATATCAGGACATGCACCGACTTCTGACAGTGTGCAGTCGATTTTCTAGTGCTGGCCCACTGTGAAATCAGGCCGCTGGCACCATGACTCGATATCCCACTCAGTCCCATTATCCTGACACTTTTGTTAAAATATGAGAGTCAGTCGAAGCTCAACGGTATGGTCACGTGACCTAACCATGTATTCCTTACTTACTATGTATTCCGTATTTGAGGTATCTTAAAATGGAATGTCAAACTTAGAATGGGTTAGTTCAGCTGGAACCTACTAGTTTGCGAGTGATCGATATGTTCGGTAATATTGGACTCCGTATAGCTATTATTACTAGTCGTTCGATGTCACAGAAGGAAGGGACGGGCTAACATACAAGGGTTGTATATAATATATATATACATGGTATGCAGGTATTGCAATACCTCAGGGAGTTTGACGCCCTTGCCCTGCAGAGTTGTAAACCACTGCCTTATGGTACAGGTTCTTGACAGAACCGAAGGCTAAGGGAGCAAACCCTGAACAGAAAACCATGTCACTGTGGCAGCATCAAGGGCGGTTGATGTATGGAACTCCCAACATCTCCCGACCAGCCACTGCAGGGACAAATAGTTTTGCGCCTGTCTGGACATGTTCTTGCCAGTGTGAATCCTCTATTTGCTCCCGAAGAGAGTGCCGCTGGTAACTCGCAAAAGCCAGCAGCACTTCAACACTTTTTGCAGGCAGCTTTCATGAAATAATGAAAGCAGTCTTTGTTGCATCGCGACTGACATCAGGATGACTGATGATATATAAGGCGTACTCAAAAATACTTGAATTTTACTTTAAGTTATAGATGGAATTGCATAACCTTCCAAGTCTGTAATATGTCCTAACCTACATAACCCAATACGTCATCCTAAGCCAAAGCCGAATAGCTACAGCTTGACCACAGAGACTCTCAGACTATAATCTAGCCACAATACCTCCTACAGAATATATAATTTCAAGACATATTATTCTGACTTGTTATATTCAATCTTCGTAATTGTGTATAAATAAAGTTTTCTTTCCGCCGTTTCTGTCCTTCATTCTAATGATGTCCATAAAATAGGAAACTAGGATAACTTTCATCAATAATTAAATAGGATTCAATGTAATGATCTGGTTTTCAACCATAATATATCACAAAGCAGGGAATATTTCAGCACTTTGCAGCTACAATAAGCTACTCTCATTGTCTTTTAAAATCCCGGAAATGAACAATAATGACTTGTCTAATGAAAGAAAGTAAAGCAGATGTAAATAGTATTAATTAAATTAGCATTTAAAATAATGATCTATATGAGTACTGTAAGATAGCGTTCATTAAGGTTAATTCTACCAATTGAGTTTGATACAAATAGAAAAAGAAGAAAAAAGAAGAAGAGTGCTGTTACCCAACAGCATTGAGAGATAACAGGGTGTAAACTATATCTTGTCAGTGTCGTGGTTAGGGAAACTTTGTACTAATATACAGGGTGAATATGAACATATTCTGTTAGTGGAATTTGATGCAGTTAAATACTTTACTTCGGTGCAGATTTGATGACAAATATAATATGATGTTAGATGTGGTTTCCCTGTGTTAGTGTTAAAACTATATATACATATGAGCCTGTCTCAAAAGGTGCTAGCCCTTCGGTTTTTTGTCCATAGTAACGATTGACACAAAACAGCACAGAAACGGTTACACTGAAAACACAAGGACATTTGCTTCAAATCAATATGTATTCTATTGGGATTATGAAACACCATGTAAAAATCAAATCAGTTTATCCTGAGCAAATGGATAAGTAGATAATATGTTGATCGTTACTATGGACAAAATGTTGTCCCATATTGCTTAGCACCTTTTGAGACAGTCTCATATATATACGTACATATGAAGAGTTAAGGCACAAAGAACCCATTAACACCGATCCAAAAATTAAGATAAACATTGGAATCAATCCTTACAAAAATACTTTTTTGTTGTTACATTCCTATTCTTTTTTATTCATCGCTCTATAATCTTTACCTCTCAAGACAAGTGGAGTTAGTGAGAATTAATATAAGCTTCTTGTAAATATATGTTATTATAATTAAAATTGTGGATTGGCGCTTACAGGATTTTGCACCTGAACTCATCATATATACATATAGGTGTATCTATATGTATACGCTACGTTCAAATGTTGGTGTCTATATGTATAAACCCTACATTTAAATGCGGTGTCTACCAAGACCATCCCCAATTCTCCTACACTGACGCACCATCCGATTCTGATCTGAAGAGTCCTTTGTTCTCAAAACTGTCTTATATAAAAAACTCATTCTGCTTGTCCTTACAGTTGGCAATCAAGGTCATTGACACAAAAAAGATCAAGGAGGACTATGTGCGATCGAACTTACACCGAGAGGCGCGGATCATGTCCCAGCTACGACACCCCAACATCATACGCCTGTACGAGACGTTAAAGGTAGGCCCAGATAAAGCACGGAGCAGTCTCCAAAAGCAAAGAAAAAAACCCACCCCTCACCCAACTGAATAGCCACCATTTCATGGTCAGAAAAGACAGTTAGGGCCAAGCCGATTGAATAGTGTTAATGTTATTTAAAATCCTCTCATCTGGGGAAATTTTGGTTTCCATATATTTGGCCCAGTCTGGCAGTTTGGTGATGGTGAGGTTGAGAAGTGAGGTTGGGTTTGTCTGGAAATTCGGAAATTAAGCACAAGAACATGACCTACTCTAGGTTCAAGATTATTCCGGGTCTGTTGGATAATTATACTTAGCAATTACCCCCAATTGACAGCCATGTCCTAGTGCTTAAGATCTCGAGAAATTCTGGATATATAATATATATAATATATGTAATATATATAATATATATAATATATATAATATATATAATATATATAATATATAATAATAATATATATATAATATATATAATATATATAATATATATAGTATGTTTAATATGCATAATAGATATAATACATATAATATTATAATATATATCAATATAATATATATAATATATATAATATATATAATGTATATAATATATATAATGTATATAATATATATAATATATATAATATTTACTATATATATAACATATATATATAATATACAAAATATATATCATATATGCCATATATATCATTTATAATACATAGCAGTTATATAATATATAGCGTATACTATTATATATGCTATAATATATGTCTCAGAGCAATTCTGGGGACTTTTATTTCCACAAATATATTGCCAATTGTACGGTAATTGTATATGCAATTTTGCTATGAAAGAACAAATTAAAATGGTATGTGACACACACTGGTATAGCATAGCGGTAACATTCTGCTGTTTTTTTCCCTTTTTATATACATCCGAAAACAAGCCAAAATGACACTTATTATTCAATATTATTATTACAAAATATAATTTAAATAGCAGGCATAGTGATATTTTTCTTTTAAAAAAAAGATTATTGACAATTCTTCACTCATTATGTTTGGTAACTTTGAATTAATGGCTTTATATCGAGGTGACGGATTTGTTTATGACACGTTTATTTCTTATATCTAGGGGGAGAATCGTGTGACGAAAAAAGAGACGGTAGATATATATACTGTTTTTTGGCCTTAGTGTACAGTTAGGGGCCCATCCTTTTTTGGATATGTCCCAAATTTTACACTGTTGCAACAAAGGCCCCGTTTTGAGTGTGTGCCTTACCAGATAGTGCATCATTTTTTTGGGGTGACACTGTTTTCTGATGCCTTTCACAAGGTTGCCACGAATTTGATTTTTATGACATTTGCAACCGTTTTATTTGCAACTGTTTTCATTTGCAACTGTTTTATTGCATCCGTTTGACCCGCTACCTATTGCTTTATCAGATTAACACTCACTGTTGCCAGCCGGAAGTAGCACAAAGTGTTCAATCTGAAAGCTATGAATCCACTGAGATTCAATCCCTGCTGCCTCTATAATATGTATATATACCTGAGAGTGTGTGTTTCTGGTCACTTAGCTGTGTGTAATGCAATGATAGATGATAAAATCTGGTGTTGATGTAGATAATTATGATGTAGATGATGATGTAGATGATGATGACGTAGATGATGTGGCACAAGTAGAAGAAGATAGCAAGAAGGGCATGATGGATACGTTAACATGTGAAGGCTGTGAGAAGAATGGAAAAGGTAGAAATGCTAATCTGAAGAAGAAGGAAAACGAATCCTCCCTGCACAGAACTAGGCCTGGATCTTTGGTTTATAAATACCCACCGGTCCGATTCCTAATTCTCACCTACCCACTGCGGTGCGGGTATTAGCAGCGCACTTGGGTATATGACCCATGGGGACGGAGAGAGTAACACCCAAGATGCATGGTGTGTGGTATGATATGTGTGCAAATGTGTGTCTATATCGCCTATGGTGTCGAGGCACAACCCTAGGCGCTAATCTGACAACTGCGATAAGACCACAGCGCCCCCCCCCCTCCACCACCCCCCGAGAGCTGGTCTTATCGGCGCCATTATCAGCAGTGGATCCTGCTCCCCTGGCATGCCTGCCAAGCACTCCCCTGGAACTGCATCCAAATGTGGGGATCCAAAGCGAATTTTGGCAGTGTTGATCAATGAAGAGAATCTGTGGTTGAGAATAAACACACTTATGTACACAACAAAGAAAGAAACAAAATAAACAAGCATCCAAACCACCACATTATGTATATATGCACCCGATGAGACGAGAGGAGCCCTGCCGACGGAGCCAAAAGGTAAGTGGGTAGGTGCACCCTGTATGTGCTGAAAGAGTGACCAGAAACATTGCCGTCTGACCTAGCTTTGTGGATCATGTGTGGATCATGTGACGATGTGAATGCTTAGCCTTGTGGACAGTGTGTGATTTGTCGTCTTGTTGACTTGGTGAGGGATGTTGTCCCTTTGTTTGACTCAGTTCGCAGTGACATGGAGAAGAACTCAGCGACCGCAATGATCATGGGTGAAACGCTGTGAGTGGAAGCCATGAAGTAGCCATGTGGAAGCCATGTAGAAGCCATGTGGAAAGTCACGTGGAAGCCATGTGGAATCCACATGGGGGCCATATGGAAGCCATGAGGAAGTAATGTGGAAGTCATGTGGAATTCACGTGGACGTCATGTTGAATCCACATAGAACCCTCGTGTAAGCCATGGGTGATCCATGGGGGATCTATGGGGAAGCCATGTTGAAGTATTGTGGAAGTCATGTGGAATCCACATGGAAGCCATGTAGAAGCCGTGTGGAAGCCATGGGGAAGTCATAAGGAACCGATGTGGAAGCCATGGGGAAGGTTTGGGGAAGATATGTGGAAGCACCGTGGAAAGCCATGTGGAAAGCCATGTGAAAGCCATGTGTGAATCCAAAGGGAAGCCATGTGGAAGCCATGTGGACGTCATGGGGAAGCCATATTCAAGCGATATGTAGGCTTATCTCTTGGGGATTGCGGTACATATTCAGACATGCTGTCCTATTTGTGTTGTTGGTGTCGAACATCACATACCATCAGCCTATTTTTAGCTCTAGCTGTCCAATGGAGAAACCAGTTACATATATTGTATACTGCTAATTACACAACTTCAATAACTACGTTTTTGTACTGATACCTATCTGTAATAACTTATTCCTTGTGACTAGGATAATCTCCCATTAACATCCGTACCTCCCAAACCCGAATCATTAACACCTTCCACCTCACACTCGCACCCGTTCTTCTTGTCAATATTTAGGAAGGGACCCGTTCTTCTTCCCCCAATTTTTCATGAACCCGGATATAAGGCGGGTATTTTCAGACTATAACTAGATCCCCAGCGATCCCTTCCTCTTCTTGTTCTCGATCTAGCGAAATAACTAAAACAATCAATAAGTATCTGCACCGACCTTCCTCTCACCCCCACCACGCCAAACACACCCAGGCAAGGACGGACACCTCGAGGTTTGGAGGGTTAACTATTGGATTACTGACAGGTACATAGGATTAGGCATACCATTCACCAACCTGCAATCCACACGCCGTCCCTGACGCCCCAAACCCATATCCCCCAGTTTTCATACCCACATATCGATAACCATATACATACCGAACCCATAATGTAGGAGGAGTGAAATCTTTGATTTCTAGAAGGTACAAACTCTATCCATTATCTCCATCATCACACCACAACTAGCACGGCTCCAGCAACACCACCACCACCGCCACATTACCCCCCCCCCCTCTCACTTTACCATCCCACAGTCCATATCCGGTCCACCACTACCCCAATGTCCAGCCCTGGCATCTGCACCCCCTCCCAAGCCACACACCTCCACCAAACACATACACATACGCACATACACAGCTACGTAGGGAAAACGGATGCGGGTTGTTGTTATCGTCAGATTTCGTTGAAGTGTGAGGACGCGGTGCCGAGGTGATGGGTGCAGAGAGTGGAGGTGGCGACGCAGTCGGCCGCAGCACTTGCAGAGGGGAGCCGGAGGAGGGACGTGGGTGGGAGGAGGCAGGGATCTGGGGGGGGGGGGGCGGGGCAGGGAAGGAGGAAGGAGGAGGAGGAGGGCAGCGTGCTGCCGCCGTTGAGCAGAACGTAGATGGCGGGCGGACTCCAGCAGCAAAACCAGCCACCAGCACCAGCCCTGTGCATGCGTGGTGCACAGTACTCAGTGTGGGGCTGCAGCGGGAAGGGTGCGGGGTGGAGGGGTACCAGGAGAGGGAGGAGGAGGAGGGAGGGAGGGAGGAGGCAGTGTGGGTACCAGATCAATACTGAGCGCGGCATCACCGCCCCGTACCGCTCTCAACTTATACACTTGTACATGCCGGCTTGACCTGATTATAGACCGCTTATAGATGGATACTTGAGTTAGGGCCCTGCTGCCGCTCACTGACCCCTGTTCTCCGCCCGGCTATGCATGCGGCTAATCTGGCAATGCCGGACGGATGGATGGATGGAGCAATGGAGCACAGGACGGAGCGTGGTGGTTTTTTTTGTTGGTGTGTGGGAGTGAAGGAGGCCGGAAGGGATGTGTGTGGGGCGAGGGGGAGGTGCAGGGGGGACGGGGTGGAAGGGTAGGGGTAGGGGGGAAGCTGATGTTTAGGGAGAGGTCTGAGTACTGCGCCGCCACCATTCACCGCCCCGCACTTTGGTGTCCCGGGGCAGGATGGGGGATGGGGCGTGGCCGCGGGGAAGGACGGGGAGAGGGTGGGAGGGGGGGGGGGCGGTAGGATTCCTGTGTGGTTGCTCCATAGCTCAGCTAGCTTTTCGATGCACACCTTTTCTCCTCGGCAACTGCTTGCGTTGGAAGGAGATGGTGGGGGGAGGGGGGGTCAGGGTTAGAGAAGCATGCATGTGTAAAGCTGGTAATTTGCAATTAGAGTAGGTTCAGTACTTCATCATATATGATATTAAATATATATATATATATATTTGTATATATGCTTACAATGTACACTGTATGATTATAATATAAATATATATATATAAATAGAATATATGATATTTAATCATAAATACAATGTATGATATATAATATATATATATATATAAATAGAATATATGATATATAGTCATAAATACAATGTATAATATATGCCTAATAGTCATTGCCTGCTTTTTGGAATCATTAGAATAGTTGATATAATACCAAATGCAATACATAACCATACTGATTTCGTGATATCTATGGGTGGCACTGGGCTGTGTTACACAGTGGTTGTAGAAGTTTGGGTGGTGGCGGTGATGCTAGTGCTGGTGGTGGTGGCACAGTAGTGGTGGAAGAGGAGGAGGAGGGTAACACCCTGCTGGTAATGGCCGGCCTGATGCTGAGGGATGTGCAGGATGAGGAGACTGAGATGTTCCCCTGTTAGAATACAGTGACAAGATGTACGGCAAGGTAAACCTGTTATTATATCACAGTATGATGCGCATGCGCATGGTCAGTGGGCAGAGCTGTGTGGAGATGGGACTGGGTGGGTGGGTGGGTGGGGTCGAGGAGGGAGTGGCATTGGAGCTTTCCGGGTACAGGCGATGTGTACGGTGACCGGGGAAAGGAGGGGGGCGGTGGCGGGGAGGGGGGGGGGGAAGAGGGGGTGGCCCCCCGGCAGGTGTGACCGGGACGGCCGGGTGGGCCTGGCCGACGTTATACCGTTATGAATGGTCACGTTACCCATGCCACACCCTGCCTACAGATGGCACCATAGCATCCCGTAATGGTCCCACCGGGGGCGGCATCTTGTATACCGCCCATACATGTCATCTCCGCCTCCAACCCCATTCCTAGAAGCACCCCCTGGGCCACCTCTCACAAACACTACTCCCCTTTCCATATATATATTTGTATATATATATATATATATATATATTCTAAGTGTATATGTATGTGTGTATATATTATATAAGTGTGTATATATATATATATATATATATATATATATACACACTTACATGTTTATATATATATATATGAATATATGAACCAACGCGCTTCTGGTTATTTTTCCAACTGTTTATAGCAATATCCTCCTTATTTTGTCCAACTGTATATGGAGGTTATTATCTTCCTTCTAGTTCATGTGTATCAGTCATTTATATATATATATAAATATATATATATATGTAATATGTATTCTATATATATTTTTGGGGGGGAAAGAGGCAGAAGTAGTGAATTGATTCAATCGTAATTTCTAGCAAGAGCTTAGCTGGCCTTTGCATACATATGAAGACATTCCAAAAACGAATGGGGGAATTAACTCGTCGGGGTTAATACGGTGTAGAACCCGATGAGGGCGCCGCCAACAGTGTACACAAATAAACGTATGCTCGTGTATTTCTTATACATCATACATATATATATATGCATATATCTCAGAAACTCAGCCAATTCACCGTGAGGAGCGGATTTATTTGTTCCAAACCAATAGCATTGTGCGAAATTACATGTGAATATTCGCTCTTTTTTAAATGAAATGAAGGGACACACATTTTAGTTGCACTTGAGGGGAAGAGGTACATTTATTTCACCCTCCTCCATCCCCTGCACCCAAACCCCCAGAGTAAGGGGCCGTGGGGCAGTATCAATGGCCGCTGTGTTGGGATAAGACAAATAGGCTCCCTAGAATTTCTCCACATTTGCCTCCCCGTCGCCTCCACCACCACGGCCCCGCCCTGAACGAAATGTAGGAAGGTGGAGACGGTGGTGGTGGTGGGTGGGTGTCGGCGGTGGGGGGGGGGGGGGTTCGGTTGAGAAGGATGTCTAGTTTAAGTTGGTTGGCATCATTTCCGGTTGGTGGCACTAGTAGTAGTAATAGTAGTACAGTGCTGGTGGCATTTGGGGCGGGGTGCGCAACAGGAAGTGGTGTTGTTTGATTGGTTCTTGGAGTTTTACGTCCTGGTAACATCTAAGGTCCTATCAGTACGGGTACCGACTTGTGACAGTGCACAGTCATGGCGACTTTGTAGTGCTGCCCCACTGGGAAATCAGGTTGTCCAGCACCATGACCTGATATACCACTCAGTCACATTATCCTGACACCGAGCTAGCCAGTCCTTGCCCTATCGTAATAATGCTGAGCGCCTGGCTCTGAAGCGTTAAGTATAAATTTGTATAAATCATTGGTTTGACTCGACCGGCACTTGAACTCCCGACCTTCTGTACAGCACGGAAGGCCTGCGCTCTATCGATTCAGCCACCGCGTCCGGTACCGGAAGTACGGTATGTACACTGGTGGCGGTTGGGTGCGCATTTGGGCGCAGCAGTGCGTATTCCGGTTGGGTAGAGGGCATTGGGGCAGGATTATGGCGGTATTGTAGCGGGGTTGGGGGTTGCAGAGGGCAGGGGGTGGGGGATGCGGTAGGGGGGGAGGGGAGTGGGGTGTTGGTGACCATCGGTCGAGAAAACAGCACATGACTGTGTACGGTTATTGGCGGTCGTATCCCGATCATATAATGGTCTAATATCAATCCCTGTATTGCCACCCCCACCTCCACCCCACCCCTTCACCCACCAAACACACATACCTAAATACAACATTCTCAAACTGCCTCAGCGTGCGCTTATCCCTCCATCCCCCTCCCCCCCCCCAAAGAAACCTTTGCTCCCTTTTCATTTCCACCCTTCACCATCACCAGTCATCCTCACCTCATACCGTCCCAATCCCTCACCATCCCCGCTCTCGCCATCCCCACCTCTCTACATTCCCACTTCTCTCCATCACCACTTCTCACCATTCCTTTCTCTCACCATCCCCACCTCTCTACATTCCCACTTCTCACCATCCCCACATCACCATCCCCAGCTCTCACCATCACCACCTCACCATCACCACTTTTCATAGTCACCCCACCTCTATTATCAAACAGATTATACACTGATGAATGAAATACAACAATGATGAATGATACAACAAGAGGCACATTTTCGTATACTTCCAAAACCAAACTAACACAGTCCCCATCCTCACTTTCCCTGCTCCTTCATCCAAATCTACAAATCTGCTTTCTCGCCCTTGCACCTATCCAAACACAATACTCCTTCCCCTCCTCCCTCCCCTTTCCCCCTCCTCCCTCCTCCCTCCCTCTCCCCCTCCCCCCCTCCCTCGTCCCTCGTCCCTCGTCCCTCGTCCCCGTCCCTCCCCACTCCTCCCTCCGCCCACCTCCAACTTCCCACCACCCTCCTCCCTCCTCCCTCCTCCCTCCTCCCTCCTCCCTCCCCCATCCTCCCTCCTCCCTCCCCTCTCCCCTCCTCCCTCCCTCTCCCCATCCTCCCTCCTCCCTTCTCCCTCCTGCCTCCTCCCACGTCCCACCTCCCTCCTCCCTCCTCCCTCCTCCCACCTCCCACCACCCTCCTCCCTCCTCCCTTCCCACCACCCTCCACCACCTCCTCCCCCTCCCTCCTCCCTCCTCCTCCTCCCTACCTCTCCCTCCTCACCATCCTCCTCCTCCCTCCTCCCTCCTCCCTCCTCCCCCTCCCCTCCTCCCTCCTCCCTCCTCCCTCCTCCCTCCTCCCTCCTCCCTCCTCCCTCCTCCCTCCTCCTCCTCCCTCCCTCCCTCCTCCCTCCTCCCTCCTCCCTCCTCCCTCCTCCCTCCTCCCTCCTCCCTCCTCCCTCCCCCTCCTCCCTCCCCCCTCCTCCCTCTTCCCTCTCCGCCCCCTCCTCTCTCCAATACCCTCATAGCCTGCCTGCTGGCCCTCCACTGTCAGCCAACTCACTAACATTTAAACACAAAGTACGTAGTTGTGTTACCAGCTTATTCTCTCCTATCCAAAACACTAAAGTCCGATTATAATTTTATAGTGATCATGTGCCACTATCGCAAACAGCTAAAACAACGGCCGATATATATACACATATATATATGTATATATATATATATATGGATTCATACATAGAGGTTACCACACAAGGCTGGTGTCGCGGTGTATTTTTTAGTAGCATGTGCACTTCCGCTTGCATGGCTGTACCCTCGAGCTCGGCCTCGCTACGCAAATAGTACTAACTCATCGACTCATCCACTTATCTGCATGCGAGCACACTAATATGACATCATGATATTCAATTGTGATGAGAAATATTTATTCCGCTGCTATAGAATTAAGTAGCAGTGATTTGCGGCGGGAAGGAGCAGAGATTGCAAGTCGGTTCCTCTTCAGAGCTATATATTCTAGGTGCCTTTCTGTTCTGTTCGAGAAAGTAGCACAGAAAGTGGGCGATAATGAAGGGAGGGTGAATTGGGGTGGTGTGGTTTGGGGTGGGAGGGGTGGAGCAAGGTTACAGTGTGTGTGGGGTGGGCTGGGGGAGAGTAAAGTGAGAGTGGGTGGGGGTGGGCGGCGGGGGGTGGGGGGTGGGGGGTTGATGGAGGCGATTTGAAGTAAATGCAATTTGTATGTATTCATTCTCCACTAATTGTCTGTTAAAATATAGGGTGGTTGTGGTTTTACGTCCTAGAAACATCTACGGTCGCACTAAGACGCTTCTGGTAGTCTACACTCATGGTGCTTTCGTAGTGTTACCAGACTGTCATTGTCACTACAAGGTCAGTCATAGTATACCAGTCATTCGGAGTATTCTGGTAAGGAACCAACTAGTACGTCCCCACCCCCCACCATAGTAACTTTAACACAAGATCATACAATCATCCTATTGATGCATTGTGTGGGATATATTAAATGCACATAACATTGCTACCATGCTTAGAACACATAGACAACAATAACTATTTGAATTGCTACCAAAAAAACAAATAAGATTAATTATCACTACTGTAATGCATAAACTAAATATATGGTACCCAGTTTCAGAGAACGAACAGTGTATATATGCGTGTGTACACATACATGTATACTGTTATTTCTGTATTGGAAATTGGTTCAGGGTAACTTTTTCTTTTTTGTGTTTTAATTAATTTGATTCATATTGTCAGTACCATATTGTCTGTTGTCAGTGCCGTAGCACTGGTTCCCCCCCCCCCCCCCTAAATGTTACAGGTACAGAGGTATTTACAGAAATATTTTACCTGGGTTATCTAGTAAATTGAACTGTGAAGTAAATTCCGAAATTAAAGTGTACACACTCAATAAGGAATGAGTATTAGGTACTTTAAATCATGTTATATTTACATGAAAGGTTTTAGTTGTTGGTTTATGATTTGTAATTCAATACATACTATTACATTTAATTAGGTAGTTTTAATTGAATTCGATCAGTTACTCTCTTATATATTATGTTGTGTCGTATACAGTAGGAGTTGGGTGTTAATTGGGCTAGTTTGATGTGATTATAAGTGAATTAAGCGCCACAACTTGAGCAGCAAACCAACCCCCCCCCCCTTCCCCCATACTCCCTCTAGTCACCTCCCACATCCACCTAGGGTTCTGATCTGACGTCACCCTTCATCCGTGACCTCACGTGACGTGGTGACGTCAGACAGGTGATCGTGATGGTGACGTTTAAGCGTCCAGAACTGACGCAATGCACCTTCAGGAGGTGATATTACACTGGTCCTTCGGCCGCTATCATTAGCGCCTCCACAGCAGGAGAGTAGCACCGGTCATCTGTGCCTGGAGCTGGAGTAGCCAAGTGAGGAGGACGATGGGCATAATTAAGTAGCATTTACAGACGCACAACAATTCTGCTGTTAGTCATGTATGACAGGGGTTATATACATTTGGGGGTTTTCAAAGGAGGAGTGGTGGGGGTGGGGCGTGGGAGGTTGTTTGTTGTTTGTTGTTGTTTTACGTCCTAGCAACATCTAAGGTCATATCAGGACCGGGGGGGTTGGGAGGTAGTAGTGTAGGTGGGGGGGGGGGGGGGTACGTGTAGAATTAGCATCATTCACAAATAACATTCAGCTTACTAACAATAACAATAACTGAGTGCGCTTGCATGGTTGGCCTATTTTGGGGTCAATAGGCCAGTGAAGTGTTGGTGCAGTGGACCCCGCCTCCTTCGGAGTGCTGATGGTAGAGCGGGCCGTGTGCACGGCCTCGCGTCACCTGATTAGTACAGGTCAGTCTGGCACCGGCCCCCGGCACCTCAGCCACCTGCCAAGCAGGAAGCGGACCCCCACCACCACCACCACCACCACCACCACCGCCACCGCCCATCCACCCCTCCCTCCCACACACACACAGACAGACACTCACTCACTGCAACATACACACGTACATACAGACGGAATGGCCGAATGAGTTGAGCCACAGTGTGCCTTTTTCTTGGTAGATCGTGGGATTCAAACCCATGGGTGTTATACCCCTGTCACACTACGACGTAATGAGCCAACGTGAGCCTAACGTGGTGATATTTCGTCATTACGTTGATGTACGTTGGATTACGTTATGATGACGTCATAATGACGTTAGAGTGACGTCGAGCTACGTCACATTACGTCGTGTTACGTCGAGTTACGTCGAGGTTTTGGACATGTTCAAAAGTTTCGACGTAGGTCGAACGTAAGGGTTTACGTTCGCCGTACGTTCTGTTCACGTTCAGCGAACGTCAATGACGTTAAACGGGCGTTATTCCAAGGCTCCTCACTACGTTCAACTACGTTCCACCCCATTAAACCAAGTGCAAATGCCCACGGGGCATAATGGGAACGTCAGGACAACGTCAGGAGAACGTCAGGAGAACGTGCATTCAACGTACCTTCAACGTCTCATGACGTAGCTAACGTCACGTAACGTTCTTCTGACGATGGAATAACGTTCATAACGTTCCGTCAGCGTCATTACGTTGACCTCTCTCGTCGAACGACGGTATCACTACGCTTTACCGACGTTACTCTCTCGTCCACTACGCTGCATCCACGTTCAACTTGTGCCCAAATTTGCATACTACGCCGAGAAGTTCAACGTTCTTCACGTTCTCCCTACGTTGACGTCGTTACTTCGTAGTGTGACAGCCCCATTAAGCCTATTCGAGTCAAAGCAATGACCTAAAAATTTGGGCTTGTCGGTTCCTAGCCAGGTTCCAGGCATTATTAGGATATGGCAAGCAAAGACTGGTTGGCTCAGCATCAGGATAATGTGACTGAGTGGGATATTAGGTCATGGTGATGGTGGCCTGGTTTCCCAAGTGTGGTAGCACTATAAAGCTGCAATGAGGACGTACTGTCAAAAGTTGTTTCCCATCCTGATATGACCTTAGCTGTTGCCAGGCTGTAAATCTAAAATAAACAGAAAAATACATACCATGGACACCCCAGACATGGAACCCACAAGCCAACATCAGAACAACACGACTCCACTCTTCACACCCGTTGTTCAGGGCTAACTGAAGCATCTCTCCAAACCAGATAGTTCCCCCCCTTTCATCATTGCATCACCAGTACCGATAAGTTCTCCACTGTGTCCATGGGGAGAGGTGATACGATACACCCGACCCGCAGACACTAGTATTGTGGCAACAATTGTATACTAAAATCAGCAGGCGTGATCTTTTTACAAATGCAAATCAAGAAATACTTTTAATCTTCATGAGGCCAGCTTTGTTTGTTTGTTTGTTTGTGGTTTTACATCCTAGCAACAGGACGGGTACCGACTTGTAACACTCAACATGGCACACTTTATAATGCTGCCCCACTGGAAGATCAGGCCGCCAGCACCATGACCTGATATCCCACTGGGTCACATTATCCTGACACTGAGCCAACCAGTCTTTGTCCTATCCTAATAATGCCAAGCGCCAGGCTAGGAAGTGACAAGTATAAATTGTTATGTCATTGGTTTGACTCGACCAGGGTTCGAACCCACGATCTACCAACACGGGATACGGACGCTCTAACTCATTCGGCCAGCTGGACTATATATATATATATCACCATATCACCTCGTGTAGCTTTAACAAGTTATACCTTTGTATGTAAGATATTGATTTTCTGATCCTTTTCCACAAATTTGGCAGTGAATTTTGGGCTGTTTATATTCTGTTATGCGATCATTTGGCACACACTCTGTAATTGATTGTGAGTTTTGAAATGCTTCTCTATAAAAGTCAAGGTTAAATAACAATGACAGATAAATAAACACGTTTTTGCCATGACTATGACATTTGCTGCCAACACATTTGCTGACCAACACCAATCAATCAATCGGTCAATCAATTATACCCTCCCCCATACACGTTATATGGGAAACCTTTTCTCCACTCAGCGGCTTGCTCCTGCTTGCGATGGTGTGTAACCTTATGATGGTTACTGGTTGCAGAACTGCAACATTATAGAGAGGCTCTGATAAATCAGCCCAATCTTTGGTTGAAGATTAATCTTCAGTAAGGACGGTTGTAGAAGCTGGGGACATCTTTACAATGTTGTAACGGCGAAGCGTTGGGGGTGGCCCCGCATCTCTTCAGTCCAGCAATAGTTGAGCACTTGTATCCAGCAGACAGCAGCAAGGGTTTCGAGGAAGGGCAGGTAAAGATGGGTGCAGCGGTGGTTCCAGCGATGAGAACAATGTACAGGGCCCCATCCAAGCACACAACTCCCCTGGTCAGGGAGAGAGGTATGCCTGGGAGAAATAGAAAGGGTAGAGTCTAGGAAAGAGAAATGAGGAGAGTTGAGTCAACGGACCATATCTATTTGCTCTATGGTGACCAACCAGTGAGCTATAGACACGGACAGAGTAAGAGTAGAAAGTGAAATGCCGGCGGGCTCCCCCTCCTGGAACTCTTTTCAGACATATCAAGGAGGAGCAAGGCCAGCTGAGAGGAGATAGAGGGAGGTGTGGACGAAGTGCGGTCCAGATAGCAAGTGCACTCAGCAGTTAAACCTCATTCCCCATAACCTCAGGTGTTTTCAACTTTGCGGGTGGCTGTTATCTATATTCAAAATGGCAGACCAAAGACCTTGTTCTACCTTCCACCAGCTGGTTGGCTCAGTGTCAAGATAATGTGACTGATTCGGATAGCAGATCATGGTGCTGGCAGCTTAGTCTCCCAGTGGGGCAGCACTATAACGTAGCCATGAGTGTGCACTGTCACACGTCAGTACCCGTCATGATATAACCTTAGATATTGCCAGGACGTAAAACTCCAACAAGGAACCGACCAGCCAACCTTACACCTACCTGCATGCTTCTTCCATCTTCCATCCCTACTGTTCTAAAATAGTCCTCCCCCCACTTCCCACCCACACACCCACAAACTCACCCACACACACAAGTTCCACACAGATGTTCACGAAATACCGGGATGCTTAAAGGAAGTTTGCAAAGACGTACTTGTCTGTAAAACGGTATTGAAGTCTAAGCTCAGTGCAAAGACTGTTTGTGTTGGACGCTGGACGCTCTGCCCCCCCCCCCCCCACCACCACCGGTCATTGCCAAGACACACTCCACTGTGATCTGGACCAAATTTATTTCATAATTTTTTTTTTTACCAGCCATCTACCGGTACTGACAAGTAGTTCTGGTGATATCGCTCTGCAGTGAGACGGGGGTAAGGTAAACATGAAAAAACAGACCTATCCCATTAATGCCGAGCGCCCGGCTAGGAAGCAACATGTACCAATTTGATAAGTTGTTGGTTTGACTCGACCGAGAACCGAACTCCCGACATTTCACCTTAGATGTTGCTAGGACGTAAAACAACAACAACACAAGAAAACAAACAAACCCGACGTTCATTTCATGAAACTTAGCATATTGCTTATAATATTGCCTCTCTGCCTTAGCCTCTTTTGTTTGAGTATAAGCCTAATAAAGCTTCAACCTGATTGGTTGAAATAGGACGCGGACGGCTGCGTTTCGTTGGTAGCACTGCCACCACGGGAAGGTGGCTGCATTAAGTGCATCCGTCCTGCTGACGGAAGCGGGCAGACAAGATAAGTGTCACCGTCAGGCATGGATATTTGGATGAGTTGGCACGCAGGGACTGTCCCCGCAGCTACCGGCCATACAGATAGCTGGTCGCGATAACCCGGCACCCCTCCTTCCCTGCACGCCCCCCCCCCCCCATATAGGCCATATAGCGCACACGTCACCATCTATATACACCAGACGGGATGGGCGAATGAGTTGAGCGTCAGTCTCCCGTTTTGGTAGATCGCGGGATTCGAACTCACCAACACCAATGCGCAATATAAACTGAGATGTTGCTAGGGTGTAGAACTCCAACACCCAGCCACCCTCGATTTCGAACCCTGGTCAAGTCAAACCAATGACTTTAACAATTGATACTTGTCACTTCATAGCCAGGCGCTCGGCATTATTAGGACAGGGAAAGGACTGGTTGGCTCAGTGTCAGGATAATGTGACTAAAGTGGGATTTTAAGGTCATGCTGCTGGCAGCCTGGTCTCCCAGTGGGGCAGCACTATAAACTTGCCATGAGTGTACACTCTCCCAAGTCAGTTGCCGTCCTGATATGACCTTAGATGTTGCTAGGATGTAAAACTCAACAACCAAACGCCCCTTAACACCAAGATCACCACCACTTACACCAACACCACCGACGAAAAACATGAACCTTATCACGACTACCGCCAACACCACTAACACCAACACCACCAACAACACCACCACCACCATGTATACACCCTCTTCCTGACTCACACCTTCATCCGTAAACCAGGTTCACCTTACATCCAGACTTCCACCCAAAGTAACATCTACGATAGTCACATCCCTGCATACATATATAATAGCATGTACTAACACTCACACCTGAACACACACCTGCACAAACACCTGCGATAACCACCACATTAACTGCGCCACAAGTCACACGGCCCCTCACAGCACCCACACTCACAGCTAGCCACAGTCACATCCGTGCATACATAGGTAATAGCATGTACTAACAATCACACCTGAACAAACACCTGCACCAACACCTGCGCTAACCGCCACATTAACTGCGCCACAAGTCACACGGCCCTTCACAACACCCGCACTCACATCCACATGATGCGTCCCCCTGGGGATATGTGAGAATGGTTTGTTTTTACTTTTAGTCACACCTAATTCCCCACCACCGGAACTCCACCCCCCCCCTCCCATGTCCCCCCTCCCTGCCTACCTCACAACCACCAGACGTCCTAGTTATATTTGATAACTTGGACTTTTGGCAAGGAAGTGGGGTTAGCCCGAAGGGCTTCCTCCCTTTCTCCCACACACCGCCACACACCACCAGACACCACCACACACATCTCCATACACACCACCATACATACCCCACACCACACACCACCATGCCCATCACACACACCATACATACAGACCTCACACAGCAACAGCGACATACCACCACACAACACCACAGACAAGCCTTACACACCACCGTACATACCACCACACACATAGACACACATATACACCACCACACACATCACACACCGCACACACAACACACCACCACCGCACATGACCACCCCACCACACTCTACCACACACATCACACATCATGCACATCATGCACATCGCATACCTCACACACATCACACACATCACACACATCACACACATCACACACATCACACACATCACACACATCACACACATCACACACATCACACACATCACACACATCACACACATCACACACATCACACACATCACACTTCACACACATCACACACATTACACACATCGCACGCACCGCACACATTGCACACATTACGCACATCACATTCACCACAAACATTACACACATCACACACGTCACACATCACACCGCAACAGCCAGACACCGCCAGACACCACCGTACACTAACAGTAGTAAGACACAAACCACCACCACACATCCCACACATACCACCACCACACACATAACACGCACCTGAGGGCCACACACCACCCACGACCACATACACACCACACCCCACCACAACCACAACACACACCACACCACACACCACCACCACACACCACCACCACACACCACCACACACCACCACCACACACCACTACCACACACCACAACACACCACCACACACTTCACACACCCCACTCCACACCCCCCGCCCCACCCCCACGTTCACCCCGACCCCTACCCCCGACTATGCCACATAGGCCATCCTTCAGTAATAACAGACACCAGTGATCTATCAAACGGGGTCCCAGCCTCCCCCACCCCGCTGCACCATGTCCCTCCTAATCACATCACCTCCAGACCCCCCCCCCTCACCCACCCCACCCCACCCCACCCCACCCCCTTCGGTTGCGGCTTGTCGCGGCTTGCTCATCCCGGCCCCGTCATGACCCAAACCCCGGGTTTGCTCGGGCGGGCACCGAAGGAACCCTAGGAGGAGTTGTGACAGCGAGCGCCCGACGCTATGTAAGCGCCGTCATGCCTGGCCGACCAGCGTTGTGATGGTGTGTCGGGATGTCAGTCAGGAACACCGAGCATGAATCATATTTGTGGAAGGGGTCCCGAACTGTAACTGTGTTGGAGGGGAGTGATTGGTTGCTGGAGTATAAGCAGGATGCCATGTATCACTTACCTGCTGTCCTCCTAATGAGTCCCGGTAGCACTTACCTGCAGTCCTTCTAATACAGTAATAGCAATATGTCCCGATGTGTCTCATGGACAAATTAAAGTTGCATACAATGATGGTCGTTTTGGGATTGGGTCATTTTCTGAGATAAATATTTTAGGTTGATTGCTGTAATCTACCTTACTTTAGTTTAAAGTAACTTTGATATGAAATGGTTAACTTTTGAGATATTTGAAGTGCAAACATGTCAAATTAGTTTCGGCATGCATGCCAAAACTCTGCATCATAGGCTTCAGCAGTAAGAGGTATTGGGCGCATTTATAGAGCATCAGTCATGTAAATGAAGCACTATTTGATTTGGTGGTTTGTTTCTTGTTGTTTCATAGCCTATCAACAACTAAGTTCATAGCAAGATGGGTACCAACTTGTGACAGTGCTTGTGACAGTGCACACTCATGGCAACTTCATAGTGCAGCCCCACTTGAAAAGCAAGCCGCCAGCACCCAACATCCCACACAGTCACATTATCCCGATACTGTGGTGACCAGTCCTAATCCTACCCTGTTAATCCCACACACCAGACTAGGTACCGACAAATATCAATTGCGGAAGTCATTGCTTTGACTGGGCTGTGAATCGAATTCCTGTCCTTCCACTGAGGAAACCCTGCGATCTACCGATTCGGTCACCGCGTCCGGGAGCACCATTTCACCCCACGTGACTCGCGCTGACAGTCGGTTGCGATATTTTGACATGTATGTGTGGGTGTAGCCTGCGTGGTCTCCTCCAGGCGGTGATCAGTGCCAAGAGGACCACCCAGGTGTGCCCACCACCTACCTACCTACCCCACCACCTCACCCACTCACCCCTCACCCCTCACCCCTCTCCCCTCACCTCCACTCCCACCACCTCACCCAGCGAGATGGTGGCCACTGCCTGGTTTACTTTCCATTCTGTAGGATCCTCATACATATGACGTAAAGCACATAGGCACATAAGAGAGATCTATTCGGTAATAATAATAATACCAATGGGGATAATGAGTTTAATAATGGTATTAATACCTCATGATAGCTTTCCATATGAAGCCACCATACGCCTAATATTTCTCAAATGACCATACATGTTGCCGCGACGCAAAACTCAAATTAATTCATTCCACTCTTCCTTGGGCTATTCTAGTAATGCCGAGCGCCATGCTAGGTAGCGATAATTTGTATTTTGTTTTTTCTGGGTAAATATTTTATTCATCTGAATAGTATACATTTTTAATTCATTGGGTTCACACGGGCAGGGTTCGAACCCGCGTGTTCGGATCCCATGTCCTCCCAAAACGGGAGGTATAGACTGAAGCTGCGACCCGGTGTGTTTGGTTTCAGCTTCAGTCCTCCCTGAAGGACCAGCGAAACGCCGAATACCCAGGTTAATACATTGGTTCGCTGAAAATGGTGAAAGAATGTTATGCTAATATTCGAAGATCACTAATGTGGGTATTGTAGAAGATGAGAATTTGTGTTGTGAAGTTATCTGAAATGTGCTGATGTCGTTACTTTGATGGCCATGATCAAAGATGGCCATCGTGACAGTCGTGAGAGTTGTGATCACCGATGACGTTGTAACCATGGTGACTGTCATCCTTGGCGCATGTTGCTAGGACGTAAAACAACAACAAGCAAACCGATCCTTGGTGCAGGCCACGATGATGACGACGGGCACGGTTGTCACGACTGTCACGACAGCGCTGACAGTCATGTTAGTCGTCACGACAATCATGATGGTCACCACAGCTACAATGGTCGGGATGGTCACGACTGTCATGATGCGAATCTTGGATGTTCAAGTTATTGTTCCAATATGGTGTTTTTTAAATGACAGGGTGTAATCAATTAGGCTAGTTCTGAATATCCGCCAATTCTCTTAATGAAACATAGCTGGTTGGCTATTGTCCAACTACGGTCAAAGACCCTATAATACTAAGACAGCTCACTCCCTAGCTCTCCTATCGTAATGTAAATTTTGCAGTGCCACGTTGTGGTGGGTTTGATCCGCCCAGCTGCTGGTTGGTGTTTCACATGTAAACACATACAATTATATTATACATGACATAAGTAAGTATGAATAGACATCAATATGAAATTGCTATGAACAAATACACATCATCATCATCATCATCATCAGCATTGCCATCATCACACATCTTTCATATTCATATATACATTTATACATATAATATAACACCTGTTTAACCAAGAGAACAGCCAGCGCACCAAGTGGTGGGTTTGATCATTTTGATTATACAGTATAGGCTGAGTGAGCCGTCTTAGTAGTATAGGGTCTTTGCTACGATTTAGGTAGATGCTAGATCAGCTAGAAATGTATCTAAGATAATCAGAAGGTAGGATCGACAGCAAGTTCCATAATTCAGGAATAATAGCGAACCTCTCCAATATAAAACAAGAACTTATGGCACGTGGGGGCTATGTAAAAAGAAACCACAACCGTACACCTCTGTACAACAGAAATTTCTGGATATTTCTGTTTAAGGCTACATAATCTGATCAAGGCACTACATTTTTCTAAACCAAAACACCTATTTACCCCGGTGTAATCATAGATATCTACATTGATTAATGGTAAAGGCATTAACCATTTAGTGCTGCAGAGAAGGAATACTAGGCCAATTGAATGCACATTGACAGTGTTGAACTCTCTGTTATCAAGCATTTCAAATGTAAATGCCAAAATTAAGTTGCATGTTTTGACTATGAATATCTCCAAAGTTAAACTTTTAGTTTTAGAATAACAGTTATTTCAAGGTAAAGTGGAGGAGCTTATATAGATATTTATCTACATGATGATGATGATGATGAGGAGGAGGAGGAGGAGGATTATAATAATTATAATAAACCTAGAAGAGAAATTCAAAGGCGTCAGATTATGCAATTTTAATTCATCCTTTTTGAGCAAGAAAGGATGGGGGGCGGGGGGGGGGGAGGAAATACTTGGAGAAACGGGTTGATGGATGTGTCACATTTGGCTTATCCAGACACCGACACGAGAACACACTTAGTGAGAACCGCCCTTAGCGGTTTTAATAAGCATAATTCGCTGACTTCCGTCTAGTCTATATGTGACCGGTGTTTATGTAGGCTGCCTGCTCCAGGGACTTGTCGGTGAGGGCGCTGCCAGCTAGCCGCGAGCGCTTTCACGGAACACTGGGAGAACTATTAGGAATCCAGACATGACACTGATTACGGACATGTCCCGAGGGCCGAGAGTTGGGCGCTGAGGGGACAGGAAAGGTGGGGGTGGGGGTGGGGGGAGGAGGGAGCTGGAGGGGAGAGAGGAGGAGTAGGGTGAACCGGAGAGGACTAGGGGTGGGAGGGGGAGCGGGAGGGGGAGCGCGACTGGGAGAGGGCTATGGGAGAAGAGGGGAGGGGGAGACAGAGGGAGGGGGCTGGGGGAGGGGACCGGGAGGGGGAGAGGAGGGGAGCGGGAGGGGGAAGGGGAGAGGAGGGGAAGGGGGAGCGGGAGGGGGCCGGGGGAGAAGTGGAAGGGGAGGAGGAGTGGGAGTGGGGAGGAGGAGGCAGGGGTGGGGGTCTGGGGAGGGAGAACGGGGAGGAACACCCACAGGCCATCCCCTCTATCATCTCCATCCAACATGTATGTACACAGGTGGGCGATAATAACAATAATACTAATATGAAGCACACCCACGCAGGTATTCTTCTGGTGTGTCAAAGTACTGATGTGCAGAGCAAACCACACCAAGTCTATCGAGCTAGTTAATGGCTGCAAATTAGGATAATACATATCCAGTTGCATAATCTGGTTGGGGTGAGTTTCTGGCTTATTGAATTATGTACACAGTAAAACCTCTCTAAATCGAACGACCATGTGACCGACTTTAAATGGTCCATTTTGGGAGGTAGTCGGTTTAGGGTATTTTTCTCTCGTTACAATGGTATTGTAAGGGCGATTGTTTGGGACCCAAACAAAGCAATCGATATAGAGGAGTGGTCGATTTGTATTAGTGTTCGGTTTGAGAGGTTTCACTGTATATATTGATAATTACAATTGACTGTATTTCCATTGAAAGTAATTTTTGTGGTACAAGGTCAACCGAAGAGATACTTGAATTGAAAACATGCAACATTAATTTTGTTATGCTCATCCAACTGTTGGATATAGGTTTTAGCATCGGTAGGTTGTATCTATTAACGCGTCTTTGTATTCCTTCTAGACAGCAACCAATACTTAACACCTACACGAATATAAGTTGGAGATGTGGATTGAAAACTAGATAAGCAGGTTAAAAATAGAAAGATATCTTAATCAGACTATGGGTATATGATGGGATATGTTGCTATTGATGTATGTGTGTTGTGCATTCAAGTTGCATAGTTCTGGGTTTTTGCCATTTTCTAATATAAAATTAATATATTACCTTGATCGGTATATTCTATTATACTTCACTTTGAAGTAAGTTATCTCTTAAAGGGCACTGGTATGTTACCAAGGCAGCAGCCGTGTGTGCCATGGTACCAAACTACCACCAACCAATATACGATGTGGTAGCCAGCACACACGATGTGGTGAAACTGGAGCAGCCTGCGATGCACCCAACATGAATGTGGTATATCGCCTTCTTTACCTGGCGATATTGTACCGTCTGTGTATAAGGCATTCTTGTAGTATGTAACCCCAACCACATGACAGCCAAGCAGTACCGAACTTGTGTCAGTCTCCCATACAATATCATCCCAGTTACCAAGCCTTTACATCGGGCACTATTTTCCGTCCTGATATGACCTTAGATATTGCTAGGACGTCAAACAATAACAAACGAACTGGAGTGGCACAGAAATGAAGGTGGTTCCCCGGGTGTATCACACACTGACGTGATACTGCACGTGTATCACACACTACCGTGATACCCCATCTGTATCAGTATCACACATTGATGTGATACCATGTCTGAATCATACATTGATGTGACACCCCACCTGCATCACTCACATGATACCCTGCCTGACTCACACACTGACGGTATCAGTGGTGATGCCCCACCTGTGTCATACCTTGATGTGACACCCCATCTGTATCACACACTCATGTGATGCCCCACCTGTATCATACATTGATGTGACACCCAACTTGTCTGTCATCATCATCATCATGCTGTCGGTCGCAATGCGACAAAGACTGCTTTTATTTCTTAACCGCCGCTGTTCTGTGCGGTTGTGCATTTCATAAAAGCTGCTTGCAAAGTGTTGAAGTGCTGCTGGCTTTTGCAAGTTACTAGCAGCACTCTCTTGGGGAGCAAATAGAGGTTTCAGACAATAGGGTATGCGGGTAATGCAGTACCTATCTGCTAAAATACCTCAGGGTGTTTGACGCCCCTGCCTTGCAAAGTTATAAACCACTGCCTTGTGGTATAGGTTCTTGATAGAATCAACGGCTAAGGGAGCAAACCCTAACAGAAAACCATGCTTCCGTGGCAGCATTAAGGGCAGTGATGAAGGGAACTCCCAACATCTCCCGGCCAGCTACTGCAGGGACAAATAGTTTGCGCCTGTCTTGACCCACTTGTCTGACACACGGATGTAACACCGCATCTGGATCACACACTGACGTGATACCCTGCCTGTCTCACACACTGACGTGATGCCCCACCTTTATCATACATTGATGTGACACCGTTCCTGAATCCCACTTTGATGTGCGCCCATCCCCCACCCCCCATATACATCAGAGAGCGATGTGCGACCCAGCCTAAGCCATGTTGTACATTGCATTCATGGTGTACCCTTATTGCGCCCCGTATCCCCCACGCTATCACTGTCACCATGGATACGCGCTGTGCTGCACTGCGTTCTGCTGCGCTGCGCTGTGCTGTTTAGGGCTGTGCTGCGCTGTTTATGGCTGTGGTGCGATGTGCTGTGCGACACTGCCCTGGCAGGGTTGTGCAGGGCTTGCACAGCTGTGCTCGGTTATGTAGGGCTGGACTGGGCTTTACTGGACTTGCAGGTGTGTGCTGTGCTGTGCTGGGTACTGGTTGACGGGCGCTGCCCTCACTTCGCCCGGGGACCTCTGCTCCAGATGCCGGCAATGGCCACCTTGCATGCTGCGCTTCGCCCGATGCTAACATTGCATATTATAGTCCCGTTTGTTGGGTGTGAGGAGGGGGGGGGGGGGAGATCCAGGCTTCTGGCTGCAGTTTCTGCCTGCCTGTCCAACGCCAGAAGGCAAAACGCCCACCAAACTAGGTCAGGGTCTTCCTGTTACTAAAATCTCATCGGTGTTTCCGGTCAAGTGGACCTGCAATGAAATAATTGTGTGGATACGTTAAAAAATGCGATTTAATTGTTTTTTTATTAATTGCATGAAAACATCCATTTGAGTTTCTCGGATGCATGGCTTATATAGGCGTTGTATATATCTATATATATATATATATATATATATATATATATATATGATACATTCATATAGCAGTTAAGATAATGATAACAATGGGTATTATAATGATGCGGTGGGTAAGGAACCTAAATAAATACAGTAATATTTTGACATGCTAGTTGGGTGAATAGTTCATTATAGATGCCCTTCCTTCGTGGGCCAGCAAAGTTGTAAATCACAATCAGCGTGACGGCAATTAATTGCGGCAGTGCAATTAACCCCTGCCACGCGCAGCCATGACTGAACCCCGCGCGCAGTGTCAGCAGAACGCGCGGTCAGTGACACTATCTCACTAACCATGTGAAGACGGGCTGAATTTGCGTGGTCAATTTGCGCGGTTGGCGGAGGTTCGGTTTTTTTTTATGGGGTTGTACGTCCGAGCAACATCCGTAGTCATATCAGGACGGGTTTTGACTTGGTTGGTTGGGTGTTTGGAGTTTTACGTACAGGCAACATCTAAGGTTATATCAGGACGGGGTTCTGACTTGCGACAGGGATTTATAGTGCTGCCCCACTGGGAGATCGGGCCACTGGCACCCTGACCCTGGCGCCTTATGCTGATACTGAGCTAACCAGTCATTGCCCTATCCTACTTGTTTGTTGCATGTTGGGGTTTTACATCCTAGGAACATCGACGGTCATATCAGGGTGAGCGCATCCTACTAATTCCAAGCACCAGGCTACGTAGCGCGACAAAGATCAATTCTGTAAGTCATTGGTCTGGCTCGGCCTGGATTCGAACTACGACCTTCCGCACGGGAAGCCTGCGCTCTACCGATTGGGCCACCACGTCCGGCGGACGGATGCCTAAATGTGTAGTTAGGTATTGACACCTGTGTAGTTAGGTATTGACACTTGTGTAGCTAGTACAGCTTGCACTTACTCCCGGAAAGGGGGCATCCATAGTGCAGTTCTAGTTTATTCATCGTTTAGTTGAACTGGATAGCCTAGCGGTTTGTTCACCGTTCGCTTCCTGTATGTTAGGTTTTAGATCCAAGGGGGGTGGGGGAGATAGGAAATGCTTACAGGGTTTGGATTCCAGCTGTCGTTATCGAACCTGTGACTTGGCCGAGATAAGCAGGATATGGAAAGGACTGATTAGCTCCTTTTTACGATTATGTGACTGAGTGGGATATCATATCATAATGCTGGCACAGAAATATCACAGTAGGGCAGCACTATTAAGCTGAAGGGAACGACAAGTATAAATTGTGTAGGTCATTGGGTTGACTCAACTAGGAATTGAACTCCCGACCTTCCGCACCTAAAGGCCTGTGGTTTAGCTCTACCTATTCGGTCACCCTTCCTGTCACATGACCTCTGGATTTACTAGTGCATAAAACTGCAATCATTCACTGCCCAAGATTTTAAAACATCTTTGTGGTAGAACTCACCATTTAAAAAAAACACCTCTGATAGTTTGATTTACTCATACATTTAAAGAAAACTAAGGACTCAAGAGTCATTATTCCTAGTTGTCGACCAATTACGCCGCCTTTGGACTAGATGGAGCCTTTTGCCAGTCGCCAACTGTCCTATTTTTGTGACTGTTGATGAGAAATCACACGCAGCTCAACTGCCTGCAGTTCACCATCGGTCATCACTTTGGTGCAGTGTTCCACGTGCAAGTAAGGAGCAGGATTGGATGCGTCAACAAGGTTAAATGGATATTGATGCTGCTCATGTATTGATGATGCCATACATGATGTCCACTTGACAAAAGCTGTACAGTTTAACCCCGTTAAACCAAGCTTGGTTAAACCAAACGATCGGGTAATCCAAACTTTTTTCGGCAGCCCGGCAAAATGCTACCATTTATCATATAAAAAAGTTGGTTAAACCAAAGGTGGGTAATCCAAATTATCGGTTAATCCAAACAAAATTGTTGGACCCAGGCCACTTCCGGTACAGTTAAAGCACACTTTCATGTGGTTATAAGGTCATCTGAGACCCCAACAACTTTTTTATATGATAAATGGTAGTATTTTGCCGGGCTGCCGACAACAAGTTAGGAGTAACCGATCGTTTGGTTTAACCGAGCTTGGTTTAATGGTGGTGTACTGTATATATATAAAAAAACAATAAGCAAAGTGTCCACATACATTGTATATTACATCTGGAATACAAGCTTACTCAAAGTCAAAGTCAAAGCCAAAGCTCGGTTAAACCAATGATCGGTTCATCCAAACAGATTTCTAGGGTCCCTTCAAGTTTGATTTAACGGGGTTATACTGTAGTTGGTTAGTTGGTTGTTGGAGTTGTACGTCCTGGCAAGATCTAACGTCCTATCCGGATGGGTACCGACTTGTGAAAGTGCACACTCATGGCGACTTTATAGTGCTGCCCCACCAGTACCATGACCTGATATGCCACTCAGTCACATCCCTGGGATAACCAGTGTGGTGACTTGAACTCACACCCCAGATTGGATGCCACGTGCACAAGTGGATGTGGGTAAGCTGATTGCACCAGGGTGCTCGATCGTCTCCACAATGGCAGCAATGTGGGTTCGAGTCCCGCACATAACGACGGTAACATGCAATACAATTGACAATCTTATGGCCCTGTCACACTATGACGTAACACTTCAGCGTAGGGATAACGTTAAAATAAATTATACATGTCAAACTTCTCGGTGTAATATGCAAATTCATGACGCCAATGCCGCATAGTTGACGTGAGTGTAACGTCGGTAAAGCATAGTGATAACCTGCTTCAATAAGAGAGGACAACGTAATCACGTTCACGGCACGTTATATAAGTTATTTGATCGCCAGAACTATGTGTCATACGTTACATATGTCATGACACGGTGGAGAAACGCTAAACGTACGGTGGACGTAGTGGCGTACGTTATCCATACGTTGTCATTACGCAGACTGTATGTTCCCACTGCCTTGGAAGTATGTCAACGTAGTGCAACATAGTGCAACATAGTGCAACATAGTGCAACATAGTGCAACATAGTGCAACATAGTGCAACATATTGCAACATATTGCAACATAGTGAAACATAGTGAAACATAGTGCAACATGGTGCAACATAGTGCAACATAGTGCAACATAGTGCAACATAGTGCAACATAGTGCAACATAGTGCAACATAGTGCAACATAGTGCATCATAGTACAACATCGTGCACCATAGTGCAACATAGTGCAACCTAGTGCAACATAGTGCAACATATTGAAACATAGTGCAGCATAGTGCAACATAGTGCAGCATAGTGCAACATAGTGCACCATATTGCAACATAGTGCATCATAGTGCAACATAGTGCAGCATAGTGCAACATAGTGCGACATAGTGCAACATAGTGCGACATAGTGCGACATAGTGCGACATAGTGCGACGTAGTGCGACGTAGTGCGACGTAGTGCGAGATAGTGCGATGTAGTGCGACGTAGTGCGACGTAGTGCGACGTAGTGCGACGTAGTGCGACGTAGTGCGACGTAGTGCAGCGTAGTGCAGCGTAGTGCAGCGTAGTGCAGTGTAGTGCAAAGTAGTGCAACGTAGTGCAACGTAGTGCAGCGTAGTGCAGCGTAGTGCAACGTAGTGCAACGTAGTGCAACGTAGTGCAACGTAGTGCAACGTAGCGCAACGTAGCGCAACGTAGCGCAACGTAGCGCAACGTAGTGCAACGTAGCGCAACGTAGTGCAACGTAGTGCAACGTAGTGCAACGTAGTGCAACGTAGTGCAACGTAGTGCAACGTAGTGCAACGTAGTGCAACGTAGTGCAACGTAGTGCAACGTAGTGCAACGTAGTGCAACGTAGTGCAACGTAGTGAGCAGCATTTGAGTAACACACGTCTAACGTACATCGACGCACACCTAACGCGTACATAACGCACAGCGAACATAAAATCCTTACGTTGTCCAACGTTGTCGTACGTTGAAGGTTTTGAACATGTCCAAAACTTTGAAGCGCACTGACGTAACTCGACGTAAATCGATGTCTGCCTAACGTAACCATGACGTAACCCACATTACCTCAACGTAATGACGAAATGTCACCTACGTCGGCTTATGTTGGCTCGTTACACCGTAGTGTGACAGGCCTATTACATGAAGTATTATTTGTCCATGTGTGTGCATACACGTTGAGTCAAACGTTTTGTGACACAAAAAATGCCTGGCTACATTTAATGATTACTGTTCACCAGATCCTGATTTTATTTGAGTAGATGCGCAGCGTACACTGGTGACGATCACAACTGGACTTATATCAGATCCATTGAGTGATTTTGGGGGGAGTTTTCAAATTTAAATCGGAGACAACTTCTCTGTTTTCAAATGGTCTTTAAATCTGCATAGTCGGATGAAGTATCACATTTTCAAAACCAAAGAAATTATCTGGATTTGATTTTAAATATATCTAATTTAGATACCGATGCACTTATTAAACATTTTATTTTGCATAGAAGGGACTACTTAGTCAATTGAATAGAACCTGTTACTGCAGGAATATGTGGTGTCAGAGTTTTAGCAGGCTTACCTAATCTCATTTTTCATGTTTGAACTTCGAATATCTACATTTACCATTCCAAATAAAAGTAACTGTATACTTATTTAAGGTAGATAATAATGATCAATTAAATATAATAATCTCAGAATAATTACAGAAACTCAAAACCAGCGGACTATGCAACTTTAACTAAAATGAAAAACATGTGGTTTGCTGTCATTAGGCTCCTAATTACGACTGGGGGTTCGTCAGTGTGTACCAGCTTTATGAGAACATGTGTGTGTGGATCGGTCATTAGGTTAACATCCCCCCCCCCCCCCGACCTCCGGTCAGTGGAGGTCAAGGCCGTCCAGCTTAACCAAGCACCGGCCAACAGAGACATACCCACAACATCTGATTTGAGCTCTCACTGCCCAGCTATTACATGACATGCCAGATTGAAATGTATTGCTAATTCGCGCATGGAATATGCTAATTAGATTGATTAGGATGGTTAGGTTAGGTGTTGTAGTGTGGTGACTGCTGCGGTAAAATGTGTGTTGAGTTTCAAGTGAGGTTCACAATTTCCTGCCGCATGCTCTGTATTTATGTCGGCTAAAATGTAGAACGGGTTCACTCAGCACACCTAATTAACTCTTACCTGGGACTTGTTGTTTTATGTGTGGGGGCAGTGGGGGAGGGGGGGGGGAGCGTTGCGTAGATTTGAATTGGACTAATTAAGACGCCATCGCCAGCCAACTTAATGACCGGAAATGCAGTGTTTATGGGATGGGGGATGTGGGGAGGGGTGGGGGGGAGCTTGAGCTGATATTGAAGCAGCTGTCACCGAGACTTTTGACACCGTTCATACTGTTACTAGTAGCTATGATAAAGAAGTTATACCTACTAAATTTCAAGCCCTGGACAGTCTATGAACCGAGTAATAAGCCTAGCCTATCGTAATATGCTAAAAATATATTGTATCCTTGTGGAATGTATAATATATATAATATATATATTATATATATTATATATATTATATATATAGTATATATAGTATATATAATATATATAATACATATAACATAATATATATATAATATATATAATTATATATGTAATTATATGTATTATAAATATGATTATATGTAATTACATATAATTTCCTAAATTACATATACTGATATGTAATTATATATATATACTTATATATATACGTGTATATACTTATATAGATTTAATATATAACTATATATAATTATATCAAATTAATAGATCATATATGGGACACTCTCCTGATAACTGGCCAGAAGTGTCACATGGAGAGTTAAAATCTAATATTTGAACCTTTTAAATGTTCTTTGTGTAAAATATAAATTGATGATATAAATATAAAGGTGTACTCCCTGATTAAGCTATGTCTTATGGCAGTATAACATGTGATGGTCAGATGTAACACATGTTTAGGACACCACACAGTCTGTTAATACAAATCTAAGCAGAATTAAATAATGTCATACTTAGAAGCAATCATGGCATAATATACAGAACTATGTAGTGCTTATATTGATACAAAAAAAGTAATTCCCAGCCATGCTTTATTCACTGAGTAATGGGGGACCTCCGACTTTTTAGTTCAAATTCGTCCCGTTAGCGTCGCCACTGAACGAGTGGGCCTATTCGGCACACTGTCACACTGCAAACTTAATGGCAGTGAGCAATCTTCATACAGAAAAAGTGAAATATCTCTAAAACCACACTACCTAGACACAAAACGCTTGGAAGACATATAGAAAACATATTCACCGAATAAATTATATTAAATTTATATGGTTAGGGTTGTGCATTTCTATTAATTTTGAATGAAATAGACGTTTTTCACTGCGCGTACTGACAAACTCAATGCATTGTCAATGGCAGTGAGCAATCTTCATACAGAAAAAGTTTAATATCTCTAAAACCACACCACCTAGAAGCAACCTGCTTGGAACACATATAGAAAACATATTAAATGAATAGATTATATTAAATTTATAAGGTTAGGCTTCTGCATTTCTATTAATTTTGAATAAAACTAACATTTTGCACTGTGCGTACCGGCAAAGTCTATGCATTGTCAATGGGTGTGAGCAATCTTCATACAGAAAAAGTTAAATATCTCTAAAACCACACCACCTAGAAGCAACCCGCTTGGGGCACATATAGAAAATATATTCAACGAATAGATTATATTAAATTTATAAGGTTAGAGTTCTGCATTTCTATTAATTTTGAATAAAAATTGACGTTTTGCACTGTGCGTACCGGCGAACTCAGTGCATTGTCAATGGCCGTTTAGGACCACTGGTACCGATGCGCCATCTAGTGTCAACAAATGAACTACACCGGATGTCCCCCATTAGTGTACAATATTTGTGTGGCATCCAGACACCAATGATTACATCTGTGATGGAAATTTGTAATGTTATTTCTGAAGACATAAAATAATTTATTTTTTAATTTAAGCATGCACACATGTTGATACATATTTCCTTTTTGATTTGGGAACTGTTTTGTTTTGATATATCAATGCAATACAAGATGTTACTACGGATTCTATAATGTCCCATATGCCATGTTGCAAATGGCTGAATGTAAAATGTGTTTTTTTGTAAAGAAAACACTTCATCCCTAAAAGGACCAAAGTTGCACACAGTTTATTTTATTTCCCTTATTTTTTACATCAATCCTGAACATGAATATGAAAAGTATAAGGAAAAGATTAAGTAGAAGGTTTTGTATTGATGTTTTAAAATCCCATCCCATGCTGACCAGTTTTCAGGAGCGCAACCAATATATATATATATAATTATGTATATACATAATGTGTAAATTCTTACTGGTATAGTCTATTATTGAAAATCCACCGTGCCAGCATTGAAAACTAAATCTATTCAGAGGAATACAAATAATTAGGCCCATAAATATAATATATGAATCGTGAAAGAGGGTTTGGAAGATGCACACACTCTTGCCACACATGCACACACCCATCGACGCGCCCACACCCACCCACACACACACACACCCACACACACCCACACCCACACACACCCACACCCACACACACACAGTGATTATGGCGTGTCTATTAAGTGTCATGTTTCAGGGTATGAAGGGCCATTGTCAGATGTTGCCTCGAGCTATTCAGACGAAGAGGTGACCGCGCAACCATTTTGCGTGCTAATTAATGGCCACACTCGCCACCTACCGGCCAATGTGGCCATTAGAAAGAGACAAAATATATTGTGGCACCAGATGGCTACAGCAGGCCGCTGTGTGTGTCGTGAATTATTGGTGGAGTATCATGGAGTCCCAGTGTAGACCAGGCTGATTTGCTTAATGCTAGGTTCACACCTACCGTTTTTCCGCACCCACCTACTGTATTCGATCTAAAATTGCCCAAAAGTCTTGAGGTGTGCACTCCCCTAGCACACCTACCGATTGCGATTCGCGACTTAAAACTCAATTTTAGGGCTAAAAGTGCTTCCTTACGATTGCGATTCGCGATCCGAAAAATGAATCGGCCCGTTTTCAGTTTTAAGCGGGTAGGGTCGGGTCGCGAGTTTTAGTGCGCAAGTCATAAACGGTAGGTGTGTACCTAACATTAGTTGCATTACTTAAAGCTGCATGTTCCGACGAAGCATCACATTTTCAAAACCAAAGCCATTATCTAGAATTGATTCTTTTCTTGAAGATTTATACTGCCTATCATGGATAAGTCTGAATAGACTTGGGTTTCACCATTACAGAGTTTGTCGATAGAAAGCACAAGCCTACACTTTTACCGACCCAAGGGATTTTTAACCTCCCATACCACATAGACATGGTATGAGAGGAACTGGCCTTTGCTGACACTGTAAGTTATATACACAGCGGTTGAAATCCAAATTGGCAGAGGTGGGGGGAATTGAACCGCCGATCTTCAGATTAGGAGTCCAACCTGGTAAAATGTCAGACACTCTAACCGCTCTGCCACAGAGAACACGGTCATGGCACAGTTGATTTTCAATAATAGACTATATCAGTAAGAATTTACACATACATTATGTCTAACTTAGACACTGGTGCAATTATTAAGCATTTGTCGTGACAGAAAGGGGGGAACTTAATCAAATTAACAGAACCTGTTACTGCAGAAGCCTTTGGTGTCAGAGTTTTGGCGTGCTTGCCAAAATTAATTGGGTGTGTTTGCACGTCAGATATTTCTAAAGTTGGCCATATAAAATTAAAGTAGCTTTAAACAAAAGTACGGCAGATTATAGCGATCCACCTAATATATTTATCTCAGAAAATGACAGAAACTCAAAACCATCGCCATATGCAACTTTAAAGTTGCATAGTCTGATGCCTTTGAGTTTCTGTAATCTTTCTGTGAAACATATACATTATTAAATTGATTATTATCTACCTTACATTAGTATGAAATAATTTTATTTTAAATGGGTAACTTTTGAGATATTTGAAGTGAAAATATGGCAAACTAATAATAGCTATGGGGTACTCACACACACACACTCCAATAGCACTGGCTAGACCAATCCTGACATTGGTGGATTCAAGCTCGAATACTTGAATCGAAGTGCGATCTCTCAATTGTGTGCATACAATATTCATGGTCGAATCACGTGATCCAACCCTTGAAGCTGCATAATCCAATGAAGACATCAAATTGTTAAAACCATAGCAATTATCTAGATTATATTCTACATATCTACGTAGATGCTTCTGCAGTTATTAAACATTTGTCACCACATAGAAGGGAATACTCGGGCAATTTAATATAACATTTTACTGCAAAAGCCTGTGGAGTCATATTTAGATATGTTTCTAGGACATAAATCCCCACTAATCTCCATTCTGTTTTGAATCCGTTATAATGCACATCTGGACTGCAAAGCAGTGACCGTTAGGGGGTGTTGCTAGGAGGTGAAACCCCAGTGTCCCCCCAAATCCTGTTGGGATCACTTATATACTCTACATAGGACTTGTTTATGTGAGCACTTCAGGGTTTAATTACTGGAAGTTCAGTGGCCCTAATTCGTTGACAGTGTTGAGCAGCTTGTTCTGTGTTGTTCTTTTACGTCCTAGCAACATGTAAGGTCATTTCATGATGGGGACCGACTTGTGACATTGCGCACTTATGGCGACTTTATAGTGCTGCCCCAGTGGGAGACCAGGCCACCAGCAGCATGACACTATATCCCACTCAGTCACATTATCCTGACACTGAACCAACTGGTCCTTGCCCTATGCTAATAATGCCGAGCACCTGGCTAGGAAGCGATAAGTATCAATTTGTAAGTCATTGATTTGACTCAACCAGGCTTCGAATCCCACGATCTGCCAAAACGGGAGACGGATGCTCAACTCATTCGGCCATCCAGTTTGGTCCCCTCTCACTGTGTGTGCACAGCTATTGATGTTAGACAGTTCACGCACTCAACCCTTCAGGGGCCCAATAGACAGAGCCAGCATTGTCCCAGGCGAAAGATCCTACCAACAACTTACTGTCTATTTTGCACACTTTATCACCAGGAGGTAAGGCTCTAAGAGAGCATAACATATATATATATATATATATAGTTTTGGAAGTAAGAGTCTGACAGTTGGCCCACGGTGTAGAGGAGGTAGGGAGGAGAGAATGCGTGCTCCGTAGTGAATAACAAGGAGGTTAAGGTGGTTAGAGAGAAACATTAATGGGCTGCCATTATTTATATCGACATAATAAAGTATATAGCACATATATGGAGCGAATTAAATATTACCGTTTTGATACTTGAACAGATTTTTAAGGTTTTTTTTGGTGGTGTTTTCTTTTTCTTTTAGGGGGGGGGGCGGCGTTGTGTTATTTTTGTTGTACTATTTTGGTTCTTTTATGCCAATCTCACGGCTGATCTAGATCTAGGCGATGAGTTGTTCTGGTTGCTAAGTGCACTGATGGGTGTCGGACAGGTGAGGGCCTTAAGCAAATGGGCGGCACCGACCCTGGAGGAAGTGTTCGAGGAGCTGCCAGAGTGGTCTTGGTTCTGGTGATAGTGATTGTGGGGATGTGGGGGTAGGTGGTGGGGATGGGCGAGGGCGGGGATGGGGGAGTGGAGCAAGGAGAAAGGGAATGGATTTATGGATATTGGCTGATAAGGTGTGGAGTGCCTCATGGTTCAGAAATGAATATTACTTATGATGAGAATTACTTCTATATTTTCCTACATGTATCTGTTCAGAGATCTAGTAAAAGAAAATCAAAATTAATATTTGAAAATTGATAGATATTAGTTGGCCGTGGGAAATTTGTCCACACTTGTATTTTTTTAAATTCTTTTATTGAGGCTGTATTTATACTGTCCATAGCATATAAGCCCGTGTACCCAGGCTTGTTTTAAAATGCTGGCCAGTTGTAGTGTTGGTGTTATCTTACCACACAGTAGCAATTGTATACATTTTTTTATTTATACAATGTAAGGGGTGAGGGATTTGAGGGTGAAGACGGGTGGTAATGTCGTCTATAAACGTTGGTACTGCCATTGGTGGGTGGGGGTGGGGGGGGGGGGAGGATGCAAAAATGTACAGATAACCATGTACTGGGCTCATGTAGAATTCACTCTGAAGACATCCTGTGAAATGTACAAGAATCTCAACGAGGATGCTGGGGGAATTTCACTGGTGAAATGTACATGTATTAATTTACCTTTGTGAATGCCAATGAAATCGGCCTTAAGGGTTATTATATTGCCATTGTCAATGTCCAAGATAGTCAAAGCTAGGAAGTTGTAATTGGGAATGAGGGAAGATAATTGAGGAGGTCTGTGAGAATTACTGTTCTCTTTAACGATAGCAACATGTTGCCAACTGTGACCGACCCCTGAGGATCGGTGGATTTGAATTAAGTACAACTGAGGCACAGTTTCAAGACATTCATTAGCGAAACAGGGACTTCCGGTTTTAAACAAATGTGCGCAGCCAATATGATGCAAACCTGAGTGGCCGGGACCGGAAGTGCCAATTGGTGCAGTCAAATACAATTAATTATCCATCTAACACGAACAGGAAATTCGATAAACGGGAAATAGTAATGAAAGAGGGCCGGTATGTGACAGACGAGCGTCCGATTGTTATACCAATAACCATGCCAATAACAATGGCGCCATTATATAGAGTGGCTTGATGTGGCGGTTGAAGTGATACTAAAAGAGGTGTGCATTCAATCACCCACGCGCGCACACAAAATGGAAGTAGCTATATGTTTGGGTGTGTGTGCATCAGTAAATCCAGTGTATTAATGTAAGCACAAAACGTGTGTGTGTCCTATTTTGGACATATATGAGCCTGTGTCAAAAGGTGATAACTCTTTTTTTTGTCCATTGTAATGATTGACACAAAACAGCATAGAAACGGTTAGACTGAGAACACAAGGACATTTGCTTCAAATCAATATGTATTCTATTGGGATTATGAAATACCATGTAAAAAATAAATCAGTTTATCCTGAGCAAATGCATAAGCAGATAGTATGTTGATGGTTACAATGGACAAAGTTTTGTCCCATATTGCTTAGCACCTTTTGAGACAGTCTCATATACATATATTCCTCCAGTGTGTGTGGCGAGGGGGGGGGGGGGCCCTGCCCACCAATTACCCCGACAGCTGAGGAGGGGGGGGGGGGCACCACCAATGCACCAAGGAGGAATAGATATGGGTCACTCTCCTGAAAACTGGCCAGAAATGTCACATGGAGAGTTAAAATCTAATATTTGAATTTTAAAATTTGTTGGTTGCAAATGAAAGCTGGAAATCTCCAATTTTCATATATGTAAAACATAAATTGATGAGATAAGAAATAAAGGTGTAGTCCATGATTAAGCTATGTCATATGGCAGTATACCATGTGTTGCTCAGATGTAACACATGTTTAGGACACCACACAGTCTGCTTGATAACAAATCTAAACAGAATTACATAATGTCATACTGAGAAGCATATTAATCATGGCATAATATACAGACATATGTAGTGTTTATATTGATGGGGAAATTTAGTAATTCCCAGCCATGCTTTATTGACTGAATAATTAGTGTACAATATTTGTGTTGCATCCAGACACCACTGGTGATATCTGTGACGAAAATTTGTAATGTTATTTCTGAAGACATCAAATCATTTTTTGTTAAGTTTAAGCATGCACACATGTTATTGTTAATAAATACTTCTTTTTGATTTGGGAACTGTTTTGTTTTATATATCAATGCAATACAAGATAAGAATCCAACCATGTCCCATATGTCATGTTACAAATAGCTGACTGTAAAGTGGGTTATTTTGGAACAACAACACTTCATAACTAAAAGGCCCAAAGTTGCATGCAGTTTATTTTATTTCGCTTATTTCTTACATCAAATCTGAACATGAATATGAAAAGTATAAGGAAAAAATTAGTAGGATTTCTTGTTATTGATATTTTAAAATCCCATCCCATGCTGACCAGTTTTCAGGAGAGTGACCCATATGTAGAGTATATGTTCCCCTTGTATTTCTCCTCGTATAATGCGTTATGCATCATATATAGTGACAGGTTTCATCGTAGATAATTTATTGTGACATGACTTATAATTTGTTGAGAGAGATGGGGGGAGAAAGTTACAGCTGGACAGCCAACGGTACATACAGAGGGAGCTAATTGATTCATGATATATCAGTATTTGATGACATTGTGGCCCATTAGAAACGCTCCTTTACTCTTTCTGTGTGTAATATATATATATATAATGTACTATATAATTTATTAAGTGGATATAAATAACGGCAGCCCTTTAATGTTTCTCTTTAACCACCTTAACTCCTCCCCCGCCTTCAATATGCCATGAGCCAACTATATAATTATATATAACTATATATAACTATATATATAACTATATATAACTATAATTACATTTACTAATACTAAACTATACAGTTACGATATAATAACTATATATAACTATAACTTAGCTATATTAACTATATATAACTATGTATATATGTTACATATATATAGATAACTATGCATAGTATAATATAGCTATATATATAACTATATCATATAAACATATATATATAACTATATATAACTATATATAAATATATATAACTGTATATAACTATATATATAACTATATACAACTATATACAACTATATACAACTATATACAACTATATACAACTATATACAACCATATATAACTATATATATATACGCAACATCGCTTACTCGAATTGTATCTGCTTAGAACTAACATGTTGATGAATGTCTAATTTCAGTGATGCTCTCCTTTAAAAAAATAAAACTAATCATATAATTAGAATTTCTTTTCATTTTCTTTCTTTTCTTCAATCATACATATAACCATGTGTATAACACATTTACTGATAATGCCACATACCGCCTTAAAACTACCCATTTGATAGGTTATATGCAATGAGAGGGTTGGGGTTGGGGTGCGGCTGCGGATGGAGGGATTCTATGAGAAACATACAAACCATATAACCCCTTCCTTCTTCACCCCCTCCAATAAAAAAAATTAATAAAAAATTCAAGTAGGACTTAAACTGACATGAGACTTGCGCACTCGGGGACATTCTAGTTGTTGATTTTGTAGCAGATGTGATTGTAATTCTGGTAGTGGCGCGCCGCGTGGCCACATTAAGATAAACCGGCGTAAATCTGCCGTCACGTCCTTTGTATGTCACGTGGGGACGCAACGCCGGGCGCAGACACCTCAGCGTAAATCAGCCGGTAAATGGCGCCCGCCTGGAGAAGTGGGAGGGCGGGGGTGGGTGGAGAGGAGAACAGAGATGGGGGTGGAGAGGAGAAGGGGTGGGGGGAGAAGGGGGGGAGGAGGGGGAGAGTGCAAAGTAGAAGAGATGGGGGGAATGGGGGAGGGTGGAGAGGAGAAGAGGTGGGGCGGGGCAGAATGAGGGGAGGGGAGGGTGGAGAGGAGAAGAGACAGAGGTGGGGGAGAAGAGGGATGAGGGTTTTCAGCATCTGTTGTACTAACATCTTATCCAAGCACCGAACCAAGCTACAGTACAACCTCTGTAACTAACCAGCTCCACAGACCACTCCCCTATATGGATCGCTTTATTTTGGTCCCAAGCGATCGCCCATCCGATACCATTTAATGATAAAAATAAAAAAACTCCCTGAATTGACCACCTCCCTAAATGGACCATTTAAAGATTGTCCGATGGTCTGTCAATTTAGAGAGGCTTTACTGTACCTTCGACACGTGTATGGTATTCCCCAATCAGCAGCAGCGGTGATGTCTTTAAAAAGGCAACAAATATATACATGGAGGAGGATTCTTTTTAGCTCGTTTAAATTGAAGGTTTAGAAGAGGTTATGTGTATACATACCCTCTTATAAAGCCAAAGCATTGATTGCTTCGGATTTGTGTTGAGTTTTGGTCAATTGGGGGGATCTATATCCTACACTCTACAGCCGGGTTACATATTATGGTGGTTTGTATTTAGACAGAGAGGCAAGTAGCCAGGCAGTGTAAATGTAAATAATAGTTGTGTTTTTTTTTAATCAAAAGGACCAGAAAAGAAAGCCCTCTCCACGGTGGCAGCGCTGACGGGCGTTAAGCAGCGGGGACGGGGAAAGGGGTTGGGGGAGGGCAGATAGGGGGGGGGGGGGGTGGTGGGGGGGAGGGGGGGGGGGGGGGGGGGGGGGGGGGCGGGGAGGGGAATTAGAACCATTAAGGCCAACCCTCACACTGGGCCGCCTCCGTTAACGACACCCGTGAACCCAAGTGATGAATACCACCCCCCGAGTCTATGCATGTTACGATCCCATAGCATTTGTGGACCTTATCAGCGCCAGCACTTCCCCGTCCAGGCTTGCAGCCACTACGGGCATTCACAGTTTCACTGGTCCCCCCCCCCCACCCCACCCCCACGCCCACCCAGGAAGGATTGAAATTGTCACAGAGAACGCAGGGCCCCAGCTTGTACTTACAGGCGATTCAGAGGACGCGGTGGCCTAATTGGTAGAACGCATGCTTCCCTTGCTGAATGTCGGGCATTCGAATCCCACCCGAATCAAACTAATAGCTTATATTATAAGATTGATACCTGTCGCTATCTAACCTGGCGCTTGGCATTGATAGGAATTAGGATAGGACTAGGACTGGTTTTCACAGTATCAGGATAATGTGACTGTGTGGGATATCGGGTCGTGGTTCTATTACATTGACCTAGTGTTCCCCTAAATGACCAGACGGGATGGGTGAATGAGTTAGAGCGTCCGTGACCCGTGCTGGTAGATCGTGGGGTCGTGGGTTCGAACCCTGGTCGAGTTAAACCAATGACTTAAAAATTGATGCTTGTTGCTTCCTAGCCAGGCGCTCGGCATTAATAGGATAGGGCAAGGATTGGTTAGCTCAGTGTCAGGATAATGTGACTGAGTGGGATATCAGGTCATGGTGCTGGCAGCCTGGTTTCCCAGTGGGACAGCACTATAAAGGTGCCATGAGTGTGCACTGTCACAAGTCGGTACCCGTCCTGATATGACCATAGATGTTGCTACGACGTAAAATAACAAACAAACAATTCCCCTAAAGGCACCAGTATCTAAGTTGGACAGGTAGGTTCAAAATCTAAATAAATATTTAGCTTTTGAAAAATGTGATGCTTTTATCGGACTATGCAACCTTACAGTTCAAGTAACGCCAAATGACGGCCATTAACTAACTAGGCGTTGTTGTTCTTTGGCTATCAGTATCACCCTGCCCAACTTTAAGGCCCTGTCACACTACGATGTAATGATGTCAACGTAGGGAGAACGTGAAGAACGTTGAACTTCTTGGCATAGTATGCAAATTTGGGCACAAGTTGAACGTAGATGCAGCGTAGTGGACGAGAGCGTAACGTCGGTAAACCGTAGTGATACCATCATTTAACGAGAGAGGACAACGTCATTATGCTAACGGAACGTTATGAACGTTATTCCATCGCCAGAAGAACGTTACGTGACGTTACATACGTCATGAGATGTTGAATGTATGGTGAATGTACGTTCTCCGGACGTTCTGCTGACGTTCTGCTGACGTTCTCCTGACGTTCTCCTGACATTCCCATTACGCTGTGTTGGCATTTCCACTCGGTTTAATGTGGGTCAACGTAGTGGAACGTAGTTGAACGTAGTGAGCAGCATTTGCCTAACATCCATTTAACGTCATTGATGTTCGCTGAACGTGAACAGAACGTATGGCGAAGGTAAACCCTTACGTTCGAGCTACGTCGAAAGTTTTGAACATGTCCAAAACCTCGACGTAACTCGACGTAACACGACGTAATGTGACGTAGCTCGACATCAGTCTAACATCATTCTGACGTCATCAAAATGTAATCCAACGTACATCAACGTAATGACCACATTAGGCTCACGTTCGCTCGTTACGTCATAGTGTGACAGGGGTATTAGTGAGCCATTAATATGCCACATGGCGGACATTGGGCATGAGGAGGAGTGCGTGTTTCTGTCAGCGTGTGTGACGGGGTGATCTCGAAGCAGGCAGAGGTAGGCATTGTCGGAGACTATAAGGTCCCCCCACTTGACCGCGGGTCCCGACGGACAGTAGCCATGGTTACAACATGCCACGTGACCAGTGACACCGTGAAGGGGACAGGAAACGATGGACACACGCCAGTCCTAACTCTCCTCCTCCCCCCACACATACCCTGACACGCACTTCAACATTCACACGCCCCTCCACACAGACGCACACACACACACAAACGCACACCTCTGAAGACAATCCAAGCAATAGCCTCATTGGACTTAAATTTATTATCTGTCCATTTATATACCAAGTACATTTATATATCAGATGTACTCTATCAGGGGCGGGGGAAATTTGATTTATACCAAACAACCCCCCCCCCTCCCCCAACAAAAACGGAACCGGAAAAGGACCTCTGGTTAACACATTTCAAGGTAGTCTACTAGCAATTCACAACCAGGCTAGTAAAGAGTCAGATAGAGGGACTTTGGGATATGGTCTACCTCTAAAATTGGTCATGCAGAATTTGTACTGGTGCCATTTTAGTCAGTATAATTAGACATAACCACAACAGTATACTATGACCACTTTAATGGATGACTACAACTTCAACTTAACATCGGGTTGAAATGCTAGAATTGAGTTCTAAAAGTGAATGTCATTTTTCAGGGCTTAAGCTAAGATTCCTTATATGCGGTATGCGGCATGCGAATGTAGTATATGCGGCATAGATATATGCCAACCCCCAACATTTGTTGGGGTTTTTCCTCCAAATTTGTGAAGGAACAGTATTGGTTTCTATAGCAAACGAAGCAGCATTCGCATTTGCATGCCGCACCGATGGCTACAGGGACCGATTCAGTTGCCGCATTCGCATTCGCATTCGCATTCGCATTCGCATTCGGAGGCATGGAAGCACCCCTATTCACTTAGATGCTTTTCAATTTGTTGCCACATTCGCATTCGCATTCGCATTCGCATGCCACATACCGCATGTAAGGAATGCTAGCTTTAGGCAGCAACCCCCCCCCCCCCTATCCCCACGTACACATACACACACACTCCCACCCACTCCACTCCGCACACACATAAATTAATGCAATCTAAGCTACACCACACTGGAGTGTGCTGAGGTTTCCTCCCTGACACTAAGTGACAGCGCCTAAGGGTAGGGCTGGGAGGTCTAGCTTGAGAGAATGGTGTGATTTCCACTTCCCTGACCACCCCAATGAGGTGGTGGTTGAGGTGTGGGGGCGTGTGGTGTGGGGGCGTGGGGGTGACACGAGCCACGCGCCCGGGATTCACTCAGATTCACCGACATTTCACACTGTGTTCGGCAATGATACACACTGTGTTATGTGGGAATGGAGAGGATGGCAGGTTGTAAAACAAAAAAACCCACCAAAAAGCCACAACGTTCTGCTGGCATAGTCTTAAGCTCTGGCCACATGCATGTTAGTGAACGTAGTTGAACGTAGTTAGAATAACGTGGGTGAAACGTGATGTCACTACGTTCAAATACTTTAAGGTACGGCAGGTTTTGGTTGATGACCCACCTAATGGTACGGATAAATACGTTAAGGTATGGATCCTGGTACATTACGGTATGGATCCTGGTATGTTATGGTACGGATACTGGTACATTATTGTATGGATCCCGGTACGTCCAACTATATTCAACTACGTTCAACTATGTTACCCTCCATTATGTTCAACGACGTTCAACTTCGTCCACTAACGGCAATGTGACCACGGCAGAACGGCCAAGGTTTTGTGTGGGTCAAAGTATGCTAGGGCATGCTAGAGTATGCTAGAGTATGCTAGAGTACATGAAGAAATACACTATAGTAGGCTAGAGTATGTTATCATCACGGAGGCTATGTCTGCCTCAAAGGATGTGCTCTTTTGAACATGTCCAAAGCTTAAATCGGAACTCATGGCCCACAGACGTTATTATCACGTTATCATCATGAAGAAGTATGGATGCCGGTATGTTGCACTACCTTCAACTACATTAGCCTCCCCTACATTAGCCTCCCCTACTAACGTGTATGTGACCGGGCCTTCAGACCAAGAGCAGCGGATAATACAATGTGCAAACCGTGATCAATGCGACGATATCCGCGTGATTTGTTGGTGGGTTGGATTAGAAGATGTGTTAGTCGGCTTCGATAGGGTCAATAGGTGGCCCATCAGGAGTGTAAGCATGGGGTGTAAGCAACATGTTCATCAACATGTGAGACCCGAACATAAGCCATGCATGCCCCGCACGCTCTGTTTTACTAATGCGTACAAGTGAGAGAGAGTGAGAATAGTGCAACGTTAGATGTATGGTATATATTATATATATATATATATGTATTATATATATTATATCACGCTGGGTCCAGAGGGGATCATAGGGAAAAGAACAAAGTGTTGATATAAGTACTCAACCGGTGGAATTTACATCATCAGGAAGCAATAAGCCTACTTAGCTTAACATTATCTGTTGTTGATTAGTTGACAAGCTGCTCCCCACACCAGCCCGCCCTGACACCTCCCCCCCCCCCTCTCATTCTGTATGGCCAGCAGTTAGGTCACGTGGCAGGTCACGTGGCAGGTCACGTGACAGACAGCAAGCGGCCCTCCACCGGTCCGCCGACAGAGCGCGCGTGCGCACTCAACGGCCGTGCGAAATGGAGCCGGTCATGAGGTAAACAGTTGAGAGTAAAAAAATACACGTGATGCTGGGTAAGCCAGACTTACAAGAGCTTTTCTTTTATTGTCAATCTATCGTGTTGTCTGGTTTTCTCGTTCTGTCTTTGTTCCTCGCTATCTCCCTCTCGTTTCGGTAACCCCTCCCGCCCTCTCTCCCTCTCCCTCTCCCTCTCCCTCTCCCTCTCCCTCTCCCCCTCCCTCTTCCTCTCCCTCTCCCTCTCCCTCACCCTCTCCTTCTCCCTCTCTCTTTCCCTCTCTTTCGCTCTCTCTTTCTCTCTCCCTCTCACTCCCCCTTCCTCTCCCTCTCCCTCTCCCTCTCTCTTTCCCTCTCCCTCTCCCTCTCCCTCTCCCTCTCCCTCTCCCTCTCCATCCACTCTCCCTCTCCACTCTTTTTTCGGCATGAAAACAAATCTTGTAAAGAGGATAATCTCTCACTTGAACATGTATATTTAGATAGAGAGATATATATATATACATATATATATATTTATATACATATATATACATATATATATATATATATATATATATATATACACATAGACATGTACATAAACCGAATAGTGTCAATGGTACATTAATTACTTTACTATTGTTGGCAGTGCTGGTTCATTTAACACTGCTGAAACTAAAGAAAAAGACAAACATGATCAAGACAGAATAATAGTAGAAGAAAAATACAAGACCAAGAAAGATGAAGTAGAGCAAGAACAATGAAAGAATGCTCTAAATGATAGAGCATAGCTTCTGTTTTGGCGCCCGTCTACTGGAATGTGTCCACATAGTTACACAGGCAGGTTTGGCTTTAGCTGACTTTATGGTGGGGACCTATGAGGTAGCCGGAGGAGAAAGGTAGGAGGGGGCGGAGACGAGGTGGGTGGGGGTGAGGTGGGTGGGCGTGAGGCCGTAAAGTAAACGCCCATAGCTACACACGCGTGACGGTAACAAGCCATGCCACCCTCCCCCACCTTCTCGAGCAGCCAACCTTGGGCACGTCAAAATCACCAGTGCCGAACTCCTGCAGCAATTCTCATAACTGCGTGTCACTCACAAAGTGAAATGCTTGAGCAACTCGGCAAAGGAAAGAATTCAGTGCCAAACCATGCTTTGTGTTAATCATGCCGTGTATAATAGGATAATTATGTCTTTGTTGTATGTATTTGTGTTCCAGTTTTGTTAGTTCAACGGTGTCTTTTGTACCGAATTCAATTGGCTTCCCGTATCCTCTTGGGTTCTAGCATCACCAGGCTTAGTCTGTCTAACACACATACCAGACACACTAACACAGTCATGCACTCATCCATTTACACGCATATATATAGTTTGAAATCAGGGTTGATTGAGAGTGACAGCCCTGCCTGCCCACAAGCCGGAATTGGCCGATGGTGGCGCTCACGTAGGCAATACCGGGGCAAATACCTGCAAGTCATCTATCGGACAAAATACATCGAGAAGTGATAATAATAATAATAATAATAATAAGTATCAGGTTAGATCTCCGCCCCTCTTATATACGCATAATACATTATACATCATATATATATATATATATATATATATATATATATATATATATATATATATACCCTGCAGCTCGCCATAGCGGATCCAAGACACACACTGGGTTTTAAATAAAGAATAACAAGGTAGGCGATAAATTGAGCGATAAATTATTATATAAAATTACGAGTCATCGACCTGAATTTTGGAATCACAGTTTCTCGATTGCGTTGAACTGCCACTATGTGGGATCTGACTTTCACACTTACTCCGGGCTTACTTGAGTAGGCCCTAAGCATGAACGCGAACAAATCCCTTCAGCAGGGTACGTAAGGGAAGAAAGTAATCGGTAATCGGTACAATCCCAAACTCACTATCTTAGCAATATTTGTACATAATTTATATATATTTATAGATATATGTATATGTACATAGGTATGTACATATGTGTATATTTATATACAAATAGGTGTAAATATCAAACAAAATGGAGAGCGGCAGTCAAGTAATGAAAGCAGTCTTTGTCGCATCGCGACCGACAGCATGATGATGTGTAAATATATGCATATATGTGTATGCTTATATATATATATATATATATATATATATATGTATACATGTGTGTATATGTATATAATATGTGTCTATATATATCATATAGGTGTATATATATATATGCATATATATATATATATATATATGTAAGCATATGTAACGATATATATATATATATATAACAGTATAATAGTGCTCTTTGGAGGCGCTATTCAAACCCATTTTTCTGAGATAATGTATTGGTTATGACACTATTAATAGATACACAGCCCGATGCTCACCTATACAGCCTGTACCGTCGGTTGTACCCTTTGGGCTCGTACCCTTCCCCGTGCAGACACCCTGGATGTTCTAATCAAATCGGGTCATATTTACCTAGTACTTCTAGGCTACTTATGGCGGACCAGAACTCGATTAGAGACTCCTTCTCTCGCCCCGCCCAACGCCTGCCTTGTGTCCACAAAACTGGGGCTGCCCGAACCCTAAAGCCCCAGTCAGACCTCACTGGATTGGAGAAACCGACAGAAAACGGACACTGTCCAGTGAAATACTGTTTATATATGGTTGGCAACCGGCGTGTCCGTTATCTGTCCGGTGGTGTCCGGCGGTGTCCGATACAAGTTTTGAACATCCACAAAACTTGTACCGGACACAGCTGGACTAAAGTGTATGGTTGGTGTCCGGTTTAAGCCCGTTTAGTCCGTTTTGTCCATTTCATGTCCGGTACCCATCCATTACGTCTCCGGTTTGCTTCCTGCCAAGTCCGTTGAGGTGGGTTTTTTTGTTTAGTTTTTTTTTTAAATTGCAGGAATTCGGTCAGTATATGTTTTTGGGGTGTCCGCGAACAATCCGGTACGTCCGTTTGACATTCGGTTTTCATCCGGTTCTCGGCCGTTTCTCGTCTGTTTCTCGTCCGGTGGATATTCGTTAATGTACTTCCTTGTCCGTTTAGCGTCCGTTTCGTCCACCGCCATTGCAACAGTTTGACACATTTCGGTACATCTTCATACCGAACACCACCGGACTAGACAATTCTTTGTCCGGTTTATGTCCGTTGGTCAATTCGGTAAGGTCTGACTGGGCCTCTAACAATATGTCGAATCTGGGCGCCTGTGTGTCCCTGCTCTTGGAGCACCCAACACCAGCTCCAGCATGCACTTATAATTATATCCTACGTGTTAAAAGCCGGAGCAGATTAACTGCCAACATGGCATCTGCTTGTCATACAGGTACAGGGCACGTGGTCGATCCCCGGCTGAGTGAAATGAAAGACATGTTTATGGTTAGATATTAAAGCTGCATAGTCCGATGAAAATATCAAATTTTCAAAACCAAAACAATTACCTAAATTTGATTCTACATATATAACTTAGATACTGGTGCACTTATTAAACATTTGTCACCACACAGAAAGGAATACCGAGGCAATTGAATAGAACCTGTTACTGCAGAAGCCTATGGGGTCAGAGTTTTGACAAGCTTGCCAACATTAATTTTGCATGGTTCCACTTCAAATATCTCAAAGGTTAGCCACTAAAAATAAAAGTGACTTCAAGTTAAAGTAAGGTACATAATAACGATCAACCTAATGTATTTATCTCAGAAAATTTCAGAAACTCAAAACGATCGGACTATGCAACTTTACTATGTATATAATATGTAAAGCACGACTCAACAAACACCCACCAACGACTTACTTACTATGTAGTGAAGCCTTGTTCCAGCGCTGGTAGATGCTACCTGCATTTACCAACTTTCAAAATCCAATGACTTAAAAATGTATACTTGCCGCTTCCTAGCCTGGTGCTCAGCAGTATTAGGATAGGGCAAGGACAAGTTAGCTCGGTGTCAGGATAATGTGATTGAGTGGGATATTGGGTCATGCTGCCGGCAGCCTGATTTCCCAATGGGGTAGCACTGTACAATCGCCATGAGTGCATACTGTCACAAGTCGGTACCAGTCCTGATGTGACCTTAGATGTTGCTAGGATATAAAGCAACAACAAACAAACAAACTCCCCTCTCCCCTCCTTTATTCCCATTGCCGTGCTCTCCTCCCTATCCTCTCCTCGTCCCCTCCTCTCTTCCCTTACTCCCCTCCTCTCTTCCGCTACTCTGTTCCCATTCTCTCCTCCCCTTCTCCTTTTCCTTCCTCTTTCCCGTCCTCTTTCTCCTCCTCTCCCCCCTCCTCTTTTCCCTCCTCTCTTCCCCTGCTCTTTCCTCTCCTCTTTGCTCTCTCCTTTTCCCCTCCTCTTGTCCCCTGCACTCTTCCCTTCCTCTCTAACCCATCATATCTTCCTATGTTCTTCCCATCCTCCGATCCCTTCCCGCTGTTCCCCCTCGCTCCTGCCCCGAGCCTGTTTTCTCTTCCCCTCCTCCTATCGCACGCTGTCATCTCTTCCCTCACCTCGTCCCCCGTCCCCTATTCTCCTCTCCTCGGTATCCCCTTCTCCCGCTCACCGCACCTCTCCGTCCTCCCCTCCCTTCTCTGCCTCCCTCACCTCATCCTCTCTCCTTCTTCTCCTAGCCAGAGCTCCCCTCCTTTCCCTCACCACGACCCGTGTACTCTTCAGTTTCCCTCAGCCACTGCCCGTCCCCCTTACCCCAGCCCTCCTCCCGCATCTCCTCCCCTGCCTGACCCCTCTCCCCCATAATCTCCCCCTGCCCTTCCCCCTCTCCACCTAGTCCTAGCCAACTCTCCGCTCCCACTTTCTGTCTCTGTCTCTCGCTGTCTCTCTCTGTCTCTATCTGCCACTATTGGTCTCTTTCGGTCTCTTTCGGTCTCGATCGGTCTCTATTGGTCTCTCTCTGTCTCTGTCGGTTTCTATCTGTCTCTCTAAGGCCCGGTCACATTTACATTAGTGGACATACTTTAACGTAGTGAAGGATAATGTGAGTCAAACGTGATGTAAGTACTTTAAACTACGGTGAAATACGTTAAGGTATGACAGGTTTTGGTACGGATAAATACGTTACTGTACGGATAAATACGTTAATTAAAATTGAATGCGTTAAGGCCAGGCGCAGCTGGCATACAGTGCACAGGGCCGCTCACAGGGGGCGCCACCGTGGTCTATGTCATAATAACAGGGTCAGCTAGATAGGATAAGTGCTAACTATTACATAGGAACTGAAGATCGGTAGTGTCCTTGTTTATATTCCCATAATGGATTATAGAGCACATAAATACATTACGGTACGGATGCCGGTACATTCAACCATGTTCAACTACTATCAACTACATTAGCCTCCACTACGTTCAACTAGGTTCAACTACGTTCAAGTTCGTCCACTAACAGCTATGTGACCACGGCAGAATGGCCAGTTTTGTGCAAGTCAAAGTATTCTAGAGTATGCTAGAGTACATTAAGAAGTAGGCTGGAGTATGCTAGAGTACGCTAGAGTATGTTAGCATCACGGATGCAAATTCAGGTTCTAATGTAGCGCTCTTTTGAACATGTCCAAAGCTTAAATTGGAACTCACGGCCCACCCACGTTATTACCAAGTTAGCCCCACGGACAAGGGTGGATGCCGGTACATTCAACTACGTTCAACTACGTTAGCCTTCACTACATTAAACTACGTCCACTAACGTAAATGTGACCAGGCCTTTTCGCTCTCTATCTCTCTCTGTATTTCTATGTCTCTCTCTCTGTCTCTCGCTGTCTCTCTCTGTCTCTATCGGTCTCTGTGGCTGTCTCTCTCTCTGTATCTCCCTGTCTCTCCGGTTCTCTCCCCCTCCTCCCCCTCCCCTCCTCCCATCCCCCTCCTGCCTCCCTCACCACCCATCCCCCTCCTTTCCGCCCCACCCACACCTCCTCCCCGCTGCATCCCTCCTCCCTGCTCCATCCCTCCTCCCCAGCCCCACCCCACCAACACACACACCCGCCCCTCACCACCCACCTATGGTACGCTGCTCACGCACTTGCCATGCAGCTCTGCGCGCCGACGTTAACCAGGCTCTCACCGCGCACGCGCACCGTGCTTCCTAATTAGGGGATAGGCAATAAATTCACCCACTCATTCATTAGGTGAGAACGGAGGGGTTAATGAATCCCCTAACTTAACCTGTCAGCAGGGGCATTAGTCACGGCGTCTTACTTTACAAGGAAGCACAGGAGAGGCAAATTTGGACCCAACGTCAACTTCAAGTCATTTTATTACTAGCTGTATTTTTTTAGTAATGGGCTCAGGGATAAGTTGTATGTTTTCCCTACAACACACTCCCTATTAAAGCTGCATAGTCGGAGAAACGCATCAAATTTACTAAACCAAAGTAATCTAGATTTGATCCTACATATTTAACTTATAATATATACTGGTGCATTTGTTAACCAATTGTCGCCACATATAAGGGGATATTGAGTCAAGTTAAAGTTCCATAGTCCGATGAAATATGAAAATTTCAAAACCCAAACAATTATCTAGATTTGATTTTTACATATCTAACTTAGATACGGATGCACTTATTGAACATTTGTTTCTGCATAGAAGGCAATACTGAGTCAATTTAATAGAACATGTTACTGTAGAGGTCTATGTTGTCAGAGTTTTGGCAAGCTTGCCAAAACTAATTTTCCATGTTTGAAATTCAAATATCTCAAAAGTTTACGATTTAAAATAAAATAAACTTTTATCTAATGTAAAGTAGATACTAGCGATCGATCTAATATATTTATCTCAGAAAAATTACAGAAACTCTAAACCACCGGACTATGCAACTTTACTAGAAAATGTGTTACTGCTGAAGCCGATGGTGTCAGCGTTTCTGACATGCTTGCTGAAATTTAATTTTAATGGTTGAACTTCAAATATCTCCAAAGTTAGCCATTTAAAATAAAGATTGATCCAAACTAAAGTAACGTAGAGTATGACAATACATATAATGATGTATTTATGTCAGACAATTTCAGAAACTCAAAACCATCGGACTATACAACTTTAAGAAATAAACATTTGTATTATGCAAGGCTCTCTGTTATCTAAATTATCTTTAGAACACTACGTAATGAGTTAGGCTATGTAGTGCAATTAACCTTTATTTCCCGTTTAAATTCACGGCAATCTATAACGGAAGTATTTGCATAATTGCTCACTTAAAAACAAAGGAAGGCCTTACATTTTCTAATCTATACCTAATACACTGAAATGCATTTTGTAATTTATTGCTGAGCGCACACATCCTCTAAAAGTCGATAATTTAAAGTAGACTAAATTTATATTACGCAGGTAAAGCCTACCTAATTTGCCCATATTGGTGTATTCTTTCTTGACCAAACTAAGGCACAAAGGGTAGTTAGGTTTGTCGCCTCGGTAGACAGGATTTTAATTATAGACTGGAAGCAGGAAGAACACTCCTTTGTATTGTGTAATATTTTACTAATAATATTTGAGTAAATGAACATCCAATACATTCTTTATTTGTTGTTTGGTTCAGGTGTTAGAAAATAAATCAATGTAATTTAAAGTTGCATAGTCCGATGGGTTTTGAGTTTCTGTCATTTTCTCAGATAACCATATTAGGGTGGTCGTTATAATCAACCCTACTTTCACTTGAAGTAACTTTTATTTCACATTGTCAACCTTTGAGATATTTGAAGTGCAAACAAGCGAAATTAGTTTTGGCAAGAATTCTAAAAATCCGACACCATAGGTTTCTGCAGTAATACGTTCTATTAAATTATTCCCTTCTATGTGGTGCCAAATGTTTAACAAGTGCACCAGTATTTAAGTTAGATATGTAGAATCAAATTTAAATACTTGTTTTGGTTTTGAAAATGTGATGCTTCATCAGACTATGCAGCTTTAAGGTTCATTGAAACCGTCGATGAATGTACCTCAGAATTAAATTGGTAATGTGGTCATGTGGTAATGTAGTCAGCAGGTATAGCAATACCTCAGGGAGTTTAACACCCCTGCCCTACAGAGTTGTAAACCACTGCCTTGTGGTACAGGTTCTTGACAGAACCGAAGGCTAAGGGAGCAAACCCTAAACAGAAAACCATGTCACTGTGGCAGCATTAAGGGCAGTTAATGTATGGAACTCCCAACATCTCCCGACCAGCCACTGCAGGGACAAATAGTTTTGCACCTGTCTTGACCTATTTTTGCTGATGTGAAACCTATATTTGCTCCCCGAGAGAGTGCCGCTGGTAACTTGCAAAAGCCAGCAGCACTTCAAAACTCTTGCAGGCAGCTTTCATGAAATGTAGAGAGCTAAATGGAGAGCGGCAGTCAAGTAATGAAAGCAGTCTTTGTCGCATCGCGACCGACAGCATGATGATGATGATGGTACTGTGGTCATGTGGTGGTTGTTCACAAGCAGTTATGGAACAGTTGCTATTGTGACCACTATCTTCTACTGGTTTTGACTATTTGAAATAATGGTGCATAACCATTGGGTGGTATACTATTTCTAAACACATCGCTATTGATGTATATTGGATGTTCATGGAACTAATTACAGCTGCATATTCCGATGAAAACATCAAATTTTCAAAACCAAAAGAATCATGTAGATTTGATTCTACATATCTACCATAGATAATGCTGCATTTAATAAACATTTGTCAACACATAAAAGGGACTATGGGGGTAATTTAATATAACCTGTTACTGCAGAACCCTATGGTGTCAGAGTTTTGTCATGCTTGCTGAAATTATTTTGATATGTTTGAACTTCAAATATCTCAAAAGCTAGCCGCTTCAAACAGATGCTATTTCAGGCTCACATAAGGTAGATTATAACGACTAACCTAATACTTTTATCTATAAAAAAAATCAATCACAGAAACTCAAACCCATCAGACTATGCAACTTTAATATAAGAGGAAATAGCTAAGTAGTTCTAGCGAAATGTCCATATACATTGGCAGATATAGCAGAGAACAGTTAGGTTTGAAGGCAATATAGTAGGGCAGGGAATGAAAGTTGCATACTTCAGCCATGAGCTATATTTATAGTCTGCTTATCATAAAACACATAAAACACATCAAACACATCAAACACATCAAACATATAAAACACATAAAACACATAAAACACATAAAACACATAAAACACATAAAACACATAAAACACATAAAACACATAAAACACATGAAACACTTGAAACACATGAAACACATGAAACACATGAAACACATGAAACACACGAAACACACGAAACACACGAAACACACGAAACACACGAAACACATAAAACACATAAAACACATAAAACACATAAAACACATAAAACACATAAAACACATAAAACACATAAAACACATAAAACACATAAAACACATAAAACACATAAAGCACATAAAGCACATAAAGCACATAAAACACAAACGCCCTATATTATGTGGTATATCAGAGGCGGATACAAAGAAGGTTCAGCTATTCCTGAACCGCTGCCTGGTTTCCATGGCAATTTTCGGACAGTGCTTCTCTGGGCCTGGACTGCCGCAGCGCAGGGCGATGTTTTTGTACCACGTGACCAACCCACCATTACTAACTACACTTGCTGTCATCATGTATGCTCGCAGCGCCGGGTCCTCACACGCGCGCGCAGTGTACATACATGCTTGATTCTCACATGCAATGGAATCATTTTCAAATTAGCACAGCTGTCTCTCTCCAGGGTATGCAATGCGCGGGAGACCCGAGGTGGTGAGTGGTTGGGTGGGTGGGTGGGTGGGTGCGGGCAGTAGGCTATGAATACAATAGGCTAACTCACTCGACGTAGGGTGAGGGAGTGAGGGAAAGAGTGAGTGACAGAGCGTGAGAAAGAATGAGCGAGTGAGAGAGAGTGAGAGAGTGAGAGAGAGAGTAAGACAATGAGGCAATGTGTGAGTGATAGAGCGCGAGAGAGCGAGTGAGAGAATGTGTGAGGGTGAGAAATTGAGAAAGGGACAAGGAGGGAGAGCGAGTGAGAGATAGCGAGATAGTGCTGAAGAATAAAAGATAATGCCAGTGTGAGCGAGAGAAAGTGGTAGATTGAGTCAGTGGGAACGAGCGTGAGAGATTAAGAAACTGGTCGAATGAGGAAAAGAGTGAGAAAGAGTGAGAAAGAGTGAGAAAGAGTGAGAAAGAGTGAGAGGGGGTGTGACAGACTGCGAGAGAGTGAGGGGTGTGTTAACAACTGAGAGGGAGTGTGAAATAATTAGAGGGGTTGAGCCAGAGTGAGGGACAGTGAGACTGAGCGAGAGTGAAAGAGCGATGGAGACCGACACAGAGAGCGAGAGAAAGTGAGAGTGTGTGAGAATGTGACCAATGTTGATTCCTGATATATAATATATACATATATGCAGCAATGCATTCGCATACAATACACCGCTCCGTCAGCTGGGATTCAACTGCAGAGTTAGTAATGGGCAACCGTCAGGTGTTGCTTGCTTGAAATTTTGGAGAAGCAAGGTGAAATTTTGTTTCAGCTGCTATTCGAAACGCCCAACCTTGAGTTGCTGGCGGGGCACCCAGCCAGCCATCCAAGGACCCAATTACACAAGCAGCCAACCAGACAACCTCCCAACCAACCACATACCCAGCCACATATATAACCAGCCATCCAACGACCCAATTACACAAGCAGCCAACCACACAACCTCCCAACCAGCCACATATCCAACCACATATGTAACCAACCACCCAACGACCCAATTACACAAGCAACCAACCACACAACCTCCCAACCAGCCACATTCCCAACCACATATGTAACCAACCATCCAACGACCTAATTACACAAGCAACCAACCACACAACCTCCCAACCAGCCACATTCCCAGCCACATATATAACCAGCCATCCAACGACCCAATTACACAGGCAACCAACCACACAACCTCCCAACCAGCCATATACGAAGCCACCCAAACACTGAACCAGCCAGCCACTTAACCAACCCAACCCAACGACCAAACGACGCAACCACCCAACCGTCCAGCCACCCGACCATCCAAACATGCAACCACCAAACCACCCACAACCCCAACGACCCAAATCAACCAACCACCTAACAATCCAACTACCCAACCATCAAGCCACACCACCACACAACAACACAACCATACAGCCCGGCACCCACACAACCACTAACCATCAACCACACAACCAGACAACCACACCACCACACAACCAGCCAGCAGACACGTGCGTACAGCAATAACTGAATAGCCTCATGACAATCATAACAAAATAATGTCAGCGTGGCCCCTATAATTGTACATGTGCCCTGGACGCGCCTAAGGTCACAGCAAGGTCATTGTGAGGCCACTTTAAGGTCATGCCGCCTGCAGGTGATTGTTGCTTCATACTGTGGGCCTCTCTCCTGCAGGCACCGACCGACACCTATATTACAAATACCAAACAGAGCACACCATTTGGCCGCTACTCCCAGCCGACATTGACCCTCGTCCTGTGTCATCGCCTAATGACGATACATGTATTGAGTTTTTTTCTTGTATCTCTCTCTCTCCATTGTTAGTGTTTTTTTTAGTTTGAAGAAAGAGAGAAGCGGAAAATGATACATATATAACAATCGTGCAACATTTCGCAACCACGCAGATAACTAACTGCAAGGCGGGTCATTGTGAGAAGATATTCTAATTTAATTTTTTTTTAAAGGATAACATAATCATCACAGTGTGGTCAGGGAAAGGGCAGTGGCCTTGGCGTGTTAGCGTCATGCTAGGTGGATAGGTATGTAATAATGCTATTATTATACCGATATGCAGTGACCCCCCAATAGGCCAGGACAGCGGCGGCTATACAAAATGCATACGTGGCTTCAGGCTGGGTATGGCTAAGAAGGCGGTATTAGCTGAGCAGACAATCAGTTGTATTTGTAGCTGACCTCAAGAAAGGTCACTGTATATTTGTTGTTAAGTACGTCAACGTGTGACTGATAAATTATAGCGTCTTTAGAACCTACATATATATAATGTGTAGTATATATTAAACCTTGTATATGAATATAATATAGATAGAGAATCGGCTCGAAAGAGGTACTTACATTCACCATCGTTGTTAGTTGAGCGTCCATCTCCCGATTTGGTAGATCGTGGGATTCGAAGCCACGGATTGAAACCATGGTTGAGTGAAAACCAATGACTTGAAGATTGATACTTGTCGCTTCCTAGCCAGGCCCTCTGCATTATTAAGATAGGGCTAGGACTAGATAAAAGATTCACCCGGTACTTCTAGTACACGGGTGAACGACACCGTAGTGTAAATTCGGGCGAAAATAGCTTTAGTATGGAACATGAAGTAGAAACTGTGGTTCCATGATCAAATGGCTACATATATTGGCACAGATTTGGTGAAATGGGAGAGAATGCAAAAATCCAAGATGGCGGCCATAGAACGTTGTCGATTTCAATTTGAAATCGTATTAAACTAGCTATTTTATTATAGTTTTCAACTCAAAGGTAGCGGGTAAATATGAAGACATCTACAAAGAATAAATGTTGCTTCTTAGATTGTGAAATTAGGCTCGCATTTCAGTAACCCACTTTTTCGACCGTTTTTATATAGGGTTGGTATTCACCTGTGTACTGCGAGTACCAGGTGAATCCTTTATCTAGGCGAGGACCAGTTGGCTCAGTGTGACTGAATGGGATATAAGGTCATGGTGCTGGCGGCCTGATTTCCCAGTGGGCCATCACTATAACAACTCTAAGAGTGTACACTGTCACAAGTCGGTATCCGTCCTGATATGACCTTAGATGTTGCCAGGACGTAACACTCAAACAAAGAATCTTTGCGATCATCAGGCTATCTTTGTGCGGTCCAATTGTCTGGTGGATCTTGGTTACTCTGTGGAAGAAAGGCCCGTCCAAGACGTGGCTAGCCGGCTGACCTGCCACTCATGGTCCCTCTGGATGGTAGGATTGACCCACTTATGTAATTAAGTCTGCTAAAAGGACAATAATAAGACTAATTTAATTGTGCAGTGCGAATATAAGCGGCGACTTCCTGACAGCTTACAAGTAATTAGTGCACTCCCTGCACCTCCCGTGGGATGTTCGGGGCTGCTATTTTACCAGTGCCTTATTACCCCTAGCCCACTTCCACTTATAACCCCCCACCCCAGCCCCACTTCAGACACTCCCTCATCTTATGGCCCTGTCACACTATGACGTAATGACGTCAGCGTAGGGAGAACATGAAGAACGTTGAACTTCTCGGCGTATTATGCAAATTTGGGCACAAGTTGAACGTGGATGCAGCAGCGTCCTGGACGAGAGAATAACGGCGGTAAAGCGTAGTGATGCCGTCATTCAACGAGAGAGGACAACGTAATTACACTCAGGGAACGTTATGTATGTTATTCCAATGCCAGAACTCCATTGCTTTACGTTGCCTTACGTTACTAACGTCATGCAACGGTGGCAAAACGCTAAACGAATGCTGGACGTATGTTAGGCGTACGTTATCCCGACGGTTTCACTACGCGGACTGCACTTTTCCACCGGCTTTAATGTGGGTCAATGTAGTGCAACGTAGTGCAATGTAGTGCAATATAGTGCAAAGTAGTGACCAGCGTTTGACTAACGTCCGTTTAAAGTCATTGACGTTCGCCGAACGTGTACAGAACGTACGGCGAACGTAAACCCTTATGTTCTAGTTACGTCAAAAGTTTTGAACAGGTTCAAAACTTTGACGCGCGCCGATGTAACACGACGTAACGTGACGTCATTCTGATGTCATCATAACGTAATCCAACGTAGGTCAACGTAATGACGAAACGTGATCACGTCAGGCTTACGTTTGCTCGTTACGTCGTAGTGTGACAGGGGTATTAGCCACGTCTCTGTTTTTATTCGTGTAACTTCACTCTTACACCCCTACCCCGGCCCCTCTACACACACACACATACACACACACACCGACACCAGCAACCGTGGTGTGTTTCTGAATTGTGTTCACGTCCCTGTCTGCCTGCGCAATGACCTCGGGTCCATAGTGCTAACAAATAGAAACCATTTGGGCATGTGAGTGCGCATGCCCATTTACCCATACCTGTATATGCACCCACGTATGCTTCACCCTGAGGCTCGGACATCTCGCTTCATATCGCCGTCTCTCGCCCCATCTCGGCAGACTCCAGCCCCCTCTCACCCCCTTTCACCACCTCTCACCCGCTCTCGGCCCCCTCTCATCCCCTCTCACCCGCTCTCGGCCCCTCTCACCCCCTCTCACCCGCTCTCGGGCCCCTCTCGGGCCCCTCTCACCCCCTCTCAGCCCCTCTCACCCCCTCTCACCCCCTCTCACCCGCTCTCGGCCCCCCTCTCCCCCCTTTCTCCCACTCTCGCCCCATCTCGCCCCGTCTAGCCCCGTCTAGCCCCATCTAGCCCCCTCTTACCCCACTATCCCCCTCTCTCCCTCTTTCTCTCGCCCCCTCTCGCCCCCTCTCACCCGCTCTCGGCCCCCTTCTCCCCCCTTTCTCCCAGTCTCGCCCCAGTCTCGCCCTATCTAGCCCCCTCTTACCGCTCTATCCCCCTCTCTGCCTCTCTCTCTCTCGCCCCCTCTGGTCTTCTCTCACCCTCTTTCTGACCCTCTTTTTGCGCCCTCTGTTGCCCTTTCTCCTCGCTCTCTCTTTTCCACACCCATGTTCTAGTATTTTCTCTCACCCCTTTTCCCAGTGTTTCTCTGGCGCTCTGCCGCCCGTGTTTTCCCTTTCTCTCCCCCTTTTTTCCAATCTTTCTCTCACCCTATCCCGCCTTCTTTCTGGGCCCCTTTCCCACCCATACTTATCTTCCTTGCTCTCTCTGCCCCTGTATGTCTGTCTGTCTCTGTCTCTCTCTCTATATAAACATGTATACCGTAAAACCTCTCCACATATCGACCATCCCCTATATCGATCACTCTTTTGGGGTTCCAACAATACCATTGCAACCATATTCTAACTCCCTAAACCTTCCACCTCGCCTAAATTGACCACTTAAAGTCGGTCCCAATGTCGGCCGATATAGAGAGGTTTTAGTTTATACATATATATATTTATATGATATACAGTGTCAGGTAGTGCATTGTGCAAATATAAATAGCTAACATATTCCAAATTATTATTAAACTATGTCTGACGACTCCAAATTACCCACCCTTTGCGCCACCTGCACAGCCGCCACGTGTCACTGCGCACCAGGCCTCTCCCCGAAATATATAGAGTATATACAACATATAATAGATATATATATAGTCCATCGCAGACATTATGACCATGTAATAGATATAAGACTACCGTCTCAGCACTGACTTTATTTGATTACTTTGCAATGGCACTAATGTCGAGACCCGACTTTAAGTATATAGTTTTATTTCGCATAAATAAATGGGCTGATTACTATTAGTAACCCTTCACCCGCACCACCACACCTATCACCCCACTCCAGGGGCCATATTCATGTAGTGGTGCCAAGGCCTTGAACGCGGCTACTGTACCCCCACACGGCTAACGGTGGAAAATCGGTAATTATGTGTCGGTGCCAACGCTAGCCACGGCCCATAGCCTAGGCTAAGCTACCCTGATTTCAAGTCAGGTTTAACTGCTAGACGTGCCGGTTAGTGTGTGTGTGAGGCTCACAATCTATTCAATGCTTTCATATTTAACAGAATGACATACTCAATAAGTGAAATTTGATCAAAATTAACCCTAAATTCGAACCGATATTAACGCTGCCGCCGCCGCATCAGTGGCAATATTAATATTTTCGAATCTACGAATGTAAAGTAAACAAATCGCCCCCTCCGCAGCGATGTCGATATCCATACTGTCCATACTGTCCAACGTCAACTAAACATGGCTGCCGCCGTCGCTGCCGTATCGGCGGCACAATATTAGGCCCAAATCTATTAAATGCTGTCATATTTAACAGAATTACATACGCCATAAGTGAAATTTCATCAAATTAACCCTAAATTCGAACCAATATTAACGCCACCGCCGCATTGGCAGTGTTATTCATATCGTCGACTGGAGGGAATTCCCAAATCTATAAATAAACTCACCGTTAGCTATCCGCGGCGGCTTGGACATTGGTGAACAGCACTTGACCTATTTCTCCAACCCACCGCTAGCCTCGGATAGCTACCCCAGAGCTAGCGTGTAGCACCGGCTACACCTGGCACCACGACATGAATATGGCCCCAGATCTGGACCTAAATGCCCACAACCTGTGTGGGTTTTCAGTATGAGTGAGGTTCTAGGGCCCTTGTGGCAGGCGCACCGGTCCTTGGGTGTGCGTGTGGGGCGGGGGGGGGGGGGGGCGCACTGAGATATATATCGGGGCCCTATACACTAGCAACTCGGTCACCCACAAAATATGTCATTTAGGGAAGTGTGGACAAAAGGGGAGAGAAGTGCAGTACATAGATGAATTAACGCTCTTTCTATGATACAGAATTTCAACAATTAGACATTAATTGTTTACATAATTGTTCGAGAGTGTTAATGGCCAGGATAAGGTGTCATATGAGGATCGAGGTGCTGGTTGGTTGGGTGTTGGAGATTTTCGTCTTGGCAACATCTAAGGTCATATCAGGACAGGTACCGACTTGTGACAGTGCAAACTTATGGCGACTTTATAGTGGTACCCGACGTGGAAATCAGGCCACCGGTACCACAATAACCCGAAATCTCACTCATTCACATTTTCCTGATATGGCTTAACCAATCGTCGGCCTATCCTGAAAATGCCAAGCGCCAGGCTAGGAAGCGACAAATAGCACTTTTATACGTTATTGGTTTGACTCGAACGGGAGAGGAACCCCCGATTGCCCGGCACACGAGGCCCGAGCTCTACCGATTAGGCCACCGCGCCCGGTGGGGATCGAGGTGCAGGAGTGTATGAGGAGGGGGGGGGGGGGGGGGCTAAGGGCTATGCTTACTTTAGTGTATTTGAATGTGCATAGCCTACTGAAGGAGTCGGACCACACGATCCCTCCAGGGTCCCTATTGTCAAGGCTCACGCACAACACTTCTCTATGGGACCGCTAAGCTAAGAATTAACCGGCAGGTATGCATCATAACTCATAGCACCGGCGTAGTAAAGAATTACCGACTGGTTACTCTTTGAAGCTGCCCATTATCAATTAATTTTAATTGGGAACGATTGTGGAAAGTCAGCGCTAAAACCAAAATGGCCGCTGGGTTTAAAAACAAATAGTTGGTGGTGATTGTGCCTCACTTTGAAAGAAGGACCGGGTATTTGTTAGTGATCGGCACTCGGGGTCAGTCCTCACGGTGGCTTGAACGCGGTGGCACCATGAATATGGATGGTAAAAATACAAACCTCCATCCAGGTACTGGAGGAGGGGAGCGACTCGCATTCAACGCATGTATGTCATATATTACACACAGCAATCAAAGTGGAATAGACTACATCACCGTTCCAGCCGTGCGGTGCATTGTGGGATGTGTCAGAGCAAAACAAACCCGTGAGAAGCACATGGCACATGCTAATACACTGGGTGCAGTGATGAAATGTGTTGGTTTCACCTCATCTCAGGCTCTTCTTTGAAACATAGAACACTAACTAAAAAAATATATATAATAAATTAAGATATTAAGCTTTTATTCAGTATTCCATTTACATCAATATAATCAGCATATCTTATGCCATGTGCATTTAGATTTAGACAAATCTAGGCACCCAGAATAGTGTTAGAGCCATAGCCACAGTCAATTTTACTTGTTTTTTTCATGTTTTTATTTATATCCTATGGTTAATTACATATGTTGAAATTGAAAATGAGTAGGGTTAATCAGATATTAGTTATATGTTTCTTTGAAACAAGTTTTTGTTGACACATTTGACAGTTTAATATTTAGAACAAGAATTACTTCTGGCTAATCAATGGTGATGTAAACATCAGCCTGTAAAGTGACTGAAATTGTATGTTTCTTAGCTCAAAATGCTTAATTATGGAGAGTTGTGTCTTAAACATATTCATTATATTATTATATTGCATCCTTCTATCCACGTTTCTGCCAAATTGCTATGTATTTCTATTAATTTTGAATTAAATGGCAGTTTTGCCATATGCGTACTGGCAAGCTCAATGGCTGTACTCCTTTGTTTTGCCCCCAACGCCATTTTCGGCGCATGCGCAGTCGGAACCATGATCTTGTCTATTCACCTAGCGACGAACTAAGCAACTCAATCAAGGATTTCTACCCGCGGTCGTCGCCATCGCAGCAACCAAAGCCTCTTCATTTCGTAGTTGACATTTGGACCATATATATATATATATAAATGAATATATATATATATTTATATTCGTTAATAGTATTTCACCGGTCTGTATATTATATTGTGGGTATTTAGAGAGTGTATATATATGAGCCTGTCTCAAAAGGTAATAACTCTTTTTTTGTGTGTCCATTGTAACGATTGACACAAAACAGTACATAAATGGTTACACTGAAAACACAAGGACATTTAGTTCAAATTAATATGTATTCTATTGGGATTATGTAACACCATGTAAAAAACAAATCAGTTTATCCTGAGCAAATGCACAAGCAGATAGTATATTGATCGTTAGAATGGACAAAGTTTTGTTCCATATTGCTTAGTACCTTTTGAGACAGTCTCATATGTATATAAATATATGTATATGTACATACACACATATGCATGTGCATAGATGTATATATGTATATGCGTAGATGCATATTCAGAAATGTAGATATTTACTAAGATATAGCACAATATTAATCAACCAGACACATTTATATATTCGTTAATAGTACTTCATCGGTCTATATACTATTATTAATACAGGGTGGGTAATTAGATACATGTACATGATAAAAGGAGAACATGCCGATTCTACATAAGTGTGCACTGGCACAAGCTGGTACCCATCTTGATATGACCTTGTATATTGCTAGGACATAAAACAACTAAAAACAACCACAAAAAAAAGAAAGTATGATGCAGCTTCTTCAAAATAGAGTTCCTTACTCTCCCGAGCCGCCCAGACGCAATGGCCGAATGAGTTGAGCGTCTGTCTCCCGTTTTGGTAGATCATGGCATTCGAAAACTGTTCGAGTCAAACCAATGACTTAAACATTTATACTTGTCGCTTCATAGCCATGGGTTTGTGGGTTCTAATCTTGGTCAAGTCACACCAATGACTTTTAAAATTGATATTTGTCACTTCCTAGCCTGGCACTCGGCATTACTAGGATAGGGCAAGGATTGGTTTGCTCAGTGTCAGGATAATGTGGTTGAGTGGGATATCATGTAATGGTGCTGCTGGACGGGTCTCCCAGTGGGGCAGCACTATAATGTTGCCATGAGTGCACTGCCACAAGTCGGTACCCATCCTGATATGACCTTAGATGTTCCTAGGAGGTAGAACAACAATATAACCCAATTTAGTACATCTGGCCCAAAACCTATGACATTGATTGACCAACCATTACAGAGCTTGTTGAAAATAAGAGTTCATTGTTCTCCTGAACCCTTTCAGTCAATGGGGGGCGGGGTAGAAGGGGGGAGATTCCCTTCATCATAATCCCTAAAGAAAAAATAGCAGGTGTTTGGTTAGATAAAAGATTCACCCGGTACTTGAAATACATGGGTGAAGGACAATGTAGTGTAAATACGGGCGAAAATAAGTTTAGTATGGAACATGAACTAGAAACTGTGGCTCCAGTATCAAATGGCTACCCATATAGGCACAGAGTGGGTGAAATGGGAGAGAATGCAAAAAGACAAGATGGCGGCGCTAGAACACCATCGATTTCAATTTAAAATCATATTAAACTAGCTATCTTATTATATTTTTCAACTCAAAGGTAGCGGGTAAATATGAATACATCTACAAAGAATAAATTTTGCTTCTTAGATTGTGAAATTAGGCTCTCATTTCATTAACCCGCTTTTTCGACCGTTTTTATATAGGGTTGGTATTCACCTGTGTACTGCGACTGCGAGTACCCGGTGAATCCTTTATCTAGTGTTTGGTGTGCTTTGATACATTGATTCGCCATTCATCGATGCGGAGTAATATGAGAGTCTACTTTTTCATGTCTGAATACAAAAATGTACTTCACGACTGCTACGTCAAGCAGGACGTCAAGCCGGCGTTGTACGTCACGTCATGACTACGTCATGACTACGTCAGCCGACGCGCCGTCCCGTCACACCGTCAATTGTATTCAAAAGCCCTACTCGACCCCTCTCCATCCCATCTACCCCCCCCCCCCCCCCCACACCCGACACCACCACGAACACTCCCTACCAAGACGACGAGCAGAAGGAGGAGGAAAAAACATCCCACACACAAACACTGACCTAGCGGATGCTTCAGAAAGGCGCGGAAATAACAATAAATAATGCAACGAACAGTGCGATGTGTGTGTGTGTGCCGCGAGGTGAGGGTCGGGGGAGTGGGGCGAGGGGTGAGGGGGAGTAGGGCAGGGAGTGGGGGATTGGGAGGAGTGGGACGGGGGAGTGGGGGGAGTGGGACGGGATATTGGGGGGTGGAGTAGTGGTGAGGGGGATTGGTGGAGTGGGAGTTGGGGGGAGGAGGGAGTGGGATGGGTATGGTGTGGGGGACGGGGAGGGGGTATGGTGTGGGGGACGGGGAGTGGGGGTGGTCTGGGGGACGGGGAGTGGGGAAAGGGGAGCGGGAGGGGGGAGTGGGGGAGTGGTGGAGGGGATTATGAAGGATGCTGATGACCGTGGTGCGTTGCCAACTCTGGGCCATGTAACGATGACATAGCGGTGTGACGGGACGTGCCAACTGTGGCCATCAGCTGGACCAGCGGTCACTCAGTCAGCCAGACGCGCACTGGATACTGGTCAAGGGCTGGGCACGCTGAGGTCAGGCTCATGACTAGGATTGTTTGCGTGTAACTAGTGGGTGTGTGTGTCGGGGGGGGGGGGGGGGGGGTCGGCACGCGTCAGGTAAGGTATATGATGGTGGTAGATGGGAGGTAGGGATGGTGGAGGGGGGAGAGGAAGTAGTAGGGGTTGGGAGGGAGGGGGAGGGAGAGAGGAGAGGGGATGGAGAGGGAGGGCAGTGCGGAGGGGAGGGGGTATGAGTGGATGGTAGAGGATAGGAGGGGGTGGCAGGACAACTAAGGGGGCTGAGAGGGGAGGGGGGGGGGGGGGAGACTGGTGGGGTTGGGGAGGAGAAGAGGGAAAGGAGTGGATGGATGGAAGACAGTCGGAGGAGAAGAAAGGCGATGGAAGGGGAAGAGAGGATGAGACGGGAGGGGGGTAGAGGAAAGGAGAAGGATATGAGGGGATGGGAATGGATGGGGATGAAGAGGAACAGCTAGGAGGGGAGGGAAAGGAGGGGATGGTGAGGGGATGGTTTGGGGAGGTATGGAAAGGAATAACGGGGAATGGGAAGGGGTATGTGGAGCTGGGGGGATGGGATGGGAAGGGATGGGATGGAGGGGAGGAGAGGGAATAGATGGGGATAAGGTGGGGGGGAGAGGAGGAGGGGGGGGGGGGAGAAGGGAGGAGACGGAGGTGGTTGGCGGCGGCAGGAGAGGCGGTCAACGGTAAAAACATAGATAAACACAGGATATGTAGGTCGGGGATGTCCTCCCATCTCCCCTCATGTAATTCAGGTGGCGCCTCGACTAGTGATGCGGTCAGAATGGCGGGCGGAAGTGTGTGTGTGCGGGGAGGAGGGCTGTGCATGACCATGGCTACCGTGTGCTGACAGGGGAATGACGATGCTATGCTGGAGTTTGGGTCACCGGTTAAATAAATAGATGACCTCGCACAGAACATTCTTTATTCTATTTAATGGAGTTCAGCTGGGATCTAGGGATGGGATCACAGTGCTCAGTTATATTATAAATGTATTTATATAGGAATCGATTTCCGACCAAATCAATCAGACTTTAAACAAATATATTAGCTCATGATACTAATAGTCAGCATACATTAGCTTTTCCTGGTTACTTTAATGCATTAGGATAGGCAATGAATTGTTGGCTCAGTAGCAGGATAATGTGACTGTGGGTTATCATGTCATGAAGCTGCTGAGACGATACCACAGAATATGGCAGCAGTATAAATCCACTATCGATAGACAATGACCAAAGGTAGCTACAAAAGATGGCAAAACGCAATGCGACAATATGTCGCTAAATTATCTGGTGACATGATACCGCCTGATGTGGCAGCACTATAACACCGATGTCAATGCATGATGAAACAACTCCACCCTTGCTTGGTTCTTGCAAGATATAACCGAAATCAATGAGACAATATCCGAGTGGATTATTTCAATCCTATATCATGGCCATGTGTGTAATTTACAGTCAATGTCCCATATAAAAGAACACACTAAAAGACAGGACAGAGAATGCAAACAAATGAATATAAATGACAGCACATACCATCAGGCAACCCAACCTATTCGCACCCCCAACCACACGTCTGGCCCTGCCTTGTGAGAGCTGGTAGGGCTTCTGGTGGCTCATAACAAGATGGTGGCCGGGGGAGCTGCTCACGGTATGTGATGAGCAGATTCTCATTGGTAATGACAAGCAGGGGTTCAGGTGTGCAAACAATTTACTCACTGCCCGTTGGCATAATTGTGCAGTGAATCTCTACAACGACGGAATAGATGCATATTTCCATGAACAATCCCAAAGAGATTAGTCCAGAGAAGTGTGCTATGCAGTGGTCGGTGGGTGTGTATTATATGTTTTACGTCCTGGCAACATCTAGGGTCATATCCGGATGGGTACTGACTTGAGGCAGTTCACACTCATGGTGACTTTATAGTGTTGCCCCAGTAGGAAGTCAGATAATTGACACCATGACCCGATATCACACTCAATCACATTATCCTGACACTGAGCTGACCAGTCCTTGCCTTATCCTATTAATGCTGAGTGCCAGGCTAGGAAGTGACAAGTATCAATGTTATAAGTCATTGATTTGACTTGACCAGGAACCAAACTCCCGGTCTCTCGCACGCGAGGCCCGCGATCTACCGATTCGACCACTGCACCCAAGGTAAGGGTGTGGGAGTTGGGGAGGTATTCTAGTACCATCTGTTACTATATAAACGATTTGAGCCTAACATGTAGATAATCCTAAGCCAGGTTCTTCTAATAAATGGCCTTTTTTCTATTACGTGTACAGGGCAGTTGACCTATTTTCTTGTCACTACCACCACTAGTAAAGGGGGCGATTATCGCCTAAAGCGCTGGAAGTCCTTAGAGATGATTGGTGAAGCTTTGGTGACACGGGCCCAGGTCAGTCGGTGCATTGCGCACAGGTAACGCTGGGTGCATAGGTTGAATTGAACGGGGTGGCTGAACAGAGTAGGGCTTGTTTATATATATATATATATATATATCGCACGCACACGCATCAATCTCCCACCCAATATGGGGGCCAATTATCAGGATATATATAGACATATATATATATATATATATATATATATATATGGTGAGTGCGTAGCGAAGAGGTGCAACTATGTGTGCGTGATCTAGGAATGGTTGGTTGATTGTTGGAGTTTTACGTCCTAGCTACATCTAAGTGCGCACTTATGTTGACCTTATAGGGCTGCCCCACTAGGAAACCAGATTAGCAGCATCATGACCTGATAGCCCACTCAGACACATTATCCTGACACTGAGCCATCCAGTCCTTTCCCTATTCTATTAATGCCGAACACCAGGCTAGGAAGCGACAAGTATAAATTTGTAAGTCATTGGGTTGACTCGACCAGGGTTCCAACCCGTTGATTCGAGTCCCACGATCTACCAAAAGGGGAAACGGACACTCAACTCATTCGGCATGGGAATCTGGGAAAAGTGATTGATTGCTAATCCGGGCTTGGTGTACGGCGACATCTGACAGGCGCTATCGGGACGCTGGGAGGCCGGGAGGGTGGGACGCCGGGACGCCGGGACTCCGGAGACGGTGGGTTTGGCCGCTGCTGAAGGGGCACTGGAAGGTGGGGAGGTGGGGTGGGGATGTGGAGTGGGAAGGAGGATGGCGGGTAAAGTTCAAAACAAGATTTTATGATGATGAAATGCCCTATCCCCTACTGTGTTGGCAGTCCGACGGAGGAGTGCATGTCGACTATGGGGGGGACCCGCTGAGCAAATTTGCTAGGATTTTTGTTTGGTACATTAGTTGATTAACCAGGGGATTGTTGTTTGTTTGTTTGTTGTTGTTTTACGTCCTAGCAACATCTATGGTCATATCAGGGCGGGGTTAACCAGGGGAAATTTCAATCGTTAACAATTGGTCTTCCTCAATCCACTGCTTCTTGCCCTATCCTAGTAAAGGCGAGCGCCAGGCGAAGTGGCGACAACTGTTAATTTGTAAGTCATATGTTTGACTCGGCCAGGGTTCGAACCCGGGAGTTCGAATCCCTCGACGTACCAGAACGGGAGGCGGACGCTTAACTCATTCGGCCATCGCGTCTGGTTATGACGTTGATTGATGACACTGGAATTGAAAAGTATTTAAAACTGCAGCCAACTTTCTGCATCTGATCACATGTCAACAAGAAGACAGATGACAGAGCCAAAAGAACAGGTGTATCAAGCCGACTATGTCTGGACCTTTTATCCACGGTTATAAAGCAATAGGTATGTGTGTTTGTAGAGCAAAAATAAAACAAATTTGTCTTTTTTTGTGCAGACCACGTGGTGGGTGGGTAGACATAGCATGTGCATTTTGTTACCTGTGTTTTTGGTTAGATGTAGTCCCTGCCTCATTGCCCACATCTTACACGCACGCATCAATGTGCAGCAGTGTGCGCATGTGCACACCAGCGCGCACGCGCTTGCGCACTCACACGCACGCGCATTGCGTTGAATACGCGTGCGCTAATATATACCAGACAGCATGTACAATGCGGCGTCTGGGGTAGGAGGGAGTCCCAGTGTAACAGTGTAACAAATTATATATACCTTATATGTCCCAATAGAAGCATGCTACCCAATAGAAGCACACACCCCATTTCAAGATTGAAAACATGCACATATATACAATCATATTCAGATTGAATGCACATAAAATAAGACAATCCCACTTTATTTCAGAGGCACAACAAAAGCAAATCTATGAAATTCTTTAACTTTGAGTAGACGCGCATCCATGTGTCTGCACTTGCACAGTGGGCGTCTATTGGGACATATACGGTATACATATATATATAATAAGTACACAGCTGAATGGGTGGTTTGGGGGGGGGGGGGTGACGATGGGAGGATGGGTGGGTGGATGAGACAAGCAGTGGGTTGGTCAGAGTGGGTAAACGGGTGGATAGGAAGGAAGGGTGGGTGGATGGGAGGATGGGTAGAAGGTGGTGGGTTAATGGATGAGAGAAGGAGCTCTTGGGCAAGCGACGGTGGATGGCTGAGGGGGGTATCAAACACTGGTCCTGTGTGCTGCATGATTCCCAGCATTACTCTGCGTCTCTTAGTGTGGATCTATGCATTCCCATCTAGACTGGTTGCCTTGGCAGTAGTAGCATACCTGCATACCTTCTGGTATGCAGGTATAGCAATACCTCAGGGTGTTTGACGCCCCTGCCTTGCAGAGTTCTAAACCACTGCCTTGTGGTACAGGTCCTTGACAGAACCGAAGGCTAAGGGAGCAAACCCTAAACAGAAAACCATGTCACTGTGGCAGCATTAAGGGCGGTTGATGTATGGAACTCCCAACATCTCCCGGCCAGCTACTGCAGGGGCAAATAGTTTTGCGCCTGTCTTGACATGTTCTTGCCAGTGTGAAACCTCTATTTGCTCCCCGAGAGAGTGCCGCTGGTAACTTGCAAAAGCGAGCAGCACTTCAACACTTTTGCAGGCAGCTTTCATGAAATGAAACCTGAAGCTGAGAGACATTAAGACCGACTCATGGACGCAACTCTCACAGCAGAGAGCTAAATGGAGAGCGGCAGTCAAGTAATGAAAGCAGTCTTTGTCGCATCGCGACCGACAGCATGATGATGATGATGAGTAGCACCAGGACCTCCCGTGTGGAGGGTGCTGTGGAGAATATAGTACAACAACCTCCTCCATTACCCGGAAATAGAATCTATGGAAATAGACACTGATACTGTAGCACTGCGGTTTTGCAGCAGCACTCACACCTCCAAGAGAAAGGCAACAAATAGATGAGAGTTTGAGACAATATGACAGGTAGCACCTACCTGATGAACGAAGAACGGTGTAGACCAAAGTATCAGGCGTAATGCCTGACGTACACTCGCCGACATATTGAGTGCGTGAGCGCTTCGGTATTTACACAACTTTAAGTGGATACCTACACGGGGTGCCAAGGATGAGTTATATATATATATATATATATATATGAGCCTGTCTCAAAAGGTGATAACTCTTTTTTGTTTGTCCATTGTAATGATTGACACAAAACAGCACAGAAACAGTTACACTGAAAACACAAGGACATTTGCTACAAATCAATATGTATTCTATTGGGATTATATAACACCATGTAAAACACAAATCAGTTTATCCTGAACAAATGCATAAGCAGATAGTATGTTGATTGTTACAATGGACAAAGTTTTGACCCATATTGCTTAGCACCTTTTGAGGCATTCTCATATATATACCAACAACCTCATTGATTGCAAAGGCAAATTTGCATTTCACCTGGGGTCATTATTTGATTGATTTAACGGCGTGGATCTTAAAATACAATTTAAAAACAGAAATACGGCGAATAACTAATGGCCTTCGTTCCAACATAGTTTTTCTGGAAGTCCTTTATGTGGGTGATATTTATTATCACTGCGTTCAATGTCAACACATATTATATAGCAGCATTATTTTGTTCCTATCTTATTTAAAGTTGCATAATCCGATGCTTTTGAGTTTCTGCTCTTTTCTGAGATGAATATATTAAACTAATCGTTATAATCTACTTTACTTTAGTTTGAAGTAACTTTAATTTTAAATGGCTAAGTTTGCAGATATTTGACGTCAAAACTTGCCAAAATAATGTTGGCAAACATGCCAAAACTCTGACACCATAGACTTCAGTAGTAACGTGTTCTATTAATTGACTTATTATGCCCTTCTATGTGGCAACAAATGCTTAATAAGTGCACCGGTGTCTAAGTTGAATATGTAGAATCAAATCTAGATAAGTGTTTTGGTTTTGGAAATTTAATGTTTTCATCGGACTATGCAAGTTTTATATCACTGTGTTCAATGTCAACACATATTCTATGGCAACAGTAAGTTCATGCTATGGCAACAGTAGGTTCATGCTATCTCGAATTCTCACGCTCTTGTTAACCCAATGCACATTCCTGCGGTATAAGACACATGTTAACAGTTATTAAAGCACTTCGGTATTTACACAACTTTATATAGATACCTACACAGGGTGCCAAGGATGAGTTATTTATATAATTCCTAGGCACAAATTAGAGGCTTTTTGCAGATTAGGAAGACTGATGTGTACATACATCAGTTTATTACTTCAGACAAATGTCTATTTCAGACTGATAGGAGAGAGATGATGGGAGAGGAAGCGAGAGGTGGCGGATGGGAGGGGATGGAGCAGGACATGGGGAGGGAGGGAGGGAGGGAGGGAGGGAGGGAGGGAGGGAGGCAGAGAGGTGGGAGATGTGGCATTTCGAGATCCACGACGCTTCAATGCCGAAAAGCCTGCGGATCGCTTGTGTGATGCATTGCTTTGTGACAAAATAGGTTATTCATCCCACTTAATTAGAATATATTCCGATTAATGATATGGACTAGAAAAAAGAAGATCTGATTTAATTGTGACTAGTGCACTCCTCCAAGGCACACTACAACGGGTCGCATACAGTCGAAACCCTCATCTCGTCCCTCAAATATCGATGACATCTGAAGTCAATGTCGTCATCTCCCATTCTCTCCAACATACATATTTGATATTCTCATTTAAAGAGCTTTAACCTGAGATTTCAGGATATAATTTCCGATTAGGTCTGTGGAATGGTTTTATTTCGTGGTGAAAAAAAATACTGTCGGTGTTAGTGTTGTCATTCTAAAGCATATATTTGAATTACTTTCATAGAAGAGATTTAATTTGCGATATAGGTTTATATGGGGTAGAATTAAATAGTGCGCTTTGAGGATTTTCTCCCCAACCAGAAATTGTCCTGGCTGGGTAGTTGTGTCATTTTCACACATATTTGACTTACCTTTTGTGAAGAGCTCTAATTTTATATATAGGCAACTGGGGAGTTGGATATAGTCTGAAAATTGTCTCTTTGTGGGATACAAAAAACTGGTGGTGGTAATAGTGTTGTCATTGTGCCAGACTCGAGGTCAAGGGTATGTGTTTTTTTTAGAGAGGCAAGTAAGCTCATTAACAGTTATTGTCATTGTTCTTGTGACTTCTTTTAATTAATTCGGGAGTTTGTCTGTATTCAGTAATGAGATTACCCGGGCGAAGCCGCGTTGCGTATGTGTACTCTATATTAATCAGTATATTATGCAGAAGTAACCATAGCTGTTCACACATACAAGACAATAGCCCTTAGCTAACGGCAACTACTTTATCATACTCAATAAGAAACTATTAATTACAAGACTTTAAGACTTGCTGTCTAGGTAACTCACTTCCAGTTGCATCGGCCGATGAAATTATCTATTATTTTAAAGCAAAACACTTATTTAGATTTTAACCTACATATCTAATTTAGATATTTGTGTAGTTATCAAGTATGTGTTGCCACATAGAAGGGTTACTGTGTCAATTTAATAGAACTTCTTACTATTGAAGCATGTGGGGTCATGGTTTTGACAAGCAAGTTAGAACTAATTTGGTATGTTGACACTTCAAATATCTTTGAATGTAATCCTTTAAAATTAAGTTTCATCAAAGTAAGGTAAGGTGATGATAAACCTGCTATATTTTTCAGAAACTCGAAATCACTTCAAATTAATATAAATAGATTATAACGATCCCTGACACCATAGGCTTCTATTAAACTGTTTCAATATTCTCTTCTATATGGCAACGCATGCTTACTAAGCACATCAGTATTTAAGTTAGATATGTAGAATCAAATCTAGATAATCGCTTTGGTTTAGAAAATGTGATGGTTCATCGGACTATGCAGCTTTAACTAACACAACTTTGGCTATAGAAATGAAACATCTAAAGCCCCAGTCAGCCCTCACCGGATTGAGGAAACGGACAGAAACCGGACACTGTCCGGTGAAATATGGCAATGTACGGTTTATATATGGCACCCATCCGGCGTGTCCTTTCTATCTCTGATGGTGTCCAGCGGTGTCCGGTACAAGTTTTGAACATGCACAAAACTTGTACCAGACACCGCCAGACTGAGGTGTATGGTTGGTATCCGTTTTAAGTCTGTTTAGTCCGTTTTGTCCGTTTCATGTCCGGTATCCATCTGGTAGGTGTCTGGTTTGAATCCTGAAGAGTCTGTTGACGGTGCTGCCGGAATTCGGCCCGTCAGTTTTTGGTAAACAGTCCAGTAGGTGCCCGGTTGGTGCCCGGTTGGTGTCTGGTCCGCCCATTAGACATTCAGTTGTCATCCAGTTATCGTCCGGTGGCTATTCGTTAATGTACGTTCCTTGTCCGTTTAGCATTCATTTCAGTCCGGTAAGGTCTGACTGGGCCTTTACAGACCGAAACCGAGATAATTAATGGTTAACATTGGCCAACCAATGATCCCCTGAAATAAGCCATATAAGAACACAGGAACCCAGTATATTCCCGCTCTAACGTAGAGCCAACATTGCATTCAAGAAGCGACAATAAATTAGACACACAACAGCAAGAAATCGTTACTTGAACAAGATCCCTCCGAAGTGCATACCACAAAATTGCTAAGGAGTACCCCTTACCCGAACTTCCATCCCGCCCCCGTCCTGATATGACCTTAAATGTTGCCAGGACGTAAAACTCCCAACAAACAAAGAAATTCAGCCCACCTGGTGGCAGCACGCAGTATGCCATAGCATAGGATGTGGGTTTGTTTTGTTGTTGTTTTATGTCCTAGCAACATTCTATCGTATCAGGACGGATCTGACTTGTGACAGTGCACACTTATGGAAACTTTCATAGTGCTGCCGCACTGGGAGACCAGGCCGTCGGCACTATGACCCAATATCCCACACAGTCACATTATACTGGCTCTGTGCTGACCAGTCCTTATTAACCTATCATATTAATGCCGAGCGTCAGGCTAGGTAACAACAAGTATCAATTTTATAAGTCAGTGATTTGACTCAGCTGGGAATCGAACTCCCAACCATCCCCACAGGAAGCCTCCACTCTACCGATTCGGCCACCGCGCCCCGTCCATCCGAGGTAGGTGCATCCAGATTACGTGCGGGGGGGGGGGGGGGGGGAGGGGTTTGGGGAGGGGTTTGTTTCGGGGGAGGAGGTCGACAGAGCTAGCTGGCATCGCCTCTAAGTGAAGTGTACATGTGTCCGGCGGGTTCACGCCCGTCTGCCGCGGCCTAGACCCGGCGTGAGCCAGCCGTGTCTGCTCGTCATCTTTCATTAGGCGCTGTATACACAGCAGTAATAAAGGTTCCGCCTGGCACTGCCGCTATTTATTCAACAGTTCCGGCAACGCCTTACACCCCCCCCCCCCGCCCTCTCCTCTCCCACCCCTCCTCCTCACCTGCCATCTCCCACCTCCTACCTTGTTCCCCCACCCCGTCCCTTCTTCTCTCTCTACTCCCTCACCCCCCCCCCCCCCATCCCCATCCGCGTCGCCCTCCCCTCTCCCTCGACCCTCCCCGTCCCCCTCCGCACCCCAGTCAACACGGACGCACACGCAAAGGCCACATCTCACAGACAACTGCCAGTCTAGATCTCACCGGTCTACCGTCCATAGCCCGCCGTTCCTCAGCCCACAGCCCACATCTCACAGCCCACAGCCCACAGCTCACAGCCCACCGCCTACAGCTCACAGATCACAGCCCACAGCCCACAGCCCGTCGGTCTACAGCTTGGCGGTCCATCGTTCAAATTCTGCCGCTCCACAGCCCATAACCCACAGCTAGCCGGTCCACTTCCCACTGGTCCAATTGCTCACAATCTTCGGGTCTACATCATCCGGTCCATAGACCACCGGTCCATTACTCTGATCCCGCCGGTTCACAGCGCACATCACACATCACACAGCAAGCAGCGCACAGCACACAACACACAACACACAACACACAGCACACTGGTCCACACTCCGCTGGCCTGTGCTCATACAAGTCCCTCAACGTACAACTCGCTTGCCTGCCTTACCCCGCCCGCCGGCCCGTCCCGCCCGCCGGCCTGCCACCCGCCCGTCCCGCCCGTCCCGCCCGCCCCTCCCACCCGCTCACCCGCCCGCCCAATGGCCCGCCACCCGCCCGTCCTGCCCGCCCGCTGCAGGGCCAGGGCTCTCCACCGTTGCAGCTATTGCTGACCACCCATAGCATGTCTGTCCCGTCTCCCTTCTCTTGTTTAATGTTTTATGTTGCCAGTACATAGGACTGGCTAACTAGCTGACTGGTTGACTGGCTGGTTGACTAATTAGCTGGCTGACTGAGTAGCTGGCTGGCTGAGTGGATGACTGGCTGACTAGCTGACTGGCTTACCAGCTTACTGGCTGACTAGCTGACTTGTTGAGTAGCTGACGAGCTGGCTGGAGAAGAAGCTGGCTGTCTGGCTGACTGACTGACTGGCTGACTAGCTGACTGGCTAAGTGGCTAACTGACTGATTGGCTGGCTGACTGGCTGGCTGACTGGCCGACTAGCTTACTGGATGAGATAGCTGACTGACTGACTGGCTGGCTGACTGAGCAACTAGCTGACTGACTGGCTGGCTGACTGACCAACTAACTGACTGTCTGGCTGACTGGCTAACTAACTGACTGGCTGAGTGGGTGGCTGAGTGGATGGCTGTCTGCCTGGCTGACTAGCTGACTCGTTGCTGGGTTCGATGGATGGCGTGATTTCAAGTGATTTCAAGTGTTCAAGGGAGCAGTGTGAATTGAGGCAATAATTGATACCAGCACCGTCCCATTTGGGCACTCACTAGAGCTAGACTGGGCTCTAGATTATCACTGCCCGGCCCCATTCCCTTCCTTCCTTGGCTACCCCGGCCATCTGCCCCTCCCCCTCTTTCCCTCCCTCACTCCCTCCCTCCTTTCCGCTAACCTTCCCCCGCTACACCTAGGCTTTCTTTATGTCATCACACGCCATGTTCTTGGGGCCATTCTTTGCCTAATCTCCCGCTCCCATGGCTTCCTGAGCGTGGCAGAAGTGTGGCAGCAGGGTGGTAGCAGTGTAGCAGTAGTGTGGCAGCAGGGTGGCAGTGCAGCAGTGGTGTGGCCGCAGGGTGGCAGCAGGGTGGCAGCAGGGTGGCAGCAGGGTGACATCAGGGTGGCAGTAGTGTGGCAGCAGGGTGGTGGCCGTGTATCAGTAGTGTGACAGCAGGGTGGCAGTAGGGTGGCAACAGGGTGGCAGTAGGGTGGCAGCAGTGTAGCAGTAGTGTGGCAATAGGGTGGTAGCAGGGTAGCAGCAGGGTGGTCGCAGTTTAGCAGCAGGGTGGCAGCAGGGTGGCAGTAGGGTGGTGACAGTGTGGTAGAAACGTGGCAGTAGGGTGGCAACAGGGTGGCAGCAGGCCATGGCGTCCCTTCGTGTTTGGACTGTTGTCATTAATTACACAGACCTACTCCCATCTGCCAGCACAGCTCTATTCAGCTGCTTCTCCGACATTCACGAACTGCTCTGTCGGACACCCTGAGCTACTCCGCCGGCTAGTCCATGTTGCTGCCCTCTCCTCCCATAAGCCAGCTAACTAAAAGGGATTGCCTGACAGTGCAAGAGCTCGTCCATTTTTTCCATGTACCATATATGTCCCAATAGAATCGCACTACCCAATAGATTGTTTGTTTATTTGTTGTTGTTTTACGTCCTAGCAACATCTAAGGCCATATCAGGACGGGTACTTGTGACAGTGCGCACTCAAGGCGACGTTATAGTGCTGTCCCACTGGGAAACCAGGCCGCTGGCACCATGACCTGATATCCCACTCAGTCACATTATCCTGACACTGAGCCAACTAATCCCTGCCCTATCCTATTAATGCCGAGCACCCGGCTAGGAAGCGACAAGTATCAATTTTTAGATCATTGGTTTGACTCGACCAGGGTTCGAACCCACGACCCAGACTGGCACTCGGCATTATTAGAATATGGCAAGGACTGGTTGGCTCATCAGTGCCAGGATAATGTGACTGAGTGGGATATGATTGGAATTGGGTGGCCTGTTCTGCCAGTAGGCCACCACTATAAAGTCACCATCAGTGTGCACTGTCACAAGTTAGTACCCGTCCTGATATGACATTAGATGTTGTCAGGATGTAAAACTCCAACCCCCAGCGGATCATAAACCATGAGGTTACAAGCATTTCACATCCACATCGAGGTAGTTGGTACCCGATCCAACATTATGGTTATTACTGTTGTTATTATTGTTGTTATGAATGCCAAGTCTGCTGGTTGGAAATGACAAGGAAATGACAGGGAAATGATAGGGAAATGACAGAGCCCAAATGTTGTTGTATCACCTGGGCTTGTCACGCGTCCAGATATTTTCAGGGCAATGTGTTATTTGAGGGGGTTCAGGCCAATGCCCCGGGCGAGGCAGTGTTAGCTAATCGAGAGTCCTGTACTCGACACTACTGAGTGCCGGGTGTGTGTCGGGTGAGTGTCGGGGGAGTGCCGAGTGAGTGCTGGATTGGCGCGCTTCCATGTTGGGGCGTGCAGGGAGTGGTGAGCTGGAAGTACCCCCCGCGCCAACCACCTACCCCTCCCCCCCCCCCCCACTCCTCCCCTCACCACACACACTAACACATACACAGCGGACATTGCCACCCACTGCCTAATCTCGGGTTGTGCCGGAAGGTGGCGCATGACTGCACCCACAGAAAACACCTGCATTATGGCGGACCGGTAAAATGCCACATCTCCCTCATGTCTGGTACCCGTCACTCCCCACACACCCAACCCACCCACCCAACATCTCACTCTCCTAACCATCCACCTCCCCACCCCAAGCAGTAGAAGTCATCACGGGAGTGACGTTCATTTAGGACTGCCAACTAAAGAACGGAAACCGCCCCCCCCCTCCCACACACACACAATCCACTCCTCCCTAATTTGGAAATGGATTTTCTAGTAAAAGTGGCGCGTCATCCGGATGGTTTATTTTGTTAGGTTTAAGTTCGCTACACCCTTCACTACATCCTCCCATCCACCACTGCCCTTCCCCTCCTCTCGATTCCCTTCCTCTCCCTTCCCCTCCTCTCTCTTCTCTTCCTGTCCTCTCCATTCCCCTCCTCTCCCTTTTCTTCCTCTCCCTTCCCCTCCTCTCTCCTCTCCCTTCCACTCCTCACCCGTCCCCTCCTCACCCGTCCTCTCCTCTCCCTTCCCCTCCTCTCCTTTCCCCCTCTCCATTCCCGTCCATTCCCTTCCGCTCCTCTCCCGCCCCCTCCTCTCCCGTCCCCTTCTCTCTCTTCACCTCCTCTCCCGTCCCCTCCTCTCCCTTCCCCTCCTCTCCCTTCCCCTCCTCTCCCTTCCCTCCTCTCCCTTCCTTTCCTCTCATTTCTCCTCTCCCTCTCCCCTCCTCTCCCCTCCTTCCCCCCACTCCCTCCTCTCCCTTCCCCACCTCTCCCTCCCTCCCCCCACTCCCCACCCGTCCACCCACCCTCCATCTCCATAGGCTCCTGCAGGTGATTTGATGAGCATTAAAGGGTTGGAAATATAGGACGTGTTGGGGAGAGTGCCGGCGATGGTTGGTTATGCTCGATGGGTGCTGGAATTCTCGGTACATCTTACCTCTCTCCCCTAACAAATGATGACTGGTGCTCCAACTCCCTCCCCCCTAGCCCCCCCCCCACCACCACCACCACCACCCAGCACACACACACACACACCTGGTAGAAGTGGTGGTAGGATGAGGCGTGCCGACTGTAAAACTCCTCTTTTTCTACCCACCTCCTGTAATGCATTTGTGGCTTTATGTGGGGCGTGTGTGTGTGTGTGGGGGGGGGGGGGGGTAATAGAGAGGATGGGGGGTCCTGTAAGAATCCCAAACCCTGAATTCAGAAGCAGTCGTGTAAACAATTTCGTGCTTGGCTTTTCAAAGATGCTGATTCTGGTGGTGGTGGTGGTGGTGGTGCGTGGTGGTGGTGGTTGTGGTGAGTGGTGGTGGTGTGGTGGTGGGTGGTGGTGGTGGGTGGTGGTGGGTGGTGGTGGGTGGTGGTGGGTGGTGGTGGGTGGTGGTGGGCGGTTGGTAGTGGGTGGTGGTGTCTCATTGTACAGAGCGCCATCAGATATCCGTTGCCAGGGCGCTGGGACGCCAAGACGCCAGGACGCTGGGTTTTCCCGCTGCTTGCTGCTTGCTTCTTCTGTGCCATGCACTCCTTCCAATTGGCATGCGTTCCTAAGAAATTCCATGGTAAAGAAATTCTCCAAATGACTATTGCTATAACAATTCTTTTGCGGTGGATTTGTTGTTGTTTTTTGTTGTTGAAGATTTATACTGCCTATTATGGATAAGCCTGAATAGACTTGTTTTCACCATTAGACAGTTTGTCGATAGAAAGCCCAAGCCTACACTTTTACCGACCAAAGGGATTTTTAACCTCCCACACCAAATAGACATGGTATGAGAGCAACTGGCCTTTGATGACACTGTAGGTTATCCACAGCAGTGGAAATCCAAATTGGCAGAGGTGGGGGCATGGGGATTCGAAGCACCGACCTTCAGATTAGGAGTCTGACCTAGAAAAAAGGCAGACACTCTAACCACTCCACCACAGAGAACACCACAAAACCACGCTTCTGCAATAACTCTGGTTTGTTTGGCCTTTAGTTAACATAACATCCTTACTATATGGATGTTATTCATATGAATGTTGTTTAAAACACTTAAACCACCCAATTCTTTTTTTTAACTCGGCGAAGTGTTAGCACCGCAGACTTGTGATGGGACGCTGCCTGACACTGGGAGCTGGTCGCACCACTGTGAGTTTAGACGGCCTGTCCTTGAAATGAGGTCAGGGTGAGGGGAGGTGGGGGTGGGGGGTGGGAGGGGCCGTCGCCAACACACCCTGCACACGCCCCCGTTGCAGGCAATGCTCGCCCCGATCGAAACGCCGACATGACCAGAAACCCTTAGGCCCGGCTAACTACCCCGTGGGGACCAATGCCTCACCGGAGAAGGAGGGGTGACGGCGGGGTGGGGCTGAGGGTGAGGGTGGGGGTGGGGGTGGGTGGGGCGGCAGTGTGGTCAGTCGTTGCGGAGTGTAGAAGAATACGGAGGGCGGGGGTGGTGGTGGTGGTGGTAGTGTGTGTGTGGGGGGGGGGGGGGAGTGGTAGTGGTGGTGGTAGTTGGGGTACTGGTGGTTAAGCGGCGCGGAAACGGTGCCGAAGCTGGTTGGTGGGGGCGGTTTAGGAAGTGGTAATGTGTGTGTTGTAGTTGAGGTTAGAGAGCTTCCTCGAAACAATGTTTATTGCGAGTTGTCAGGCAAGGTCTACTGGAGACAATGGTGGGAATGGTTGGATATGCTGGGTGTGGGGTGGGTGTATGGAGGAGAGGGGGTGGGGGGAGGGTGTTCCAGTGAGTCCTGGGTTAGGCCAAGGCGAGTGCCGAGAGCCAACAATCAGCTTGTATGGTTTGTATGTGTGTGGTGTGTATGTAAGGGGCGGGGGTGGGTACGGGGGGTGGGGAGATTTCGGAGGCGATGGGCGCAAGCAGAAGTGCCCCTTTACAGCTTGGAACTAACCATTGGAGACCATGTCATGTCGCACACCCAACAGAGGCGTAGTTCGATGGCCATTAATACAATAATATACAGACTCTGTGGATTCTATTTTGTTTAAAGTTGCATAGTCCGATGAAATCAGCAAATTTTGAAAACCAAAATAATTACCTAGATTAGATTCTACATCTTTGACTTGGATACTGACGCAGTTATTAAACACTTGGCACCACGGGCAAGGGAAGACTGAGGCAATTTAATAGAACGTGCAGAAGCATATGGTGACATAGTTTTTGTGTGCTTGCCAACATTATTTTTGCCGGTTGCACTTCAAATATTTCAAAAGTTAGCCATTTCAAATAAACGTTACCTCAAACTAAAGTAAGGTAGATAATAAGGATCAGACTAATATGTTTATCTCAGAAAATGACAGAAACTCAAAAGCATCGGTCTATTCAACTTCAATACAGTAATAATTATACAGACGTTGTGGATTCTATTTTGTTTAATTTAAATATACGCAAACATCATCCAGTTTCAATGGCATGTTTGGAACATGTATGGAATCATTTGTTTGGTAGTACAGAACTGATGACACCATTTGTTTATTACATATATATATATATATATATATATATTGTCAGTAGGAGTCTGCGCAGCACAAGGTTATACATCGTTGGGCCCCGGTCTCCATGACAACCCACTGCTGCCAGTCCACCCCTGCAGGCTCAACTCTTAAGGCTGCATTCCATATATGCGTAATGCGTAATGCGAATGCGAATGCGAATGCGACAAAAAATCGAAATGCCTTGAAACCTATGAGCTACATTCCATACACGCGTAATGCGTAATGCGTAATGCGAATGCGAATGCATCAGAAATCCATTATCCCGATCGCTCCATGTAGCGATCGGTGCATAATGCGTAATGCGTAAAGGTGGTGCAAATAGAAATCTGAGTCTGATGTGTCCATTAGTTTAACACTAGGAGAGGTGACGGGCATTACGGAACGGTCATGCGTGGAGCGCGGACCTGTTAGGAAGCAGTCTCCAAGGCTGCTGAGTGGAAACATATGGTAGTGGTTGTGGTGGGGGTTCGGGATGCTAAAAATGCTACCAGAGCCACAATAATATGAATACTTATCTATAATTTGGTTATAATAAAGATAGGAACCCCCATGTGACATACAAAAAGTTACATAGATATAAATGCAATATTTGGTCATATACAGAGCAGTATGGAGAATAATTGTTTATTTTTATTTTTTAAATATAGCCAGTCGTGTGCCGCATAATGCATTATGCATTACGCGTATATGGAATGCTGGCATTCGCATAACACATAACGCGTAACGCATAACGCATTACGCGTATATGGAATCCTAGCTTTACTCTTATCCCTTCTTAGTTCTACGCAGTAGTATAGGAATGTAGGCTGCAACACGGGCACACATTCCCCCACCAGCCACCTACCTCTCCACTGGGAAAAGTAGACTTCATTATTCCATGCTAGATTAGAATGAGGGTTTTAGTAAGCAATGTACGCTATATCGTTTACATGCTTTCACCATAACAGCTGGTTGCTGTTTAGAGCAGGTTAGAGGAATATTAAATAACATGCTGGTAGTTTCCAGCTGTCTACATACTGTCACAGTGTCAACTCCATTGGAATTGCATTGTGCACCTACTGTCAACGTTTTGGGTAATGACAGTTGCTTCCGCTGTGTAGCCAGCAGGGCTTGCTGTCAGGATGCTAGTTAGGAGGTGCTATTCCAGCACGCACACACCCACACACCCACACACCCACACACCCACACACACAGCTAACCTACCCACGCACACACCCACACACATAGCTCACCCACCCATACACACCCACACACACACATACCCAGCCCACCTAGCCCTACCCGCCCGTATTCAACCATTGTTCGCCCTCCTCCCCAGATACGGCGTTAGACAAGGGCCATCAGAGATCAGTCCCAGAGTGTTAGTTGACGGGATAGATGTTGGCGCGGCGCTTGTGATCAAACAATAACATTGTAGAGGCGTCGACGCCTCACCTGAACCTCCGCCCTGGGAAATGAAGCAATGCCATCAGCCACCGACCCGCCTTGCCGGGCCCCACCCCGCTCCAACTAGCCCCGCCCTGCCCCGCTCCGCCCCGCTCCGCCCCGCTTCGCCCCGCTCCGCCCCGCTCCGCCCCGCCCTGCCTCGCGCGATCCTGATCCGCCCCGCCAGACCACTTTCTCCCCAGACCGCATTGAGCCGTCCAGTACTGACCCACACCGACCCGACCCGACACAACCTGACCCGACGCGACCCGACCCGGTCTGACCCGACCCAGCCTGACCCGACTCGACCCAACCCGACACGACCCTACCCGACTCGGCTCGTCGCAACCCGATCCGATCTGATCTGATCTGATCCGACCCGACCCGATCCGATCCGACCGGTCCCGACCCGACCCGACCAACCACCCCTGCTTCCCGCTCCCTTTGCCCGGCACGCCCGGACTCGTGCGGACCCACCCCGACCCACCGCGTCCGCTCCTGCTGACCCTCATCCCGGCCCCCACCGCCCCACCACTCCACCCCCTGCCGCACTGCGAATTACCAACCCCAGGTGCCCAACTGTCCCACCGCAACCCACCCAACCCCACCCCACCCAACCACGCCCTACCCAGCCCCAACCCAACCCACCACGCCCCATCCTGTCCCACCCACCCCCACGCAGCCCCACCCAGCCCCACCAAGCCCCATCCAGCCCAACCCCACCACGCCCTACCGAGCCCCACCCTGCCCCACCCAGGCCCACCCCACCCAACCACGCCATTCCCAGCCCCATCCCACCCCACCACGCCCCACCCTGCCCCACCACGTCGGCCCTCAACCGGCCAACCCCTTATCGCCACCGCCAGCATACAGATGTGGCGATTGATATTCCACAGCACCAATAATCCGTTCTAAAAGCCATCCATTTCTTGTGTTTTCCCACAACTAGCGGCGCGGGGCGTGGCCCGCTCCCCGTGGTGGTGGGCGGCCCGCATTGCCGGCAGGCGGGGGAAGGGGACTGGGAAGGGGAAGGTAATGGCACCGGATCGCCCCATGGGTTCAGTCGGCCGGCCAACCAGCTCTCCGCCCCACCGGCTCTCCGCCCCACCAGCTCTCCGCCCCACCAGCTGACCTCCCTGGATTGGCGTTTTCCAGAGAGGAATGGTGCCATTCTGGTCGCGATTGTGTCTGCTTTGACTGCAACAGCTCTTAGTTGTTATTGCTTGTGAGGTCAGTTTGCCCTATAGGATCTGGAGTTGTGGAATGTGCTGAGTCAGATGGTTTGTATCATTTATCTTTTTTTTAAAGATAAATATATTAAGGGGCTGTCACATCACTCCAATGTACACCAACGTATGTGATTTTGGCCAGCTACATCGGGATACGCCATTACGCATTACGCATGAGTTAGGCGCTCATTGGTATACTTCAATGTACGTTGACGTTCGTCGAGATACAGCATCGCGAATCAGGGGGTCGGGAACATTTTGTGCATGCACAAAATTTCTACGTTCGACAATGTGTGGATTTTACATCAGCCATGTATACGTTAGGCATATGTCGATGTACATTTTAGACATAGGTTAGACAAACGTTGTTCACTACATTGCGCTACATTAAAGGCCGTGGGAATGTACAGACCATGTACTGACAACTTATGGATAATGTATGTCTAACGTATGTCTAACATATGCTTAGCCTTTCTCCAGCATGTCTTGATGTATGTAACATATGAGGCATAGTTCTGGTGATTGAATAACGTATATAACATTCATCGGCCTTCTGCAAACATATCATGAGCGTAATTTGAGCATTTTTTGCCCAGAAGCATGTTAGCCATACGTTGGTCATACGTTGGCCATACACTATGTATATGGTAAGTATGCATCCAACTTTGCCCCTGCGCCGACAAATTTGATGCTTCACGATGTAAAAAGAGTGATTTTACTTGTTGGTGATGCACTTGCGAGATGCGTCGTAATGTGACAGGGCCTTTAGTTTGAGCATTATAATCTACCGTATTTTGAACAAACCTAAATTAGCTTATAAGCGGCTAGCCTTTAGAGATCGTTTATGGACGACCATACCAAATTCACTTTGGTGTGCACACCGAAATAACAAAGGACATCATAGAATAATAATAATAAAAGCACCAGTATCTAAGTTGCCTACAGTTTGAAAGTGATCATATATCTCAAGCTAAGCAAAAGAGTCAGCAGAGAAAAGAGCAATCTCCTTCACCTCGTGAGATTCTCAAACATGTACATGTCCAACGTGCTACAGCATATTCCAAGCACCAATTGGATTCATCGGTCATTAACGAGTTCACAACAAATGATGAGTTTCTATCATCATCGCCATCGATGAACAACCACAATGAAGAAGAATGTGATGATGAGGTGTTGGAGTATGTGTGACAGGTAAGGGCAGGATGGCTGTCATATCTGAGGCACTTTCCTCTATCCTATATCAGGTGCTGGGGAGGTGGAGTAATTGGTGGTTTGTTGATATCTAGAACTACTTATAATGTATAGCCGTGTTTGACACATGACCTTGGATGTGAAATTTTCTTGAAGATTTATACTGCCTATCATGGATAAGCCTGAATACGCTTGTTTTCACCATTAGACAGTTTGTCGATAGAAAGCCCGAGCCTACACTTTTACCGACCCAAGGGATTTTTAACCTCCCACACCACACAGACATGGTATGAGAGCAACTGGCCTTTGATGATGCTGTAAGTTATACACAGTGGTGGAAATCCAAATTGGCATAGGAGGGAGCACAGAGAATTGAACCACTGACCTTCAGATTAGGAGTCTGACCTAGAAAAAAGTCAGACACTCTAACCACTCCGCCACAGAGAACACCACAGTGTAATTCGGCGATTGTCTGACTCTGAGTAGTTTAATATTATTGCACAGTGGGTCAAAGGGTGGGATACCGGGGTGGGGCAGGATCGGGCGAGGGTTGGCTAGGAGAGGTGGATTGAATAGTTCGTTGGTTGTTGGAGTTTTACGTCCTGACAACATATATGGTCATATGAGGACAGGTACTGACTTGTGACAGTGCGCAGTCATGGTGACTTTATAGTGCTGCCCCACTGGGAAATCAGCCCAGTAGGACAATGACCCGATATCCCACTCAGTTACATTATCCTGATACTGAGCTTGCAGTCCTGGCAGTGTCCTATTAATGCTGAGTGCCAGGGTAGGAAGTGACAATTATCACTTTTATAAGTCATTTGTTTGATTCGACCGGAAACCAAACTCCCGACCGTCCGCACACGAGGCCCGCGCTCTACCGATTCGGCCACCGCCACTGGTCGGATTGAATAGTGGGGAAGGAATGTACAGGTGGGTTGAATTCCTTTCCTTGGTACACCCGACCCGCAAGGGGCGGGGTTTGTATGAGAATACAGGGTTGGGTTAGAATGCCGCGATGGGGTTGGCATTTTAATGTTATTGAGGAATGTATGCGGCATATATGTGGTCGTTGGGGTTGGGTTTAGGGGAGGGGATCGGGGAAGTAGGAGGGTGGGCGGAAGGAGAAGAAGGGAAGGGAATGGAAAGATGGAAAGGGAGGATGGAGGGAGGGAGGGAAGGAGGGAGGAGGCGGGGTAGGCGGTGGAGTGTGTCTGGTAGGGAGGGTTAGCTCGCTCCGACCAGCTGATCAATACAGGGAACACATGATTAGAACGGGGCGTGGCGATGGGCGGGCCAGGCAGGAGGGAGGCGGGAGGGGGGCGGGGTGATGCCGCCAGCACCGGCCTGGGAGCAGGGCACACCGCTCCAGGTGAAGCCAGGCAGCCGCCCGCCGAGGAAGCCACACGGAGGGCGGCAGCTCGACCAGCACTCGGCCTCACCTCGGCTCACACCTCTTCCACGTGCGGCCGCCATCTCCCCCAGCAGCTTCCAACCTCACACCGCCCGGTCCGTGGGTGGACGGCGGCGGGGGGAGGGGGAGGGGTAGAGTAGCGCAACAATACGCAGAATAGGAGGAGGTTCTCGGTTAGGGGATGGGGGGGGGGGGTAGGGGAAACTAGGGTAGTGCAGCAGTACTTAGTATATGAGAAGGTCCTCGGTTAGGAGGAGGGGGGAGACTAGGGTAGTGCAGCATTACTCAGTATAGGAGGAGTTTCTCGGTTAGGGGACATGGAGAGGGGGGGGGGGGGGGAGAAGGGGAGACTAAGGAAGTGCATCAGTACTCAGTATAGGAGACGATCCTCGGTTAGGGGGAGGGGGGAGACTAGGGTAGTGCAGCAGTACTCAGTATAGGAGAAGGTCCTCGGTTAGGTGGAGGGGGAGGAGACTAGGGTAGTGCAGCAGTACTCAGTATAGGAGAAGGTCCTCGGTTAGGTGGAGGGGGAGGAGACTAGGGTAGTGCAGCAGTACTCAGTATAGGAGAAGATCCTCGATTAGGGGGAGGTGAGGGGGAGACTAGGGTACGGCAGCAGGACTCAGTATAGCAGGAGCTTCCCGGTTGGGGGGGGGGGGGGGGTTCTACCTAGGTGGCAGCAGTACTCAGCATAGGATGAGGTACTCGGTTAGGGGGTAAGGGGCATGGGGGACGGGGAGTCTAGGGGAGCACATCAGTACTCAGTATATGAGGAAGTTCTCGGGGAGGGTGAGGGGAGAGGGGGGAGGGTGTAACAGGGTGCAAGTTGATGGGTGTGTGAATCTAGGACAGGAATGCTACCAGCGCCATTATTTGTAAGACAACGCTAAAGATGGAGACGTTGCGCTCAGTAATTTTGAAATGTATGTATATCATATATTAATTATTATATATATATATATATTAAATATAGTATAGTTATGTTTGTTTCTTGTTGTTTTACGTTCTAGCAACATCTAAGCTCATTCCACGACGGTAAATATCGTATATGTAATATATATTATATATTATGTATTACATATATGATATACATTATTTAATATAATATATGTATATATTATATGTATGATATATATATATATATATATATATATATATATATATATATATTTCAAGGTACAACCTTCCACACCGGAGACACGGAATTAGTGGCGCCCTGGCTGGCTACCACCTAATTCCAAATGTGACATAGGCGTTAGCATCTAACTCCGCCCGACTGTACAGCCCCCACATCAGACATCTATCACAGACTCAGCATCCGCCCTCATCACGTAACCTCAAACTCTTTCACAAACCATCACACTCGTTAAAACCCCCTCACACACCTCACACGTCCTCACACGCCCTTGCACCCCGTCATACCCTCCTCACACACCGCACACACCCCTCCCACTCCCACTCCCCTCACACACCCTTCTCAAACCCTACACAACCCTCCCCCCATACACCTCTAGCACCCAGTCAGACGCCCCTCACACTCGGTCACACCCTCCTCACGGCCATCAGCCCTACACCTATCACACCCAGTCACACCCTTCTCACATACCCACACCGTCACCCATACACCACTCAGACCCAGTCACACACCCCTCACATCCACTCACACACGCCTCACACTCACTCGCATACCCCCCACCCCCGCCACCACCCACACACACACCTCCCTCACAGCCCCTCATATTCCCTCACACCCGCTTGCCTTCGGCGCACCCTCCTCCAGTCTCCTTCACACACCGCTCCTCTCCGTCGATAAAATTGATTTCCTCAAGGATCCAGGAAAAGGTGTGGAGGTGGGGGGGGGGGGGGGGGGGATGTGTAGGTGGGGGCGGGTAGTGGCAGAGCGGGGGTACGGCAGGCGGAGGCGTGAGGCTGGCGGTGGATCAGTGGTGACAGGAGAGTGGTCGACCCAGAGAGCAGGGTGACCAACAAAGTGAGTTAGGCGGACAGGGGGGTGGGGGTGGGAGCCCTGTGTCACCAACCAACCATCGACCTACACATCCAACCCATAGAGGCTGTGCCCTGTTACTAAATACTGATCGCCTTTCTATCCCAGCATGCAGCAGCAACTGTGTAGACAAACACTCTCTACGACTATGAGTGCTAATGGGCATGGACAGTTGGAAACTGTGGGGCGAGGGGTCGGGGTCGGGTTCGGGGGAGTAGGAGTGGATGGAAGGGGTGTCATCAGCTTCTCTGTGACCGGTGAACTGTTGATTCGCCGCGCCCTTGATGAGCCCCACCACTCCACGCTGATTTCCGGCGATGCCCATCGGGTATGCAGGCCCATAAACCTGCTCCCACTCCCTCCCTCCCTCCCTCTCCTTCCTTCCCTCCCTCGTTCTCCTTCTTTCCCTCCCTCCCACCTCCCTTCTCCTTCCCTCCCCCCCTCTCCCCACCCTCCCTCGCTGCCTGTTCCCTTACCGAAGGACCCTCCACTGCTGTCGGTGGAATGTGGCTAAAAGCTGATTCTAGATTCATCAGTTTCATGCAATGCAATGTCCCCCTCCCCCCTCTCCGACCCCAAATAGCTGTTGCTTGGCGATTAGGAGAACAAAAAGCACCAGCCGTCAACTGAGTCCTGGAACCTAAATTCGCCTAGTCCTTGGATTCCCGCTAGGTCCACCTCACACAACGTATAGATGTTGCTAGGACGTAAAACAACAACACACACAACGTATAGTACTAGTAGATAAAGATGCACCTCGTAATTGCAGTAGTAGGGATGAAAAATAACCCATGAGAAAAAGTACTGAGAGGCTGGGGAAAATGAAATCAGCACATCTATTCTCAATTTAAAAAGGGAAATATATTCTTCACATACATCTTTATATTTCCTCGCTACTTCTGATTTGAAAAATATAATAATACATATAATTTAATGGACTTTAAAGGTCAAATCAACAATGTTCTGTGGTCGCCATCTTGCTTGTTTACATCCTCTGCCATTTCACCAACTCTATGCCAATGTAGGTAGACACCGGATGCTGGAAACCCAGGAATTCCACTTCTGGTTCCGTGTTAAAACAGTTTTCGCCCGTTTTTAGACTGTGTTGTCATTCTTTTATGTAAACCCAGTGTGTGCTTGTTGCGTCCCTCCCTCCTCCCCCATCTTACAGTTAGTTCCAGCCGTCCACACATCTATTCTCCGCATTGTGGTGCATCATTAACATGCTCAGTAACACATCTCAATTTAAATCAACCCAGTCTAACCCGTCACACCTCGCTGCACCCAAGTCATATCCCTCCGATAATCATGAAATCCATAGAAAGTATTTACTTGAATAATGAATAATTAATGGGGTTGTATGTTTCTATTTATATAAATTAGCACTGGCTTTTTTGCTGGTTGGTTGGTTGGTTGTTGGAGCTTTACGTCCTGGCAACATCTAAGGTCATATCAGCACGGGTACCGACGGATCACTCATGGTCACTTTATAGTGTTGTCCCACTGGGAGAACAGGCCGCTACCACCATGACCTGATATCCCACTCAGTCGCATTATCCTGATGCTAAGCCGACCTATCCTGGCCAAGCAACTGGCTAGGAAGTGACAAGTATTTAAGTCATTGGTTTGACTGAACCAGGATTCGAACTGGTGGGTTCGAATCCCACAATCTTCCAAAATGGGATATGGACATTCAACTCATTCGGCCATCCCGTCCAGTGCTAAGTGGTGGAGAAACTTCCTCCCTAATCACTAAACTACACTACAATCTCTCATAGACACATATCAAATACCATCTTTTTTTTCCTTGTCCACATTCCTTATATGTATCAACTTCACATAACGTATGCATATTCTTGGTTATATATGATTTTTCTCCGTCTTTAACAAGAAGGAAAGGACATAAAATAATGGTGGAAATTAACTGGAAACCATAGAAATACAAACACTCTATACAGTAAAACCTCTCTAACCGACCTCCTCCACAGATCGACCACTCCCCTATATCGATCGCTTTATTTGGGTCCCAAACAATACCATTGTAAGGATATTCTAACTCCCTAAACCGACCACCTCGCTAAATGGACCACTTAAAGTCGGTCCCATGGTCGGTCGATTTAGAGAGGTTTAACTGTATAATCTAATTGGATTCTATACATACACAGAGGGAGATTGCGGAAACTAGATATAGACTATATCCCCCTGCCCCCACCTCTGCCAATTTGTATTTCCACTGATGTGTCTAAGTTACAGCGTCATCAAAGGCCAGTTGCTCTCATACCATGTCTATATGGTGTGGGAGGTTAAAAATCCCTTGGGTCTGTAAAAGTGTAGGCTCAGGCTTTCTATCGACACACTGTCTAATGGCGAAAACAACCCTATTCAGGCTTATCCATGATAGGCAGTATAAATCTTCAACAACAATACATCTAATTGGATTCCATACATACACAGAGGGAGACTGCGGAGACGAGATATAGACTATATGTTCAATTCCAAGTCGGGGCGGAGCGTGTGTCCAGTTGCACAGGTCAGTGAGAAGGCCGTGAGAAATGTTCAGTTGGCGTTGTGGCAGGTAGAGGGCGTGTGTGTGTGTGGTAGGTGGGGGGTATAATTTGTCCGTGTAAATCACGAGGCCGCCGCTCATTATCTCAACTTGTGAAAGAATGCACTAGCTACTTTATGCCTGGTAATAGATGGGCTGTGTAATATACGGCCGTAGTAATAACACATAGTCGACTTAATGTGCTAGGGTGGTGCCCGGCACGCTGCTGCTAATGGCTTTATGGAGCTTGGGGTGAAGGGGAGGGGAGGGGAGGGGAGATGTATGAGGTTGTCACTGACCATTGAGGTCACCGGGAAGGGTGGGAGGGGTGTGGAGGGGAGGGCAGGAGTAGGGTCGGGGACGGGGGAAGGGGAGGGGGAGAGGTATGAGGTTGTCACTGACCATTGAGGTGACTGACATGTGTGGGAGGGGGTGGAGGGTAGGGAAGGAGTGGGGACGGGGGGACGGGGAGGGGGAGGGGTATTAGGTTGTCACTGACCATTGAGGTGGAGTTAGGTGGGAGGGGGTGGAGGGGAGGGCAGGAGTAGGGCGGGTGCGGGGGGAGGGGCAGGGATGGGGGCGGTGGGCGGGGGATGGAGGGAGGGGGCGGGGACGGGGTCAGCGCGTGACACCTGTCGGATGACCTAGGTGTGGGCTGACCACTGCACTGACCACTCACTGCATGCCAGCCTGCTTGACCACTGCAGCTGGGATGCCATACTTGGCCTAGGTGGAGGAAGGGTGTGTGTGTGGGTGGGGCGGGGGGGGAAGGGATGGGGGAGGTGGGAGGTTGATGGAGGTCAACGATGCTGGAACGCACTGACCAAACACGTCATATTAAAAATAACCTTAAAAAAACGCCAAAATATGTGGCTTTTCCTATATAGCATACTTTGAGTCATGTTGATCAAACAGTGAATTATTTTAGATTTGACGAGAAATGCATTAGGTGTGTCTGTAGCGGTTGTTATTTTCTTCTTGATTGGCGAAAGCAATAATTCCTTTTTGGAGTGGTTTGTTTTAGGTGTGTTTGTTAATGTTGTGTGAGTTGGCTGAGGATTGTTTTAGTAAACCGGCCATGCTTGGGGGTCAGCGCAGATGCAGCGCGAGGACCACAAATTCGGGTCACTCAGCTCAGCGGGGGTTGGGTCATGGGGAGGCCAGGGAGAAGGGGGAGGGCCGGGGCAGGGGGCGGGGTAACTCCCTCCTACACCCCCCCCCCCCGACACCTCCCACGGATGGGAACGGGTAAGGCACCGACATTGCTGGGAACGGTGGGGGGGGGGGGGCGGGGATAGCCGGTTAATGTCGAGCCCACGGTACACATCCCAGGACTGTATATATATATATATATATATATATATATATATATATATATATATATATAATTAAGTTTGGTTATATGTGTATATATATATATATTTATATATATATATATATATGTGTGTCATGGGGGTGATGAAAATGGGAAATATTGCGCCTAGAGTGAGACTCGAACCCACATCTCTTTGCATTCTGGGCCAGTGTGCTAACCATTACAGCACCTAGGCTCCCTGATATCAACACACTACCCACATCTACCTGTCTATGCGGCTCCTTGCCTGAGAGGTCAGTGCAGACTACCACACTCATCCTTTTGAAATTGTAAGTCTCTTAATGCTTACAATTACATACATACAGGCAATGCACTAACACATATATACACATGGTAGGTTCAACAACCATACAGGGTGTAGCTTGTACAGGATCCTGATCACGGCAACCAGTGTCATGGGGGTGATGAAAATGGGAAATATTGTGCCTAGAGCGGGACTCGAACCCAAATCTCTTTGCATTCCAGGCCAGTGTGCTAACCATTACACCACATAGGCTCCCTGATATCAACACACTACCCACACCGACCTGTCTATGCGGCTCCTTGCCTGAGAGGTCAGTGCATACTACTACATATGTATATATATATATATGTATACATATATAAGGGCGAGTGTGAGTGAGTGTGGTATTTATATATATGCAGTGCTCGGGTGAAACTCAATCTGCACGTGCTTGTAAAAAGGTGCGTTCGCTTAGTGCGTCGATGAGGGATGTTGGTGCGACTTGAGTACATTAGAAATCTTCATTCACACCAAAAACAAAAACCACTATCGAGTATGCAGTACGCAGCATACCTCCCTATGCACGGCCGCACCGTCAGCCAAAGTGTGTCTCATTATTTTACGTCCTAGCAACATCTAAGGTCATCTCAGGACGGGTGCCGACTTGTGACAGTGCGCTCTAATGGCGACATTATAGTGCTGCCCCACTGGAAGACCAGGCTGCCAGCACCATGAGCTGATATCCCACTCAGTCACATTATCCTGACACTGAGCCAACCAGTCCTTGCCCTATCCTGATAATGCTGAACGCCAGGCAAGGAACCAACAAGTATAAATTTGTATGTCATTGGTTTGACTCCACCATGATTCGAACCCACGATCTACCAACACGGGAGACGGAGGCTCTAACTCATGTGGCCATCCAGTCTGGTCCCGTCAGCGAAAAGAGAGAAAATACAAGTTAAGAAGCCACACTCCAGTGTCGTGCATAGCAATGAGGTTGGGATTATATCTTATTTTTGTTTGGTTAAATGTTGACTAACAGCCCATGACGCACCATGACGCGATGTCCCACTCAGTCACATTATCGTGACACTGAGCTAACCAGTCCTTGCCCTATCCTATTAATCCCGAGCGCCAGGCTAGGAAGCGATAAGTACCAATTTTAAAGTCATTGGTTTGACTCGACCAGGAACCGACCTCCCGACCTTCCACACGCGAGGCCCACCCTCTACCGATTAGGCCACTGCGCCCGGTGGTTTTTGACTGAACTCTTTGATTTGATTCTATCACACTTCTAGCCAGAGAACAGAAGTGCAGTCGTTGTAAACATCGATTGCATAATCCTTTGCTGTTGAGATTTTGTCAGATTTCCGACATAGATGTATTAGGTTGAGCATCGTGATGTACAATAGGTAGGCCTATAACTCAGTTCGGAATACATATATATATATATATATATATATATATATATTTATAGATATATATATACACACATTACCTTGGATTTGAATATTTGTCGAATAGGCTAATTTTGTCGAATATGTGTGTGAAGTGAAAGCATTCAAAATGATACATTGTACACTCTGTGGTACAACCTCATTGCTTTGTTAACTAGGTCACATCGACACCAGTGAGTATTGATGTTACTAAGGGGCAAACCACCAACTTAGATAGATATTGTATCGGCTCTAGATAAATATTTGGCTTTTGCAAGTATTATGCATTCGCTGAATTATGCAACTCTAAAAGACCGTAGAAATAACCTAAAATTGTGAAAACAACGGTAAACAAAGGTAAATGGCTATTCTCCAGTCTCAATCAATCAATCAATAGTTCCATCCTCTAGTCGAGGGTTGGATGCAATGGTTCTCCACTTGTCCCGATGTTGTGCTGTTCTGATAGACTGTGAATAATTCAAGCCTGTCCACTGTGAAATATTTGTAAACCATGATGTTCTTGGTCTCCCTCTCCCTCTGCTGCCATTCACCTTCCCTTCCAACAATGTACGGTATATTGAACTCTGACGAATGATGTGGCCAAAATAAATAAGTTTCTTTGTCTGTATAGTGGCAAACAAGCTTTTCTTATTTTTAATTTTTCTCCAGTCTACAAGTGCAAAATAAGATCCCCACTATATTTGTAATGCCTGATATTAACCTACTATTGTCTATTATTGTTCATACCATCTCATCATCTCATCCATAAATAGTTCATATGCACTATAATTATTACGGCCAGAAGACCAGCAGCTCGGTGATGAATAAAGATGGTATTCAACTGGAATACAAATTTGAACAACAAAAAAACGACAACAAAACTAAATAACAAAATTAATGGAGTACGATGGAACGCGCTGTGTCAGAGAGTGCGACCTCCTCTAGTGGGTGGGGTTTGGGGGTCGGGGTGGGTGGACGGGGTGGAGGGGGAGGAGGGCGTGACGCAACGCGCAGTCACTAGAGCGTCACTCTCCTTCGCCATCCTGTGACGTCAGCATCAATGTCACAATGGATGATGATTACATCACACCGCAAGAGATGTGGGGAGCGTGGGCTAATATTGATTGGACCCCGACGTCGGTGGGGTGGTGTGGGAGTAGGGGTGGAGGTGGAGGTGGGGGAGCGGAGGTGGGTGAGGGGAGTGGAGGTGGGTGAATGTGGGATGGGGGAGTGGAGGTGGGTGGGGTGGGTGACTGTAGGTGGGTGTGGGTGAGTGGAGGTGTGGACGGGAGGTGGAGGCAAGTGGGGGTGGGGGTGGGGGAGTGGAGTAGGGGTGAGGGTGGTGGTGGGGATCCATCAGTTCCACTAGCGACGGAGAGTAGTAGCCAGTCTGCACTGACGGCGATAGAATTACTCATGTCGGCCCGGTCTCCGCTTCACTAAACAATCTACCGGTTGTCGTCTCTGATGGCACCATGGAATATTGGTGAAACGCGCCAATGGTTGTCTTGGCTTTAGTGAGGTGGGATTCCATGCGTCTCTGTGAATTTTGAATTTGCTGTGATCTGATCGGAGGTCTTTCTGTTTTTGGGTTATTTGTTTGTTTATTTAGTGATTTGTTGGTAAATGCCGTATCATCTTGAGAGGGTATTTATTAGTAATAGTTGGCTGGGTAAGGTGCCGCTCCGACTCCGCACACCCACACCAGCACCGTCACCTACACCATTACCTATATCCACAGTCACAGCCACACCCACACCCACACCCACACCAACACCCACACCCACACCAACATCCCACCCACACTAACACCCCACCCACACCAGCACCGTGACCTACATCCACAGCCACATCCACATCCACACCAACACCCACACCCACATCCACATCCCGTCCACATCCACGTCCACGTCCATGTCCACATCCGGATCCACGTTCATACCTACATCCAGACCAACACCCACACCAACACCCACAACCACACACACATCCAGATCTGTATCTGCATCCACATCCACATCCACATGCACACCCACAAGCTATCCATACGCAACCCCCTCACCCACCCACCCAGTCAGCCTCACCCACACCGTCAACAAAATCCACATCCAAAACCCACCCTCACACTCTGACTCGCACCCGCATCCGCATCCGCATCCGCATCCATATCCACATCCACATCCAAATTCACATCCATATCCACATCCCCCATCTACACAGGCCCACCGTTACCCCCACCATTACATTCACCCTCAAGCTCATCCTTACTCACACTCAGGTCATCATTACCCACGTGTTCCCCCACGACCACTCTCGCACACACACACATGCACACATGCCCTCATGCACTTGTGCACTGACAAACACATAAAAATCATTCCTACACTCACATCCGTATCGGCATCCTCATCTTTACTCTCACCCTTACCCTCATCCACGCATAAGCCCACACCCACACCCACACCCACACACCCACACCCACACCCACACCCACATCCACACCCACGCCCACACCCTTCCAGTCACCCTGCGGCATCCCGACTGGCTAGATGAAGAGTGTATTTTAAAATCTAAATAGCTCCACCCCCACACCTCGCCCCCACCCCAAACCCAAACCCCAAACCCAAACCCCAAACCCATCCCCAAGACGTAGTTATCCGATGACTGCAGGGAAGTGTACACATGCACAATTTGCAATTACAACTTACACTAAAGTTACAGCATAGTCAGAAAAGAAAGCAAATCTACCCATCCTGATATCACCTCAGATGTTGCCAGTAAGTAAAACTCCAACAACCAACCAACCAACTTCTGGGAAGTGTACAGATGCACAAATTGTAATTACAACTTACACCATAGTCGGAACAGTACTGCTAATCTTCATCGGCTTTCCCAATATGTTGTTTTGACATATTGTTTTAAAGGATGTCACAACACTGGTGCAGCCCCTTCGACCATCCTCCGTCCCCGACTGCTCCATGACAGACCCACCCTCCCCGACATCGGGCTAATTAAGCCTGCAAAGGACGCCCAAGGCCGGGCTCAGCACCACCACTCGGCCTCTAAATGGCACGGGATGAATAGGGGATTATTTAGACGGCAGGTGGGTGGGCGGAAAAAGGCACACAGACACTTTAATATCTGAATCGCTATTTATAGACGCATTGATACCCACGGAGACAAGACAAGTGCGCTAAAAAGTGGCAGGGCTTAAAGTTGCATAGTCCGATGGGTTTTGAGTTTCTGTCAATTTCTGAGATAAATGTATTAGATTGATCGTTATAATGTACCTTGTTTTAGTTTTAAGTAACTTTTATTTTAAATGGGTAACTTTTCAGATATTTGAAGTGCAAACATGCTACATTAATTTTGGCAAGCATGCCAAAACTCTGACACCATAGATCTTTGCAGTAACAGCTTCTAATAAATTGCCCCGGTATTCCCTTCTATGTGGCGATACATGTTTAATAAGTGCACCAGTATTTAAGTTAGATATGTAGAATCAAATACAGATGATTGTTTTGATTTTGAAAATTTGATCCTTCATCGGACTCTGCAGCTTTAAGTTGAAGTGTAGGCTGGGCAGTGCTGGATGGAGGTGATCGGTTAGGTAGCAGATGTGGCGGGGGGGGGGAGGGGACATAATCCTCTACCTGTGTATGAGTGTATATCAACTTAGAATTCATTGTCAGACCCATGAAGCTGGCAAATATTAAACAATACATCTGTATGATTTAGATATACAGGCGCCACACATAATATAGAAATGACCAGTTGCATATATTCATTCATCCAGTGTGTGTGGCGCGAAGGGGGCAACCCGTTTACAACTCCCTGACAGCTGGAGGAGGGTGGGCACTCCACCAATGCGCTGATGGAGGAAGTAGCAAAGTATATATGTTCCCCTAGCATTTATACTTGTATAATACATTATGCATCACATATAATATGTAGATATACTTCATAACATATATTGTTTAAGTAGTGTATATATAGTATATTATATTTATAATATACACACTAAGTGTGGTATAAATATGCACTAGTTAAGATTTAAGATACAATTCATAGTGCATCTATAATATAGGTAGGGTATATATAACAGAGTATATATAATATGCACACTATATCATATGTGATATTATTTATATACTAGCTAATAAATAAAAAAAACAAGATATATATAATATATATAAGAAATATTATATAGTGTAGATAAAACAGATATAATAAAATAGACATGATCATATAAAATATATAATTTTAAGTTATGTAGCATATATGTGATACATACAAGAATGATTATATATATTGTAGATGAAACAGATAAGATAGAATAGACATAATAAGATACAATATATCATATGAAATTATGTACCATATATCTGACATATATAATATATTATATCTATATAACATATATTTATATAGGGAACTCGCTCAGATAACCTTGGAGAAGATGACACTTCATCGTTGCTTCATCGTTGCTTTTTAATGTTCTCAGAACGTGTGACGCAAGTCGGTCTGAGGAGTCAGTTCCCTGGCACAGTGGCGGATGTTAGGAATAATGACAAATGTTTGGAACTCTTGATTATACACTTAGATGGGGTGGGGTGGGGGTAGGGGTGGGGGTAGGGTTGGGGGTTTGGGTGGGGGTAGGGGTGGGGGTAGGGGTGGGGTAATTTCAGCGGGGAGCCATCGCCGTGGAGAATAGGGGCGACTGGGCGAATTTTGACGATGACTGACCCGCAGGAAATTGGAGTGTGTGTCCGTAATGGAGCTGGTGTGTCTGTACGGGGGGGGTGGGGGTGATGACGTGGGGTGGGGGTGCGGTGGGAGTAGGGGGTGAAGTAGGGTGGTATTAGGGGAGGGTGGAGATCCGATCTGTGACTATCCAGGCTCAGAGTATTTATTAAGATAATCAGTCCATGCGTGTCACCCCACAAACAACAGGCTGTGGTGGTATGGCAGTGGGAGTGTGGGTGGGTGGGAGAGTGGGGGTGCGGGTGGGGGTGGGGGGTTCGACAATGGTCCACACAACACCACAAACTGGGCTGCCCTCCTGGCTGCGGTGTGCATACCGTCCGCTTAGAGGTGTGTGTGTGTGTGCGGGGGGGGGGGGGGGGGCGGACCAAGCAAAACGTGGGAAAAGCAAGCTGTGTGTAAGGAGACTCAGCATCGAAAGAAAATAGATGAATAAAATAAAGAAATAATTTATATTTAAAACACACACACAAAAACCAAGACACCACATGTTTCCCTAACTTAGACATACGTGGCAGATGCAAATTATATAGTTGAAACCTGGTGTGTATACTCTGAGTGACTAAACCATTGTCAACCTGACATGCGTGGTGGGGTGAGTGGGGTGGGGTTGGGGATGGGGGTGGGGGTAGGCGTGCAGTAGTACTGAACAGATACATCAGTTTACTCCACTAATCATAGTCAATATAACCGCTTCTACATAGCCACACATTACACAACCATGCACAATGAACGTCATCAGTCACTAGCATGGTGGCACTCTACGACACTGTTAGTGACGTCACGTATCAGGTGATATGACGTATCGGAAGTGCGGTGACGTGACACCACCCAACCGCGCCTTTCTGGGAAGGCGCCGATCAGAGGCGTAATGGTATCAATAAATCAATTATATTTCTAGGCCGGAATTCCGGGTTCATGTTTTGCTAACATTATCGATCTTTCTGGAGGAATAAATAATCAGCCCAGCAGAAATAACGCCGGTCGATGAGCCCCCCCTCCCCCGCCCCGCCTCCCCCACCCCCACCTGCCCCCCCCCCCCACACACACACACGCTCCCTCCTCTACGGTCACCCACCCCTCTTCACTTCTACCAGCATTCCCTCCACGGCACCCTCACCCCCAACTTAGCCACTCATGGTAAGTACGTAGGTAACGCACATGCGTGCATACACATACACACGCACACGCACACGCACAAGCACACTCATATGTGGGTATATGTCCATGTGACATATACCCACATATGTCACATGGACGCAACTCTCACTCTGGAGTGTACATCAGTCACAATGCCCTTATCTTGCCATATCAAGCTTTTTATTCAGCCAGAGTACATACATGACTCACTCACACATGGACGACTCATGTCCAGTCACGCATGCAATAGCCTCTCACACATGCAACACTCACACACAGTCAGTCATAGGTTCCCGGTCGAGTCAAAGCAATGACTTATAAAATGTATACTTGACACTCACCATTAATAGAATATGGAAAGGACTGGTTAGCTAAGTGTCAGGATAATGTGACTGAATGGGATATAGGGTCCTGGTGCCAACGGTCTGATTTCCCACTGGGGCAGCACTATGAAGTTCCCATGAGTGTGCACTGTCACAAGTCGGTACCCGTCCTGAGATGACTTTACATGTTGCCAGGATGTAAAACCCCAACAGCCAACCAACCATAGAATGCAATCACTCAAACATTCAGCTTTCAAGTCACCCACTCACATAACAAATACACATATGTCATTCACTTACACGCAGTGCAGCATACAACAATCAGTCACACACACATGCACACACTGCAAATCATTCGCGCACGCATCAGGAAGTTTAAATACAAATTTGCCACCTTTTGAAAATGAATGGGTAGCTTGTGACGCCAGATGTGGAATAGATTATGGAGTTTTTGCCCGGCGCGTTGACATTTAGTTTGAGGTTGAACTTGTAACTTCAACTTGGAACGTGACGTTCAAGTTGTACAGTGACGTTTAACCTTTATATTAACTTTAGTCGCAGGTTCAACCTGAAATTGCACTGAATATCACCCACAAATAACTCACATATCCCTCATATATCACACATATATCACTCATCTATCAAACATATATCACCCACATATAATCATATACCACACAGCTATCGCTCATCTATCATCAACACATATCCACCATCGATCACCCACATATCATGTTTTACCTTGCACATCAAATTAGTCCTTTTGCCATTGTACCACGAGTTGCAACATAAGGGATACCCCTGAATGATCACGTGACGATGACGTATCATGGGGGAATCCCGCACGTTACTAGTTGAACGTCAGAAACTAAATGTCTCTACTGATGAACCGACTTCGCCGCCGTGGGACGTGGTGGCCGAATCGGTAGAGCGCAGGCTTCCCATGTGGGAGATCGGGAGTTCGATTCCCAGGACCTTACAAAGACACTTGTCGCTTCTTATCCTGGCGCTCAGCAAAACTAGGATAGGACAAGCTCTGATTGTGGTTAACACAGTATCAGGATAATGTGACTCACTCTGTCACTCAGTGGGATATCACTACCTAGACTTACTGGTGCCGGTGACCTGGTCTCCGAGTGGAGCAGCACTATACACGTTGCCATGAGTGTACACTGTCACAAGTCGGTAGCCGTCCTGACATGACCTTAGATGTTGCCAGTAGGTACAATTCCAACAACCACCAACCTGACATGACTTTACATGTTGCCAGGACGTAAAACCCCAACAAACAAACATACACTCTGTTCTCTGTGGTTAGAGTGTCTGACTTTTTTCTATGTCAGACTCCTAATCTGAAGGTCGGTGGTTCAATTCCCTGTGCCCCCACCTCCGCCAATTTGGATTTCCACCGCGGTGCATAAATGACAGCGTCATCAAAGGCCAGTTGCTCTCATACCATGTCTATGTGGTCTGGGAGGTTAAAAATCCCTTGGGCCGGTAAAAGTATAGGCTCGGGCTTTCTATCGACAAACTGGTGAAAACAAGTCTAGTCAGACTTATCCATGATAGGCAGTATAAATCTTCAAGAACAAGAACACTCGGCCTCCTCCGCTGGTTTCAGTCAGTCACCTTCAGTCAGTTGTACTGTTCTGTTCCCACTCAGTCCAGTGTCGGCCTTCAGGGTTCGCCGCCCGGCCGAGGTGCAGACAAATGCCGCCCCTCTTGGCCATATGCTTGTACGTTGTAGCGTGTGGGAGGTGTACTGGGCATATGGACTGGAGAGGAGTGGGAGGTGGGTGGGTTGTGGACCTGTGGCACCACTTACAAAACATATACAGTATACTCTGTCTATAATGGACATCCATGGGACTGGAGCAAGATGTTGTTATAGAGAGAGTTCCGTTCTAGGCAGAGACTGACTGACGGAATGGGTTGAAACCAATGTTTTTCTTTTATGACTACAACGGTCCTTACAAAGTCATTTCTACAATTTGTCATTTCTACAATTGGTCATTTGTACAAGTAGTCATTTGTACAATATTATAACTATATGGCATATCGTTATTAACAGAATATTGATCAAATAGGTGAAAAAACGGCTCGTTGTCCACATAAGACAGTTCCGTTAGACACAGTGGCAATGCAATTAAATTAAAGGGGTGCGATGACGGGACCAGCCCTTTTTGCCGCTATTGACTAAGATTCTTTATTGACAGAGGCCGTTATTGACAGAGTAAACTGTATATCGATAGGCAACTATATCAGATTCTCCAACCGGAAGTACTCAAGTGAGTATTTCTTTTACGCGGGAGAAGATGGAGATAACAGAACTGCCGTTGGACATGTATTTTCATCCAATGCAAAATGATCAACAAAGAATGGGTGTCTAGCATAGTTGAGGGGTTTAATTTCGGTAAATATATTCAACGGATTGTTAAGAAGATGAATAATTGGAAGTAGAATTGTAAGCTGTAACTGAGTTCCGTCAAACTGGCTAAGATTTCCGCAGAGGTCGTTAGTTTAAGTCAATATTATCTTATAATTAATATGAGGCAAAAACTGAAGTTCACTTTTATAGGCATTGCTCGCTGACTACAAGTCCAGGTCGCAAATACATTAACTTTATTACGATGATTAAACAGATTCCCTCAGGCGACAATAGGCTTCAGAAATGTTTTCAATGTCTGGCACCTTCCATACTCTAAAGTCATCATTGATGGGTGCCACATCAAGCTTTTTCTGCCAAAACAGAAGCTTTAATCAACACCATATTCGTCCCTCCAGTGCTGGAGACATGAAGACATGGTCTTTTCTCAGAACAACCTTGCCGAGTATGATATAAATCTCAACCAAATATTGTTCTGAATAGGTAGAGGAAAACTTAAGCTTTCTGAGGATATAATTTTCAGGACGATCCTCATTAATTTTCCAGGACAATGAGCATCTCAATGTTTTCACTTCTTCTGGTCAATCAAACTTCCCACTCAAAGACAGCCATGCTTGATATCCTAATGAAGTCTGGTTTCTTCTCCATCTTTCACTGGTGGTTATTTTTAGCTCAGGTGACCATACTCAGCAAGGTAGCAATTTTAGGGAAGGGAGTGGCTAAGACTGGATGTAAACAGAATTGCAAACATGCGCAGAGCTGCTGATGGTGCACCCAAACAAGTGTTCATTGACTCTAATTTAATTCATCATGTTAATTAAATAATTGAACACCCTAAAGACAAAAGAACAGGCATTCACCTGATATAATTATTATTTCAAACAAAGCAGAATTAGTGGAGATTGAAGTGATTTTAGAATGGTTAAATTAGGTCAGATTTCGCGATGCGGACAGCGTATCCGTGCACTTTGGAGTACCTACCTGTATATTTACTTGGAGATGGATGCATTGTTTACATACACAAACCAATCTAGAAAATATCTTCATTTGCAGGGCTAAGATTAGTGCCTAACCAGCTAAGGAGCAGTTATTATTTAACCGCATTTGCAGGGGTAGAATTAGGACGTCACCACTGAAGGACCATCTAGTTAAAGCTGTATAGTTGGACGAAAGCATCAGATTTCCGAAGCCAAAGCATTCACCTAGACTTAATGCTACATTTCCTACTTAGATACCAGTGTCTTTATTAAGGATATGTCACTGCAAAAAAGTGAATACTAAGCCAATTTAATAGAACATGTTACTGCTGAAATATATGGTGTTAGAATTATGATGAGCTTGCCACCATTAATCTGGCATCTTTTCACTTAAAATATATCCAAAGCTAGCCATTTGAGATAAAATTCCTTCAAGCTGAAGTGTATTCGATAATAATGATCAATCGAATGTATTTATCTCAGAAAATTGCCGAAACTCAAACCCATCGGACTATATGCAACTTTAACTAGTCATCTGGAACCCGAATTCCCCCCTCTCCATATTCCGAGGAATTGGTCGAGTAGCTGTTGGTAACGCAGACCGGCTCTCACTACTCCTCCACGGTGGACGCATCCAGGCGAGCTGGAAATCATACCCCGAACTTGCGAGGAAGGCAGCAATGGGCGTCCATTTGCAATTGTGTGGGCGTCCTAGTGCGAGTTAACTGCCGGCTATTTGCCTTCTACTTCCGGTTGATGGTGTTGATTCAGAAGGCCCAGGCTATCTGATGCTGCTAGGCTTGAATGGCCTAGTGATTGGTTGGTTGTTGGACTTTTAGGTTTGTTGTTGCAGGTTTACGTCCTGGGATTGTTTGTTTGTTTGTTGTTGTGTTACGTCCTAGCAACATTTAAGGTCATATCAGGACGAGTACCGACTTGCGACAGTGCGCACCTGTAACAACTTTATACTGCTGCCCCACTCGGAGACCAGCCCTCCAGCACCATGACCTGATATCTCACTCAGTCACATTATCCTGACACTGAGCCAACCAGTCACTGCCCTCCTATTCTAATGATGCCGAGCGCCTGGTTAGGAATTGACAAATATACATTTTAAAATCATTGGTTTGATTCACCAGGGTTCGAACCTTTGGGTTCGAATCCCACGATCTACCAAAACGGGAGACGGACGCTCAACTCATTCGGCCATCCCATCTGTTCGCCTAGTGATTGGACGTCTTGATTCTCTTTGAGTGTGTTCTGGTAACATTCTTCATGTGCTGGGATCATTCATCGGCAAAGACTCAGGGATGGAAGATTTCCGCGGTTTCGCGGATATCCGCGATTTTTTGTCCTGTTTACCAAATAACGCTAAACAAAATGCCAAGGAATCAGTGGTTTAGGACAACATTTGGCTAGTTTGAATCCAGTTTGTATATGACCTTAGATGTTGCTAGAGCATGAAACGCAACCAAGAAATAGTTACATATCCCTACAACGAAGAGACGTGAAACCTCACTTCCGGCATTTTCCCGCCATTCCCTGACAGTACTAATCGTATGGGGGGTGGGTGGTCCACCTTTTCCCAGAAATTTTCCGGCGGTGTATTAATCTTGGTTTGAAATATGCGTTATGTCCGGACTCCATTTTCATCCCATACGACTTGAAATATGTTGATTTAAAAAAAAAGTTGCTTGATGCCCAGTAAAACTAAACGTCAAGCAGGGTATGCCGGCAAGGACGGCTGGGTTTAGTGTCAGGATAATATGCATTAGGGGGAAATTAGGATATTTTCACAATATCACAGTACAATGTATCTCGGTAGGGCAGCACTATAAAACCACCATGAATACACGTTGTCACAATCGGTGTGCTCCTCGGTGTTACGTTGGATGTTGCGAGAATATAAAACCACAGTCAATTAATACATGTGGAATTCGCTATGCTTATTCAGCTAGTTAATTAACACGATACACATTAATTTAATAGACTGGTGTATTGGCGCTTACGCAAAGTTGCATAGTCCGATTGATTTGAGTTTCTGTCATTTTTATAAGATAATTAATTATATTGAATTGATTGTTATGATCTACCTTACTTTAGTGGGAAGTATGATTTATGTTAAATTTGAAGTGTTAGTATGTCAAATTAGTTTTGGCAAGCATGCCAAAGCTTTGACACCATGCACTTCTACAGTAATAGGTTCTATTAAATTGGCTCAGTATTCCCTTCTATGTCGGGAAAAATGCTTTATAAAAGTGCATCAGGATCTCAGTTAGATATGTAGAATCAAATCTAGATAATTGTTTTGGTTTGGAAAAGTTGATCAGAATACGCAGCTTTAAAGTGGTTTTAATGATTACAAGTAATACAACTAGTTGACGGGTAGACTTTCACTTGTATTGTTGCATATATATATGAAGAGCTCAGGCGCAAACCTTCGTAAACGCCAATCCAAAAATTGAATTAAAATAAAAGATTTGTACCTCAAGCTAATTTTGATTCTCATTAAGTCCACTTTGCTTGTGAACAAATGATTATGGAGCAACGGACACAAAAATAGGAATATAAAAAAACCTAATTTTGTAAGGTTTAATTCCAATGTTTATCTGCATTTTTGGATTGGCGTTTACAGGGTTTTGCGCATGAACTCTTCATATGTGGTCCCATGGCTACCTGCACGTGCAGTGTATGAATCACAATACAATGGGGAACCTAACAAGTCGGCCACACTTTGCCGCAGGCTATATTTAGGCTATATTTAGGTTTGTATGTAAACACGCAAACATTCACATTATATCAATGTATTTCCTGATTTCAAAGTCATGCTAATAGACCATGACAAAGATAACAAATCCTTTTTTGGCTTGGCCAGATTTTCACTTGCAGGCTGTGACTTGGGTATGCTGTTCACGTCGAAACTGGGATAGAATCCAGCAGAATTTGTTAAAAGAAATGTGTGTAAAATTTGTCAATGTACTCACAGCAATTCCTTGATTCGCTATGCCACTGTAGTTCTGGCCATAACATTACAGCTCGTTTTAAAATAGTGTACCTTTTACAGAAAGAAATAGGTATCAATCAAATTTGGGAGCGGGATGGTAGAGGGTCCACCTGTGAAGGCATCAGCCATGCTATCGATCCTGCTCAGTGGATCCATTTGAGGTTTGGGCTATTTTCCATTCCAATCAGTGGTCCACAAATGGTTTATCAAAGGCTGTGGGATATGCCATCCTGTTTGTGGTGTGGGAAAGTGTATATAAAAGATCCCTTGCGGCTTATCGGAAAGAGTAGCCTATGTGGCGGCAGCAGGCTTCCTCCAAAGAAATATGTTAGGATAACCATATGTTTGCGGTGCAATAATACAACAATCAATTTGTTCATTCGCTGTGCCTATAGCCTTTGCTGCCGACAAGTCGTGAAGAAAACACCAATCAATCAACCAATCCAATCAGTGTGCTCCAGAGGCGTCGTTAAATAAAACAAGCTGTACCCATCCTGATATGACCTTAGATGTTGATAGGAAGTAAAACAACAACAAACAAACACAATCTATTTGTGTCTATTGAAAAGTAGTTGTCGAAACCTCCCTATGTCAAGGTAATGAAAATACGGTCCATTTGGCTAACTGTCTGTAATTATAGATTGTGGTGACCATGTGGTAACTTTGGTAATGTAGATGTTGGAGAAACCAATATCATGGCCAAAACACCCCCCTCCCCCCAATCCCCACATACCCGACCCCCTGCCTCCACTCTTCATTCTCCTGCCAGCTTGCAAGTCTAATGTTGTCTTTGTGGCTTGCCAATTCTAACACCACCTCTCTTCCTTGCCAGCCACATCCACACTTTAGGAACACCTACATGGACCCCCGTCCCTCCCCCCACCGCCTTATGCCCGGTACACACCTCCGGTATAAAACCTGAAACTGCCCATTTCGCAACTAAGTTTGAGTTTTCGTTGGTTTCAGTCTTTAGGTGTGTGACCCCCTAACACACCTGAGCATTCCGGTTCACACCTTAAAACTCAGTTTTAGGGATTAAGACTGGAATCTTATAAGATTCGAAAAATGAATCGGGCTGTTCGAGTAACAGTATATGTGAGAGCCCCAGTCTTTAGCAGTCGGGATATGTGTGTTGTCCCTGTGTTCAGTTTTAGTCAGGAAACAGGACGGGTCAGGTTCTGATGGGTCACGTCGGGCAGTCAGTTTTAGCACGTGAATCGTATATGGGAGGTGTGTACCAGGCTTTATCTGCACTGGACGAGGTGACCCAATCAGTAGAGCACATGCTTCCCGTGCGGGACATCGGGAGTTCGATTCCCAGTTCAGTCCAATCAATGACTAATATAATTGATACTTGTCGCTAGGTATCCTAGCACTGAGCATTACTAGGATAGGGCAAGGACTGGTTAGTGCAGTATCAGGATAATGTGACTGTGAGATATCGGGTTCTGGTGCCAGAGGCTTGGTCTCTCATTGGGCAGCACAATAAAAGTCACCATAAATATGCACTGTAAGAAGTCGGTACCCGTTCTGATATTACCGTATATGTTGCCAGGACGGAAGACTCCAACAAACAAACAAACAAACAAACCTTGTCTGCCGTACATCCACCCCCCCCCCCCCAATCCCGCCCGCAGTCTGCCGGCCTTTCCCCCACCCCATCCTCAGTTCCCCCCCCCCCCCCACCTTGTCTGCCGTCCCTCCCGTTCCCCATCCCGCTCACCACCAACACCACCACCACCTCCACCACCTCCACCACCTCCCATAGCTGCATCCTCACCTCAAAACGAGGTCAGCATGGTTACCCCTCGCAACCACCACCCCCCTCCCGCCGACACACACACACACAGACCCTACTGAATCTCCAAACAAACACTCAAATGAAGACCATTTTAGACCCCTTCGCTTCGTACTGATCTGTATATAAACTACTCTGGATTAAGGGGACAACATACTTTATTTAAGCCTTGAAGCTACGTCTGTGCAGCTTTAGAAACATTGGTGTTACCCCTCCGTCGTTCCCTCTGTACTACAGCAGTCAGATTAAGCCGCGTTATCCGCGGTTACTTTTACAGCCCGCCAAGGCAATCGGAAAAATGTAAAAACCCAAGTGTGGTCCTAAATAATACTCTCCTTTGGGGAAAGCTATGTTGGGTGTTTGTTTAGGCACCCCGCCCCTGGCGTTGCTTCTAGCCATCCCTGGTTAGGGTTTGTGTAGAGTTAATCCAGGCCCGCGGCTTGACTTATCTGCACTGAACCCCAGTTTGGAGTGTGAGTCTGCCGCCAGCCTGCATCAGCTGGCTCAGGACCGTCACCACAACACCTCTACCACCCCCTCTACCACCACCTCTACCACCGCCGCCACCTCTACCGCCCCCTCTACCGCCACCTCTACCACCACCTCTACCACCACCTCTACTGCCACCCCTACCACCCCCTCTACCACCACCTCTACCACCCCCTCTACCACCACCTCTGCCACCACCTCTACCGCCACCTCTACCGCCACCTCTACCACCACCTCGACCACCACCTCTACCACCACCTCTACCACCACCTCTACCGCCACCTCTACCACCACCTCTACTGCCACCTCTACCGCCACCTCTACCGCCCCCTCTACCGCCACCTCTACCACCACCTCTACCACCACCTCTACTGCCACCCCTACCACCACCTCTACCACCACCTCTACCGCCACCTCTATCACCACCTCTACTGCCACCCCTACCACCACCTCTACCACCACCTCTACCACCACCTCTACCACCACCTCTACCACCACCGCCACCTCTACCGCCCCCTCTACCGCCACCTCTACCACCACCTCTACCACCACCTCTACCGCCACCTCTACCACCACCTCTACCACCACCTCTACCGCCACCTCTACCGCCACCTCTACCACCACCTCAACCACCACCTCTACCACCACCTCTACCACCACCTCTACCGCCACCTCTACCACCACCTCTACTGCCACCTCTACCGCCACCTCTACCACCACCTCTACCACCACCTCTACCACCACCTCTACTGCTACCTCTACCACCACCTCGACCACCACCTCTACCACCACCTCTGCCACCACCTCTACCGCCACCTCTACCACAACCTCTACCACCACCTTTACCACCACCTCTACCACCACCTCTACCACCACCTCTACCAACACCTCTAACACCACCTCTACCACAACCTCTACCGCCACCTCTACCACCACCTCTAACACCACCTCTACCGACACCTCTACCACCACCTTTACCACCACCTCTACCACCACCTTTACCACCACCTCTACCGCCACTTCTAACACCACCTCTAACACCACCTCTAGCGCCACCTCTAACACCATCTGTACCATCACCTCTACCGCCACCTCTACCGCCACCTCTACCACCACCTCTACCACCACCTCTACCGCCCCCTCTACCGCCACCTCTACTGCCACCTCTACTACCACATCTACCGCCCCCTCCACCACCACCTCTATCCCCAACTCTACCACCAGTCCTACCGCCACCTCTACCACCACCTCTACGGCCACTTCTACTGCCACCTCTACTGCCACCTCTCCCACCACCCCTACCACCACCTCTACCACCACCTCTACCACCACCTCTACCGCCACCTCTCCCCCACTTCTACCACCACCTCTACCGCCACTTCTACTGCCACCTATACCGGCACCTCTCCAACTACCTCTAACATCACTTCTATCGGGCCACCTCCTCCTCTACCCCCCACCACCACTACCTCCCCTCTCCCCATCACCAGCTCCTCTCCACACACGACTGCCTCCGCCCCTCTGCCTCAATTCAAGCCGTCCCCTCCACTCACACACCATCCCATCCCAAAACGCGCCCACCGCATAGAACTTCTCATTTGTCCCTACTAAACATAACTCAGCAAATCGAATAAAACCTACTTTGAAAGCATTAGTAACATTTCTTAAATGGAATCTAAAGCATTTTAGATGTGCAGGATAAACTGAGATGCAGGGAAATTTAGTTGACACTACCCAGGCTCCACTATTCCTTGCTTCCACAACTGGTTAATTGTATACACAACTAAAGGTCTGCGGTTTTCTACAGGATGTGTCTACACTTACATCACACCGATCATAGCCAACAGAGGGCGTGTAAGTTTGCCTTTGGAAAAAATACATATTAAAAATATAAATGCAGGTGGGCTGACCTAATCGTTTCCGGTTGCAATATATCACGCACCATACAGTTTCAACGCTGCTTACCGTGTGCAGGTCCATCCTGCACACAGTCCATCCTATGCAGCATTCAATGAATACATACATACATAGGGACGCGGTAGCCAAATCGGTTGAGCGTTGCCTCGTGTGCGGGAGATCGGGAGCTCAGTTCCTGGCCGAGTCAAACCAATGATGTACAAAATTTATACTTATCGCTTTCTAGCCAGGCGCTCGGCATTATTAGCATAGGGCAAGCACTGGTTGGCTCAGTGTCAGGATTATGTAACTCAGTGGGATATCAGGTCTTGGTGTTGGTGGTCTGATCACCCAGTAGGGAAGTACTATAAAGTCGCAATGTGCGTGCACTGTCATAAGTCGGTATCCGTCCTGATATTACCATAGATGTTGCCAGGATGTAAAACTCCAACATCCAACCAATCAATCCTATGCTGCATTTACTGAATATATGTAGCTGCTTATGTAGCTGCTTACATACATCCACATATGTGGTGTATAAGAATTGTGCGAGTATAAAGGCACGAAAGGGAATGTTCTCTATATGATCACCCATGTGTTGTGTCCTACTTTATGGGTGACCACTTTTCACCTGCCATTGACCTCGTATCCCACAATGGGTTATTTAAAGTTGCATAGTCCGATGGTTTCGAGTCTCAGCGATTCTTCTACGATAAATATATTAAATTGATTGTTATTAGCTAGCTTAATTTAATTTACAGAAACTTTGATTTTAAATGGCTAACTTTGGACATATGTGAAACACAAACATGGTAAATTAATTTTGGGAACCACGCCAAAACTCTGAAGCAATAGGCAGTAGCAGTTTATATTAAATTGACTAAGTGACAACATATATGTGTATCAGTATCTAAATTAAATGTGTAGAATCAAATCTATAGGTCAGTGTTCTAGTTTTAAAATGTTGATGCTTGATCGGAGTATGCAACTTTAATTAGATTGGTTTGTGGTCTGCACCTCAGGTTAGTAATCAGCACAATATTAAATGCTACTGAGGAACTATTTTTCTCGCTGTTTCGCGTGCCTACTTTGGTTGTTGTTATTTGACGTCTTAGCAATATCTAAGGTCATATCAGGACGGGAACCGACTTGTGAGAGTGCGCACTCATGGTGACTTTATAGTGCTGTCCCACTGGGAAACCAGGCCGCCTGCACCATGACCGGGTATCCCACTCAGTCACATTATCCTGACACTGAGCACACCAGCCCTTGTCCTGTCCTAATTATGCTGAGGGCCTGGCTAGGAAGCAACAAGTATCAATTTTTAAGTCATTGATTTGACTCCACCGGGGTTCGAACCCACGACCCCACGATCTACCAGCATGGGAGACGGACGCTCTAACTCATTCGGCCATCCCGTCTGGTTAGGGTGCCTACTTCTCATGCGGAAGGTTGGTACACCATAGGATCGTGGGTTCGAACCCTGGTCGAGTCACACCAATGACTTAACAATTGATGCTTGTCGCTTCATTGCCAGTCGCTCGGCATTATTAGGATAGGGCAAGGACTGGTTCACTCAGTGTCAGGATAATGTGACTGAGTGGGATATCAGGTCATGGTGCTGATGCCCTGGTCTCCCAGTGGGGCAGCACTATACAAGTCGAGTCGACATGAGTGCGCACTGTCACAAGTTGGTCCCCGTCCTGATATGACCTTAGATGTTGCTAGGACGTAAAACAAGAACATACAAACATGTGGATTGTTGGGAGTGCTACTTCTGGCCCGATCGAACCAAAGAGTTAAAAAAAAGAAAGATTGGCGCATGTTGCTACTTCGCCTTGAATTGGACACCGGCTTGATAATGTCTGGTCAGGATAATGGGACTGAGAGAGATATCGTACCATAGTGCTGCTAGATAGGTATATCAGTTATATTACTACTATAGAATCGCTCATCGTTAATGCTCCTGGGGGATAACAAATATTACTAGGAGCTAAAACCCCAAGTATGTACTGTACCCTGAGCCTGATCCCACCCCATGTGGAAATTTGCATGTTCACAGATATAAACATATATATATATATATATATATATATATATATATATAACTATGTATAATAATTATGTAATATATAATACATATATATAATATATATTATCAAATATAATATATGTATAATGCTATTCTCATTGTATCAAAATGGTATTTTGGGTTATCAAGTTCAACTTCATGAACAATAATTTCTATAAATTCAAGCTCTCCATGAGATGAAAACAGAAACAACGATGTCATCTAATACGATGTATTAATATTATCTCAATTCACATTATGGTGGTATTATTGTGTGGCATTTTCTTGTTTGAAAGAACTGTGAAGTGTTGCAGTTCAACACTGTTACACTGACCAGCCAGCCCTATGAGTCAGTGCTAATCTTGGAGTCTCCTCCAGGGTTGATGTAAGACCGGTTAGCTTTGGATCCTTCAGTACAAGAGTCGGCAACCATTGGGATCCAGGCCTGTAACGTACAACACCTGGTAGTGGGGTGGGGTTCTGCTAGCAGTGTGATGATCACCACAGTCCCCCCCCCCCCCCAAATTCAACAACAACATCACCCCAACCAGACCTCTAACACTACCCACCCCACGACTCAAACACAGTACCAGCTACCGCCAGTTCCAAGTGTTTCCCAGCAATGATCCAGGACTATGCTTTAAAAGTCTGTCAAAACAAATATATATATATAGTTATGTATGTACGGCTGGGTGGTACCCCTTCCGGTCTGCATTTACAAAGACAGTTTTTATTGTAACACGCAATTATACTATTTTAAGACTAACATTCGGATAGTATATTGGTGCTTTTCATCCTAGCAACATGTGATATCATATCAGCACGGGTACCGACTTGTGTCACTGTCAGTGTGCACTGATGATTGCTTTATTGTATTACCCCACGATGCTACCATGCCGGTGGTTTCATGACCTGATATGACCTGAAATATTGCTAGTCGTGATATTATCTTAGAGGCTGCCAGGACCTGAAACCACCAAACAAACAAAGAACAACATAAGCAGCTAATATTCCACTTATGGCCCTGTCACATTACGACGTATGGCGGTGGCGTATGCGTAACGTGGCGCAATAATTTGAAAATCGTTATAGGTCCAGATAAGTCAACCTTTTTTGCACTGCGGGAGGTCCCAGTGATGTATGAAGCGTATGCGTAGCATATCCCTAACCTATGCCTAACCTATGCCTAACCTATGACACATATGCAAAGCGTATGATGACTTATATGCGTATGATGACCTATAAGCGGCGTACTGGGACGTTTGTTGACAGTTACAGGTGACAGGTCTAGCATATGAGGAACCTACGCCAACATATGGCCACAGTATGCATAACCTATGCCGGCGTACGTCCAGCATACGCCCAGCATATGAGAACCATATGAGTCACACACCGGAATAGGTTTAACATTTTGAACATGCACAAAATTATTTTTGGTGGCTCGACCTATGCCTACCTATGACGACCTATGAAAAGCTTATATGACCTATGTCCAACCTATGCCCAACCTATGCATAACCTATGATGGCATATGCCGACGTGTTGGTAAAAAAGCACATAGGTAGGCATATGCTAACGCTATACATCGTAGTGTGACATCCCCTTTACCCGTACGCAAGGTGAATACTACATATGCCAGAGATATGCGGAGGGTGCAGGCTCAATTTACGGCTAACCTATGCAAACCTATGCCGACTTACCCCTAACCTATGCCTAACCTATGCTGGTGTACATCTAGCGTACGTCTAGCGTATGAGCAACCTATGAGCCATACCCTGGCATAGGTTGAACATGCACAAACATTTTTCGGCGGCTCGACCTATGCTGACCTATGATGACCTATGAAGAGCGTATACGATCTATGCCCAACCTATGCGTAACCTATGATGGCGTATGGTCGAAAACTGCATATGCCGGCATATGCTAACACCATAGGTTGTAGTGTGACAGGCCCTTTAGTCACAAACCATTCCTTGCTATATATATATATATCCCATTTCCTCAGCAGATCACCAGGCTAATTAACGCTAAGCATAAATCAGGAAGCAGAAGTCTAACTCCTCACCTATGCTATCCCCTTATGTGGAGATGAAAAAAACACTGCAAAGTCTACTAATGTTGTACACATGTTCCCTGCATGTATATATATATATATATATATATATATATATATATATGTGTATATATATCTATATCTATATATCTCTCTCTATATGTATATATATATATATGGTTAGTTAGTCTACCGTTGATGACCTACTACGCTATATATATAACGCTGCATCTGATATACAAGCTACATTTAATCGGACTGAAAGGCCTGTTGATAAAAGTCGCAGCCTAACGGCATGTTTCAATGCGTTTATTTGAAATGGCCGGAGATTTATTGCAGGCGTTTTCGCCCTATTCGATCCCCACTTGTTGAGTCACGGGTCGTGGTGAGCTCCATAATGGAGTATTAAGTGTTTCAACGGAGAGATGTCGGCACCCACTGAGACCTAGCCACTGAGACCCACCTAGCCCAACATTGCCAACCGCTACGGTTTCACTCTAAGGTGTATAATATTTTAAGTCACCATCATCATCTTACACCGATCTTCCGGGTTTTTATTTAGTAATATTATATAAATCTTACAGATTATTGTGTCCAAAATGCACCACAAGATTTTCGAATTTTTCTGGGGGGAAATCCCCAGTACCTCCAATTTAACATTCCATAAGATCATGCAGTTTTTCATTTTCAAATGTTGGCTACCCTGCGTAGTACTAGTAGTCCCTGGGGAAGTACACATCCAGGATTTAAATGGGCCATATTTTGTAATCTTTACTGCACTCATCTAAATATACACGCATTATGTATATATATATGCATATATATATATGCATATATATATATGCATATTATATATATCTGTATGCATATATATATATATATGAGTCAGGCTCACGAAAATAGGCCAATTGGGGAAAGTTGTCGGTGTTGAGCATTGGATGTCGGCGTTCATTGATATAATTATAATTTAGCATTGACAGAGGCGTTGGAAAGTCCTTGAATTTATTCTGAATGTAAAGGTCGAGAAAATACAACAACATTATTTGTTTCTAGGATAATTTAATATAAAACAAAGAAATGCACTACTCTTTAAGAATTTCAACGCCGACATCTGTTAAAGTTGTCGGCGTCGAGCATTGGATGTCGGTGTCGATCGGTATAATATAAAATTCTGATATTAACATGCAGCAGAATATTGATTATTATGGTAAGAAATAGGCCACAAGGGGCAATTTAACATTGACAGAGGTGTTGGAAAGTCCTTAAATTTATCATGAATGTAAAGGTCGAGAAAATACAACAACCTATTTCTTTCTAGGATAATTTAATATGAAACAAAGAAATGCACTACACTTTTAAGAATTGCGATGCCGACATCTTAAATTGACCACCACTTAGCCCATTTTCGTGAGGCTGACTCATTATATATATATATATGTACATATCAAATTAGAAATGTACATTGGATGAATCTAATCATGCCATTTTAATAATTAAGAAAGACTGAATTGAATTATTTGTCCTTGTTGTTATCAATTTGGCCTGGTTTCAGATCAGACTGATTTCAGGTGCATAGTTAAGGGTTCAGCCTCAGCTGCCAGGTACACAATGGGCACGGCCTATCAAAGCTTCACCTAGTCAAAGACCCTATAATATTAAGATGGCTCACTCAGCCTGTATTGTGTAATCAAAATGATCAAACCCACCACTTGGTGTGCTGGCTGTTCTCTTGGTTAAACAGGTGCTATATTATATCTATAAATGTATATATGAATGTGAAAGATGTGTGATGATGGCGATGCTGATGATGATGCTGATGATTATGTGTATTTGTTCATAGCAATGTCATATTGATGTGTATTCATACTTACCTATCTCATGTATAATATAATTATATGTGTTTACATTTGAAACACCAACCAGCAGCTGGGCTGATCAAACACACCACAAGGTGGCACTGCAAAATTTATATTACCATGGGAGAGATAGGGAGTGAGCCGTCTTAGTATTATAGGGTCTTTGAGCTAGTGCATGTCACTAATTCGCAGCCATGAGGGTCCAGTGTATGCCGTGTCATATGAATGGTCACTTGGCTGGTTTATTGAACATTACATAGATTCCTGGGAGACTCTTCTTACATACAGCTTAAAGGAGCAGCAGTCACGTGACCAACACCGCTTCGCTGATCAGGGATGAAAGATCTCCGCCGTTTCGCGGATTTCGGCGATTTTTTATATTCGTCAATTAATGTTAAGCAAAATGCCAAGGAATAATAATAATAATATATTTATTTCCACATGATCAATGTACACACAAGTTGGTATTTATATCAGTAATTTTTCCATACTTTGGGTAGTTTGGATCCCATTCTTATATAACCTTATATGGTGCTAGAACATAAAACTCAAACAAGAACGAGTTAGATACAGGAGATAATATAGGCACAATGAGGATGGTTGAAACCTGACTTCCGGCATTTTCCCGCGATTCCCTGATAGTGCTAATTCTATACGCGAAAAGTTGTATTTTTGCGGAAATTCGCCATTGGTGTAATAATCTCGGCTTGATTTCCGCGTTTTTTGTTGGAGACCATTTTCATCCCTCTAATTCACAATGATCCTGGCCGAATATGACAAGTTCTCGGGCGGATATCTTGAAACAATATGTTCGATGGGAGTTGTGTTATGGCTCAAACAAGGCTTGTAGACTCTTTGGTCCAGCTGTGACTATGGACATCATTTACCCCTAATATGACCAGACGGGATGGCCCAATGAGTTAGAACGTCCGTTTCCCGTGCTGGTAGATCATGGGGTCGTGGGTTCGAAGCCTGGTCGAGTCAAACCAATGACTTTAAAATATATACTTGTCGCTTCCTAGCCTGGCGCTTGGCATTATTAGGATAGGGCAAACACTGGTTAGCTCAGTGTCAGGATAATGTGATTGATTGATTGGTGGTTTCTTTACGCTGTCGGTAGCATAGGCCATATTCACAGCGATATGATAATATGACTGAGTGGGATATTGGGTCATGGTGCCGGTGGCCTGGTTTTCCAGTGGGACAGCACTATAAAGTCGCCATGAGTGCGCACTGTCACAAGTCGGTACCCGTCCTGATATGACCTTAGACGTTGCTAGGACGTAAAACAACAAACAAATTTACCACTAATGATGCTTCTCAGCTTTCGGATTGTGCAGCTTCAAAGGTATTAGTATTTATTGAATTGGAAATCCTAAACCAACAACTAAAATCTTGCAACTAAATGTAAAATCATTTAATGTTCATCATTTTCGTTACTTATTGCATTGTGTACACTTTAATTTAATACTGTACTTCATACTTCTTACTTTATAAATTATGTACAACAATTATCTAAATACCTATATACCTGTACTAATTACGGTCAGAAGACAAGTGCTACGACACTGAAAAACGATGTACAGGAATCAAATTCATTTCACAAAGAAATAAAAATAATTAGGAAATAGGATCAGCTTTCTCTCTGAAGATGAGAACTGACACACTGTTTACTCACGGGCCAGTAATAATAGAATAGGAGTTAGGTATAGACACAGTTAAGTGGAATAACAATCCCCCAGGAAAGTAGCACACTAACTACTTTCCGTAATACTAATACTTAATAGTGAATTTCAAGTACAGTGATTATGCTTTCCACCTTGTGTAATTACCTTCCGTCCCTACCTACGTAATTACCTTCAGTCTCAGAAGGGAGTACTTGAGCTGCAAGCCAGTAACTATGCATTGGTCTCCCCAGTACCAGTTGACCCACTATCCCATGCCTATTATTAGTACCTCCAACTGCAATATGCATGGCGTTCTCTGTGGCAGAGTAGTTAGAGTGTCTGACTTTTTTCTAGTTCAGACTCTTAATCTGAGGGTCGGCGGTTTCATTCCCCATGCCCCCAGCTCTGCCAATTTGGATTTCCACCCCTGTGTATAACTTACAGCATCATCAAAGGCCGGTTGCTCTCATACCATGTCTATGTGGTGTGGGAGGTTACAAATCCCTTGGGTGGGTAAAAGTGCAGGCTCGGGCTTTCTATCGACCAGCAGTGGAATGAGGAAGACCAGTCGTCTATGACTGAAATTTCCCCTGCTTAAACAACTAATGAACCAAAAACAAAAAAAAATTTAACATATACCAAATATTCATGTAAGGAAAGAAAATACTTGTTGAAATGCAGCTGGAGTTTAGTTAAGTGTGGGCAGCTTGCTGCAGATTCTCGCAGCAACTGTTATTTGAGTGAGAGCTTGATTGATCGATTGATTGATTGATGCCCTGCTGGCTAATGACCATTTAGCTGACAGTCACCTTGTTTTGGCCCTTCCCGTCATACACTGCGACAGAGCTGTACTAACACATAGCAGAACTGCCAAGCCTGGTACCTCGATAATACGCACCTCATGTAGGAGCTCTTCTGAGGCTGACTGGTACCAGAAGCTGCCATCTGGTGGGGTTTCACACAGGAAGTGGGGTGATAGTCCCCCCTCAGATCTATGAACTCCATATTTTCAAACTCAAGAAGCAAATGGCTCCTGGGGATCAAATTAGGTAGGGTTCTTACTCTTAGCTTACATTGATTTATTTCTGAATTTGAGTGGAGTGATATTATGCGAACACAATATTGGACATCAGAAATAATAGCATCTCCGGTATGTATATGTAGCATGGTGCTTCACTCTTCCCCCACCAGCCAGACTCCGCCCTAGCTTGCTCAGGGCCTTGCGTAATGGACAATACCACTGATGTGGCATACATCATCATTATTCAATCAATATCTCATTTCATATGGAGTGGCTATAACTACAGCTTGTGTGGGTTACCTTTATGTTATTACCCTTTAACACCAACACATGGTGAGATGGTGTGAGGAGGATACCCACCTCCCATCCTGATATGACCTGAGATGCTACAACCACGGGGTGTGGGGGTCTGAACTGGTCGCCTCCACTCCACCATATCCGGATCGGAGAGCTTCTATTAGCGCATGCGCCGTACACTCAATTATCCAACACAATGCCGAGGGGGGCCCTCGCACTAACTGTTCGACGAGCATTGCCCGGCCGCGCATTGTCATGTAATATGTAGGAGATTCGGAGGCTAGTAGCTGGGAGGACCGTTTATGAAACGGGACCCCTGGGGGAGGGATGGAGGGGGGAGGTGAGGTGTGTGGAGGGGTGGGGGATGGCAGGGTGGGGGTGGTGTAGAGGGGTGGGGGTGGAGTGCGGTCGAGGTGGGGGGGGGGGGTGCGGTGTGAGGAGGGGGGGTGGCATATGAGGAGGGGGGTATCTAGATGAGGGTGTGGAGGGGTGCGGGTGTGGGTTTGTAGAGGGTGGGGTGGGGTGTGGGGTGAGGGGTGGAGGGGTGGGGGTGCGTTGTGAGGAAGGGTGGGGGTGCGGTGTGTGGAGGTGTGTAGAGGTGAATGGGGGTGGGTGTGTAGAGGGATGGGGTGTTGGTGGGTTGTGATGGGGTGGAGGTGGGGGGTGGGTGGGTGGAGGGGAGGGGGTGGGGGTTGGGTGTGGAGGGGTGGGGTGGAGTGGGGATGTGAGTGTGAGCAGGGGTGGGGGTGGATGGGGTGGGAGGTGTGTGTGGATGGGGTGGGAGGTGGGGGGTTAGTGGAACTACGGGTGAATGGCAGCTTATTGTACGGCGGATGAAATATTCACGCCAGCCCGTGAATACTGCACAGAGTCCGGAGACGGATAAACACGACGGTGGGTATGGTGACGACAGAGCGCTCAGGTGGGTGTCTGCATCCGCGGCTCGCCTCCATTATGGATTTGTTTTAAATTCATTATTAAGGCTGCGGTGAGGCTCCTCACTACCTGCCACCGCTTAGCGTAAGACAGCAGCAGAGTCGATGGGCAAGTGACCTCTCGAACAGATGGCAGCAGTCACGTCTAAGCACTGCTGCTCTTTGACCGGGTAAAGTGTGGCCGCAAGAGATGAAGGCTTGTAATAATTTGCGTCAGGAATTCGAAAGTTGGCAAATTGCTGTTCGATTTACATTTAATATTTTCATTTATATATGGAAATATATATACATATAAATAGTGGCTAGGGAAAGACGACAAAAGACACGGCTGGGTTGAGAGAGTTTTACTTGCCTCTGGCACAGAAAAATGCCCATACCATAGTGATAAAAAAAAAAAAAAAAAAAATCCAGAAAGGACTGCGGGCTATAGGCAGTCTGATCACCCGTGACGCGGCGGACGAGGGCCAGGATTGTCCAGCTGGAATGCAGGAACGGGAGGGGAAAGGGATTCGAAATAGAATCGTAATAAATAATAATAATAAATCGAGTAAACATCGAAGTAATATATTAATAAATATCAGATTAATCAGGAACGCTTAACTATTCCTCCGCAAATTTATATTTCTATAATTCTTATACCTCAAATAAGTATATATATATATATATATATATATATGGAAGTATATATATATATATATATATATATATATTAAGAGCCAGTGTTGGTTAGTCCATATTAGGTGATTCACAACACACAATTAAACGTTGGTTAAGAGAGATTGACACATAAACAACTTTGATTTCAGAGGGATAAAAATAAATGGCTGAAATCTGTTCGATGGATATTTTAGTCAGTGAAAAGAGATTTCCGGCTTCAATGTTGTTAAAATATTGGGAACTGACTAAATAAATATAGATATATATATGCAAAACTATGAATATATATATATATATATATAATAGGTTAAATCACATATATATATATATATATATATATATATATGGGCTAAGGTTCAGTTTCTGGCCTCCCACCTAACCGGCTATGGAATTAACTGAGAGATTAAATAAATATATATATATATATATCTATATATATGAAAACTATGAATATATATATATATATAATAGGTTAAATCATATATATATATGTAAATATATTTGGGCTAAGGTTCAGCGTCTGGCCTCCTACCTAATCGACTGTGGAATTAGCTGAGAGATTAAATAAATATATATATATATATGCAACACTATGAATATATATATATAATAGGTTAAATCATATATATATATATATATATATATATATATATATATAAATATATTTGGGCTATGGTTCAGTGTCTGGCCTCCTACCTAACCGACTGTGAAATTAGCTGAGAGATCAACATAGTAACTATAAAGCCTATTCCAGTGACCTACCTTTACTACATTATGGACATTTATATTTGATACATTCTTCTATTCAGTTACATTATCCTAACGCCGAGGGAACCAATCCTTGCAATATCCTAGCAATGCTGAACACCGTATAAATAACAATTATTGCAGGTCCTTTCTCCGATACAGTATTATATTCAGCCACATTATCCTAACGCCAACCGAACCAGTCCTTGCACTATCCTAGTAATGATGAACAGCTGAACAATATAAAGTTATTGTCGATTATTACAGTATTCTATTCAGTCACATTATCTTAATGCCGAATGAACCAATACTTACCCTAAACTAGCGATGCTTAACACCATACAAATAACAATTATTGTACTTTAATACAGTATCTATATTATTCAGTCACATTATCCTAATGCTGAGCGAACCATTTAATCCTTGCCCTATCCAAGCAATGCTGAACACCAGACAAATAACAAGTACTGCAATCCTTTCTTTGACTCAGCTGGGGATCAAACACATGCGACCTCCGACACATTAAGCGGTCACTCTAACCCACAATGCCGTCCCGTGTTGTTGCTTCTTTGGGATCCCCCCCCCCCCCACACCTCCACACCCACTGTACACAGAAAAGGGGGGTGGGGAACTGTGGAGATGGGGGGGGGGCTTCCCCACCATCAATATCCGCCAACATAGTCATACATGTCTCATGTGATGGACCGTCACATGTGGGTCACGTGACCAGGTGTAAACAAACAAGTCCGCACCAATTCCGAGGAATTAAGGCTGACAAAAAAGGTCTCCTCCAGGGCATATCCGGGGGTGCAGTGTTGGCAGTCGGCGACGTCTTGTGTCCCGCCAAGTCGCGCCTGGATCCCACCCGGCGGGAGGGTGCAAGGGTGGGCGTGGGGGAGGGAGGTCTTATAGCACAGAACGTAAGCTCTCAACCTCTCGGGGTTTTTTATAGTGAGAATAACTTTAATTTGATTTATAACAATGCTTTCTTGTGAAATGGTAATGGTAATTCATTAAAGCGCTTCTATTAGCAGGGGCATTCCTAAGGCCAGAGTACGACGAAGCCATCATATGACAAATGGTTAAAGGATAAATACACTTCATTTAGCATTAAAGAAACACATACACCCCATGCTGCTGAGTTCGTTATTATTGTTGATGACAACAACAACTCAAAATCGTTGAAGGGGATCTCATTGCATAGTCCCTTTGACAATGGGGCCCATGGTTCTGTTGAGTAAATTGTTGCTGCAGTGATGTGCGGTACATGAGGTGATGTGTTGGAGCAGTGCTGTGCATTACCTTGGGTGAATTGTTGGTGCAGCACTGTTCATTATGTGGAATGAATTGTTGGTGCAGCATTGTGCGCTACATGGGGTGAATTGTTGGTGCAGCAATGTGCATTATATGGGGTGAATTGTTCATGCAACGCTGTGTGTTGCACGGGGTGAATTGTTTGGTACAGCACCTTGTGTGGGCTGAATTGTTGGTGTAGCACTGTGCATTACATGGGGTGAATTGTTGGTGCAGGACTGCATGGGCTGAATTGTTGATGTAGTGATGTGCGTTACATGAGGTGAATTGTTGGTGCAGCAATGTGCGTTATATGGGGTAAATTGTTGGTCGTGTGCTGTGTGTTGCACTTGGAGAATTGTTGGTGCAACGATGTACATTACATGAGGTGAATTGTTGGTTCAGCGCTGTGTGTTGCACAGGGTGAATTGTTGGTAAAGCACTGTGCGTGGGCTGAATTGTTGGTGTAGCACTGTGCATAACATGGGGTGAATTGTTGGTGCATGACTGTGCATGGGCTGAATTGTTGATGTAGCGCTGTGCGTTAGATGAGGTGAATTGTTGGTGCAGGGATGTGCGTTACATGGGGTGAATTGTTGCTGCAGCACTGTGCATTACATGGGGTGAATTGTTGGTGCAGGACTATGCATGGGCTGAATTGTTGATGTAGTGCTGTGCATTGCATGAGGTGAATTGTTGGTGCAGGACTATGCATGGGCTGAATTGTTGATGTAGCGCTGTGCATTAGATGAGGTGAATTGTTGGTGCAGCGCTGTGCATTACATGGGGTGAATTGTTGATGCAGGACTATGCATGGGCTGAATTGTTGATGTAGCGCTGTGCGTTACATGAGGTGAATTTTTGGTGCTGTGCAGTGTGTGCTATCCACCGGTTGTTGGGGCTGCCAACGCTGAGGTCAGCGGCCTGGGTATTACCTTGTAACGCAACATGTAATAACACCGGCGATATGGTGGTGTGCGTCATGATGGGTGACATAACATGTAATAGCATGTCAAACATGATTAGGATTCAGCCGGATGGCAGCACGCTGTCACTGTCACTGTCACTGTCACATTGACGTGCCTTCACGGACTGGCAGACTGAAGATCAGACTCAGAACCAGGATAATATGATTGAGTGGAACCAGCGGTTTCATTACCCAGTGCTGCAGGACTATATATGCACTTAACATGAATACGTAGGTACCCTTCTTGGTATGATTATATATGTTGCTAGGATGTAAATGCCCTGAGTGGGATATTAGGTGATGGCGTTAGCGCCTTGATCCCCTCAGGGGTGATGGAATAGATTCAGTTAACATGAATGCGAGGGTACCAGTCCTGGTATGACCTCCTGTGTTGCCAGGACGTAAAACGCCCAACCAACAACAACCATGACTGACTGATTGATAATCCAATACTTTCACTGCGGTAGCCTTATTGGCTGTCGTAGCTTGATGTATAACGGTGTGTGGCAATGGTTGGTGGAATTTCATTCAAAATCCACATTTTACTCAGAACTACTACTTTTCGCTACGTTACCTGGATTTTAACCCAACACAATTAACCCACTGAAAGCATCAGATTTTCGGAAGTCACACCCTTATTTAGATTTTATTTTATTCATAGCCGGCCTAGATTGTGGTCTGCTCATTCAACATTTATTGCTACATAGAAGGAATGAATCGATGGGAAGTGACCTCTGGAACAGATGGTGAAAGCCACATGCAAAGCGTGTTTCCTCTCTAACTGGGTGCCAGCACGAGTGGAAGGCCTCAAATTACCTGTGTCAAGACTTGGAAAAGGAGTCAATGTAATTGAATTTGTCAGTGCCTGTGATTTAACCTGAAACCTCTGTGATGTCAGCTATTTCAGTCTGTTTACGAATATTAATTTAGCATATTTGTGCTTCAAATATTGTCAAAGTTAACCGTATAAGATATAATATGTTACTCCAAATTAAAGTAAAGGTGATTAGATAGACAAGGGTTAATCGATTTTTTATTATTATTTTTTTTAATATGGCAGAAAGTCAAAAGCATCAATCATGCAACTTTCAATGACGGCGTTCAGTTGTGGGTGCCTTGTGATTCGTGGGTGCCTTAAGCCCCAGTCAGACATCACCGGATTGAGGAACTGGACAGAAACCGGACACCGTCCGGTGAAATACGGCAATGTACGGTATATATACCGTCGGCATCTGGTGTGTCCATTATCTGTCTGGTGGTGTCCGGAGGTGTGCGGTATAGGTTTTGAACATGCACAAAACTTGTACCCAACACCACCAGACTGAAGTGTACGGTTGGTGTCCGGCTTAAGTCTGTTTAGTCCGTTTTCTCCATTTCATGTCCGGTATCCATCCATTACGTCTCCGGTTTCCTTCCTGCCCAGTCTGTTGACGGTGTTTTTTTTGTTGGTTTTTATTTATTTTTTATTGCAGGAATTCGGTCAGTACATATTTTCTGCGGGTCCGTGAACAATCCGTTATGTCCGTTTGACATTCGGCTTTTGTCCGGTTATCGTCCGGTGGATATTCGTTGATGTACGTTCCTTGTCCGTTTAGCATTCGTTTCATCCGATACATTTTGGTACATTTTGGTATATTTCGGTACATTTTGACACCGGACACCAACGGACTAGACAAATATTTTGTCCGGTGGTGTCCGGTACTCAGTCCAGTAAGGTCTGACTGGGCCTTAAGGGAACTGGTCAGTATTGAGTGGTTCACCCTGGAGGGTTGATCGGCTGCATTGCATTCAGGCGGTATGGCACAGCAGTATGGAACACCTGGGACAAGTGAGTGGGTATGTGTTCGGTGTGTGTGTGTGGTTGTAGGTGGGTGGGGGTATGGGGGGGTGGGGCAGGCGATGACCCGCGGCGTGTCATCAGGGCCTCTTGTCACATCATGTCCGCAAGGTCCCTTGTCATGACAATACACACCATAGAGTGCCTCCGCTCCATACATATATCATACACAACTACCGATACACACATATCTGCACGGTAGGACATGTATATGAATACACGCATACACCCATACACACGTGCTCAGCACTAATTACACACATACGCACATACACACATACTCAGCACACATTATACACATACACACATACACATACACAGATTACGCACATACACACATGCTCAGCACACATTACACACATACGCACATGCACACATACTCAGCACACATTACACACATACACATACACACATGCACATATATGTGTGTATATATACACACATATGCACAGACACACATGTCCACAAGGTCTCTGTCATGACAGTACACACAATAGAGTGTGTGCCCTCCATACATATACCATAGACCGCCACACACACCCTACATCAGGACCATAGGACAAGTATATGAATACACACATACACACATACTCAGCACACATTACACACATACACAAATACACAGTACACACATACACACATGCATGCATACACACATGCACACATGTACACATACACACATGCACATATACACATGCACACACATGCACAGACATACACATACACACATATACACATGTACACACATACACATGTGCACACATACACACATATGTACATACACCCATGCACAAACATGCACACATATACACACGGGTAGTGTGCGTCCGAGCACTCCCAGCAAAAGAGCAAAACTCCAAGTCCTTGCCACATATTTGATCTTCAAGATGTCGCTTAAATTCTATCCTACTTTACCCTTCTGAAACATAATCTGTGTGAATAAATAAACTATCAGACGGGATGGCAGAGCGTTAGAGCGTTCGGTTCCCGTGCAGAAGTGTGTGGGTGTAATCATTATCATCATCATCATCATCTGACCGGACATGGTGGTCGAATCGGAAGAGTGCAGACTTCCCTTATGGAAGTTCTGGGTTTTGCTTCCTAATTGAATCAAACAAATGACTTACAAAATTGATAATTATAAGTTCCTAGCCTGCCGCCCGGCATTAATAGGATAGGAGAAGCACTGGTTGACTCAGTGTCAGCATAATGTGACTGAGTGGGATATCAGGTCATGGTGCTGGCCAGCCTTATTTTCCAGTGGGGCAGCACTATAAAGTTGCCATGAGTCTGCACGATTGCAAGTCGGTAGCCATCCTACTATGACCTTAGATGTTGTCAGGACGTAAAACTCCCAAAACCAACCAAATCACCGTGCGGATCATTAGCTCATCACAGACGAAATTCGAACCAGTTTCCTCCATTTTGCCCTGTTCTTCACTGCCCTCCATGACTTGGCGAATTCGACCTAGGTGTGGTCATTTCCTGGGGTTGTCTTCCCACCTCATCTTTTCTTATAGTATCAGGCATGTGATTTCTGCGATTTTAACCGGAATTCTGTTTTTTTCTCACCGCCAAAACCAGAATTCCGTTTTTGTTTAAATCTTGTTGTTTTTTCTCGCCTCTGAAACACCTCTGGAATACACTATTTGCATCCCTCTCACGACTCAGTGGGATGCTTTGTGTCCCCACGATAACCTAACAAAATGTTCAGGTTTTCTTTCCTGCACCCAATCACATGCCTGTAGTATACACTGATCTCTCAGGCAAGGAGCAACATCGACAGATAGCACTGTGCAGGGTTATTGTATTGGGATACCTAGCTAGGGTAACGGTGATGAATGCTCGCGCCGGAATGGCATACATATGGGTTCGAATCCCGTTCTAAACACGATGTTCCCTTTCTGTGCAACACCATGAGAATGGCTATGATGTTGGTTGTTGGAGTTTTACATCCGGGCAACATCTAAGGTCATATCAGGACAGCTTCGGCTATAAATATGATCCTGAATCGAGTCCAATCAACGATTTTTGTTAACACAAATTGACCCTTCGGTCTCTGCTTTGCCCAGACACTGTGTGTTGGTAGAAGAGGGTGATGTTAGTTTTTGTCAATGGTTACATACATACAGTGTGGGATATCATAGGTGCTTTTCGCATGTTGAGTAGGACTATGAAGGTGTCATGGCTTCACAACTGTCACAAGTCAGCACATGTCCTGATGTGAACTGCAAAATTGCTCGGACGTAAATCCTCAATCAAACAAGTGGAGTACTTACACGCTATACTTGTCCGAATTCCGCCTAATACCCGATAAAATGGAAGGAAAAAAGGATAACAAATAGGGACCTTTCACTGACTTTGAACTATACTAACCAAAACAAAAAAGAGGAAGAGAAAGTGGGTGCATAAATTCTACACCAAATGTAGCAAGGTTCTGGAGACACATGGCTTGCACACTCGGCCCATGCACTAGTTTCGCGGTGGTTTCCACTCTCCACACACAGGTCACTGAGGGAGCAAGCAGGCTGTGGTGGCGACGCACAGACCGGTCCTTGTTCGTCGGACACACGGCCGGCGGCGGCCAGGGAACGTCCGGGGGGACGCCGGGGGACCAGTCGGGAATGCCCGACTGGTGTTACAACCTATTCACTGGCGCGAATTTAGGCAGGAAATGTGATTTTAATTCAAACCACGCAGCAACCGGGCTTAGGGTCCACCCCACCCCCCTCCCCTCTGGGTTTTCAGATGGGGGCGGTGGGGGGAGGGGGATAATGAAGGGGGGCAGGGGGGGTCCAGCGTGTTAGGTTTATGTGGAGGTGGCTGCAGATGGGTGGGGTAGAGGTATGGGGGAGTGTGGGGGGGGGGGGGGGCGGGGCAGTGCGAGCCGAGGACAGGCGGGCCAGTAATAAAAGGTGATGTATGGCACATGTGATCCTTAGATCACTGTAATCGGAGCCAGTGCCCAATCACCATGGCCGGTACTGCCACACGCCGCCCCGTCTACCCACCCGTACGGCCAGCACCAGCCTAGACTGGTCGGGCGGGGCCGGTAATGGCCAAGGGGTGGGGGTGGGGGGTGGGGGGGGGGGGGGGATGCGGCGCGGCTGGGCCTTGGCGGGGCCAGGACGGGGCGAGGCGAGGCGGGACGGGCCGGTGCGGGGTTGGGCTGGACCGGGGCGAGGCTAGGGGTCAAGCTGGACCGGGGCGGGGTGTGGCAGGGCGAGGTGGGGCGGGGCGGGGCTGGGGCTGGGGCGGGGCTGGGGCGGGGCAGGGGCGGGGCAGGGGCGGGGAAGCACACTTCTGGGGCGGTGTGGAGGCTGCCGGACCGGTGAGGAGAGCTGTGTGTGTTCACCGGACCTACTCCGCATCCAGACCAATATGATCCAAATATGGCAGGTGGCATAGGACTAGGAGAGATAGTCGAAATGAAATAATAACAGTCTGTATATAAAGAGCAATGGTTCATATATTATACAATGGATTGGGGATGAAAGGGGTCGCTGAAGACAGGCCTTAGTATATATGTATATATATATGTATATATATATATATATATATATAATAAGACCTGTGTCAGGATAATATATATATATATATAGATAATGAGAGAGAGGGTGTACCTCTTTAATCCTGCATTCCATACTTCAGGTTGTATTCATTCTGGGATGGTTTAACTGAAGCCCTGGTCACATACACGTTAGTGAACGTAGTTGAACGTAGGATAGATTAACTTTGGTCAAACCTGCTGTCACTACGCTAAGCTACGTTAAGGTATGGCAGGTTTTGGTTGACCACCCACCTAATAGTATGGATAAATATATTACGGTACGGATCCCGTTACATTACGGTACGGATCCCGGTACGTCCAACTACATTGAACTATGTTGAACTATGTTGAACTACGTTGAACTATCTTACCTTCCACTATGTTCAACTACGTTCAACTTCGTCCACTAACTGCTATGTGACCATGCCAGAACAGCCAAGGTTTTGTGCAGGTCAAAGTATGCTAGGGTATGCTAGAGTATGCTAGAGTATGTTTTCATCAAGGAGTCTACGTCTGCCTCAAACATACCTCTCTTTTGAACATGTCCAAAGCTTAAATTGGAACTTATGGCCCACACACATTCTTATCACGTTCTCATCCCAGAGAAGTATGGATGCCAATTCATTGCACTACATTGAACTATGTTGAACTACATTGAACTATGTTGAGCTACGTTAGCCTCCACTACGTTCAACTAATTCCACTAACGTGTATGTGACTGGGCCTTTACAAGGGTTCGCTGATCACATGTGTCGCTGGATAGAAGTACTGAACATTATATAGATCTAGATGATCCAGTTGTGGTAGAGATGGCGGTGGTTCCGGGTATGGGCGCATGTGTGTGTGTGTGTGTGGGGGGGGGGGGGATACGTCTGTAATACGGTTATTCCGAGATGCACTGGTCCCTCAGGAAGGACTGAAGCTTGGACCCTGCCTGCAACACAGGCATGGGACACATCCACCAATTTATCCAATCTAAATTATTCTACGCTAGAATAAATTCATGGTAATCTACATAACAAACAAAGAATGGCAAGAACCCTACCATGTTTGGTCATCAAGATGCATGTGGAAAGTGAATTCAAAGTATAGGGCCTATTATGATAAATTGAGATGGGACAGGCACCAAATATCCAGCTTTCGCTTTGTAAGCTGAAGCTGTGACCCGGCAGGTTGGGTTTCAACGTCAGTCCTTACTGAGGAACCAGCGGAACTCGGAGCCTCCATATTGTAATAATTGTATGCGTGTGTGTTGAATCTGGCGTGTTAGGGTGTATGCTGCTATTTTTTTTCTGGACTAATCCAGGTTCAGTTGTACTGCACCCACATACACACACATACCAATTCACACATACACACATACACACATACACACATACACATGCACACATATGCACACGTACACACATGCACACATATATCCATACACACATGCATACACACATACATACAACCATACATGCACACATACATACATGCACACATACACACATACATCCATACACACATACACACTTGCACACATACATCCATACACACATATTCACATACTCACATACATACATCTTCCATCCGGCACTTAAAAATAAACCCTCATACCATGGGCTGGATTTGTGTGTATAGGTGTGTGTCTGGGGAGTTACTTTCAGAGAGGGCTGGTTGTGTGTGTGGGGATATGTGTGTGCAGTTACTTTCAGAGAGGGCTGGCTGTGTGTGAGGGGATCTGTGTGTGTGGTGTTACTTTCATAGAGGGATGCCTGTGTGTGTGGGGATGTGTGTGTGGAGTTACTTTCAGAGAGGGCTGGCTGTGTGTGTGGGGATCTCTGTGTAGGGAGTTACTTTCAGATAGGGCTGGCTGTGTGTGTGTGGATGTGTCTGTGTGGGGAGTTACTTTCAGATAGGGCTGGCTGTGTGTGTGGATGTGTCTGTGTGGGGAGTTACTTTCAGAGAGGGCTGGCTGTGTGTGGGGGGGGGGGGATGTGTGTGTGGAGTTACTTTCAGAGAGGGCTGGATGTGTGTGTGGGGATGTGTGTGTGGGGAGTTACTTTCAGAGAGGGCTGGTTGTGTGTTTGTGGTGTGTGTGTGGGGAGTTACTTTCAGAGAGGGTTGGCTGTGTGTTTGTGGGGTGTGTGTGTGTGTGGGGCGTTACTTTCAGAGAGGGCTGGCTGTATGGGGATGTGTATGTGTGTGGGCGTTACTTTCAGATAGGGCTGGCTGTGTGTGTGGATGTGTGTGTGGGGCGTTACTTTCAGATAGGGCTGGCTGTGTGTGTGGATGTGTGTGTGTGGGGAGTTACTTTCAGAGAGGGATGGCTGTGTGTGTTGGGATGTATGTGTAGGGAGTTACTTTCAGAGAGGGCTGGCTGTGTGTGAGGATGTGTGTGTGTGTGGAGTTACTTTCAGAGCGGGCTGGCTGTGTGTGTGGGGATGTGTGTGTGGGGAGTTACTTTCACATAGGGCTGGCTGTGTGTTTGTGGGGTGTGTGTGGGGAGTTACTTTCAGAGAGGGCTGGCTGTATGTATGGGGATGTGTGTGCGTGGAGTTACTTTCAGATAGGGCTGGTTGTGGGTGTGTGGATGTGTGTCTGGGCAGTTACTGTCAGATAGGGCTGGCTGTGTGTGTGGGTATGTCTGTGTAGGGAGTTACTTTCAGAGAGGGCTGGCTCCTTACCTCTTCCTTCCTTCTGAGTGTATGGAGGTCGGCTACCGGTGAAAGTCGTAAAGAGAGCCGAGGCGCACTTTGATCACCGGAGATGGCGGGGTGGGGTGAGGGCGGGGTGGGGTGAGGGCGGGGTGGGGTGAGGGCCGAGTGGGGTTGGTGGGTGGGGGAAGGCGGCGCGGGGGTGGGGGAGTGTGGGGTGGGTGGGGTAGAGACTGGGCAGCAGCAGTAGATGACAGGGAATCACTTAGTGCGGGTTAATGTGAACCAGGTGAAGCGACCACACATCTAGTTAGTTACCCCAGCACGGCCGTTGCCCACCGGTATGGCCCTCACGTGATGATGCCCTCCTAGCACCTACCCCCCCCCCCCCCCTGCCCATACCCCCTTATCCATTCCCCCGACCTCCGCACCCTCCGCCCCTGCTGCCCCTTCCACCTGCCGCGTTCTGACCTCACCTCCGCCGACCCCCACTGGCTCCTCCGACCTCGTGACTGCCCCCCACCCCAAGGCCCCTCCTCCGGGGAATGTGGTCGCCGCGATTCGGGATGGCTAATATTTTGGTTGGTTTGCTCATGAATATCGAAGCCCTCCATCCCCATCCCCATCCCCATCCACATCCCCACACGCACACCCACCCCGACCTTACCCCTGTCAACCACCACTCACACCTCACCCCCGCACTCCACCCTACCCCCATATACACAGACATCACCAGGGACCAGTGATGCCAGCCACTAGGAATGTCAAGGTGGGGGTGGGGTGGGGGATAGTGGGGTTTTCATGCTGTGATCATTGACCATTCTAGGACTGAGTTCAAATAACCCCTGACGAGTTGATGCCCAAGTCCACAAACTCCGCTACATTGATTTGCCTGGAGATACACCAACCAGACAAACAGATACTTCCACTCCCGGCAATCAATAGGTAAACCCATATTGAGGGCCAAACATGTAGGGCTTCTGACTATAGTACCACTCATACACCCATACCACCACACGCACCACACACACACACCCTACCACAAACACCACACACCTCACCCGCTTTCTTTCTAGCATCCCCCTGTACCCCTCACCCACCCACCCACAACACACCCACACACCTTTGTACACCTGCTTCAGTTCAAACCTGGTCATCCTCATGACAGTGTTCTAAACTAAATAAAGCCCAGTCCACACTGACGATTTTCTTGTCGCTATTTATCGGCAGCTTTTATTGTGGCTAATTAATCTCCAGTGGGCACATCATTGTGAGTATATTGTCCTGTATTGAAATTGGTGGGGTGTTGCAGTGTTACGTCCTGGCAACATCTAAGGTCATGTCGGGACCTCTATTGAAGTAGAATTGAGGCAGCAATCAGAAGTTCTATTCCTATCGCGTTTAATCTGGGACATCTGTCATCTGGTCGATCACTGGTCATAAAGACGACATAACAGTAGGTACCGGCAGCGCCCATTAAAAGTCCAGGAACAGAGCCTAGTTATCAATATGTTAATGCCATTAACAATATTGACATGCGAGTGCATAATTCATGCCGGGGTAATGTATGAATAGGATTTGATGTGACGAAGGCGTCTAGTTTGTGTGGACAATATTTTGACTGTTCAATAAATGAAAACAGTTGCAAACCACAAAACCATATTACTTCGTGAGTATATGTTTATTCTGATATATATATGACAAATCTACAAGAAATATCCAATACTCATAATATTAATATGAATATATATATATATGTACACATTAATATTTTATGGGGATTATGGAACTAGGAAATATTGCACCTAGAGCAGGATTCAAACTGCTTTCCTAGGGCAATGCCCTAACCATTAGGCAACCTAGGCTCCCTGATGCAATCACCCTATCCACATATCCCTGCCTATAAGGTTCCTTGCTTGAAACATCAGTGCAGAAGGGATATGAATAGACAAAATTGTATCAGAATGGATGATAGCAAATAGATAGGAATATACTTTTATAAATACATTTAGGTATATAGTTAGATATATTGAATGATATATAACAATTGCATATACAAATGATATATATATAGACATAACATATGCATAGATCTATACAACATTGATAAGAATATACTTTTATAAATATATTTAAATATATAGTTAGATATATTAAATAATATATAGAAATTACATATACAAATTATATATAGAGACGAAATGTAGGCATATATAGTTAGAAGTTACCCATATATAAGATATACATACAAATGTTCATGTATCTTAATTCTTATATATACACCTATCTTATATGTATTGTGACTGAGCATGGCACACTAAAAAATAGGTAGGCTTATATACACCCAAACTAAACAAAAACAAAGAACCATAACAAAGAACAATAGCAAACCCCAAAAATATATGCACTTATTCTAGGCAACTGGATGCAAATACTACTTTCCGTAGGGTTCAGACAGTGTGTTACCAGCTAAACACATTTAAAAGTATTTGTTTGCGCCGTATGACGCGCGCTGTACAAGTGTAGGACTTGTGTTGGCCTCCCCTGCTGGGGTCACGTGACCGTGATGGACACTGCCACAGTTATAACTCCCCATGTATTTGCCACCCACTATGTCGACCGGCTTTTCTTGTGAACCAATATTCTTTTAAACATATTTTACATAGCTAAATATCAATATAGTTATAGGGTAAAACCTCTCTAACCGATCAGGTTCACAGATCTATCATTCCCCTATATTGATCAATATATTTGCGTCCAAAATGATCGCCCATACAATACCATTGTAATGATACAAAAAAAACTCCCTAAACCGACCACCTCCCAAAATGGACCATTTAAAGTTGGTCCCATGGTCGGTCGATTTAGAGAGGTTTTATTGTACTGGTATATAATAAATAATTCCCTCCACATGAACTCAGCTATGAAAGTTTCATAAAACAAGTGTGTAATTCTTCCTGAATCGGTGCCTATTTAATTAATCAGTATAGTTGAGTGACATCTGTATAGATGTTGAGCTGGGTTCAGTGGGTTCAAATGGTATATTGGGGTTGGTCTTGCTGTGTCCTTCCTATACACTATGATGGCCGTCACCTGAGGGGGTTGACGGCCTGGGCCAGTCGTGATTTAACCGACTTTTACCTGGGCCCTACCTGTAACAGGTGTGGTATGTGGGTTGTTGTACTGTGCCAGCAACTGCTGGTATACTTACCACAAAGCCACCCTATGTCCCCTTCTAAAATAAATATATCCGCTCACTACCTGAAAGGTGACAATAATACAACACATACATCAATCAGTTGTCTGTATTACTAATTATTTGAAGTGACTAAGCTACAAAAGATTACATATATATATATTTAGTTTTTCTTTTTGGGTAAGCATTTTTATTCATCTGAATAGAGCCCTTTCTCAGTGCCGAGGCACTGATCTTATGACCATCCTTAACTTCCATCAATTACACAATTTAAATACAGGAACAATGATAAGATAATAAAATATTATTATTACATTCAGCTAATTAAGAGTGTGTGGTATATCTGGTCAATGTATGCATAGAGTGTATGCATTTTAATGTAGGTGGTGTCCTAGTTAATTTCCTAAGCAGACCTATATATAGCATCATGCAGGTGGTGGATCTTGTAGTGAGTGAGTTACTGGGTGGGTTGGTTGGTGCCATTCATTGATCGGTGGTGGTGGCATTTTGGTGAGTGGGGGTTTGTTTTTTGTCAGCCCGCTGGGTAGTGGGTAGTGAGTTAGTGGGTAGTGAGTAGTGGGTAATCTGTAGTGGGTAGTGAGTAGTGAGTGGTGGGTAGCGGGAGTTGGTAGTGGGTAGCGGTTAGTGGAGAGTGGGTAGTCTGTAGCAGGTAGCTGGTTGCGGGTAGCAGGCAGTGGGTAGCGGGAGTTGGTATAGTGGGTAGCAGTTAGTGGATAATGGGTAGTCTGTAGCGGGTAGTGGTTAGTGGTTAGTGGATAGTGGGTAGCCTGTTGAGGGTAGTTGGTGCTGAGTAGTGGGTAGCAGGTCATTGGTAGTGAGTAGCGGGTGGTGGGTAGCGGGTAGTCGGTAGTGTATAGTGGGTAGTCTGGAGCAGGTAGTAGTGGGTAGCGGGAAGTGGGTAGTGGGTAGTCCGGCATGGACAAACTCAGTCAGCCCCTATTTGACGTGGATGAGGTCACGTGACACCCCGTGTATTTGCACACATCCTGGCCATATATTAAATTAAAGTGGTGCGGGATGAGGTCAGCCCCGCCCCCCCCCCACAACTACCCCCCCCCCCACAACTACCCCCCCCCCCTCCCCACAACTACCCCCCCCCCCACGCCACCCCCATACAGCACGCCACTGTGGGTCCACTGTATATGTAGATGTCGGCAGTAAAAGGACATTGCACCGGGTAGGTAGAGTGGTTGAATGCCATGCACAGTTTGTACATATTTCATCATCGTGGACTGTGGCTGGGGAGGAGGTGGCGTAGGGAGGGGGGGGGGTGCCAGTGATGTGATTTGATTTGACGTGAATATATATGTCTTAGCCCAATCTGTTTAAGTGTCACGATCCGCTGGTTTTGAGTTTCTGTCAAATATCCCTTCATAATTTCATACATTCATACATTCATGCATTCATACATTCATGCATTCATGCATTCATACATTCATACATACATACATTCATACATTCATGCATACATACATACATACATTCGTCCGTTCATGCATTCATCCATTCATACATTGTCCATTCATCTATTCATCCATTCATACATGCATACCTTCATAGACTTATACCCCAGTTATGGACCTATTAACTTATTTAGTCAAGGCTCCCTCGATTGGCGGTGGAGACTGGATATACACTGCAATGTCTGTTTGATTTAGTTTCATGAGTGAGTGGGTTATCGTCCCATACTGCCAGCAGTATGTCATCTCAGCAGGCACCGCTATAAATAAACCAACAGGTCGTGTGTTCTGTCACAAGTAGCTACACATATTGATGTTACCTTAAAGGTTTCGAGGAACTAAACCCCAAACCAATCATTCAGATTCACTCACTGGCGTTTATTTTGGGTCGATCCTGTTTGGATAAGCCAATAATGCCCAGGCATGCATGTCCATGTACCTGCAGTGTTTAGAATGTATGGGCACTGTTATTTATGTTTCTTTGAAGTACTGGGGGCATTTCTTGCGCTGGTTGCGTGCCTATGGATGTAAGAGATTCACTGGTCGACTTTGTGGAGGGTGTTGGTGATCTGTGATCAGAGCAATGTGTGTATGGGGGTGAGGGGTGGGGTGGGGTGTAAGCGTGGTGCAAATGTTGGTTGGTGGTGGCGGTGGTGGTGGTGGTGGGGGTCTGCTGGCAATGTCACCTGTCCAACCTTAGCTGAAAGGTTGCCATTGAAGGTATGGTGGCAGACGTTGGTGGATGTTTACTTGCTCTTCGGAACTTCTGAGTTGCATAGTTCGATGGTTTTGACCGTCGGCCATTTTTTTCTGAGGTAAATATATTAAATGGATTGTTATAACCTATGTTACTTTACTTTCCGGTAACTTTTAGTTTAAATGGCTAACATTGGAAATATTTGAAGTACAAGTGTACAAAATTAATTTAGGCAAGCACGCCAAAACTTTGAGACCAGCGGCTTATGCAGTAACACGTTCTATTAAATTGCCTCAGTATTCCATTCTATGCGACAACAACTGCTTAATAAGTCGACCAGTATCTACGTTAGCTATGTAGAATCAAATCTAGGTGAGTGTTTTGGTTTAGACATTTTTATTTTCATTGCCTATGCAACTTCAAATGCTGAAGTGTATTACCTATTCAGTTTGGAAAGGAAATCCCCAAAAGGAAATTCTGAGAGAATGCCGAAAGCAACGGTTAAATGATGTTGGCTGGGGAGAACAGTCCATTGGCGGCATTCTCTTTGAAAAATAAGTGGTAGTAAATAAAATGATGAGTTTGAAAAATTGTTGGCTTCATCCTTTGTCAGACTGAGAGTACATACAGTTCATAACCGGTAATCCCACTTTGTTAGATGAGAGCATTTAGCACAACAGGATTGAATGGTCTGAAGGGTATTCGTAGGATGTTGGCTTGTGTGTAGGGGGTTGGGAGGGAGGGAGGGGGGGGGGGTCATAGTCATTCACCAATTTTCTTTCCTCTTCATTTATAGGTCGATACTCGGGGGGTTTCTCATTTGAAATATGTTTATGCATGACTTAGGCCCAGCTGCTTTGTTATACTGTGTTTGATAGTCCACCCAGACACCTGAACCTATGTCGCCCTTGTGTGAGTAGTATATGGCAGTAAAGCATGGGTTGTTGGTAATAGGATTACACCGGTCCTGAATTATATATACGGGTATATATGTACATATATATAGTAATATATTATATATACCATACACATATATATGATGTATATATTTGATACACAACTGATATATATATATATATATATATATATATGCATATATCAATGATATATTACAAAACCAATCAATAATCATTCACCCCCCCCCCCCCGTAATATCAATAAAGTGGTGTTTCCTGTGGTGGAATGGATAGAGTGTCTGTCTTTGTTCTAGGTCAGACTCCTAATCTGAAGGTCAGTGGTTCAATTCCCCATACCCCTACCTCTGCCAATTTGGATTTACACCACTGTGTATAACTTACAGAGTCATCAAAGGCCAGTTGGTCTCATACAATGTCTATGTGGTGTGGGAGGTTAAAAATCCCTTGGGTTGGTAAAAGTGTACGCTCAGGCTTTCTATCAACAAACTTTCTAATGGTGAAAAACAAATATATTCAGATTTATCCAAGATGGGCAGTATAAATCTTCAAGAAAAATAAAGTCTGATAGTGATAGTGATAGGTGATAGTTCCCTGCTATTGTTGATATTGTTCACACAAATTCACCCATGAATAGTTCAAAGCGACCATAACTGTTGAGGCCTAGGGTTCAATGTTGAAAAAAAAATGACTTTGACTTGGAATAGCAACGTTGAAGGATTTAAAATACATCGATATTGTATGTGTAATATATACCAGCTGCGTGTTCTGCATTCAGACAATGTTCGGATGGGTGTCAGCGTTTCTAGGAAGCACACATTAATACGTGTATATATGTTTATATATATTATATATATGTACATATATATATATATATATATATATATATATCTAGTCCGACCACAAGTTATCTGTATATCATCGGGTAACACATGTGTGTCACTTTCCACCCTCTGTTCTGGGGAAGCGAGGGGGGGGGGGGGGGGGTAGGCTACAGAAATGGTATGCAGTCCTGCTGGTAGCAAACACGGCGTCAACAAGCAACATCAGTGCTGTCACACTTCACAGGTGTCAATGACACGCCCCCACCCACACCCACACACACACCCACCCAAAGCCCCCCTCAACACCCAGACCTCCCCGCGCCCCACACCCACACAGTGTCCCATCGCTCTGCGTTTCACCCCCTCCCTACCCTCCCCCACCCCCCACCCCAACCCACCCATCTCCATGACTACTAATCAGCGCGCACCACTTCACGCAAAACACGCCAGATTCAGTGAGGATCCCGATGTTCCAATTGGTGCATGACCATGGATGAGGAGGAGACGGAGGGGGGAGGGGGGAGGGGAAAGGGGAAGGAGCAATGGGCTAGGAAGGGGGAGCGGAAAGGGAAGGGAGAGGGGAGACAAGAGGCGGATCTAGGAAAGGCCAAGGCATCGGAGGGGGGCCGGGTTGTTTCGCACTAAGTGTGGCACCAGTGTTTGGTAGCAGCCACCACTGATAAACAACGCGCAACTTGTCTAAAGCAAGCTGCACCCCTTCTGGAGTGCAACAGATTAGCTCTGACCCTTGGATGAAGACTGTCATAATTTGGGTCATCCAGACAGGCCGAGGGTGGCTCACCTGCGGTCTGACCGCTCTCCGCGCCGGTAACAATCTGGCGTACATTTTGCCACCGGCGATATATATATATATATATATATATATACATTTAATATATATGTCTGTAGATATATATATATATATATATATATATATATACACATATATGCATTTCCCTAAATTTAAGAGGTTTGATAATATATATATATACATATGTAATTATATATAATTATATATACATATATAATTATGTTTACGTATATAATTATGCTTGCATATATAAATATACACACATATATACTTATCTATGTATATACATATATATTATGAAACACCTTACATTTAGGGAAATGCATATATATGTATACCTATATATGTATATATATATATATATATATATATATATATATATATATATATACTGTGGCACAATGTGCGCCGGATTGTTAAGGCAAACATTATGTGCACATATCTGAGACTGTCTCAAAAGGTTCCAAGCAATATGGGACAACACTTTGCCCATTGTAGCGATCAAGATACTATCTGCTTATGCATTTGCTCAGGATAAACTTATTTGTTTTTACATGGTGTTTCACAATCCCAATAGAATACATATTTATTTAAAGCAAATGTCCTTGTGTTTTCAGTGTAACCATTTCTGTGCTGTTTTGTGTCAATCGTTACAATGGAAAAAAAAAAGAGTTATCACCTTTTGAGACAGGCTCATATACATACATATATATATATATACACATATATACGTATATATGTATATACACATATACATATACCCATATACCCATATACACATATACACATACACATATACACATATATATATATACATATATACATACATACATATGTACATACATATATACATATATATATAATTCATATACACACATGGCAGTTCACTCATGACCACCTTGTTCAAAATATAACTCAAGGTGAATGTTTTCTGTATCCTCTATAGCAATTGGCCATGTCAGTTTATTAAGGGGCTGTCACATTACAATGAATCGCACCAATGTACACTGATGTGTGTGATTTTTGGCTGCTATGTCAGGATACGTTGTTATGCATTACGCGTGTTTTAGGCGCTTGTTGGTATAGGTCAATGTACGTTGACGTTTGTCAAGATACATCGTTGCACGGCAGGGGGTCAGCAAAGTTTTATGCATGCACAAAACTTTCGACGTACGACAATGTTCAACAACATGTGGATTTTAGTCTGCCGTACGTTATATATGTGTAAGGCGTTCATCGATGTACATTAGACGTACGTTAGACAAACTTTGTTCACTACATTGCACTACGTTGACCTATGTTAAAGGCAGTAGGAACGTACTGTCCATGTACTGACAATGTATGGATAACATATGCCTAACATACTTCTAACGTATGTTTAGCATTTCTCCAGCGTGTCTTGACGTATGTAACCGGCAATCGAATAACATATGTAATGTTCACCGGTGTTCTGTGAACGTACCGTGAGCGTAATTCAAGCATTTCTTGCTGGGAGGTACGTTAGCCATATGTTCGTCATACGTTTGCCATATGCTATGTATATGTTATGGATACGTCCAACTTGCCGAAACGTTTGAAGCGTGTCGACATAAAACAGTGATTTGACGCGTTGGCCACACGCTTGCGAGATGCATCGTAATGTGACAGGGCCTTTATTGATGTATGCCACTTTTGTTGTATTTATATTTTGGGTAAAAACTAACGGTGATGTGTTAGTAGAACTAGAAGGGTAGAGCGAAGGTCATGGCTGCTGTTGGAAGCGGGATCTTAAGTTTGTGAAGTAATTACACCGGGCGCGCTGACAGAACAACCCGGCCCAGCACAGATTACCGTACCCAGATCAGGGCTGGGCCTTCCGCCTGCCCGCCTGCCCGCCTGCCCGCCTGCCCGCCTGCCCGCCTGCCCGCCTGCCCGCCTGCCCGCCTGCTCGCCTGCCCGCCTGCCCGCCTGCCCGCCTGCCCGCCTGCCCGCCTGCCCGCCTGCCCGCCTGCCCGCCTGTTCGCCTGCTCGCCTGCCTCCTGTCCCGCCCCGCCTGACTGCACCTCGGAGTGGGTGGGCAAAGCCCCAGTCAGACCTCACCGGATTGAGGAACCGGATAGAAAATGGAACTCTCTGGTGAAATACCTCAATGTACGGTTTATATATGGTTGGCATCCGGCGTGTCCATTATCTGTCCAGCGGTGTTGGGTACAAGTTTTGAACATGCACCAAACTTGAACTCGACACCGCCAGACTGAAGTGTAGGGTTGCTGTCCCTTTTAAGTTTGTTTAGTCCGTTTTGTCCATTTCATGTCCGTTACTCATCCATTAGGTGTCCGGTTTGTATCCTGAAGAGTCCGTTGACGGTGCTGCGGGAATTCGGTCAGTCGGTTTTTGGTGCGTCCGTTAACAGTCCAATAGGTGTCCGGTTGGTGTCCGTTTGGTGTCCGTTCCGCCCGTTTGACATTCGGTTGCTGTCCGGTTCTCATCTGGTTCTCGTCCGTTGGCTATTCGTTAATGTACGTTTCTTGTCCGTTTAGAGTCTGTTTCGTCTGGCGGCCGTTGCAACAGTTCGACACCGAACACCACTGGACTAAACAATTCTTTGTCCGGTGGTGTTTTGTCCTCAGTCTGGTAAGGTCTGACTGGGCCTTTAGGTGGGTGGGTGCAGCTGGGGGCTTCAGGAGTATGCCAACAGGTGGCGTAAACACGGTCTGCGTGAGTGACCACACCGTGTAATACGCTATTGCGTCTTCTGCTAGCAGTGGTCATTCTTATTACATGACAGCGAAAACAGCTCACCACATGTGCAATTATGTAGTATTAATAATTCAAACACATTTCAAATTAATAATAAGGTAAATGTGATAGGGTGGCTTCACTACCAGGTGCTATGCAATCAAAGCATGATAAGGATACATTTGCAGTTTGGTTATACTATTTGGAGGAGAGATGGTTGGTTGGTTGTTTGTTGGAGTTTTACGTCCTCACAACATGTAGTGTCATATCAGGACAGGTGCCGACTTGTGACAGTGCGCACTCATGGCGACTTTATAGTACTGCCCCAATGGGAGACCATGCCACCAGCACCATGACATGATATCGCACTCCATCACATTATCTTGACACTGAGTTAACCAGTCCTTTCCATATCCTACTAATGCCAAGCACTAAGCTAGTATCAATTTGGTAAGTCATTACTGAGAAACTCTCGATTGAGAATTAAACTCCCGATTTCCTGTACGGGAGGCATGCGCTCTACCTATTCGGCCACCGCGCCCGGTATGGAGGAGAGAGAAAGCCCATTTACCATTAAACATTTGAAAGTTCATTGACCGTAAACAGGTAGGTTTTGAGGAGAGATTGTAATTTGTCCGCGTATGCTCTTGTTCCTACCTCCTCTTCACTCCCCCACACCACCGCACACCACCACTCACTACCCCTCACTCCCCCTCACTACCTCTCACTACCTCTCCCTACCCCTCAGTACCTCTCACTACCCCTCACTACCTCTCCCGACCCCTCACTACCTCTCACTACCCCTCACTACCTCTCCCTACCCCTCACTACCCCTCACTACCTCTCCCTACCCCTCACTACCTCTCACTACCCCTCACTACCCATCACTACCTTTACTACCTCTCACTACCTCTCCCTACCCCTCAGTACCTCTCACTACCTCTCCCTACTCCTCAGTACCTCTCACTACGCCTCACTACCCCTCATTACCCTTCACTACCCTTCACTATCTCTCACTACCTCTCCCTACCCCTCTCTACATCTCACTACCCCTCACTACCCCTCACTACCTTCAATACCCCTCAGTACCCCTCAGTACCTTCAATACCCCTCACTACCCCTCACTACCTTCAATACCCCTCACTACCTTCAATACCCCACACTACCCCTCACTACCCCTTACGGCCTCTCACTACCTCTCACTATTCGCACTACCCCTCATTACCCATACTACCCTTCACTACCCATCACTACCTATTACTGCCCCTTACTACCCATCACTACCCATAACTAACCATCACTAACCATAACTACTTATCACTACCCCCGCTACCCCTAATTACGCCATACTACCCCTCAGTACACACCACTACCCCTCACTACTCCACACAACACCACACTACCCTTCACCTCTCACTACACCATGCTACCAAATACTCCCCATCACTACCCCCACACTACCTCTCATTCTCAATACACCTCAGTACCCCACCCTACCATCAGTGCCCCGTGTGTGTGTGTGAGCGTGGCTTCACGGGCGGATCGATAAGCCCGTAAAGGCTTGTTTTGTTTTATAGATACAGAGGGAGGCGCGGGCCCGGTGATAACCCGCGTGTTTATGTTGCCTGTCTGCCGGGCCGGGGTGGGGCACGGTTGGTCTCAATCAGTGGGGTCGGTGATAAATAGGCAACAACAGGGAACATCTCAACGGCTACGTGAGGCTGATGCCGCCGTGTCACGGGAAGGAGGAGCCGGGCGGCCCAGGTCTGTTCTGTTATAATGTGTGTGTGTGTGGGGAGAGGTGGGGGGAGAGGGCGAGGGGCAGTGGTGTGTGGGGCGAGGGGACGGTGGGGAGGGTGGAGAGGGCGAAGGCCGCGGGGTGTGTGGGTGTGGGTGTGGGGGGAGGGTGGAGAGGGACGTGTGTATGGGTGTAGGACAGCGCTTCATGATCGATTCGCAGATGAAGCAAATGGTCTTCAAGACATTACATTTCACCCTCTCCCTGCCTCCTCCCTCTCTCCCGCCCCCCCCCCCCCCACCCACCCACCCACCCACACACAGACAGGTCTCATGCTTGTCTGCGTGACTACCCGGCTGCCTGCCTGCCTACCTACCCACGAGCACAACTACTCGACCCACTAACACCCCAGAAACCCCCGCCCTCTTCTGTCCCGCCGACGCTAACGCCCCTCAACCCCCACCCCCACCCCCTCCGACACCCACACCCACACCCCTACCTCCTGTGGACAAATGGCCGTTACATGTCGGCAGGGGCCGGACAATGGCTTGTCGGACTGGCGAGAGTGGGGCGGGCAGGGGACGGAAGGATGAAGGGATGTGAGACTGAGTGGTGGTTGGTGGCCGGTGGTTGGTGAAGGATGGGTTGAGAAGGGGGCGGGGTGGGAGTTTGGTACGGGTGTGTGATGGGGGGGGGGGGCGTGATCAACTGGAAAGATTGCGACAAGGTCAAGTTCACCCGGTGACCTGACTCTTGTACCCACAGAAATCAGAAGACGTACACCGTTTTAAAAGCGCATACATTTTGGTCGTTGGGGTGGGGGGGTGAGGGAAATGGGAAATATTGTGTCTACAGCGGGAATCGAGACCATATTTCTTGCCTTCCAGGCCATTTTGCTAACCATTACACCACCTAGACTCCCTGATATCACCACACTACCCAGGCCTACAGGTCTATGGGGGTCCTTGCCGGAGATGTCAGTGCAGACTTCTATGATAGTCTATTCATTGCATCATCATCATCATGCTGTCGGTCGAGATGTGACAAAGACTGCTTTCATTACTTGACTGCCGCTCTCCATTTAGCTCTTTGCTGTGAGACTGATGTCCATGAGTTGGTCTTAATGTCTCTCAGCTTCAGGTTTATCTTGATGGTATCCTTGAACCAGAGACGAGAGCGCCCTCTCTTTCTGTAACCAGAAGACAGTTGAGAATAGAGGATCTGCTTTGGTAGCCTATCTGATGATATCCTCATGAGGTGTCCAGTCCATTTCATGAAAGCTGCCCACAAAAGTATTGAAGTGATGCTGGCTTTTGAAAGTTACCAGTAGCACTCTCTCGGGGAGCAAATAGAGGTTTCACACTGGCAAGAACATGTCCAGACAGGCGCAAAACTATTTGTCCCGGCAGTGCCTGGTCGGGAGATGTTGGGAGTTCAATACATCAACCGCCCTTAATGCTGCCACATTGACATGGTTTTTTGTTTAGGGTTTGCTCCCTTAGCCTTCGGTTCTGTCAAGAACCTGTACCACAAAGCAGTGGTTTACAACTCTGCAGGGCAGGGGCGTCAAACTCCCTGAGGTATTGCAATAACTGCAATACCTGCATACCCAGTATGGCATAAAACAGCACAAACCAATAGGAGACACAATACCAAATATTTACTCATCAAGTACACGGCAGGCCCGTTATGCAGATGAAATAACAGATGTCAGGAGGTGGAATGAGCTGAATATTAAACAATTTTAAAATAAAACTGAGTGCCTGTAATCTGTACAAATTATGCACAAGGGTAACCTTCGAAAGTGTGAGAAAAATACAGGAGAACAAAGACAAGACAGTATAATTAGAATAAAATGCTAATTGCATGTGTACAATGCATTACAAAAGTTGTCTATGTAGAAAAATATATACAAAATCCCTAACAAATTGTAGTTGGGAATTCCCCGATTTTACACCGGAAACAAGTTTACAGAAATAATTGATGAAGTAAATTGATCTGTGTGGATTGTGACCACTTCTGCAAAGCTGGAATAACAAATGCATGCACTTAACCATTATGAGCAGAATAATAGAAACTGTCACTAAAATTAGTTTTGAAATGTTGATATATAACGTCGATTCAGTGTGTGTGCAAGTTTAACTTAGCGAGTACGGTGTGCAACTCCTTCTGGCGGCAGGGTCAAGGCGGGGGGTCATCAGTACTGGGATCCGTGTTGGGTGGGGTGAATCACGATGACCACAGGCCCCCTACGGGAAGGGGTGTCGGGGTATCAGGGCGGCGGGGTGTGGGGGTGCCGGAGTGCCGGGGTGCCGGGTGCCAGGACTCCGGAGGTAGTGACAGTGTGACATGGGAGGTGAGGGAAGGGGGGGGGGGGAGGCTATCCTAGGAGAGGACTAGTGCGTGATTGGGGTGTTACACCCTACCAACATATATGGTTGCATCATAAGGGAGAGATGGAAAAATATCTGCAATTTTGCTAGAGATTTCTGCGACTTTTTTAATTTGGCGTATTGACTTTAAAAAAAAAGAGTTCATTATTTAGTTTTTTTTAAGATCACACGAGCTTTGAATTTTGCTTCGGAAATGTGCTGGATTGGCAAGACATTGTTTCAGACCCCAAAACAGGGCATACATGATGACATGTTGACTGGGAGTGTACTTGTTTCTGCTGTCTTTCCTGTATTTCCCATATTTATTGTATTTACTGTATTTCCCATATTTACTGTATTTACTGGATTTACTGTATTTACGGTATTTCCCATATTTACAGTATTTCCTTAGTTACTGTATTTACTGTATTTACTGTATTTACTATATTTACTGTATTTACTTGAACACCTTATAAATATAATGGTGCTCACTAACCCACTATGTTACTATAAACAGTCACCCCACCCCATGCCTTTCACCACCACCATTCCTTCCCGGTATGCACCAGTTCGGCATCTATGTCTATGAAGACCTGTCCCGAATTAGCTGACACATCCCTCGTCTCCTCCTTAGGCGAACCGCTGACCCCTGCTTACCATCCATCTGTCCACACGGGAGGGTTACTGTCATGGAAATTGGCCCCGTCCGCCGGCTTGTGCGACATGCTACCTGCAGCTGTCAGGACACCGGGTGTCGGGTGTCGGTTGCCGGCGCGATTAGCTCACGTCGGCCGGCACCCACCCACCCACTTCCGGTATAAGCCGGGCCTGATGATGTTCATTCCACACCATGTGGGCCCCACTCGCTACCAATTAACAGCACTAATAAGGACCCCAATATGTTAGCAATTAATCTTCCTCATAATGACCTCCGATAGTAACAATTAAGAGTGTTCATGAGAATTTCCATACATTAGCAATTAAAGGTGACGCCTAAACACTAACAGGTAACATTACGCAAAAGGACCCGCATACTTTAGGAATTAACCTTACTCATAGTGACATCCCATACTAACAATTAATGGTGCTGTCACATTATGACGCTTCTCGTTCACGTATGTGATCTTTTGGGGCTACGTCGGGATACGTCAGTTTGTGTTATGTGCACTTTAGGCGCGTGTTGGTATATGTTGATCTAGAGCAACATTCGGTGGTGCACGTCAGGGGGGTCAGCGAAGCTTTGTTCTTGCACAAAACTTTCGACGTACGACAACGTGCAGGTGCCAATATTATGGTGACGTTAAGGGGACGTTAGACGCGCTTTGGAGGAACGTTGTTCTGACATTGTGTGATGTTGTCATATGTTCACTTTTTCCCCTGTGACGGAGAGCGTTGCGTCAGCGCATTGGCAATGCACCACCATCGGGAAGCCTTACCCATGCATTAGGCCAACATGGCATGTGTTGATTGCATGCTGGCGCCATGCCGACATGCGCCAAAATGCGCTGGAGTGTCGTTGGTCACAAATCGATCACGCGTCGATCATGCGCTGGAGTGTCGTTGGTCACGCGTCGATCACGCATCGATCACGTGCTCTCAGACGTCATGCAACACGTCGGCCGGTTGCTAGCTGAGAGCTGGAATAACGTTATGCGAACCCTAGGCACATGCCGCATGCGCGTGAGGCTCGTTCCCACACGTTGCGCCCACCTTTCTTTTTCTTTTTTTTTCCTCATCCGTCAATATACGTTACCACAACGTCGGGCGCACGCTACCACTACATTGCACTGATGTCAAACTTTTCCCACCGCGCCGAAAAGTTTGACGTGTCACGATGTAAAAAAGTGATTTTGCGCGTTGGCGGCACGCCAGCGAGATACGTCGTAGTGTGAGAGCACCATAAGAGTCTTCATGAGAATCTTATTACATTAGCAATTAAAGGTGACCCCTAAGCATTAACAGTTAACAGTACTCAAACGGACCCCCATAAATGATGATTAACCTTTATCATAGTGACCCCACGTGTTAATTATTAAAGGTGTTCACAAGAACCGTACATTAGCAATTAAAGGTGACCCCCACACACTAACAATTAACAGTACTCATAAGAATACCCATACATTAGGAATTAATCTTACGCATAGTGATCCCACATATTAAGAATTAATTCATGAGAACCTCCATACATTAGCAATTGAAGGTGACCTCCATGTACTAACAATTAACAGTACTCATAAGAATATTCATACATTCGGAATTAATCTTGTGACCCCCACATACTAACCATTAAGCGTGATTATGAGAACTTCCCTACCTTAGCAATTAACAATGCTCATGATGATCCCATTCACTAAAACGTAACCGTATTCCTAAGGAACCTATGCACTACAGTATTGATAATAACGTTGTACACGTGAATGTAACGGTGCTCGTAAGGACTGTATTCACTAACAATTGACAGTACTGATAAGGGTTCCAGTCACGAACAAATAACAATATTCAGAAGGACGAATAGACTAGCAGTTTACTGTCTCATCAAGGCAACGGTTAGTACCAAGCAACAATTGTACTATTACTACGAACCCCCATCCATTAATTAGCGGTGCGCATGAGGATCACACTTACTAACGATTAACAGTACCAGTGAGGACCACACTCCTTAACAATTGACAGCACTCCTAATGACCTATTGCTAACAAGTAACATTATTCATATGTATCCCCCTCACAAAGAATTTGGTCAGTCATTTTTATTTTATTTTATTTTATTGTTTTATTGACGAGGTATTTACTCTGCCCATAATGTATAAGCTCCTGTGGTACTGTCTTGATCTGTTCCTTTTCCCAGGAGTGTTTACCTGTGTCTGCTCGGGTCAGGCTTCTGCAATTTTGGTTGTTAGTAGTCGCCTATGTTAGTTTTTTTGTAATTTTCCAGTTTTTGTGTCTAGTCTAGTCATAGGGGAGATGTCTAGTCTAGTCTAGTCTAGTCATAGGGGAGGTCTAGTCTAGTCATAGGGGAGAGGTATCGGTAATAATCAGCATTGGTAATAATCAGTATCGGTAATAATCAGCAAAAAGTCACAAAACACCCTTTGATTGGTGAAGTTTATGTAAGATGCTTAACAACAACTTGGACCCAGCTCTCTGTTCTGCATAAAGTCATTTGTGTGATGAGTTTACCGCACCTCGTGTGTTGGTTGGTGGCAGCTCATGTGCAATGCGTGTAAGTTGCTCTGTTCAGTTATTGAGCTGCTCAACGATTGATCCCAAGTCCCCGCGGTGGTCAGCTGGTCTGAGTACCCCTAATGAGTCTCACACAGCACCAATCATCTGGGCATTCATCTCTACAACCTGGTCACTCAGCCAAATACCCAACTCAACTAACTGTTCATCGTAGACGCAACTTAATAGCGGTTATTTCTATATCTAGTTTGTAGTTGTTCAGCTTCTCTGACACATATTATAAATCTCGTGTTCGGTAGCATAATATGTGGTGGTAGTGCAGAGGGATATGAGCAGAGTTGGTTGTCTATGCAGCTGATATGATTGGATGTCACTGACGGAAGGACACTTAGTCGGTCGAGATAGTGGTGCTTTGCTAGTATACCTACAGCTGCGGCCTATAGCTCACCGCCCGAAGCCCACCGCCAACCACCAGGTTAGGGCTCACCACCCCCTGGTCAGTGCTCACCACCCACTGCCCACTGCCCACTGCCAACCACCGGCTTATCGCTCACCTCCCACTGGTCAGCGCTCACTGCCCACCGCCAACCGCCAACCGCCAACCACCAGGTTAGGGCTCACCACCCACTGGTCAGTGCTCACCACCCACTGGTCTGTGCTCACCGCCCACTTCCCACCGCAAACCACCGGCTTATCGCCGTGAATATGGCCTATGCCTCCAACACGGCGTAAAGCAAACACCAATCAATCAATCAATCAATCAACCAGCTTATCGCTCACCTCCCACTGGTCAGCGCTCACTGCCCACTGCCAACCGCCAACTGCCAACCACCAGGTTAGGGCTCACCACCCACTGGTCAGTGCTCACCACCCACTGGTCAGTGCTCACCGCCCACTGCCCACTGCCAACCACCGGCTTATCGCCGTGAATATGGCCTATGCCTCCAACACGGCGTAAAGCAAACACCACTCAATCAATCAATCAATCAACCAGCTTATCGCTCACCTCCCACTGGTCAGCGCTCACTGCCCAACGCCAACCGGCAACCACCAGATTAGGGCTCACCACCCACTGAGCAGTGTTCACTGCCCACTGCCCACCGTCGACCGCCCACTGCCAACTGCCCACCCTACAACACTTAAAGCAAACACATGCCAGATTATGTACGCTTAATACATGAAAGGAAGGATGCAAAACACTCATCCTAGACCATCATATTACTAGAATTAACATCACCCACTGCCCACCATCCATGGCCGACTTCCCACCACCCATCCTACGACCCACCATCACCAACCTCCACACATCACCCACTGCTCACCGTCCACCACCCAAGACACACTATTCATCATCTACCACTCACCGCCCACCACCCAAAACCCACCACCCACTGCCCACCAGCCTCCGCAAACCACCCATCACCCACTACAAACTACACACCGCCCAATACCCGCCATTCACCGCCCACTACACACTGTGCACCGCCCAGTACCCACTACCCACCCGCACCCACACTACACACCATCCAATACACCATCCTCTGCACACTACACACCACCCACCACCCACTACACACTGCCCACTGCTCACCGCTCACCGCTCACCGCTCACCACTCACCATCCAAGACACCGCTCACCACTCACCATCCACCCATTGCACACTACACAACACCCACCACTCACCACCCACTTCCCAACACTCACTGTACACTACACACTACACACTGCAAACTGCACACTACAAACTGCACACTACACACTGCACATTGCACACTACACAACAAACTACACACTACACGCTGCACACTACACACCACACAATACATATTGCACAGTACACACTGCACACTACACCCTACACACTGCACAATACACACTACACACTACACACTACACAATGCACACTACACAATGCACACTACAAACTACTCGCCGTGAATAAGACATATGCTGCCGACACTCGTAAAACAACCAACAAGCAATCAAACTAAACACTACACACTGCACACTACACTGCACACTACACTACACATTACACACTGCACACTACACTTCATCCACTGCCCATGCCACAGCGCCAATCACCACCCTGCTCACCGACAATCAATGTGTCATGCCGGGTCAGCTTTAAATCATAATCAGCCTTGAGTGGCTTCTTGGCCTCTCGTCAACCCCTCGCGGTCTCCTCATCCTCAAGGCCCTGTGATGGGGGGAGTTAGCTCTGTTAATGGTTAGCCGGGATTTACTCACTGATGCTACCAGATTCATCATCATCTAACCATAATCGTGACTGATAGCCGCAACCTTGTCGCCTTGCAACTTAATGCCTTTTTTCCCCCGGTTTTGTTTTGGTTCTCAATGCATATATATATATTTTTATTTTATTTATACTGTCCATTGCATATAAGCCCGGGTATTCAGGCTTATTTTCAATGCTGGCCAGCTGTAGTGTTGGTGTTATCTTATCACATAGCAGCTGCTGATAAGGTATTTGATTACCGGCATTTCAGTAGCAGATAGATAGTTGGTTGGTATGGTTAGTAGCCTATATTAGTTTTTTGGGATTTTCTTGGCATAGATGTTTTTTTTTTCTACTCTTACTACTAGACTAGCCCGCTCCTATTTACCTATCATAGGCTTGTACACAGCTGTGTTGTGTTCTATCTGGCTACTTTTGGCATGGTTACCTTCCATTGGGCATCCCACTGGTGGGCCGTGACATATCACATGCCCGTTTGCAGTGCAGCTTAGTTGGGGTTTCCTACCCTTATTTTGCACCGATATCTTTTGTATGTTTTTAGGAAAGGAATGGGTCATATTTGTTAGTATTCTTAGTGCAATCCAAATAAATCTTTCTCAGTGAATATCACAGGAATTGTGGCTGAAATCAAGATGGTGTCCTAGGCGATCCTATTTTGTAATGTTGATTCTGATGTTGACTATGCAATTTATATATACTGACAATTATTCCTGATATTACCATCCCTCATTGGTCTCAATAATGGTCGTAGCACTGTTCCTTGTATCCTTCCTTGTACCCTTGCATGACCTTTTTACTAAGGTAAAAGAGGAAAACATTTTAGCCTTTTTGAGGGCAGCTGGACTCTACCACCTCATATAGTTTACTAAATAGATTCTATCAATTATTAATGAAACATTTCTTTTTCTATGGGAATTTGTTTCCCTTGACCACAAATATATGATTGTGAGCTTTCTAATTTAATGAGTGACTATTGGCACATAATTGATTGTCTGCTTTTAGTTTTACATGTAAAAGCGATGGTTTGAACAAAAAACAAACATTTCTCACCGTGAATATTGCCTATGCTGCCGACACGGCGTAAAGCAACCACCAATCAATCAATTAATCAATCAATCAATGTGCCCTTCCTATTATCTTCTGCCTCGATTCCTAGCTCAATATTGCTCTTTCTATCCTATCATCATCACGTCCCTACCCTTCCTTCATTTCTCCCCTCCCTTTAGGTCTCTGCTGCCGCCCTCGCCTTCCACTTTTCCTTCTTTCCCTTTCTCCCATCTTTTCATCTCCCTTATAGATTCCCTACATTTCCCATTCTCCCTGCCTCCTATCTTTGCTCTCTTCCTCAGCGCCATTATTCATTTCCTGTCTTTCTTCTCACGTTCTGCTCTCCCCTCTTATCCTATCCTCTTCCTCCCTTCTTTCTGCCCTCGCCCTACTCTCTGTCCATGTCGTTCACCGACCTCTGATCTTTCCCTTTCATCTTCGCCCCTTCTCCCTCCCTCCCCTCCTCTCCCCCCGCTTACCCCCATCTCCCTCCACATTCCTACCCTCCCCTTTCCTGATCTGAAACCACTAATAACCACCCACATAAAATCCAAATGGCAACATGAGTGGGATGAAAACATTAATAAACTTAAAGAAATTGAACCATCTGTGGGAAAGCCACCACAGACTCATGCGGGAGGTCGGCGGGACCACGTGGTCCTTAGCCGCTGCTGTATTGGTCACTCGTGGCTTACACATGCTTTTCTGCTCAAGGGGGAACCTCCCCCTGAATGTATTGGGTGTCAGTCTCCGCTGACACTCAAACACATTTTACTAAGTTGCATTGATTTTGCGTTGAGTTCTACACTGCAGGCAGTATGCTTGACCTTTGTACTAAGGTAAAACAGGAAAACATTTTAGCCTTTTTGAGGGCAGCTGGACTGTACCACCTCATATAGTTTACTAAATAGATTCTATCAATTATTAATAAAACCTTGCTTTTTCTATGGGAATTTGTTTCCCTTGTCCACACATATATGATTGTGAGCTTTCTAATTTAATGAGTATCTATTTGGCACATACTTGATTGTCTGCTTTTACATGTAAAAGCGATGGTTTGAACAAAAAACAAACATTTCTCACCGTTGATATAGTCTATGCTGCCGACACGGCATAAAGCAACCACCAATCAATCAATCAATCAATCCCACTGAGCCAGGTAGAATATCTCAGCATGTATTTGATCATACAACGAGAAGCTCGCGGAGCAGCTCAGTGAATGTGCACATATTGCTCACCTACTCAGATATCAGTGCACACAATAGTTTTGCTGCCACATGTGCCTACCCCTCGCGCTCTTCGTTTTTTCTAGTATACTACTCACGGGTTATTCCACTATTAAGTGGGGTTTAATTAATCCCTTGTTCAGTACACTACTTTCTTATGGCATACACAAAATGCTAATCCTAATTTGAAGTAAACGTAGGGAATGTAATTTGATTCTTATGGTGTCAGTATGGACGAGCAGTAGATTCTGGAGTACCCTCTAATTAATTGGATAGACGGTAGACCCGAGCGTAAATGGATGAGTGTTGGTCTTTGGAAAATAAATTGTGGATTTCTGTAATAGATTTGTAACTGGGTTTGATGAGTGAACTTCAAACATATGGCATACGTTGGTTGTGCAGGTATATGCTGGTGTAGTGGGTGTGTGAGTGGCTGCATGTGTGCGGGGGTATGTGTGTGGGGGTACGTGTGTGGGTATATATAAGGATCCAGGCTCCCAACACCAACCCTCATAATGACATAAAAATTGATACTTGCCGTTTGCTAGCCAGGCAGTCAGCATTATTAGGAGAGAAGTACTAGTTGGCTCAGTGTCCGGATAATGTGACTGAGATCATGGTGCTGGTGACCTGGTTTCCAAGTGAGGCAGCACTATAATGTGGCCATGAATGTGTACTGTCACAAGTCGGTACCCGTCCTGATATGACCGTAGGTGTTGCCAGGGCGTAAAACTCCAACGACCAACCAACCAATCCTATGCCACAGTTACTGAATACACATAGCAGTATAACTTTGCCACGAGTGCGCACTGTCACAAGTCGATACTCGTCCTGATGTAACCTTAGATGTTGATAGGACGTACAACTCCAAAAACCAACCCCTCGTTACCGTCGATATTGTAGTGGTCTGCACTGACCTCTCAGGCAAGGAGCCACATAGACAGGTAGGCGTGGGTAGCGTGTTGATATCGGGGAGCCTAGGTGGTGTAATGGTTAGCACACTGGCCCGGAATGCAAAGAGATGTGGGTTCGAGTCCCGCTCTAGGCGCAGCATTTCCCATTTTCATCACCCCCACGACACTGGTTGCCGTGACCATGATCCTGTACAAGCTACACGCTGTATAGTTGTAGAACCTACCCTGTGTATGTGTAAGTGCATTGCCTGTATATATGTAATTGTAAGCATTTAAAGACTTACAATTCCAGGGGGACGAGTGTAGTGGTCTGCACTGACCTCTCAGGCAAGGAGCCACATAGACAGGTAGGCGTGGGTAGCGTGTTGATATCGGGGAGCCTAGGTGGTGTAATGGTTAGCACACTGGCCCGGAATGCAAAGAGATGTGGGTTCGAGTCCCGCTCTAGGCGCAGTATTTCCCATTTTCATCACCCCCACGACAATATCAAAGGGCTCTGTAAATAAGGCGCGAGTTGACAGTATGCGGTCAGAGTGTGACGCCACTCGATACCGGCGCTGGGTATATGAGAGAACCTCATGCTATTACTAAATCCCACCAGATTACTTTTTTCATCAGCGATTATAAAACACACAAATAACATGACAAGGCAGCCAGGGATTGTGTGCTTTACCAGCAAAGCCCATAAACCAGAAGCAAGCGTAGAGAGCCAATTCGAAGAAGAGTCTAGAAGAGGGTCAAGGTTTGCAAGAAGAGTTCATGGGCAAAACCACGTAAACGCCAATCCAAAAATGGAAATAAACATCGGAATCAACCCTTCAAGCAATTATTATTGGTATATTCCGACTCTTTTGTTCATTGCTCCATAACCATGGTATCATATGAAAAGTGTAATTAATGAGAATTACAATTATTTCAAGGTAACATTATTTTATTTAAACTACAATTTTTGGATTGGCTTTTACGTGGTTTTTGCGCTTGAACTCTTAGTTATGCCATATTTATGGTAATGTCCAACAAACAAACAAACAAACTCGTGTCCTGGGAAAGAAGGAGCCAATTCGGGTCCAATATACTCCAGACACTCTGGGATGGGCTGAATAGGTTGATGGCAATGTTGATAATGTGATCATTTCCCAGTTAATACCCGGTAATATTGCGGCGCTCTTAAAGTATGTTCTATAGACAGCTTGCTTTAGAATAGTATATTTACACTTCTACTTCGGTCGGATTAAATCACTCACTGCAGACAGACTCACCTTGACAGCATCCTTCCTGAAAGCTTTATTTATAAGAGCAGTCTTTGGCAATGACATTTCAGATTGCCTTAGTCAAGCCGTGCTATCTGAACAGACTCAACGACTCAGATAGCTCACGGCAAAGAGAGTGGTGGATTGATGGAGGGCACGTGACCGGAAGTGGCCGTGGGCATGGGCGTCGGTGTGAGCGTGGGCGTGGGCGTGGGCGGGTTTGTGTGTGTGTGTGTAGGTATAGTAGCGGGGTGTAGCGTAAAGTCATTGCAAGGCTGATGGGTGGGGGTTGTAGGGGGTTAATGCAGTGGTATCCTGACCCCCCGCCCCCCCCCCCTGCTCCTTTCTCCGCCCCCTCCTGCCTACCTCCCCATGCGTGTTGACCCTGACGCATCAGCCCCGTGTAATCAGGGCATAATTAGTCGGCAGGAGATATTGATGTGCGCTTAATGAGTATAAACGAGTTGTGTTTGCATCCTCGGTTTGAGCCGTTCCGAGCTGCTCCGAGCTGTTCATAACTGCTCGGAGTTGCTCAAAACTACTCATAACTGCTCACAAGTGATTATAGTCTTTCATATCTGCTCACAACTGCTCATAGCTGCTCAAAGATGCTCACATTTGCTCAGAGCTGTTCAGAGCTGCTCAATGCTGCTTCTACACATATGCTAGTGGAGGCTCGGGTGGGAGTCGGTGTGGGAGTGGGGGTGGTCGGTGACCTAGGAGCGGAAAGGGGTTTGGGGGGGGGGGCAGAATTCTGGCTACACGTAAAGCATAATATATGGTTATTGTACAGTGGATAGAATACCATGTCAAAATGCTGGCTGGGATAACGAGCTCTTCAGGCTAATGGGATTATAGCGTGTGGATGTATGCACCCTGCTTAATTAATTACCCATCACGGCGCTAATGAGTTCATAACGCCAAGTTCTGCCTCAGGGAAACTTAATAGAAACAGAAAATAAATCAAGGTGTTAAGTTTCTAAACCTAAATACAATGTACAAATCAATGAGAAGCATATACAGGTTCCACCGCTTGGTGATTGATATTAACCTAGACGAAATCCTCAAGCAGTCGAGTCTAAATTTGCGTTAATAAATGTAATATATGTTGTGTGACCCAGACGGTGGGAAGGTATTTATTTATTTATTTTATTGTTTATTGCGCTATGGAGTCTTTCTATTACTTTCCTGTTATCATGAAATCATAACATTGCAAGATTTCACCTTATATCTCGATCGATCGTACCTTGACTTAAGGTTCACCTCGAAACACAGCCTGAACTGTGGTTTATTTATAGACATATTCCTGATATTCCTGATACACAGAAAAGTCACTTCCCAAATGTTTGTTGAGCATAGCAATATAATAACTTTGAAAATTCTATTTTTCACTGAAATCTACTTTGAAATTTCCATAATAGCTTGCTATATGATTTTTGCTTCAGTGTGTTTATGAACAGAAGGAATAATTGAATCTATGTTGTGTTTGTATCGTTACTCTCGTGACTTTATCAGACAAACTGAAGCATCTACTAGGCACATAGCCACTCTCACGACCCCCCCCCCCCCCCCCCCGTGTACTCAATTCCATGCGCTATGTCATTCTCTACTTAGTTTATCTAGTATGCATCCATGCTGGCAACAAAGCTGAGAGAGTTGGGACAAACCGACATAGTTGGGACAAGTAACACATTGATCAGTGTTGAGTTAGCCAACACGTCCATTCGGATTGTTTGTTTGTTGTTGTTTTACGTCCTAGCAACATCTAAGGTCATATCAGGATGGGTACCGACTTGTGACAGTGCGCACTCATGGCGACTTTATAGTGCTGTCTCACTGGGAAACCAGGCCACCGGCACCATGACCTGGTATCCCACTCAGTCACATTATCCTGACACTGAGCACACCAGTTCCTTCCATTCGGAAGTCGAAGACTCGAAGTCCAAGTAGTTCCAGTCAAACTGTAATCGTATCCTCTAGCTGAAAAGTACATTAAGAATGCCTAACTGTTTAAACTACCGTGAAATACATGTCTGAATTATATATATATATTATATAATAGATATATTATATAATATGCATTATATGTAAATATGTATAATAGTATAATATGTGTAATACATATATTATGTATAATATTATGTTATGTTATAATATTATAATATGTATAATACATAATATATATAATATACAATATATATAAGATATACAATATATACATGTTATACATAATGTATATATACTATAACATGTACGTGGTGTTCTCTGTGGCGGAGTGGTTAGAGTGTCTGACTTTTTTCTAGGACAGACTCCTAATCTGAAGGTCGGTGGTTCGATTCCCTGTGCCCCCACCTCTGCCAATTTGGATTTCCACTGCTGTGGATAACTTACTGTGTCATCAAAGGCCAGTTGCTCTCATACCATGTCTATGTGGTGTGGAAGGTTAAAAATCCCTTGGTTCGGTAAAAGTGTAGGCTCGGGCTTTCTATCAACAAACTGTCTAATGGTGAAAACAAGTCTATTCAGGCTTATCCATAATAGGCAGTATAAATCTTCAAGAAAAAAAAACATGTATATATGTATGCACTTATATACATGCATATATCATTGTTAGTATTTGTGACTTTAACTGTGCTCCGGGAATGTCTGATGGGTTCACTTATGGCCAAACCGGTTCATTTCTAACTCTTACCATGGCCGATTCTGGTAAGTACCCAAGTAACTAAACTCAAGTGCTGCGTCCGACGAGGGTGGGCGGGCCACACCACATATCTACTTGTTATTGTGGTAGGTGGCCAGGTACCAGGTGGCCACTGGGGGCCCCGGGATGGGCCCGTGATGGGTAAACACGTAGACATGATGTACAACCACAGGTGACCTTAGGGCTGACCACTGCCCGGCCTCGTCTGACCACTCAGCCCAACTGACCGCCACCGGAACACACTCCTGCCCCCACAACAGACCGGATGCCATTTTGTTTCTTTCTAAAGGGGCTGTCACACTACGACGTATAGCGTTAGCTTATGCCAACATATGCGATTTTCTACCAAAATGTTGGCATACGGCATCATAGGTTACGTATACGTTGGGCATACATCGGGTATGCTAAGGGTACAGCGGCATAGGTTGGCATAGGTCACCATAGGTCGAGCCACTAAAAATATGTTGTGCATGTTCAAAATTGTTTATGTATGTCGCCGTATGGCTCATACATTTCTCATATGTTTGGCGTACACTCGGCGTACGTTGGCGTACGTCAGCGTATGTCAGCATACATTATGCATGCGTTACTTCGAACGTATGCATGCTATATCTCCAGCGTACTTAAGGAATATGCCATACTTCTAGCGATGAAATGTATGTAACTTTGGTAAGCGTACCGTGAGCGTATCCGATAGGTCACAGATACGTTCTTCATACGTTACGTATGTTGTGTGTTTGTTGTGTGTATGTTGTGTGTATGTTGTGTGTACGTTGTGTGTACACCCATTTTTATCCCCTGCCCCTGCAAAGTTTGACGAATGCCGATGCACTGGCAAATAGTTGTACATTGGGCACACGCTAACGCCATACATCATAGTGTGACAGGGCCTTAAGACCATTGCCTATTGACCAATTTCATGTGACGTCAGCACGGGTATCTAGGTCAGTGCTGGCTGCAGGATGACAGACTGTCACACTACAAACTCAATGGCTATGAGCAATCTTCATAGAGAAAAGGTGAAATATCTCTAAAACCATACCACCTAGACACAAACCGCTTGAAACACATATAGAAAACATATTCAACGAATAGATTATATTAAATTTATATGGTTAGGGTTCTGGATTTCTATAAATTTTGAATAAAATCGACGTTTTGCACTGCGCGTACCGGCAAACTGCCCGCGAAGGGTAAAATACGGCAATGCTATGTCTATGTGGAGCATTTATTTTTGTAAAATAAATTTAAAAGCTTTCATTGGATCGATTAAAAATATCTTAATGCGCAATTGAAGAGGAAGATCTGAAGTATTTAAGGTAACCTAAGAGCAATTTACGCTGAAAGTATTAAAAACAGAGATAATAGTGAAAGTTGGGATATTCTGAGTGTCAGTGCCAGTGCATTGTCAATGGCCGTGAGCAATCTTCATACAGAAAAAGTAAAATATCTCTAAAACTACACCACTTAGAAACAAACTGCTTGGTACACATATAGAAAACATATTCACTGAATAGATTACATTAAATTTATATGGTTAGGCTTCTGCATTGCTATTAATTCTGAATAAAATAAACGTTTTACACTGCGCATACGTGCAAACTCAGTGGCAGTGTGCCTTCGTTCTGCAGCCGAGCTGCGCGCGCATACACGATGTTTACAAACATTGAAAGGCATCTATAGAGTTCTGTGAGTGGATGCCTGCGGTTATCAGTCGGGGTGAGTGTGTGTCCATGTGGGGTGCGTGGGGTGGCGGTGGGGGATGGAGGCTATTGCCGATGCTGATTCCTGCGACCTGGGTTTCACAGACTGTAAAGGCCGGTCACATACATGTTAGTGGACGTAGTTGTACGTAGATAGAATAACGTGGGTGAAACATGGGTGAAACGTGCTGTCACTACATTCAAATACGTTAATGTACAGCAGGTTTTGGTTGATGACCCACCTAATGGTACAGATAAATACGTTATGGTACAGATCCTGGTACAATATGGTATGGATCCCGGTATGTCCAACTACATTCAACTACGTTCAACTACATTCAACTATGTTACCCTCCACTACATTCAACTACATTCAGCTTCATCCACTAACAGCTATGTGGCCACGGCAGAACAGCCAAGGTTTTGTGCGGGTCAACGTATGCTAGGGTATGCTAGAGTATGCTAGAGTATGCTAGAGTACATTAAGAAGTATGCTAGAGTATGCTAGAGTATGCTAGAGTACATTATCATCACAAAGGCTACGTCTGCCTCAAACGTACCTCTATTTTGAACATGTCCAAAGCTTAAATCGGAACTCACGGCAGGTATACCGGCCGCGGTGGCTGAATCGGTAGAGCGCAGCCGTCCTGTCTGGGAGATTGGGAGTACAATTCCCGGTCGAGTCAGACTAATAACTTACATAATTGATACTTGTCGCTTGCTAGCTTTGCGCTCGGTATTGCTAGGATAGGGCAAGGACTGGTTACCTGAGTGGCAGGATAATGTGACTGTGTGGGATATCAGGTCATGGTTCTGGTGGCCTGGTCTCCCAGTGGGGCAGCACAATAAATTTGCTTTGAATGTGCACTGTCACAAGTCAATATCCGTACTGAAATGACCTTACATCCAGCCAGGATGTAAAACTCCAACAACCAACCAACCAACATGTTAGCTCACGGTAATCCCCAGCTTGGGAGGCGTCAAGATCTGTGTGAAATGGGGGACGGAGGCGTACCCACATTCAAGATATATTCCCAGGATTGATTTCTGATTATTCTAACAGAAAGCCATGTGCGTGCGCATTAAAAGAATGGAAATATGTTGCAAATAAATATGAAACTATAACCATAAGAAATATATTTAAAAAAGGAAACTCAGAACACATACACACAAAAAGGGAACTGGTTATAGCCTGCGCATGTGTCCTGGTATTCGAATGGACACATCCGGGAGGATACCGGATACAGGATACCGGATAGCCGGGCACACGCGGGATGTCATCCCGGGCTTCTGGCTGTTTTCTAAAATATTAGAATCTACTCTTTCTTTATTTTTAATCAGCTTCTTTCCAAGACGCGCTTGTGTTTACGCCAATCCGCCCCACACCACGTGACCTATTTACACGCAGCGTTTTTGTTGCTTTCCATCATTAGCAGAGAATTATCAAAGCATCCTCCTGCCATCTACACAAACCATCATTCCTTCCGTGATAGGTAGAGCTGCATAGTCCGATGTTTTTTTTTCTTTCTGTCATTTTCAGACATAAATATACTAACTCTATCGTTATAATCTACATCGCTTTAATTTGAAGCAACTTCTATTTTAAAATGTCTACCTTTTGAGATATTTGAAGCTCAAACATGGACAATTAATGTTGGCAAGCACGCCAAAACTGCGACAATATATCCTACTCCAATAACATAATCTATTAAATTACCTCAGTATTTACGTCCGGGTGGCAACACATGCTTAATAAGTGCACCAGTATCTAAGTTAGATATGTGCATTAAAACCTAGATAATTGCTTTGGTTTTGAATTGTTTATCTTTTGTTATCTTTTCACAATGTAACTTTAACTCAGTGGGTTTGGCATCGGTTCAAGAAAGTTGAGAGAATTCCATTGCCCCGGAGGGTGGGAGGCCGCACACTGGTTTAAATTGTCTTTGATGGTGTTTATATTTTATTTGTATGAACAGTGGGGGGGGGGGGGGGAAGATGTTGGGCTCTTCTGTACTATCCTTAACTTTTCCTTGGTGGGTTAGCTTACACTAATTATATTGTGCAGTGTGTGGCTGGATCCTTTTAAGTTGCTTAGTCTAATGGTTTGGACCGATGTTGTATGCAGGTATTGCAATACCTCAGGGAGTTTGACGCCCCTGCCCTGCAGAGTTGTAAACCACTGCCTTCTGGTAGAGGTTCTTGACAGAACCGATGGCTAAGGGAGCAAACCCTAAACAGAAAACCATGTCACTGTGGCAGCATTAAGGGCAGTTGATGTATGGAACTCCCAACATCTCCCGACCAGCCACTGCAGGGAGAAACAGTTTTGCGCCTGTCTGGACATGTCCTTGCCGGTGTGAAACCTCTATTTGCTCCCCGAGAGAGTGCCACTGGTAACTTGCAAAAGCCAGCAGCACTTCAACACTTTTGCAGGCAGCTTACATGATGATGATGATGATGATGATGATGAGTCCGTTGGTTTTGAGTTTATGCCATTTGTTTGAGATAGCTATATGAAATTGATTATTATAAACTAGGTTACTTTAGTTTGAACTAGCTTTTTACTTTAAATGGCTATGTATGGGTTCGAACCCTGGTCGAGTCAAACCATTGACTTACAAATTGATACTTGCCGCTTCATAACCAGGCACTCGGTATTATTAGGATAGGGCAAGGACTGGTTGGCTCAGTGTCAGGATAATGTTGACTGAGTGGGATATCAGGTCACGGTGCTGGCGGCCTGGTCTCCCAATGGGGCAGCACTATAAAGTTGCCATGAGTGCGCACTGTCACAAGTCGGTACCGATCCTGATATGACCTTAGATGTTGCGAGGACGTTAAACAACAACACACAAACAAATTAAATGGCTACGTCTCGAGATATTTGAAGTGCAAATATGTAAGATTAGTTTGGCAAGCAAACCAAAACTCTGACATGATGAGTGAGCTTTAGCAGTAACAGCAGTAACATATTAAACTGTCTCAGCATTCCCTTCTATATGGCAACACATGCTTGATACATGCCTCAGTATCTAAATTAGTTATGTAGAATCAATTCTAGATAATTGCTTTGGTTTTGAGAGGTTGGTTGTTTATCGGACGATGCACCTATAAGTGCGCGTGTATTAGAGTGGAGCTCACCTTGTACTGTGTAGGCCTACAGGGGAGCCACTCGTAGGGTGGGTGGGTGGGTGCTAATGGGGTCATTCACCCAGGTCGCTCCTCCCGCGGCCACTCCACTCATCTCCGCCTCCAGTCACCTTCATTTAAAGTTGCATACTCCCATTATGTTTTGCCTATCTGGCATATTTTGTTAGATACATATATTAAGTTGATCTTAGTTTTTCTCGGTGCCGCAGTTAATACAGATACATATAATAGCTTGATGTATTTGTTTATATAGTTTGAAATCATCTTTATTTTATAATGGTACCTTTAGAGATATTTGAAATGAAAGCATGGGGAATTGATTTTGGTGTGCATGCCAAAATACTGGATGTATGCTTTCTCTATTCATGTTTTAGCCCAGTCACCCCTCACTGACAAACCTATTTAATGAATGGCCCGATAGCTAAGATGAATAATATGTAGATTCAAATCTAGGTTAAATGTTTTGCTTTAGGAAATATTCTGTACTTTATAAGCATAATGTACTTTTATAAGAAAATGTGTGATTTCGGTAAACGCTGTTTGATATCTGCAGGAGAGGAATTAATCCTGTCCTACAACTGACTTCCTTCCGTCTGGCGCCCACCAATGCCATACTCTCCCTCCAATCACCTTAATCCCTATCCACACCTGTGGCTGATGGATAAGAGCGTCAAGCAAGAGTCCCCACCCCTCCCTCCCCCCCTAATCCACCCCTTTGTATCTCTACCTCCCCCCCCCCCCCCATTCCAAACGCTCTTGTTTGATGAGAGTTGCTACAGCGGCAGAGCGGGGAATAGGGTACGCGGGGCGGGGCGGGCGGGCGGGGGCGTGGTCGGGGGCGGGTGGGGGGAGGGAGGCATGGCGAGGCGGGGGGCTGGGGCGCGGAGCGGCGCGGGGTGTAGTGGTTGACGCGAGGTGGGGCGGGGGGCGGGGCACGCTGCAGGGCGGTGGGGGGCGTTGTCTAGGGGGTGGGGGCGGGTGGCGGGGGGGGAAGGAAGTCGAGGCGGGCGGGCTGGGGGGGGGGGGGGCGGAGCGGCGCGTGGTGTAGTGGGGCGGGCAGGGCGGGAGGGGGGGGGGGGGGGGGGGGGCCGGGCGCGCTGCAGGGCCGGGGTGGGGGACGCGCGGCGGGGTGGGGCGGGGATGGGTGGTTGAGGGCGGGCGGTGAAGGCGACGAAGCCGGGAGTGTGTGTGTGGAGGGGGGGGGGTGCGGTGTTAACGATATACGTGAATGACTGGGTGGGTTTGGACGTGGAGCAGACACAGTGTGTTAACACATATACACGTCCTCACTGTGAGAACAGGAAACAACTCTCACCCCAGTGGCATTCTTCATTCGGCTTGAGTCAGTCCCAGACTCAGGCTGGCCGTGGTCATTTGCAGTTGTGCACCGATATAGCTACTTTATTCACGCGCCAGCAACATTTACTGTCACAGCAGGATGCTTACCGACTTGTGACAGTTCGCACTCATGGCGACTTTATAGTACTGACGAACTGACACCGCTGCTGGCACCATGACATGATATTCCAGTAAGTCAGATTATCCTGATCTGAGCAAATCGGTCATTGATTTGACTCCTTCTGGGTTCGAACCAACAACCTCCCGCCCGGAACGTATAGTAGTACTTAGTAATACTAATAGCAAATCCCTACACACAAGGAAGAACAAACATAACAATAATTTGTTTCTGGTTTTCTAGGGGTGTATATTGTTGTTGATGTCCTTAAAATGCCAACAAACAAGTTCATCTAAAACAAATTCACGAGTGGTGCTGTAGTTTGTGTTCATGTGTGGGGGTGGGGGTGAGTCAAGAAGTTCTTGGGGGAGGGGGGGGGGGGTATAGGTTACGTTCTAGTAATACTATAGCATCAGTCATATCACGACGGGTATGGAATCCTGACAGTTTTATTGTGCTGATCCACTGAGGTTCCGGTGATGAGGTGAGGGGTGGTAACCTAGGTAATGCGGTGGGGATGCGGGGAGGGGGGCTCTTGCAGGTGAGACTCTCGATTCTCCCTCTCCTGGTCCCCACAGGTCTTCAAACTCTTCTTCACACGGACACAAGAAACCAGCTCTAACCCAGACAGCGAGCGATATGTGGCGAACGTCACAATATTTGTGTAGTGTCGGCGAGATTCCGGTTTCCTGTCGGGCCGGCGCCGTACCATTGAGATCTGACGCAGTCGGGCTCCGGTGTCGGCCTGTCGGTGTGAAGTCACGGCCGTCGGGCACCAGCTAGGGAGGGATGGGGGAGCAGGACTTGCACAAGTAAAAGAAAGCCTAATGGTTGACAGTATTCGTCATAAGACAAATAGTGTTCTGTGAATATATAAATAGTGCTCCTCCCCTCACACCTGTATTGGTAGTTGTACCTTTATATATCATTATCAACACACATGTAGATATACAGCTACACACACACCTGACCACCCACTCACCCCACCCAGCCGCTCACCCACCCACCTACCTACTCACCCACTCACCTCCTCACCCCAGCCAGCAACGCACCCACTCGCCCTAGCCACTCATTCACTCACCTACTCACCCACTCACCGCAGCCAGCCACACACCCACTCACACGCACACCCACATACCCACTCACCTCCTCACCCACTCACCCCAGCCAGCAACTCACACACTCACCTACTGACCTACTTACCCACTCATCCCATCCAGCTGCACATCAAACACATGCACCCATACTATCCACACACACACTCACCAAACTCACCCACAAACATACCCACCCAACTCCTCATCTATTTACCCACTCACTCACATCACATATATCCACCGACCGACCACCCACTCACACATATACAATCACTCACTCACACACCATGAAGCTCCCTCACCGAACCTCTCCCACACTCCCACACTCACCCACACACACCCACTCGGTCACCAAACGACCCACACACTCACACACTCACACTCTCACCTACTCACATATCCAGTATTCCTCAATCCAGTGCTGTTTGTCCTATCCTAGTAACAACAAGGATCGAGTGAGGTAACACATTATATAATTAGTTATATCATCGGATTGACTCATCGCAGGTTTGAACCCGGGCATCCGACGATCCGCGAAATGGGAAGTGGACACTCAACCAATTCGGTCATCCCGTCTGATTGCAATTATTGTCCTCCCTCATTCTACCCATACTAAATCTTCTATAGTAAAACCTACCCCTTCGCTATATCGGTCAGTTTATTGCGGTCCCAAAGCGATCGCCCATACAATACCATTGTAATACCAAATGTTAAAAACTCCCTAACATCGACCATCTCCGTAAATGGATCAATTAAAGTCGGTCCCATTTAGATAGGTTTTCCTGTACTAGAACCTAGAATCTAGTACTCGTAGGTAGAGTGACCAGACCATGCTTGCTAGCCCTTACACCCCCCCCCCCCCCACCGGCCTCGCCCCTCCACACACACATTCACACACACTCACAGTGCATTTGAAGGTGTGTGTGATAGAACACCATCTGTATCTCACCTTGTCACCGGGATGCGTTAAGTGTTTATCAAGTGGTCAAGGTGAGACCTGTCATTCAAAAGTTTTATAACCCTCCCAGAAGAGCCCGACTGTGGGCTATATTTAAAGCCGCATAGTCCGATGGTTTTGAGGTTTACTCATTTTCTGAGATAAGTATTTGAGGTTTATCTTTATAATCTATCTCACTTTAGTTTGAAGTTACCTTTATTTTAAATTGCTAACTTTCGATATATATCTGAAGCGCAAACATGTCAAATTAATGTTGGCAGGCACCATAGGTTTCTACAGTAAGAAATTCTATTAAATTGCCATAGTAGTCCCTGCTATGTGGCGACAAACGGTTAATAAGTGCACTAGTATATATATAAGTTAGATACACAGTGAAGCTGTCTCAAAATGTGATAACTCTTTTGTTTTTGTCCAGTGTAGCGATTGACACACAACAGCGCAGAAACAGTTACACTGACAACACAAGGACATTTTCTTCAAATCCATATGTATTCTATTAGGATTATCAAACACCATAAATCAGTTTATCCTTAGCAAATGGATAAGCAGATAGTATGTTGATCGTTACACTGGACAAAGTTTTGTCCCATATTAGTTATCACCTTTTGAGACAGGCTCATGTATAAATTAAATCTAGATAAATGTTTTGGTTTGGAAAATTAGATGTTTTCATCGGACTATTCAGCTTTAAATATAGTTGATTTAGCCCTGCATGTGTGTATGGACTGGGCAGTGTGAACGGATACATCTGTATGCAGTAAATAGGAAATAACAGGGTTCCAGTGGCTGGGTGGAAGGAAGGTAGTGAGGGGAGAGGGGGTGGGGGAGAGGGAGCTGGGAGGGGGGGGGGGCAAGGCTGAGGTCATCTGAGGTCGCTCGCTACCCCCCCCCCCCCCTAACTCACCAATACACAATTCCTGCCACATACAGACACACGGCGAGGAGCAGTGTGTGTGTGTCTGTGGTCGTGGTGGAGGGGTGCGAGGGGAGAGGGAGAGATATGGTGGGGGGACGGTCCGGGGAGGGGGGGGGGGGGGGGCAGGCGCCTCATTTTATGAGCGCCATACACTCGACGCACAAGCCTAACCAGATGTACAAGTGATTCATTTATATCAGGTCGAGAGCGTGCTTGCCTCTCTTCTGACGGACCGGGGTGATACGGGTCGGCCCATTGAGGCCCATGGAGTGTTTGTCCCCACCACTACCACCACCACCACCGCCACCACGCACACGCCAGTGTACTGATAATAGTGCCCTCCTACCTCTCCATTTGATACAGAACAAACGTACCGAAGAATCCGACTCACTTATCCAATCATCGTTCTAAGAAAAAGCCCAAATAAGTCAACAATAAGGTTCATTTGGGGTTTGGTTTGGTTATTTTCTTGGGGATCGAGGGGGGGGGGGTGTCTGTAGGCCCTACCCTTAAGAGCTGAATATATGAATATATACGCTATATATAATACATATATAATATAAGTTATATGTATCAAATGCATATATGGTGTATGTGTGCTATATATAATATATATTTACAACATATGTGTACAGTATACAGATACAATATATATATGTAGATACAATTGATAGATTCAATATAAAACACATCATATATAGAGTATATGCAATTCCTACAATATACACAATATATACAATATATGTATGTTCATATTATATGATAAAATACATGTACATATATACATATATACATATATATACACAAAATATACGCTATATGCACTCTGTATGCAATATATACAATATATATAATATGTCCAATATATATAATATATATATAATATATATAATACATGTAATATATATAATATATATATATAACATATATAATATATATATAATATATATAATATATATAATATATATAATATATATATATATATATAATATATATATAATATATAATATATATATAATATATATATATAATATAATATATATATATAATATATTTGTATAATATATAATATATAAGCCACTACGGCAACATAAGGATAGCGAAAACAAACAGGGTTGGGCTGAGTTCATTTATTTTTTATCTCTGGCGGAACTAAATGTGCCCCACCTAAAAAAGGAAAACAGTAGCAGAAGTGAGACCGTTTCAGCGATATTTCCGCGCGACACAGGTAGCGCCCCATAATACGCGTGCATAAACAAGGTAGGTGCGCGAATCTTAATACTAGATATCGAAGAACATATACAAGTAATAATAATTAACCTTGGATTCAGCTTCGTTCTTTATATTATTATAATCCATTATAATACACATAATATATAGAATGTATAGAATGTATAGGATGTATAGAATATCTAGAATATATGCAACATATGCAACATACACAATATATAAAATATACACAATATTTATAAAATATACAATAAATACAATGTATACAATGTATGCAATATATATACAATATATACAATACATACAATAATACAATATATACTATATATACAGTTAATAATATATGGTATGTATATGCAATATATATTCAAGATATATATTTATATTTCAAATATATTGCACATGCATTGCACGTATACATTTTATATAATGTTTTTAGGGCGGAAAGCCCCAATGAAAAACAATTAAGTGTGATGGCTGACTAGCACTCTCGTATTACTACTGTAGCATATATGTGGTGCTGAACCAAATGTTGCCTCGTCTCGGTTATCTAACGTTGGAAGAATGCAAGCGGCAGATAACGGAGATGGTGTCGTGCATATACTCACGGGGTGCGCACGTGATCTGGGACCTCTACTGACACTGCGACCATCCTTTCAAGGGGTATACAGTTACATTTTGTTCAAATTTGTTGTGTTTTTTTTTGGGTGGGTTGGTGGGTGAGGGAAAAGAATTGGCGGTGGCGTGTCGGCGAGGTGTGTAGTTATAGAGTGAGCGCGTGTGTGCTCGGGTAGTTATTGTGTATAGCGCGTGGCGCGTGTCGAGTCGGGACCCGACATTACTCATTCTGGATCGGAGGTTTGGATCCCTCCAGGTTGGATCACCTGGTTGGTGATATTGCCCGCCCGCCCGCCTGCCTACCTGACCCACGTGCTCAGCCGCGCGCACACACGCCGGCTCGACACTGATACCGACACCGAGACCCATCTCTCAAGTCGTCGTCTCACCAGTACGCCACCGGTGTCGCTGTACACACACACACACACAACAGGGCTGGTTTGTGTGTTCGTGCTTGCAAACCTCGCCGGCCGTATTACGGACTAGACGTAGTGCAGCGGATTATACAATATGATATATATGTATATAATATTACCGATTCCATATGTTTAATACGTGCCATACATTTAATTCATTTGATACATTTAATTAATTTGATACATTTAATTTAATTAATTTAATTAATTTCCTTCATTTCCTTCATTTCCTTCATTTCCTTCATTTCATTCATTTCATTCATTTCATTCATTTCATTCATTTCATTCATTTCAGTCAATTCAGTCATTTAAATCATTTAAGTCATTTCATTCACTTCATTTACCTCATTCACTTCTTTCACTTCATTCAATTCGTTCAATTCGTTCACTTCATTCACTTCATTCACTTCATTCACTTCATTCACTTCATTCACTTCATTCAATTCATTCAATTCATTCAATTCATTCAATTCATTCAATTCATTCAATTCATTCAATTCATTCAATTCATTCAATTCATTCAATTCATTCAATTCATTCAATTCATTCAATTCATTCAATTCATTCAATTCATTCAATTCATTCAATTCATTCAATTTAGTCATTTAATTAATTTAATACATTTTGTACATTTTATGCATTTCGTACATTTCACATATGTGTATCTTATCATTTCCATAATGTGTAAGATAATACTTAACATACATATAATTTATTAATATGATATGTATTAAACTACACAATTACCATAATATATAATATATAGCTACGTCGTACTAATTATGTAGTATATACTGTATATATGACACGTGTCATGCACAATACATTGGTGCTCTCAATAACAATGTAATTTATAACAATATATAATATGTTATATACGACATACATGATACATATTTGGCGTTATAGTGTACACTATGGTATGCAGGTATTGCAATACCTCAGGGAGTTTGACGGCCCTGCCCTGCAGAGTTGTAAACCACTGCCTTGTGGTACAGGTCCTTGACAGAACTGAAGGCTAAGGGAGCAAACCCTGAACAGAAAACCATGTCACTGTGGCAGCATTAAGGGCAGTTGATGTATGGAACTCCCAACATCTCCCGACCAGCCACAGGAAGGGACAAATAGTTTTGCGCCTGTCTTGACATGTTCTTGCCGGTGTGAAACCTCTATTTTCTCCCCAAGAGAGTGCCGCTGGTAACTTGCAAAAGCCAGCAGCACTTCAACACTTTTGCAGGCAGCTGTCATGAAATGTACAACCGCACAAAATGGAGAGCAGTAGTCAAGTAATGAAAGCAGTCTTTGTCGCATCACGACCGACAGCATGATGATGATGATGATGATGATGTACACTATATATATGCTAACAACTAATTATATATCTCATAATAGCATTATATGGGCGTGTTGTTCTTTGAAGTCCTATCAACATCTAAGGTAACACCAATAGCACGTGCGATATATGTAGAATATATAACAAATATCGTTGCACCATAAGAATATAAGTGTAATAACCCATAAACTTAAATGTAGGCATACACACATCACGCTCACACACCCTCCTCCCTCCACCCACACAGCAGCCAATGAGCATCCAGTATTATATTAACACGATATGTGTGTGTTGTTGTTTTACATCCTAGCAAGATCAAAGGTCAGAACAATGGCACCATATATAATCCCATATATATATATAGATTACAAACAAATATAGTTACAATATAATAATATTAGTGTAATAATGCATCAAATTAAATGTAGGCATACAAACATCACGCTCACACACCCTCCTCCCGCCACCCACACAGCAGCCAATGAGCATCCAGTATTATATTAACACTATATGTGTGTGTTGTTGTTTTACATCCTAGCAAGATCAAAGGTCAGAACTATGGCACCATATATAATCCCATATATATATATATATAGAATACAAACAAATATAGTTACAATATATTAATATAAGTGTAAGAATGCATCAAATTATATGTAGGCCTACACACACTTCAGGCTCATCCCCCCCCCCCCCCCACACACACACCCACAACCCCCCAATGCGGAACCAGTATTGTTTGCTCCCTGCTTGTAACCTAAGACAGACAGTAGTTGGGTGAATCTGATAAGGTGGGGAAAAGGACGGGCGAGTAAAGGTGCCACTCCTTATCAGTTCTCGTGTGGCGGGTCGGCGGCGGCGTGTGCAGGTGGTGTAACTGCTATCGGCAGGTTGCAGTTCAAGTCTTTGCCGACACGTGAGTCAAGTGTGTGCTCTATGTCTCTGTTTGAGATGACCATCCGGTGACAGCCTGGTGCATCCCCACGATCGTTTCACTAAGGATTCACAGTCTGATTCTCACCAAAAAATGTGGACAACATTGAAAGTATTCATCGTTAGCAATGATCGGGTGTGGTGGTTGAATCCATAGGGCGGGAACCGACTTGTGATAGCGCGCACTCATGGTAACTTTATAGTGCTGCCCCAATGGGAAATCAGGTCGCTGGCACCCTGATCCGATATCCCCACTCAATCACATCACATACCCGCGTATGTCAATCGAACCTCGATCTCCGTGCGGGAGATCGGGGTTCGATTCTTGGTCGATCAAACAATGACTTATACAATTGATAAGTTGTCGCTTCCTAGCCTGGGGCTCGGCATTAATGGACAGAGACCAGACGGGATGGCCGAATGAGCTGGAGCGTCCGTCTCCCGTGCTGGTAGATCGTGGGGTCGTGGGTTCGGGCCATGGTCGAGTCAAACCAATGACTTGAAAATTGGTGCTTGTCACTTCTAGCCAGGCACTCGGCATTACTAGGACAGGGCAAGGACTGGTGTGCTCAGTGTCAGGATAATGTGACTGAGTGGGATACCAGGTCATGGTCCCGGTGGCCTGGTTTCCCAGTGAGACAGCACTATAAAGTTGCCAGGGTGCGCACTGTCACAAGTCGGTACCTGTCCTGATATGACCTTAGATGTTGCTAGGATGTAAAACAACAACAAACAAACAAACAAACGGCATTAATGGGATAGGACAAGGACTTGTTAGTGCCGTGCTGGGATAATGTGACTGTGTGGGATATTGGGTCACGGTGCCGGTGATCAGGTCTCCCATAAAAGTTGCTGTGAGTGCGCCCTGTCACAAGTCTACATCCGTCCATATATGACCTTAAATGTTGCCAGGACATAAAACCCCAACACACAAACAAACAGCGATGCAATAGAAATCCAACCAAAACTCAAGTCGCTCCGATTCGATGTGGAGCAGTGCAGCAAATTGAGTTTGTTTCTTCGGTGGACTTTCTAGAATATGTCTATAACATTTTATTTGTGTGTTTAAAAAAAAAAAATTCGGGGGTGGGTGGCGTTTTAGTGAAACCTAAGGGGCTTACTTGATTGGAGGGCGTGTGTTCATAGTGTCAGAGATAACAGGTATAGAGGAGGCGCGGTACTGTCGGCGCACCTAGGCACATCGCGGAGCACTCGGGTGAAAGCTCTCCGTCTGAGGCAATTGAATGGGAAGGAAGCTTCATATATTAAGATTATTGTTAAATCTCGCACGTCTGTGTTTGTATGTGAACAGGCCGGGTAGGTTTGTGGAGTGTGGATGTGTACGAGTGTGGGTATGACGGCGGGAGGGGGTGGGGTGGGGGGGGGGAGATTGGTGTAACACCCCACTATCAATTCTCTCAGCCCCCTTTTAAAAGCCCTGGTTATACACATATATATATATATATATTTATATATATATATATGTATGTATATATACAGATAAATATAGATATACATATAGGAGGCATTCGACTGGGCCTCTCTATGCGAATATCAAAATATTTCCTTACAAATTCCTATTCAACTGGGACCTGAAGTGGGTTTCTATACGTATGATTCGGATGTGTGTTGTGGCTCCATCCGATCCATCCGTAAATATTGCGGATAGAAAGGTCCCAGTCGAATGCCTCCCATGATATACATATACACATACAAATATAGCTACATTACAATGATGTGGGAAACAATGAGGTAATGTGTTGAGTAGTTTAATTTTTGGCAAGGGATTAAAAGCCCTTGCCTCTAAAGAAAATATTTTAAAATCCTCCGGTGTGACTGACACTAGTCAACAACCGGTGGTTGTGAGGTGGGCCGAAGGTGGCGACACCGGTAGTTTTCAGTCTTAGAGGGTATAACAATATAATAATAATTCCCTTATATATCTTTATATTCGCATAATACGTTATTCATCAGATATATATATTAATAAGAAATAAAATATATACATATATTTAAATATTTCTATGTATATATATATAATTAAACAAATATTGTTTAATCATATGTTGACTTTGTTATATGTATGACTAAGAATTAAAATATAGATACATATGTTTTAATATATATATAATAAAGAAATATTGTTTAATCTTTACACAAACACACACACATATATGAATATTCACTGATATATACGGATCGTGATAAGACTGTTATCTCGTGTAATAATGTCTGTAGTCTCCTGCTCCTACACCCCCCCCCCCCTGCTGGATGGGGAGGGGTACCGGCATCCTTCACTCCGCCCCCATGTACGGGGCTTTCCTACAACCCTCATATATATATATATATATATATATATATATATGTATATATATGTATATATAGATACACACATAAGGAGAGACAGGGAGAGAGAAGAGAGCTTGGAGAAGAAGACTAAGCGCCATTATAGTATAGAAAAATTGACCAGAACGGGAACATAACACCTCACCAATCATGTTCTATTTTGTAAACAATACTTCACTTAACCCCTGACCCCATACTTAGGCACTGTATTTGACCTTTGCGAATATATCAGCAATACCTATATGGATACTGAACCAGCTTGGTAGCTAGTAACTCTTTACCCTGCCCCCACCCACCACCCACACCACCCCCAGCCATCATCCTGCACCCTTGGACACTGTGTTTGTTTGTTTTGGGGGAGTTTTCAGTCGCATCGGTGCGCTGAAGGCTGCAAATCTGCAGCACTGAATGGTCGCTGCTGAAAGCAGTCCCATGTGGTCGGGAGTAGGCTTCCGATGGGTAGTGATCAGAGGAATTGGGGGGAGGGGAGGGGAAGGAAAATGGCAGCCTAAGGAGCCCAACCACAGTCCTCTGAGAGGGCCGGGGGAGGCTGGGTGGTTGGTGTAGTTTTATGCCCCAGTAAGACCCTAGGCCATACCCGGACGTGCACCGACTTGTGAGGCGCGCACTCATGGCGACGTTATAGTGCTGACCCTATCCCCCACCCCACCCCCACCCCCACCCCGTAGGCTGACACCCTCGCTGGGAGGTAAGGTTGAGAGGGGACCAAGGTGTGGAACATACCCCAGTGGGCAGGATGTGGCAACCCGATACACACTCAAGCAGCATGTACACGTCGACCATATTAAACACAGTCTGCCGTTATTAACAGTAGATATTGAGAGCTTACTTCCTCACTGTAGTTCGCCAGATATTTATGTAACCCAGTATCCAAGGTCAGGGACACTTGACTCTCCTCCTCCCCCCCCCCCCCACCCCACCCCTCACAGACTCACACACTCACCCATTCCCCATACACACATCACCCACATCGTGTATCCCACTCCACTAGTACGAGGTGTACCGGACGCGGTGGCTGAATCGATAGAGCGCAGGCTTCCCGTACGGAAGGTCGGGACTTCGAATCCCCCCCCACCCGTCCATTCCCCATACATGGTGTATCCCACCCTCCTACTACGAGGTGTGCCGGACGCCGTGTCCGAATCGGCAGAGCGCAGACTTCCCGTGCGGAAGGTCGGGAGTTCGAATCCCAGCCGAGTCACACCAGTCACTTATAAAAGTGATACTTATATAATTGATACCTAGCCTGGCACTTGGCATTAATAATACTATAATAGGATAGGGCAAGGACTGGTTCGCACAGTGTCACGATAATAGGACTGTGTGGGACATCGGGTCATGGTGCTGGGGCTCTGGTTTCCCAGTGGGGCAGCACTATACAATCGCCATGAGGGTGGACTGTCCCATGTCCCATCCTGATACAACTGTCGTGGGGGTGATGAAAATGGGAAATATTGTGCCTAGAGCGGGACTCGAACCCACATCTCTTTGCATTCCGGGCCAGTGTGCTAACCATTACACCACCTAGGCTCCCTGATATCAACACACTACCCACGCCTACCTGTCTATGTGGCTACTTGCCTGAGAGCTCAGTGCAGACCACTACACTCATCCCCCTGGAATTGTAAGTCTTTTAATGCTTACAATTACATACACACAGGCAAGGCAACATTTACTTACATACACAGGGTAGGTTCAACAACCATACAGCGCAAAGCTTGTACAGGATCATGATCACGGCACCGGTGTCGTGGGCGTGATGAAAATGGGAAATATTGCGCCTAGAGCGGGACTCGAACCCACATCTCTTTGCATTCCGGGCCATTGTGCTAACCATTACAACACCTAGGCTCCCTGATATCAACACACTACCCACGCCTACCTGTCTATGCGGCTCCTTGCCTGAGAGGTCAGTGCAGACCACTACACAACCTTGGATGTTGCAAGGACATAAAACTCCGACAACCAACCGACATATATATATATATATATATTTATATATATATATATATACACCACGGGTGTCCACTGATAACAAACTCACACAGATAACAAAATAAAGCAAAATCCAAACCCCTTTTCCTCACCACGATATAGCTGAACATATCTTAAGGACACCATGAGTTAAACAAAATAACAAATCCACAACCTGTTTTTCTTCTTAACAAGACAAAAAGGTGTGTTAAAACCGTGTAAGAATCTCACTGTACCAACTCCCGGGTCAGTGTTACTAAGGTGAATATGCTGGCTGTGTTAGTGAGGTGAATATGGAGTGATGGTTCCCACAAGTGTGTGTGTGTGTGTGGTGGGGGGGAGCAGGGGGTAGGAGTGGGGGACTTACACTGAGCCCCGTCATCCTGTACAGGTGAGGCCAGCAACAAATGTCAATAACCTCTACAGTCACCACACACAAGCAGCCACATATTTAATTTATATTCTCCTCCTTTCTTTCACTGTTGCCATTCTTTTCTTCTGCAGCATCCTTTATCCCCTCCCCCCCCTCTCACCTCCCACACCCCACACTTTAACATTTCCTCTTAAATATTGACGCACGTGCTCCCCCCCCCCTCCCCCCCAAACCCCCTATCCCACCATTGGAGATGCCACTGTTTACTATAGCTCTGAGTACAATTAAATACCTTACACTATATATGAAGACTTCAGGCACATACCACGCAAACGCCAATCCAAAAATGTAGTTTAAATAAAAGATTTTTACCTGAAAATAATTTTAGTTCTTACTAATTCAACTTTTCTTCATATGGTCACATGGTTATCGAGCAATGAACAAAAGAGCAGGAATATAAAATCAATCAATTTCTTGAAGGTTTTGTAAAGTGGACGGTCGGCAGCTGTGGTATTCCAATGTTACTTTGTATTTTTGGATTGCCGTTTACATGGTTTTGCACCTGAACTCTTATATATGTATATATATACATATATATACAGCACCCACATGTATATATAATTAATAACACCCCACTCTGGCAGATGCAGCAATCATTTGACGGATTCAGTTCACAACCAATTCTCCTACCCGACTTTCCAACACAAATGTTGCTTTGTGAAAGACTTCCAAGGCAACCATCCCCAACATATCTCATACTACCATACATCATTGGCAACCATCACTACCACACCTCGCTCCCAAGCACGGCCGAGCATTGCCAAACAGCGCCTTCACACATTGGGATACAATACATCGCTACCACACATCATTGCCACAGATCAATTTTCCACATCCCCGTCCTGATATGACCTCAGATGTGGCCAGGACGTAAAACTTCAACAACTAACCATTTTGCACATCTACCACATTGCGGTAGTAGGAAGGATTGCCACACATCACTACCCTACACTGTTGGCTACATGTCAATACAAATGGTTCACTGCTATACATCAATAGTACCTAATAATAATAAAACATTTATATAGCATCCGATCCAGCAAGCCGTTCTCAGGTGCTTTACATAACAAACAAATATACAGGAAAATAAATTTCACCTAGTTAAAAGCAGATTTAAACAAATGTGTCTTAAGACCTTTTTTAAAAGTACCAACAGATTTACAATCAGTGATATATCCTGGCAGAGCATTCCACAGTCTCAGGGCCGCAATACTAAAAGCACGATCCCCAAAGCCTTTGAGTCTGCTCCGAGGAACTGCTAACTGCCAGGAGACTGTGGAGCGCAGTGTTAAAACATTTGTTCTCTCATGGAGCATATCTCTCATATATTCTGGAGCCTGATCATGCAAGGCACAATATACAAGAAGCAACACCTTGAAATCAATTCTCTTCTCCACAGGGAGCCAGTGTAATGATTTCAGCACAGGAGTGATGTGATCAAATTTCTTTGTACCCGTCAACAACCTGGCAGCTGCATTCTGTATGCGCTGCAGTTTTGAAATACGTGACAGCGGCAGCCCATACAAGAGAGCATTCTCTATGTCTATCACATATCACTATTACACATCACTAAGAGATTGCCACACATCTGTACCGCACATCCTTGCCACATGTAAATACAAATGGTTCACTGCCACACATCAATAATACATGTGTACACATATCACTATTACACATCAATCACTAAGTGATACCACTGCTACACATTGCCACACATTACTACCACATCTGATTGTCACACACCAGCACACACCATACCACACATTACCACAATCACTGGTGTTTGGTGAATATGTTAGGTCCCTCCTTACTGCCCTCCCCCTCCCCACCAGATGAATATCTAGCTTCCGGTGTTGGGAAGATTAAATAATTCTACTTCATATACAGCTAGTTTTCTTGTTTTTGTGTGTGTACTTGTTTGTATTTGTGTGAGTTTTGTGTGTTATACATTATTTTCTTCTTTCTTCTTGTTTTTGTGTGTGTGTGTGTGTTTGTTCTGTGCTTCTTTTTGTGATTTTGGAAAATTATTATTTTCTTAATTTTGTTGGTGGAGGAGAGGGGGGGGGGGGAGTTAGTTTCAGGGAAAAAAGACCACCTTCAGACTCTCCGTCCCGACTATCAGTGTGTGTGGGTGGGGGTGTAGGGGTCAGTGCCCAGTCTACTGCTGTTGCCCGGGCTGCAGGTGGCTAGGTTCCAGGTGGTTAGTGCGTCGCTACATATCCAATTCAGTGATCTATTGATCTCCAAAGTACCAAGCGGCTTACAAATAGATCCAAATTCAGGATGTCTAGCGATAAACACGGCATCATGTTGCGGGCAGTAACCCCAAACTACAACAGGGTCCGTACGAGGCCTCGAAAGTCTTCAAAAGTCTTGAACCTCATTTGCCCCATTTCAAGGCCTTGAAAAGCCTTGAATTTAACCTATTTTGGGTAATTACTCTTAAGAAGCCTTGAATTCCATTAAACTGTCCCCGCTGATCTAAATTAGTCTGAAATCACCATTTGCTATTGTTGTTTTTTTCCTGAAATCCAAATGAAAATAGTTTTGAATTCCTATTAAAAAGAACCTTGAAAAACCTTGAAATAACCTTTAATTCCATACCTTCACATGTGTATGGACCCTGTACGATCTGGTAGGCACTTTAGGGGGTGGTAATATATTGATTGACTTGTGGGTGTAGACCTGTCGATAGTGTGGTATTTTGTCGGGGGTCACTAAGGTCAGGTGGCAACCATTTCTGGATAGGTGGAGTTTCCGGTAGCCGATTGACAATGGGAAATGATATGTTTTGGGTGGGTGTTTGATGGACATTAAAGCGTCATGGTGCTAGATAAGCTTCTTATGTATGTGTTGTACAAGTAATTTATTTGTGCTGTTTGTTTATATGTGGTGTACATAGGAGTTGTATATATGCGGCGTGTTCTATATGGGATCTGTATATAGGTTGTGTGTACACATGTTCTATATAAGTCTTATATATAGGTGTTGTATATAGGTGTTCCACGTAGTGCTGGGTATATAGGGTGTTGTGTATAAGAATTGTATTTTGGTGTTGCATATAGCTTCTGTATATACTGTTTGTTGTTGTTTTATTTCCGAGCAACATATAAGGTGATATCAGGATGGGTACTGAGTAATGACAGTGCGCACTCATGGCAAATTTATAGTGCTGCCCCACTGGGATACAAGACCACCAAAACGATGACCCAACATTCCACAAAATCACATTATCCTGATGCTGTGCTAACCAGTCCTTGTCCTGTCCTATTAATGCCGAGCGCCAGGCTCTGAGGCAACACATATCCATTTTACACGGCATTGGTTTGACTCGGCTGGGATTCGAACTCCTGACCTTCCGCACGGGAAGCATGTGCTCTATCGATTCGGGTACCGCGTGCAGTGGTTCTGTATATACATATATATAATTATATATATTGTATATAACTATTGTGTATATATGTTCTATATAAGAGTGTTAGGTGTTTACTGCTCTGTATGTATATATATATATAGTTAATTCTTCTTGAAACTGCATACACAACCGTCTCACTGGACGTTCGGTGTTGGACAATAGCAGACTGCCCCTTGTCTGCGAACTATGTCCAGTACAATGTTCTGTGACAAAGGCAGTGTTCTATTATATAACCCAGCAGAAGATGCAGATCGATATGTGGGATGATGAGCCGTTAGCTGCGCATGTCTCTTTGGCGCGTAGAGAGTGGGTGGAGTTTGGTGGAGTGAGGGAGTAGGGGAGTGGGGGAGTGGGGGAGTGAGGGGGTGGTAGAGTGAGGGCGTGAAGGAGTGGGCAGTGGGAGAGTGAGGGAGTGGGTGGAGTGAGGGAGTGGGGAAGCAGGGCAGTGAGGGAGTGGGCGAGTGAGGGGGTGATAGAGTGGATGGAGTGGGTAGTGGGAGAGTGAGTGGAGTGGGGGAGTGGGGAGTGAGGGAGTGGTAGAGTGAGGGCGTGAAGGAGTGGGCAGTGGGAGAGTGAGGGAGTGGGTGGAGTGAGGGAGTGGGGGAGCAGGGCAGTGAGGGAGTGGGCGAGTGAGGGGGTGAGAGAGTGGATGGAGTGGGTAGTGGTAGAGTGGGTGGATTGAGGGAATGGTAGAGTGGAGGAGTGAGGGTGTTAAGGAATGGGCAGTGGGAGAGTGAGGGAGTGGGTGGAGTGAGGGAGTGGGGGAGTAGGGGAGTGAGGGAGTGGGGGGGGTGAGAGAGTGGATGGAGTGGATAATGGGAGAGTGTGTGGAGTGGGGGAGTGGGGAGTGAGGGAGTGGTAGAGTGGAGGAGTGAGGGCGTGAAGGAGTGGGCAGTGGGAGAGTGAGGGAGTGGGTGGAGTGAGGGAGTGGGAGAGTAAGGGAGTGAGGGAGTGGGAGAGTGAGGGGGTGAGAGAGTGGATGGAGTGGGTAGTGGGAGAGTGAGTGGAGTGGGGGAGTGAGGAGTGAGGGAGTGGTAGAGTGAGGGGGTGAGAGAGTGGATGGAGTGGGTAGTGGTAGAGTGGGTGGATTGAGGGAATGGTAGAGTGGAGGAGTGAGGGTGTTAAGGAATGGGCAGTGGGAGAGTGAGGGAGTGGGTGGAGTGAGTGAGTGAGGGAGTAGGGGAATGAGGGAGTGGGGGGAGAGAGTGGATGGAGTGGGTACTGGGAGAGTGTGTGGAGTGAGGGAGTGGGGAGTGAGGGAGTGGTAGAGTGGAGGAGTGAGGGCGTGAAGGAGTGGGCAGTGGGAGAGTGAGGGAGTGGGTGGAGTGAGGGAGTGGGGGAGTAGGGGAGTGGGAGAGTGAGGGGGTGAGAGAGTGGATATAGTGGGTAGTGGGAGAGTGGGTGGAGTGGGGAGTGAGGGAGTGGTAGAGTGGAGGAGTGAGGGCCTGAAGGAGTGGGCAGTGGTGGAGTGAGGGAGTGGGGAGTGGGAGAGTGAGAGAGTTGGGGAGTGAGGGTGGACTTGGGTCAGGGGATGTTATCGTTAGAACGAGGGGAGGAGGCGGCGCCGGGAGGTGGGGCGGGGCGGGGATGGGAGGGGAAAGGCGGGGGGGGGGCGGGGTCAGAGGTGGGGCGGGACAAGGCCCGTAACGATTCATTCAGCACGCTAACAATAGGGCCGGCGGCTCCCCTCAAGGGCCCCGGGTGGTAGGTGCGACACAGTGAACAGGAGGACTGACACACAATTAACCTGTATACTTAGCGTAGTCACCTACATGTAGCAGGGTTTGTGTGTGGAGGTGTGAGTAGGGTTAGTGTGCAGGTGTGGTACAGTGAGTAGGATTTGTGTGGTGGTGTGGTGGTGGGAGAAGGGTGTGTATCCAGGTGTGTTATTGTGAGTAGGGTTTGTGTGTGGTGGGTATATTTGAAGGCTTTGTATGTAGATTTTGTGATTTGGTTATGTGTGTGATAGGGATGGGAAAGTTTTGGTTGAAGGGTTTTGTATGTAGGGTTTGATAGGAGGTATAATACTGTGAGTAGGGTTTGTGGGTGAGGGCAGGATAAGGGTTTGGGTGAAGTGTTTGTATGTAGGGTTTGTTGGAACTGGGATTTGTGTGTGTGATAGGGTTGAGAATGTGGTTTCTTTGAAAGGTTTGGATGTAGGGTTTGTGCGGATGTTTGGTAATGTGAGTAGCGTTTGTGTGTGAGGGTGGGAGAAGGGTTTGTGGGAAGAGGGATTTCTGTATAAGTATGCGTGTGATAGGGTGAGGAATGTGTGTATTATTAATAGGGTTTGTCTGTAGGGATGTAGAATAGGGGTTGTGTATATAGGTTCACTGTTGAGGAAGGTTCTCTGTGTGTGTGATAGTGTATGTGTGGATATATGAGTATGGTTTGCCTGTAGGATCTTTGTGTATGGCTAGTTTGTATACATGCATGTGCTGCATTGTGAATAGGGTGTGTGTGAGATGGGTTGTGATAGGCTTTATGCAGGCATGTGTGTGGTACTATGGGTAAGGGACCAGACGGGATGGCCGAATGAGTTAGAGCGTCCGTCTCCTGTGCTGGTAGTTTGTGGGTTCGAACCCTGGTCGAGTCAAACCAATGACTTAAAAATTGATACCTGACGCTTCCTAGCCAGGCGCTCGGCATTATTAGGACAGGGCAAGGACTGGTGTGCTCAGTGTCAGGATAATGTGACTGAGGGGATACCAGGTCATGGTGGCAGAGGCCTGGTTTCCAAATGGGACAGCACTATAAAGTTGCCATCAGTGCGCACTGTCACAAAGTCAGTACCCGTCCTGATATGACCTTAGATGTTGCTAGGACGTAAAACAACAACAAACAACAACAACAACTATGGGTAGGTTTCCTGGTTATTTTCTTTGTGCAGCAATCTAGTAGATGAGGTTTGAACAGTGCAAGTGTTGTTCATGCATGCTAATTTGATGTGCTCTGGGTGTATGTCATCATCATCATCATGCTGTCGGTCACCATCCAACAAAGACTGCTTTCATTACTTGACTGCTGCTCTCCATTTATCTCTCTGCTGTGAGAGTGATGTCCATGAGTCGGTCTTAATGTCTCTCAGCTTCAGGTTTCTCTTGATGGTATCCTTGAACCGGAGATGAGGGTGCCCTCGCTTTCTGTAACCAGAAGACAGTTGAGAATAGAGGATCTGCTTTGGTAGCCTGTCTGATGACATCCTCATGAGCTGTCCAGTCCACCGGAGATTCTTTTTGATCAGAAGATCTTCCATAGAGGGCAGCCCCGTCCATTCGAGTATTTCCTTATTTGTCACTTTGTCCTTCCAGGTTAGCCTCATGATTGAATGCAGATGTCACATCGTGAAGGCATGCAGCTTTTTCACCTGCAGGCCTCGGCTCCGTATAGTAGGGTGGATAGCACGCTTGCACGGTAGATCTTGCCTTTGACCAGCTTGGACACATGGTGGTTGTTCCAGAGTCTCTGGCTTAGTCAGCCAAAAGATCCGCTAGCCTTGGCCATCCTCCTCTGTATTTCAGCATCAATGTGTCAATCACTTGATATAGTGCTTCCAAGGTAGGTGAATTCTGGAACAGAGTTCAGCTTGTTTCCCTCAACCAGGATACTGTCCTCTCAGGTTCTTGTAGAGTTGGGTTGGTACAGCACTTCCATCTTCTTGATGTTAATCTTCAGGCCAAACTTGTTTGATGCATCGGAGAAAGCATCCACTATTTTCTGGATCTGGGTGTACTTACTTAAGATGAATGCCCATGTTTTGACCTATTGACGCAGTCTCGGCTTGAAACATAGGGCACCAATTCACTGCCTGTGTTCCGGGAACTACTATATTTACGTGAGCTGCTCTTTCAAGTGACCTTGTATCACTCGGGTAGTAGGTAGGTGGAGGTGAAGTTGCGCGGTGTGTATATGTGTGTGTGGCGTGGGATATAAGTGTGGTGTGTGTACCATGTATGTGTGTGGTGTGTCTGGTGTAAGTGTGTTGTGTAGGGTGCATGTGGGATACATGTGTGTGGTGTGTGTGATATAAGTGTGTGATATAAGTGTGGTGTGTACGGAGTCTGTGGGATGTATGTGGGTGGTGTGTCTGATGTAAGTATGGTGTGTGGTGTACATGTGTGTGGTATGAGTGATGTGTACCGGATATATGTCGGTGGTATGGGTGATGTAAATGATGTGTGTATGATGTGTGTGATGTATTTACGTGGTGTGTGGATGTAAGTGTGGGGTGTATGGTGTGGGTCGGATGTATGTGTGGTGTTAGAGGGATGTATGTGTGTATGTGGGATGTATCTGGGTGGTGTGGTTTGTGTTGTCTCTGGTGAATATCTTATCTATATGCGTGGGGTATGTGGGATGTAAGTGTGGATGGTGATTTTGGGAAGTACGTGTGTGTTCTATGTGGGGGTATACGTGTGTGTAGTATGTCAGATGTAAGCGTGTTATGTGTATTGTGTATGTAGTTTACATGTGTGTGATGTACGTGTGGTGTGTGGGGAGTGTGTGTGCGTGATGTGTGTGAGTAGTGGTGTATACGCTTGGTGTGTGTGCCTGTGTGGTCTACCCGTGTTGTGGGTGTGAGGCCAATGGGGCTAGTACCGGCTGAAGTCAGTGGCGGCGCCTGTGGCTAGATCGAGGTGCATTGTCCCGACTTCTCACGCCGCAGTTAGAACTTATATTGCAGAGGATAGCCTCGGGTGGAGAGTGTGAGAGTTGAGGGTTAGACCATGCACGCTAACGCTCTCCAAACACATGTTGTTAGGTGCTTATTGAATGGTGGTGGTGACGTAGTCTCGGCGTAATCATGACGTCATCGCGCTATGGGTTTGAGCCCAGCACTATGCGTTGACGAAGGCCGGGTAGTATAGGGGATACGAACCTGTTATGCCCTCTGGTGGCCGGCCTGCTTCCCGCCCTCCCGGCATCCTACCCGGTACCGCTAACGGCACCGCCACCCTCGATACCCCGACAGCCCGGCGCCGCCACCACCCAGCACCCTGCCCGGGGCCCCGCCCGGCACGTCGGTGACCAGTCCCCGTGTAAACCAATCGATAGTCGGCCGCCTACAAAATAACGCTGGGACCCTGCGACAAAGCCGCTGTTGGATAGCGGGACGGAAGGCCTTTGCGTATATATATATATATATATATATATATATATATATATGTATATATATATATATATATATATATATATATATACATGACTGCGTATATATAAGTGTATAACTATAACAAAGAGTATATATATATATATATATATATATATATATATATGAGTATATATGATTATGAATATGTATGACTAATGATAGGAATATACATGAACATATATGAATATATATATGTATGCATATTATGATTATGTATGATGGAGGTAAGAGTATATATAAAGCCTATATTCCTATGTATGACTGACTATAGGAATATGCATAGGAATATAGATTCATGTGTGTGCATATATATGACTATATATGAATATACATGAATATATATTCATATATATATATATATATATATATATATATATATATGCAATGGCATAAGCTCGGTGTATATAGACTACATATGTATCCATATGTAAATAAATATATACATAGAGAGAGAGCTTAGGGCCTTGTTGGTGCTGTCTCATCGTGACATAGGTGGAACTGTTTAGACGAACAGGCAGAAGTGATGCTTGGGCAGAGCCTTCTTGCCTAGATATGTATGTGCTCTAAATCTAATCTGGCAAAGCGAGTGATAATTTGAGTAGAGTATCGCAACGCGGGAAGACAGAGTGCGCTCCCAAATCAACGTGGTATTAATCTCATTGATTCAGGTGCTAGTTGTTCTTGATTGAAACCTACAGGCGGCTACAACATGTACTCATTACTGGGTGGTGTCTCTCGTATTTAGTTCTAGGAATTACGTGGGTAGGTATTCGGAGGTTTAATCAGGGCAATAGATAATTAATCCATCAGACAAAAAATCGCACCCAAAAAGCCCCACAGGTGATAATTCTGGTTATCTAGCATTTAGTGGTTGTGAAATGGGGATCGCGTATCAGAAATGATCAATTAATGCCTGCTATACTAGTTGTATTTCTCTGAGTTGGTTCTGGTGTTTTTTCTTGAAGATTTATACTGCCTATCATAGATAAGTCTGAATAGACTTGTTTTCACCATTAGACAGTTTGTCGGTAGAAAGCCCGAGCCTACACTTTTACCGACCCAAGGGAATTTTAACCTCCGACACCACATAGACATGGTATGAGAGCAACTGGCCTTTGATGATGCTGTAAGTTATACACAGCGGTGGAAATCCAAATTGGCAGAGGTGGGGGCACAAGGAATCGAACCACTGACCTTCAGATTAGCAGTCCGGTCTAGAAAAAAGTCAAACACTTTAACCACTCCGCCACAGAGAACATTGTTTGGTTGGATATACCTACCCATTTGTCCTTAGATGTTGCCGAAGGAGCGGGACATAGCTCAGTCGGTAGAGGGTCCACCTGTGAAGGTTTGGATCATCCGATCGATCCTGCTCAGTGAGCACATTTGCAGTTGGGCTATTTCCCGTTCCAACCGGTGCTCCACAACTGGTTCATTAAAGACTGTGGTATGTACTGTCCTGTATGTAGGAAAGTGCATATAAAAGACCCATTGCTGATTATAGGAAAGAGTAGCCAGTGTGGTGGCAGTGGGTTTCCTCTAAAGAAATATGTCAGAATGACCATGTGTTTGACGTCCAATACCTGATGATACAAATCAATATCCTCTAGAGGCATTGTTAAATTAAGCAAACCGTTAGATGTTGCTAGGACATAAACCTCCAACAACCAACCATCAACCTACTCATTTACTAGTCAATAAATATAAATACATGTATATACCGTCGCACTTCACATCACCATATTAGTTATATAATATGATTAGTTATTTTAATCAAATGCCCCAGCACCATCACCACCACCACTACCAAACAAGTACAACCCCAACCAAATCCCCACCACATGCTTTGAGAACTGCGAAATTAAGAAATACGCTCTTTGAAATGCAGGATAAGAAGCGACCACTGCAGGATAAGAAGCGACCACTTTGGTTATTCCTTGACTTGATATTGTTTGGGTGATGGCCTCTCATATGTTTTGCCGATACTGGACTGCTTTTCTTTGGTTTTATTATGTTTATTCTCCTGATTGTCGGAGCTGCGTGGCCATTGATGCCTGCTTGTCTCTCCCACATACACACATAGTATCGGCCACGGTGGCCGAATCGGTAGAGCGTGGGCGTCGCGTGCAGGACATCAGGAGTTCGTTTCCCGGTCAAGTCAAACCATTGACTTATCACATTGATATTTGTGACTTGGTAGCCTAGCGCTCAGCAGTAATAGGATATGGCAAGGACTGGTTACCTCAGTGTCACGCTAAGGTGGCTGAGTTTGATATCCGGTCATGGTGCATGTGACCTGATATCCCAGTGGGGCAGCACTATAAAGTCACCATGAGTATGCACTGTCACAAGTCGATGCCCGTCCTGATATGACCTTAGATGTTGCCAGGAGGTAAAACACCAACAACCAATCAACCTACACATATAGCCACACACCCGTGACCGAAGACACCCATGACACACCCATAACACACACATGACCCACACATGACACACCCATGACGCACATGACACACATGACACACATGACACACATGATACACACATGAAACACATGGTACACCCATGACACACACATGACATTCACATTACACACATGACACAAACATGACACAAACATGACACACACATGCCATACACATGACACACACATTACACACATTACACACACATGACATTCACATGACATTCATATGACACACATATGCCATTCACATGACATTCACATGACACTCATGCCACACACACATTACACACACATTACACACATTACACACATTACACACACATGACATTCACATTACACACATGGCATACATGACACACACACACCTGACACACACATGACACACACACGACACAAACACGACACACCAACGACACACCCATGACACACAGTTCCGTCGCCTTATATTTGCTATGATAACACACGCTAAACACAGCCGGTTTCACTACTTATTCGCTAACCACGAACCCCACACAATTCGTCAAATGTTAGCGTTATGAAATGTGCCTCACATACGGCGCAGACAGGGTGCGTGGTTAGTGTGTGGCGGTGTATAGGTATGCTTTGCTAGTTATCTGGTCCTGGTGGATCATCAGGCTTATCTTGATGAACGCGTTGGACAGAATGATTGCAAAACTCGCACGACGGGGGTCCGTACATCACAAAGCACTCACCCGCCCCCTACCGCTCAGATTGAGCGTCATGCCACTCCTCCAGGTGTGGGGGGATGGGAGGGGTGTGTGTGTATTTGTGTGCGAGGGGGGGGGTGCGTGCATGCGTGTGTAGGTGGATATATGTGTGCATGCGTGTGTATGTATGTATGTATGTATGTAGGTATGTCTGTATGTATGTATGTATGTACGTACGTATGTATGTATGTATGTGTGTATGTGTATGATCAGTGAGTGAGAGCAGAGACATTCAGACCGACTCATGGACATCACTCTCACAGCACAGAGCTAAATGGAGAGGGGCAGTCAAGTAATGAAAGCAGCCTTTGTCACATCACGACCGACAGCATGATGATGTGTATGTATGTTTGGGGTAGAAGGAGGTGTATGCGTGTGTAAGTAAGTTTCTGTATGAATGTGCGTATGTATGTGTGTGAGGTGGATGGGGTGTATGCGTGGAAGTATGTATGTATGTTTGTATGTATGTATGTATGTATGTATGTGTGAGAGTGTGTGTAGAGTGGTGGTGTGTATGTATCTGGATGTATGTGAGGAGCTTGCATGTGTGCATGTATGTGTATGTGTGTAATCTATGTATGATCTATGTATGGATGTATGTATTATATGTGGTGGTTATATATGTTTATGTGTATGCATGCATGTATGTATGTATGTATGTATGTGTGTGTGTATGTGTGTATGAGCCTGAGTATGTGGGTGTGGAGGGGGGGGGGTAACATGGACCCTATTCCCCACACATCACTACCCACACCCACTTACTTACCAACATAATAAGCACAGAACACAACGCCGTCAGCTTGCAGCAACTATACACCCCCATCGCAACCAAGCAGAGGTTAGCTCCAAGGCAAGTGTGTGGATGTACGTGGCTAGGTGCAGGACTTGGACTTACTGTTACTAGTGTTAGTTAGGCTGATATTTTATGTGCAGAATTGCATGGCAACACTTCAGTGTTTGTGGTGCAAGGAAGACTCCCCCCCCCCCCCCCCCCGACCCCCTTGCAGACTCTCAGCGCAAACCCCACCACTTAACGCTTGTATTGACTGCCGGTTGCTTATGTTGAAGTGAGTAGACGGGTGGGTTGGTGAGGGGGGGTGGGGGCGGTAGGTATGCTATGGTGGTTTGTAGCAAAGACGGTGTACCATGTGATAGAAACACTTGGGGAATAATAGCAAAGATTCTACTTTGTAGAGTATAATCTTTGATCATAGTGAGTGATAGATAAAAGATTCACCCGGTACTTGTAGTACACGGGTGAAGACCAGACTTATATAAATACGGGCGAAAATAGCGTTACTATGGAACAAGAAGTAGAATGCCTGGCACCAGTGTCATATGGTTACTTATATCAAAATAGAGTTGGGGAAATGGGAGAGAATGCAAAAAGACAAGATGGCGGCCAGAGAATGCCATCGATTTCACTTTTAAATTGCATGAAAGTATATGTTTTATTATATTTTCCAACTCAAAAGTAGCGGGTAAACATGAAGACATATAGAAAGAATAAATGTTGCTTCTTAGATTGTGAAATTAGGCTCTCATAAAGACTCAGTTCATTAGCCTGATTTTTCGACCGTTTATATATAAGGCTGGTTTTCACCCCTGTACTGGAAGTACAGGGTGAATCTTTTATCTAAGTGAGTGAGAGATCGGGAGCACCAACATGATCGTATTTGCACTAATGTGACTTCCTTGTGCAGTACTGTTCTCAGGTGCGTGTTGCGTTTTGTTCTATATAGGTGGGGAGGGGGGTGTAGTTTAGTTGGCACTCACGGATGGGTGGGGTTGCGGGATTGTTTTATTGAGGCAGTGGGAGGCGGGATCAAGGGAGTTGCCTATAGAGCTATTTCATATGACGTCAACATGGGTATTTAGGTCAGGGTGCGCGCTGCTTGGCTGCAGGATGACACACTGTCACACTGCAAACTCAATGGCTATTAGCAATCTTCATAGAGAACAAATGAAATATCTCTATAACCACACACTCTAGAAACAAACCGCTTGGAACACATATATAGATCATACATACACCCACAAGACATACAACATCATACACACATCATATAGACATCATACTTACATCATACATACACCATATACATTATTCATATTCAGGCATCATACGTATACATATATCATAATTTACCTCGGGCGTATATTACATATCCGTCATAATATATACACTATGTCAACACGTATATTAAGATATAAGCATATATATTCTTATATATGTGTATGCATCTATTGTGAGTGGAATATGGTTAAATGTTTATTAAAGTATGCCGAGCCTCTGTCACGTGACTCATTAGGCAATAAATACCCTAAACCCATAGTGCGGCACGGTGTCGACCTTTGTATAGGGAGGTAAGACTGACTGCATGGCGCCCAAACCTGAGGAGGGAGAGAGATCACTACTTCACTACAGGCGCGATCATCAAGTCGGGCAGGCAACTGGCGCACCCCCTGGTGGCGAGTATCCGAAACTGCCGGGTCCCGGGTGCCGCTGCCTCGCATAGGCCTGGTACTGTTTGCCTATCGGTACTGCCCGCATGGATCATGCACTCTTGGGGTGGTTCTACACGCAAGGGCTGAACTTATTAATCAGCTCCGACTTCAATTTCGGCATACTATTTAAAGTAGCATGGTATGATGGGGGTTTTTCTTTACAGGGCGCGGTTGCTGAATCGGTAGAACACGGGCCTCGTGTGCGGGAGATCGGGAGTTTGGTTCCCGGTAGAGTCAAAGCAATGACTTATCAAATTAATATTTGTTGCTTCCTAGCCTGACGCTCGGCATTAGTAGGATAGGGCAAGGACTGGTTAGATCAGAGTCAGGATAATGGGAATGAGTGGCATATCGGGTGATGATGCAAATGACCTGATTTTCCACTGGGGCAGCACTATAAAGCCATGAGTGTGCACTGTTACAAGTCGGTATATGTTCTGATATCACCTTAGATATTGCCAGGACATAAAACTCCAACAACCAACCAACCGATGGTTTTGAGTTTCTATAATTTTATGAGATAACTACTGTTGATATTTATTATCTATTTTGGATTAGCTTGAAGTAATTTAGAGTTAAAATGGCAAACTCTGGGGATATTTGATGTCAAACATGCACAATTAATATTATGACAAAACTCTGATTGCCATAGGTTTCAGCAGTAACAGGTTTTATTAAATTTACATATTAGAATGCCCTTCTGAGTTCTATGCAGCAGGCAAGAAATCCTTAATAAGTGCATCACTATCTAAGTTATACCCCAGTCACACGAGGCCTGCGTTTGCTTACGATCGATTCACGAAGTCAAAACATCCTCATTGTGCCCTCCTTACGCCCTCCTTAAGTGCTGGCGCCGCGAGGACGCCAACCTCGCGTCATCCATTTAGGAAATTTTGGACGCAAGGAGGATGCAGCTGCTGCGCGTGCAACCTCCTTGCGTCCTCTTCCGGCGGCGCCATTCAAAATGGTTGGCGACCTGGTGCCGCCCTGGCACCACGAGGTCGCCGACCCCTTGGTTGGCGAGTTGGTGCCGTCCTGGCGCCGATCTGGCGCTGACCTAGCAGTGCCAACATATGCAAGGCCACGCTCACTGGGTGGTCGGCGGTATGGCGCCAACCAGTCGCTGCCCTGGTGCCGCCCCGGTGCTGATGCGGTGACTGCCCGGCGCCGAACTGGTGCCGATCCGGCGCCGACCTGGCGCCAACCACGTATTTGAATCAATGTATCGAATGGGACACTGGGAGGTTGGCGTCCTTTTGGGTGTAAGGAGGCCAGAGGTGGACGCTGGTATTAGATATATAGGCTCAAATCTAGATCAGTGTTTCGCTTTTGAAAAGGTGATAATTTCATGGGACTATGCAGCTTTAACTGCTTACACTGATCGGTCATGCTCACGCCCATCCACTAGTGGTACATAACTCGGAGAAGGGGGGGGGGGGGAGGAGGGGGCGGGGGAGGGAGGGTAATGCCGGCCATGGCAGGGCGGGTGATGGGGCGGGGGAGGGAGTGGGATGGAGAGGGGGTATTCTGCCACGGGCAATAGTTGAGACCATCTGTGGTTGTGTGCACGTCGGGGCTTGCTACTGGAGTCTATATTGTTTGATACAGGTGCCTATGATACACACTGTTCGATACACGTGTCCATGATACACGCTGTTTGATACATGTGTACGTGATAACACTATGTGATACCCATGCCCATGTATGTGATACCCATGCCCATGATGCACACTGTTTGATACACGCGCCTATGATTCACACTTTTTTTCTTTTTTTTTCCAAATTTGTATTCCAGTTGAATAACATCTTTTTTCAGCACCGAGGCGTTGGTCTTCCGGCCTTAACAATTATAGTGCATATGAACTATTTAGTTTGATACCCGTTCACACGATACAGACTGATTGATATACATGATCATGATACATACTGTTTGAGACATGTGCCGATGATACACACTATTTGATACAATCGGCCATGATTCACACTGGGTTTTTTACACGTGCCCATGATTCACACTGTTTGATACATGTGTCCATGATTCACACTGTTTGATACACCTTCCTCTGATTCACACTGTTTGATACACCTGCCTCTGATTCACACTGTTTGATACCCGCATATATGATACACACTATTTGATACACATGTCCATACACACACCTATGATACACATTGTTTGATACACATGTCCATAATGCACACTGTTTGATACACATGCATATAACAAACACTGTTTGATATGTGTTCCCATAATACCCACTGTTTGATACATTCACACATAATACACACTGTTTGATGAACATACCCATGATACACAATGTGTGATACATGCACATATGATACAGACTAGTTGATACACATACCCATGGTACACACTGTTTGATACACATACCCATGATACACACTGTTTGATACACACACCGATGATACACACTGTTTGATACATGCACATATGATACACACTACTTGATACACATATCCATGGTACATACTGTTTGATACACATACCCATGATACACACTGTTTGATATACACACCGATGATACACACTGTTTGATATATGCACATATGATACACACTACTTGATACACATACCCATGGTACACACTGTTTGATACACATGCCCATGATACACATTGGTTGATGCATGTACCTATGATACACTCTTGTTTGATACATGTACATATGATACATACTAGTTGATACACATACCCATGATACACACTGTTTGATACACACACCGATGATACACACTGTTTGATACATGCGCATATGATACACACTACTTGATACCCATACCCATGGTACACACTGTTTGATACACATGCCCATGATACACACTGGTTGATGCATGTACCTATGATACACTCTTGTTTGATACACGTGCCCGTGATACACACTGTTTGATACAAGTGGCCATGATCTGCTGATGTTGGTGCTGTGTAAAGGCACGGCACGTCTCCCCCATTTGGGAAGGTAGACTACCCCCATCCTACCCCCTCCCACCCCCACCCCCTACCAATACCAGCAGCAGCACCAGCAGTAGCCCCAGCAGCGCCAGCAGCGGCAGCAGCACAAACTACAGGTAGAAGATAGCTGGCGCTGACATCAAAGCACACCTGGGTGAGGGGCTCCTACCTGAGCCCCTCCTACACCCCGTGCACTTACCCGCGTACACACACCCACACACACCCTACCCCCAACCCCTAGCCCACACCCCTCAGCACCCAGCCCCCCAGCCATCGCGACGCGCTTGCCTCTACTCCATTCAAGTGTGTTATTGCAATATAGGGTGCTTCTGTTCGGACAACCACCCAGGAGCCCCCACTCCCCTCAGCCTCCAGGACATTATGTAAACAGGATAGCACTCATACAAATCATATATAGTTGTGTGTGCCAACCAACTACAATAGGATTGAGGGTAAGAGTACCCCCCCCCCACCCTCCTCCCACTACCCCCACCCCGCCTCCGCCCACTCGCTCCTATTGAAATACATGAAATGTAGCGTACTTCTTGCTATTCATATATGTGTATATCTGTGTGTATATGTGCATATTTGAATATACATATTTGTATATTTTATATGTTCATTATGTATATAATTGTTTAGGCATATATATATATATATATATATGTAAATATATATATATATATATTATGCACATATGTATATATGTATATTGTGGTCGTATGTATAAATGTATATATATATTTATGTATGTAAAAGCTTTTTTTATTTAATGGCGCCTCTAGAGCGTATTGATTTTCGTATCATCGCCTACTAGACGTAACATGTTTAGGTATATAGGGCTATGTATATATGTACATATCTATATATTCATTCATATATATGAATGTATATGTGTATACATTCATATATATGTATACATGTATACATATATTATATGCATACAGGTTTGTATGTATATATATATATGTATACGTGTGTATATGTTTGTGTTGTGTATATGTACATATGTGCATGTGTGTATTTATGGATATATGTGTATTTATAACCTGCTAGGTAAGGGGCCTTACCCGAGTTAGGTATCCAATGGCAGGGAGAAATACAGGTGCTGGCAATATTAATAGCAGCAAAGGGACTGTTTAATAGCGGTGAGCAGCCTGATCTATTCTCGGCCTGGACGAGTGGCTCAGACGACAGGATGAGCTGCTCAAAGCGGAAGGGGTGTCTCTGGGAGACTGAAGGTCAAGGTGTGTCCACGCCTAAGCTTTATGAGAATGCGCGTGTGTACAGACGGGTGTAATGCTCCATCTGATACTGAATGGTGGTGGGCGTGGCGTGGGGTGTGGTGCTGGTGGTGAGGGAGTGGGGGTGTGTGGGCGTTTGATATCTTTTATAAAGGATCGATTGGATAGATGGAAGTCTCTACCATTCTATGAATGTGTAGCGTTAAGAATACTAGGTAGAAAGTCACACACAACAAGTGTGTATAGTAATTCTATAAGAGGGGTCTGTCTTTATAGTGTCGTGTGTGGCGTTCTATGTGCGGGTGGAGTTGGGAGAGGAAGCACGAGATGGGTGGGTGTTGGGGTAGCGGTGGAGGTGGGAGTGGTGGTGCGACTGGTGGTGGTTGATGTTGGTGTTGGTATGGAGGGTGGTGAGTATAGTGGTGGGGGTGTGGGGGTGCGCATGGTGGTGGTGGGTGTTGGTGTGGGTATGGGTGAGGAGGGGGGTGTCTATGGTTGTGTTTGATATTGGTGTGGGGGTGGGTGGTGGCTGAGGGGTGAGTATGGTCGTGGTTGATATTGGTGTGGTTATGGGTGTGGGGCTGAGTATGGTGGTGGAGGGTTTGGGTGTCCGGGTGAGTGTGGTGGTGCATGTTGATGTGGGTATCGGTGTGGGAGTGCGTATGGTGGTGGTAGATATTTTGTGTGGGGGTGGGGGTGGGAGTGCGTAAGGGTGGTGGTAGATATTTGTGTGGGGTGGGGTGGGAGTGCGTATGGTGGTGGTAGATGTTGGGGTGGGGTGGGGGTGGGATTGAGTATGGTGCTGTTAGATGTTGGATGTCGGGGTGGGGGTGGGGGTGGGTATGGTGGTGGTAGATGTTGGGGTGGGGTGGGGGTGGGATTGTGTATGGTGGTGGTAGATGTTGGTGTGGGGGTGCATATGGTGGTGGTAGATGTTGGTGTGGTGGTGGGTGGGTGCGTATGGTTCGTATGGTGGTGGTAGATATTGTGTGGGGTGGGGGCGGGAGTGTGTATGGTGGTGTTAGATGTTGGTGTGGGGATGGGGGTGCATATGGTGGTGGTAGATGTTGGTGTGGTGGTGGGGGTGTGTATGGTGGTGGTAGATGTTGGCGTGGGGTGGGGGTGGGAGTGCATATGGTGGTGGTAGATGTTGGTGTGGGGGTGGGGGTGCGTATGGTGGTGGTAGATGTTGGTGTGGGGCTGGGGGTGCATATGGTGGTGGTAGATGTTGGTGTGAGGGTGGTGGTGCGTATGGTGGTGGTATATGTGGGTGTGGTGGTGAGTGGTGGTGAGTAAGGTGGTGGTGAGTGTCAGTATGGTCGTGTCCATGTTGCTCGTGGATGGTGGCGTGGGTGAGTGGGTGTGGGGGTTACCAGGCTCCTCAACCCCCACCCCATGCGGTCCTCCATTAAACATCCTGACGATTGAATTACCACTGCCCCTTGTTTATGTAGGGACAGATAATTTCGCCTGGTCCTTGTGTGTGTGCGAGTGGGTCTTTGTCTCCGTGAGAAATATGAAATGAAATGGCCGCATTCTGCAATAATTTCGAACAAACCAAATTCCAATCCACTGACGTGCTTTTACGAGGAGCCACTCATAAATTACCCTACACCACTCTCCCAGCAAGATCCAACTTGTGCCTGCCCTCTGCCCCCTCCCCCACCCCTCCGCCCCTCCCTCTGCTCTATGCCGCCTTGCCACCCGACCTTGCCCTCCCTTCCCTTCCCTTTCCTTCCCTCCATTTCGCTGTCATGTACTGCTCTTCTCTCCCCTCCCATCCCCTCCGCTCCCCTCCCACCCCCTTCCCCTCTCCTCACCTCCCGCCCCCTCCCATTCCATATCATACATCCCTTCCCCTTCCATTCCATTCCTTTCGCTGTCATATACTGCTCTTCTCTCCCCCCACCTCCTGTCCGCTGCGCTCCCCTCCCATCCCCTCCCATCCCCTCCCTCCACTCCCGTCCCGTCCCGTCCCGTCCCCCTCCCTCCCCTTCCATCCCATTTCTTCCCATGTCATACCTACGCTCCCCTTCCCTTCCCTCGATTTCCCTGTCATATACTGCTCTTCTCTCCCCTACCCTCCTCTCCGCTCCGCTCCCCTCCCCTCCCTCCCCTCTGGCCCCCTTCCGTTCCCCTCCCCTCCCTTCCCCCACCTCCCATCCCCTACCTCCCCTCCCCTTCTCTGCCCTGCCCTATCCTGCCTCATCCTTCCCATCCTTAACCACCTCTTCCTTAGCCCCCACCCTCCCCTCCTTTACCCCTCTAATCCCCCTTACACCCACCCCTTCCATACCCCCTCCCACCTCCTCCCCTTGTCAATTGAGTCGGAATGTCACCGCGGCCAGGATCCAACTTGCCGCGGCTTCCATAAAACAGGAATGCGGTAAAGGATCCAAGATCCAACTTGCCCGACGACCGGCGTGAATGCCACCAAAGCCAAGTGGTAAACATGGCGAATTACTGCCGTCGCCTGTCTGTGATTGATTCGTAATGGTTGGGGGCAAGTTTCAGCACGTGGCGGCGTGACGCCAGGTCTACAATAGAGGGAGGAAGCGCCCCAACTACCACCAGTAGGTCGACAACATTTTGGTCCAGGGCGAGTCACGTGGACCGTCAATGTCAAGGTCATTCAGCTATATATATATATATATATAGATATAGATATATATTTATATATGTATATGTATATATATATATATATATATATATATATTTATATATATATATTTATATACATTTATATATATTTAATTAACTGCATAAAGATAGGAACATATATTACTGATGTTGTTATGTGTGTATTGATTAGATTGATAGAAAAAGGTATTACTGATATTTGTTATATGTGTCTTGATTATGTACATCTAATTATATGTAAGGATATATGCAACTATATATAGATACAAATATATAATTAGATATAGATAATTAGATAGATATACTTAGATATATAGCTAGACATATAAAATTAGGTTAATACATAACTAGGCATATGTAATTATATATACAAAGACATCTACATATAATTATACATATATGTGTATATAATTAAATATTAATCATTTGTATAATTTCTCTCTAAATGAATAAATAATCACTTCTACTCTTGTAAAATGTCTTGTTGATTTGAACTAGGTGTAACTTTGATCTTTGTTATACTAAGCTCTGTACAATTACTTCATGAATAAAATCGATGTAGAACACTATGCAATGTATACATAACGTATCCATAATGTGTGAATAATTACATATAATATTTCTTTATATTTTTATATATTTATTGAGGCTGTATTTATACTGCCCATAGCATATGAGCTATTGTTTTCAATGCTGGCCAGTTGTAGTGTTGGTGTTATCTTACCACACAGTAGCTGCTGATAAGTTAGTTGATTCCCTGCATTTCAATAGCAGATAAATAATTGGTTGGTATGGTTAGTAGGCTATGTTAGGTTTTTAAAAGATGTTCTTGGCATATCTGTATTTTATTTTGTTCTACTCTTATTACTAGACTAGCCTACTCCTGTATACACATGCAGATATATTTCTAGACGTTTATTAATAAGCAAGAGAAAGGTTATGAAGAGTGGTATGGGTGTGGGTGAGGGGAGTGCATGATGGGATACATGTTAGCAACCATAGTGGTAAGTCCCCATACACGTGGGCACCAGGATAACCCATAGATCCCACTGTGTTGCCGAGAATGGTCCCTATATATCTACTTCCTCACGTGGTAATTTTGTAGTATTTTCAATATCCACTTATACAAACTGTGTTTCAGTATAATATTATCTGTGCATTCTTAACCACAGAATCCTTCGTGAGTGAACACAGGGGTGGGGACTGCTGGCGTGTGTGTATGTGGACCCACCCTCAACCCCCACCTCCACCCCCCGCCCCCCGCCACCGTTGCAGGGTGCTTATACATGCACAAGATCTGACACATCCCGACACTAAAACATTCCCGCCTTACAAGCCGGACTCTGCGCCAAGGGTGAACAATGCTGTGTTTGACGGTCCCCGTTGCCTAATAATTCACCGTCGCTTCCCACGAAAAAAAGAAAATCAGCGACGGAAATATTATCAAAGATCACCCTGCGTTTGAATTTGAATTTGAAACTCTAATCCACGATCGTAAATCTATCATGTGAGCACATATATATCTTCAATGATATATTAAAGTAGTATTCCTAAGTGTCGGTTTAATGTTGTCGTGAGTGGTGGCAGCGGCTGGGAGGGGGCGGTTTCCACCCCCCCCCCCCTCCCCACCTTCCCCCTCCCCGAACCTCTGTTTGTTGTCGTATGTCATGCTGCCCGCTTTAATGATCCCCAGATGGATCCTTTGTCGGAGCGGTCCGGATCCGTTTGGATCCTTTTGTGGGGTTTTATGGCGGGCCGGGATCTGGGGGGTCGGTATGCGGTAGGCTGATATGACTGTGAGTGTGGGCCGGAGCAGTTGCCTGGGGTGTGACTGTTGGTGTGTGGGGTGAGGAGTGATGACCAACTGTCACGATCCCTATACTCAGTTAATCACCGCCGACTCGCCTTACCCATATAATAACGCCACCGATCATTCATTCCCCGGCGTCAAAGCTGATATGTATGTATATATATATATGTGTATATATATATATATATGCATGTATATGTATATATGTATATATATGTATATATGTGTATATATGTACATATATATATATTTATGTATATATATATATATGTCTATATATGCATGTATATGTGTATGTATATATACATATATATGTATATATATGAATATATATGTATATATGTAAATATACAAATATATATGTATATATGTATAAATAGGTATACGTCTATATATGCATAAATAGGTAAACATATGTATATATGTAGATATATGTATTTATATAAATATATGGGTGTATATGCATATAATATATGTATATAAATGTATATATCTATATATGTAGATATATATGTGTGTAGATATATGCAACCACACGGCAGCCACACTGCAGTCAACGCTGCATGAACACTGCACCCATCGCATAAAAACATATCTGGACATATGCATCTATATATACACACATAGAGAGATAGCGATTTATTGAAATAGACATACATATATAGATCGATAAATAGATAGACAAATAGATGGACAGATGGACACATCCATACGCCCATACATGGACGCATCCATACATGCATAGACACATCCCTACACATATCCACATATCCACTTACACAGAGGCTCTCTCGCTCCCTCACGTATTGCTGGGGGGGGGGGGGCTGCTGAGTATGAGTATACCTGAGGGGGGGGGGGGTTAAAGGACACGCTTGACTAGGATTGCCCCACCTGCAATGCCCGTCCCAGGGCAGCAGCAGCGAGGTGCGTTATGACACCTGACGGTCCCATCCATACCTGCGGCTGACCCATCAGTCACCACTGTCCCGTCCGCCACACCCAATTATCAGGGCACACCTGTATTTTTGAGTTTCTCATGTGGCCGGTGGAGCCTTGAAGTGGCCGGGCTAGTCGACACCGACACCCCGGCTCCCCTGGATCCTCCGGGTCCCCTGGATCCTCCGAATCCCCTGGATCACTGGCCACCTATAGGGGCGCTAAGTGGCGCACATATCGGCTCGATGACCGGCTATGATTTATTAACATGTGTGGTTTCAGCACCCTTGTCGGTGTGTGGTGATGGGTGTGTGGGGAGCGGGCTGACGAGGGGGGGGGGGGTGCATTGATTTACTATAGGTTTGCACCATGCCACCCAATGGAGCGAGCCACTAGTGGGTCAGGTCCTCGGTTACACTGTAGTATGTGTCTCCCTCCTCCTACACCCCCCACCACCCCCGCTTCCCCACCAACCCACTCACATGGCCGAGTCGGCAGAGCATGGGCCTCGCGTGTGGGAGATCGGGAGTTCGGTTCCCGGTCAAGTCAAACCAATCAATGACTGATTGTCAGATCAATAAATTATTTATACTTGTCGCTTCCTAGCCTGGCACTCGACATTAAAAGGATAGGGCAAGGACTGGTTAGCTCACTGTCAGGATAATGTGACTGAGTGGTATATATTATAAGGTCATGTTTGATTTCCCAGTGTGACATCGCGATTATGTTGCCCTGGGTGTACACTGTCACAAGTCGGTACCCGCATTGATATTGCCTTAGATGTTACAGGGACGTAAAACACCAAACAGCAACTAACCCCCCCCCCACACCCACCCGCCCACCCACCCACGAGTCCTCATCCTCACAAGGCAGACAAAGCCAGGTGCATTCAGGGACGGCGGGGAGAGGGGGGGGGGGTTATTGTAAATTAACTGTGCTCTCTGAATGAGTACTAATGACAGTTCTTGTTAGTGTAATGTAGTTCATGTTGCAGCGATGAATTCAGGCTCACTCACCGCCTTCCAAGTTCCACCCACCACCCCCTCCCTCCCACCACACACACACCTCCCCACCCTGGCAGTCTCTTCCATTTTACGACCTGCACATCTGGTACAGCACACCTGGTGACCGGTCACAGAGTGGTTCCTGGCCTCCTTATCTACCCCTGACACCGATATGCCTCACCCACCTACCTATCTACCTACCTACATACCTACCTATTAACCCCACAGTTCATCCACACAACCCCCCTCACCCACCTCCACTTACCCGTAGACCAGACTGGATGCTCGAATGAATTGAGCGTCCATCTCTCGTTTTGGTAGACCGTGGGATTCGAACCCACGGGTTCGAACACTGGTGGTGTCAAACCGATTACATACAACATGATTAGGATAGGGAAAGGACTGGTTGTCTCTCAGTGTCAGGATAATGTGACTGAGCAGGATATCAGGTCATGGTGCTGTCAGCCTGGTCTCGCACTGGAGCGCCATGAGTGTACACAGTCACGAGTCGGTACCCGTCCTGATATGGCCTTAGATGTAGCCAGAACGCAAAACTCCAGCAACCAACCAACCCTCCACTTACCCACCTCATGTCAAACTCAGACATACACTGCGGACACGCAACCTCCCTCGTCCTCCACTGCCCCCCCCCCCCCCCGACACAGACATATATACACACACCACTACCACCCCGCCCTCAGCCCCTTCGTCACTCCGCCTGGGGCAGTCATCGATTGCCTTGATTTATCCTCCGATATGTCCATAAACCGCGGTTGGTTGCGTTAAAAATAACTAAGGCGAACGACGGCCGGGATGAATGGATATCGAGCTTTATTGACCGACTGGAAGGGTCGAGTGTGGAGCGTGGGGTGGTGTAGGTAGGAGGGGGGGGCGGGGAGAGGGAGAGAGGGGGGCGATGGAAGGGAGGAGGGGTAGGTTCATAGTGGGCAGGCATAGGAGGTATCGAGTCAAAGTCCACTGTATATATATATGATGTATAACACATTATACCAGTATACACTATTCTGATTCGTTGCTTTATATATATGTGATATGTAAAGCATTATACAAGTATAAATTCTAGGAAACATATATACTTTGCTACTTCCTCCATCGGCGCATTGGTGGAGTGCCCCCCCCCCCCTACCCCAGCTGTCAGCGAGTTGTGTAGTGGTGGCCCGCTCGCGCCAAACACACTGGTAGAATGTGTTATGTGTATTTATATATATATATATATATATATATACATATATCTATGCTATATATCTATATTATATATATATACACAAATCCAAGTTGACGACATACAAGAGAATGATAATTTTATTTATTATTATATTTTAAATAAAAACATAAATTTGGTCTAAATTTTAATTGCGAAAACATTTAAGCGGCTGTCACATATCACCGGATTGGAGGAAATGGAAAGAAACCGAACAAAGCCCATTGATAGTCCGGTTTGTGTCCGTACAAGTTTTGAACATGCACAGAACTTGGAATGGATACTGCTGGATTGACATCCACGGTTCTTGTCCGGTTTGATTTTGTTTCGTCCATTGGCTATCCGTTCATGTCCATTTCATGTCCATTTCATGTCCGTTTCATGTCCGTTCATCCAGCGGCCTTTGACCCGATATTGCAACATTTTGACACATTTTAATCCATTTGGATACTTATGACGCCCGAACACCACCGGACTAGACAATTCTGTCTGTTGCTCAATCCGGTGATGTGTGACAGGGGCTTTAGCGAATGCCTTTTTGTTTAAATCACATACAGATATTTGTTTAAGTCACATACACGCATACACGCAGAAAGAAACAAGGGGTGACGGGTGTGTGGTGGATTTCACCTGTAATCACCCCCCCCCCCCTTCACCACCCTCAACCTCATCGCACCCCCCTCCCCCAACCCGGTCACATTCCTAACCCTGGTGCCGTGAAATGCGAGCAGTCGTCACTGCTTCGTGAGGATGGCGTCATGCGCAAAGTATGCTTTGTTTGCCCCGGGATCAGACCCCAAGCAGTGATTCCAGGCGAGTCCCGGCTGATCCCACTCACAGAAGCCCGCCGGCATCGGGCAGACAATAAAGCCTCGGTCACACTACGCCTTGCGACCGCATGCGATCACTTTGGGTCCACTTTGGACCAAAGAACCCACAGTCACCGGCGACTTTGTTGTGACTGTAACTCAATGCTTGCCGACCTCTGGGTGACCATTTTGGTTGCAATGAGGTTTTTAGTGCAGTTCCTGCAACCTTGTTGCGACCAAAATGGTCGCAAAGAGGTCGACGACCACTGAGGATCTGACCACCGATGGTCCGAATTGTAGACATTCGATTGAACTGGTGTCGCAATAGGTAGCAAGCCTCGTTCTCAAATTACCTAGTAACATAGATAGCAATGACGCCTGCAACTTAGCAACTAAACAGATGGTCGCATGACGTAAGTAGATGAGGGAAGAGCCGACTTTATTCAATTCAACACCAAGTTTAGCTTTTAGTTTGTTTGTTTAACGACCCCCCCCCCCCCTCGAGCACAACAAGTAAATATCGGCTATTGGGGGTCATAGAGTGGTTAAATATATGACTAAAAATTACATTTCAAACAGGTAAAATAGAGCACCGAAATGTATACTAAAAGAACATGGAACTGTGCTAAAATCACAAGTGGTATATGACGAATAATATCAACAGTAAAATACTGTTTAGGGCCAAAATAATTGCAAAAAGATTGCTCAAGCAAAAATAGAATGCTTAGCGTTGTAACTGGTTGTGTGTCCCAAGTTTACATTTGTGCAGAGTTTCTTAGACGGTAGCTTTATAATTCGGCAGTTGAATAAAATGGTCGAGTTAGGTGGAATGCTTTGTACTTATGAGGACATTGTGTTATTTCACCACAGACGATTCTGACAGAGCGCTGTCTATCATTGTTATCTTGTTACACCATGGTTAAAGCCTCTGTCACACCTCGCCGGATTGAGGAAATGGAAAGAAACCAAACAAAGTCTGTTGATATCCGGCAAAGTCCGGGTTGTGTCCGTTGCATATCCGTTGCATATCCATTGATATCTGGGCTGATCCGTTACAAGTTTTGAACATGCACAAAACTTGGAATGTATGCCACCAGATTGACGTCTACGGTTCTTGTCTGGTTTGAATCCATTTAGTCCGCTTACCGTCCGTTGGTTATCCATTCATGTCCGTTTCATGTCCGTTTGACTAGACAATTCTGTCCGTTGCTCAATCCGGCGAGGTGTGACAGGGGCTTAAGGAACAGGGTCCGTTAAGGACCCTGGATAGGAGCTTTAATTTGCACATAATGCCCCCAGGGTTAGGCAGGTCAGCCCTCGACTCGCTCCCCAGACCTTGGAATAGATCCTATAATAGAAATAGGAAAAAGAAATGGAAGTCCAATTCACATTCCAATTTAGACACGAAGAATGATTACTGAAGGGTCCGAGCAAAGATCTCATTCTCTAAGGATTACACTTTGTCTTAAATTCCAAAATACTTAAAATGTGTCCCTGTGAATGGATGCTAACATATTGTCTGCTTGTCGGCTAAGATGGAAGGAGAAAAAAGAAATGATAGCAAAAGTTAAAGTGATTAATTTCAATTTGCGATCCTAAAGCTACGCGTGTATTTGATTCAATTGACACAAGGGTTCACCTTTGGAGTGTCTTTGTAAAATCTACTTCTCACTTTAAAAAAAAAAGAAATCTTATTAAAAAACCTTAGCTTTAAAAATAGAGGAGAAATGCCCCAACAAAAAGCCCACTTCCTGTATACATGTATCCCAAATGTCCCATGCTAAAGTGGGTCATTCCTACCGTAGCACCGCCAGTAGCTAGTCTAAGGATTGGGGGTGTCAGGGCACCCGGCCTTGGTATCGGTTCCTTCATCTCATATATCATATATCATATGTCACATATCATATATCATATGAAAGCACAACCATAAAGTTGCACAATGTGATGTTTTTGAATGGTTGCCATATTTCGAGATAAATATATTTGGTTAAATCGTTATGATCTGTTTTACTTTAGTTTGAAGCAGCTTTCATTATAAAGGGCCGACAATGGAGTTATGTGAAGTGAAACTATTGCAAATTAATATTGTCATGCGCATTGAAATACTAGAACAAGCCATAGGCTTCATGCGGAACACGTTATATTAAATTGACTTAGCATGCGCTTTTCTGCAGCACCAAATGCATAATGTCTAGCCAAGTATCTAAGGTGGATATATATATAATCAAATCTGGCATAGTGTCTTCGTTTTGAAAATGTAATGTTTATATCGGATTATGCAGCTTTAACCAGGCAATAGGCGTCTGCATCTTAACCCTGCTAATGGTTGGATGGGTGATGGAGTTTTACGTCCTGACAACATCTAAGATCAAATCAGGATGGATACCGACTTGTGACAGTGGACACTCATGGTGACTTTATAGAGCTGCCCCACTGGTAGACCAGGCTGCCAGCACCATGACCCTATATCCCACTCAATCACATTATCCTGACACTGAGCCAACCAGTCCTTGCTCTATCCCAATAATGCCGAGTGCCTGGCTAGGAAGTAACAAGTATCAATTTTTAAATCATTGGTTGGACTCGATCAGGGTTGGAACAGATGTGTTCAAATCCCAGGATATACCAACTCGGGAGGCGGATAATCAACTCATTCAGCCATCCGGTCTGGGATACGCTGCTAAGATGGATATCAAATAGCAAATATTTGCTATATTGGTTGCAAATATTTGCTATTTGATATCCATCTTATTCCCGACGGTATTTACTCAAAAAGAAAATACCGTCAGGAATAATTAGGTATTGGCGCAATATCTGCCCCCTTCCACACGCCTACTATGGATGAGACATATTGTGTACTGTTGTTTCTCTGTATGTGTGTCTGTGGGGTGTGGGGCTGTATTGCTCTTACTCTGAAGGAGTATATAGTCTAGCTGGATTGGATCCTTACAATCAACAGCCACAGCTCACGTTTCTCAGTATGATACTACGTGGAGGTTTCCTTCCTGCCCACGTGACCTTTCAAAACACCTGAGGTAGATGTATGTGTGCTATATATAAACAACCACCTGCTATACCATTCCAGCTCTGTCCCTCAGGCCCACCTGCCATATCTGTGCAGCAAATTAACCGCTCTTTTATTTCGGTGATTTATTACTTTTGCATAACATCACTCAGGTCTGCTGGTTGCGTGGTCAGTGTTGCATAAAAATGGCGTGGCGCCACTGGCATCTACATAGCTTAAAATCAAATCAAATATATGTAGAAATAAAAAAATAGAAGAAGAAAAATTGCACAGATTGTCCTCGGTGCTTGAGTGAAAAAGGTGGAGGTGGATATGGGCAAGGATAATCTGAAGCAGGCTTCATTCAATTTGTTGCAGGCTTGTGAACCGAGAGGACAAAATGAAGCCTCATCATCATGATCATGCTGTAGATCGCGATGCGACAAAGACTGCTTTCATTACTTGACTGCCGCTCTCCATTTAGCTCTCTCCTCTGAGAGTTGCATCCATGAGTCGGTCTGAATGTCTCTCAGCTTCAGGTTTCTTTTGATGGTATCCTTGAACCAGAGACGAGGGCACCCTCTCTTTCTGTGACCAGAAGACAGTTGAGAATAGAGGATCTGCTTTGGTAGCCTGTCTGATGACATCCTCATGAGGTGTCTAGTCCACCGGAGATTCTTTCTGATCAGAAGATCTTCCATAGAGGGCAGCCCCGTCCGTACGAGTATTTCCTTATTTGTCACTTTGTCCTTCCAGGTTAGCCTCATGATTGAACGCAGATGTCGCATCATGAAGGCATGCAGCTTTTTCACCTGTCATCTGTACACTGTCCAGGCCTCGGCTCTGTATAGTAGGGTGGATAGCACGATTGCACGGTAGATCTTGCCTTTGACCCGAATAGACACATGGTGGTTGTTCCAGAGTCTCTGGCGTAGTCGGCCAAAAGATGTGTTAGCCTTGGCCACATTTCATGAAAGCTGCCTGCAAAAGTGTTGAAGTGCTGCTGGCTTTTGCAAGTTACCGGCGGCACTCTCTCGGGGAGCAAATAGAGGTTTCACACTGGCAAGAACATGTCAAGACAGGCGCAAAACTATGAAGCCTACATGAATTAAAACAATACAACTGATGTATAAAACACTTATGCAATTATTATTTATTGTTTTCGGTATTGTATTCGACTACTGCTCCTGTAACCTCGTTGATATGCTCCTTTGTAATCTGAGGTTACTAGAGGTTCTTTTGCGGCCTGAAGAGTCTTGCTTCCAAGTAGCTCCCATAATTCCCGTCCTTCCCTCCAGGTGGCTCCTCACCCCCCCCCCCCCCCTGCTATCTCCCCATTTCACCACCGATTTAGCTCAATAAAATGCAACAGTAGGTTTTAAGGGCCAGCCAAAGTCTTAGTGTCTCGTCTGGTATTTTGTTATGGAACGAAATAATAATATTCAAGCGACATTATTTCAAACATCATCTACGCTGGGGATCTCAATAATTTGGAGCGGTGAAAAACAATATTATTTGTTTAAATCGTGGTGGTTTTCTTTGTGTGTTTTTTTTCTCCAGACCCAACACTGCCACACCCCAACCTCATTAAGACCTAGTTTAGTAGGTAGGGGTATTCGCTCAATGGTTTATGTAATATTGTGGTCGGCTGCGCCGCCGTTTTCCCTGGTTGACTGTGCTGGATACTGTCTGACACGTGACAGTACGCACCTGGGCGACAGGTGTTTCGGCGGTGGCGGTGGCGGGGGACTTCCCTCCCCCCCCCCTTCCCTCCCCCGGCCGTCCCTCCTCCCCTTCTCGCTCCCCCGCCCCCAACCCCACCCCGCCGCCCGTCCGACCGTGACATCCCGGACTCTGTCTGTCAGCTCCCATCTTGCTCGAGCGACCATAGTTTGCATAACTGCGCTGAATTATCGCTCGCTACATGTGTAGTATTCTCACATAGTTCCGTGTCAAACACATGCTTCCTGTCACATTGTTCCTCTAAGCACCCCCCCCCCTCCCAACCTCACCTCCCCAAACACACACAAACACACATATGCCCACCCACCTACCATCCAACACTCACGCACACCAAGGCACAATCACACGCCCCATACGGGCCACACACCCCACATATCCACAAATCCACACACTCACACACATACATGCACACACACCCCGCACATCCACAGACACACCCCGCACATCCATCCACACACCACACATCCACACACCCACCACCCATCCACACACCCACACAACCAAACTCTCACACACCCCACGCCAACACACTCACACACCCACACACGCATACGCCCTCACACCCACACAGCCACACACCAACACACCCACACACTCACACACGCACACTCACAACCAAGCACTCACACACACACACACACACACGCCCCGGCATACAGACAAACATATATCCGGGTGCGATGCCAGTAATGATAATGATCGCAAGGCACAGGCCACCATCATGGCATTATCCCGGTTACTGGCTTGTAACCAGTGCTCAAACATAGGTGTTGCCGCAGCGACTGGTAATGGACTGGGAGGGGGCAAAGCAAACAAACAGGGCAGTGTGTGTATATATGTCTATATATATATATATATATATATACATACATACATGTCAGGGTACAGACTGCGATCTAGTAAAATCGCAGATTCTACCAGTAGAAACCCAGAGAGATATATATATATATATATATATATATATGCATATATATGTATATATAATATATAAATATATATGGCGGTATTCGGTAATACATATGCATCTATATATATATATAGAGAGAGATAGACAGACAGAGAGGCAGAGAGAGACAGTCAGGCAGACAGATAGACAGACAGAGAGGCAAAGAGAGACAGTCAGACAGACATACGAGTGAAACAGTTGGACAGATAGGTAGCGAGGGAGAGGTAGAGCGGCAGACTTATAAGTAAAGAGACGGACAGACAGAATACATTACGTGTGTGTTGGAGAAGCTACTGGTCAGTGACAGGCTGTCTGTCAACGAACGGTCACAATAACGAGTAATATGTTGCCTGGCAAAGATACCCCTCACCCACCACACCACTGTCCCATCACCCCAACAGCACACAGCCACATCACCCGGACACCCCACAGTCACATCACCCTGACACCTCCCAGCGACAGCACCCCCAACACCCCACAATCACATCACCCCAACACCCCACTTTCAGTCTCTCACTGCCTAGGACTTAGAGAAGGGGTGGGTAGACAAATGAAAGTCAGCCACCTTTATTTTGGTGATTTGTACTAGCTGTACTAGCTGACTACAGTTCTGGGTGAAAGAGAGAGACAGGGGTGTTGTGTGTGCATTCAGGATGACAAGTTGTCATTTTTTCAATCACGATCAGATAAGCAGGAGCTAACTCTGAAGAGGTAGCGAGGGAGAGGGAGAGTGGCAGACTTATAAGTAAAGAGACGGACAGACAGAATACATTATGTGTGTGTTGGAGAAGCTACTGGGCAGTGACAGGCTGTCTGTCAACGAACGGTCTCAATAACTAGTAATATGTTGTCTGGCAAAGATAACCCTCACCCACCACCCCACTGTCCCAACATTCCAACAGCAAACAGACACATTACCCCAACACACCACAGTCACATCACCCCGATCCCACATCCACATGACCCCAACACCACACAGTCACCTCACCCCGATACCCCAGAGTCACATCACCCTGACATCGCCAAGCGACATCACCCTAACACCCAACAATCACATCACCACGAAACCCCACTCTCACTGCATATGACTTAGAGAAGCAGTGAGTAGACAAATGAAAGTCAGCCACCTTTCTTTTGGTGACTTTCACTAGGTGACGACAGTTCTGGGTGAAAGCGAGAGACAGGGGTGTTGTGTATGCATTCAGGATGACAAGTTGTCATTTTGTCAATCACGATCGGATAAGCAGGAGCTAACTCTGAAGAGTGAGATGTGTGTATGTTTGTAACTGTGCCCGGGTGGGAAGCTCAGGTACTGGTGCTATTCATAAACTCAGCTTCAGGTGATATGTAAGTAAGACCTTTTATATATATATATATATATATGTAGAGTACAACCTCCCTAACCAACCCCTCCACAGATCCACCACTCCCCTATATCGATGGCTTTATGTGTAGCCATATTTTAATTCCCTAAGCCGACCACTTCCCTAAATGGACAACTTAAAGTCGGTCCCAATGTCGGTCGATTTATATACTCTGAGGCCAACTAACCGGCTAGTAGCAGAAACCAGACTTATATATCTCACTGAGCACGGTACGTCTAGTATGCATATAAATCCTCTTTGTGCAAATATTCTTAGGAATCTGATGTTGGCGGAGTTTACCCACCGAGGTACATTTTGTTCCTGGGATATAGGGAGTAGCTTGAGCAACCTGGTACACTGCAAGTTTCTAATAAATAAGGCGTGCTACAGTTTCGGTGTTGCATGAAGTCTGGTTTATGCTACAAGCTGGTTAGTTGGCATCAGATTTATGGTTTATGTCCATGTGTAGTATATATATGTATATACATGTATATATATATATATGTATATATATATATATATATATATGTATACAGAGTAATTATTGCTGACTGCCTGTCACAATTAGAAATAACTTATAATACATTATAGGTTATTACTGTATTAGTCATTATCTGAAGAGGCTCAGCAGTGGTTACGTTAAAGCAATATATATGTATGAACAGAGTGACAGTTGGCTCAGGGTGTAGAGGAGGCGGGGAGGAGAGAATGCCCATGAATAACATGAAGATGAAGGTGGTTATGGAGAAACATTAAGGGGCTGCCGTTATTTATATCCACATGATAAATTATATAGTACAAATATATACTGTGCCAATATGTAAATGAACTATTCATTTATATATATATATATATATATGTGTACATATATATATATATGTATATATATGCGTACATATATATATATATATATATATATATATATTCATAGTATGGACTGGTGACTGCCGAACACAAGTACTACTAGCCTATCATCTATATATGTACATTATTAGTTATTACTATATTAGTAATTATGTCAGACAGTTGATTAATAAGATCTATGTTTTGTGTTTGATTAATCCCAGATATCCAGGGACGTGAATGGGATTCGCCTTGATCCGACATATTGAGCCTTGTGTGAAGAATATGTCATCTGATTTCCCTTTAGATTAAGACACACTATGTTAACCACACTAACTGAGAGCTACCTAATGTTGACTTAGTAAAACAGGCATGGCATTGGATACACTAATTGAAGGGTAACCATTTGCTATCCGATCTAGCCACTTTAATTTGAAATTGAGTTAATATTTCCTTGTTCTAATCCAATAATGTCAAGTGCCAAGTAAAGCAATGCGAGGTACACTTTTCTCGCATTAAACAAATTATAATTAAATAAATGCTTGGTTTGATTTCTGATGGGATCAAGTCAGACAGGAAGCGGATCCTGTACGACTAAGCACCCCATATGATTTTCGATATTGCAAGGTTGATGACAAAACCAGGCATAGTAATTATATTTGGATATACAGTAAAACCTCTCTAAGTCGACCGACCTTGGGACCGACTTTAAGTGGTCCATTTAGGGAGGTGGTCGGTTAAGGGAGGTAGAATATGGTTACAATGGTATTCGAGCGACCCAAATAAAGCGTGGAGGTGGTCGGGTAGAGAGGTTTTACTGTATATTCGTGTACAGGTGTGCCCTGGGAGAAGTCATTATTGACATTCACTTCAATCTTCTTTCTTTTCTTTTTTTTTCTTCTTCAAAATGTGTTCTCTGTGGCTGGTGGTGTTCTCTGTGGCGGAGTGGTTAGAGTGTCTGACTTTTTTCTAGGTCGGACTCCTAATCTGAAGGTCGGTGGTTCGATTCCCTGTGCCCCCACCTCTGCCAATTTGGATTTCCACCGCTGTGTATAACTTACAGCGACATCAAAAGCCAGTTGCTCTCATACCATGTCTCTGCGGTGTGGGAGGTTAAAAATCCCTTGGGTCGGTAAAAGTGTAGGCTCAGGCTTTCTATCGACAAACTGTCTAATTGTGAAAACAAGTCTCTTCAGACTTATCCATGATAGGCAGTATAAATCTTCAAGGGAAAAAAAGAAGAAAGAAGACCGAGTTTGTCCCGATATTGTTGTATTTCTCGATCTAATAATATATTATATATGGTCCACAGTCACTTTGCTTTCGGGTGATCATCTCCGCTATTGATTTGGTAACACTTTAGTGTCCCCCAACCGCGCCTGTACTCACCTGAGGGGGAAAGTAGTTATAGCGACAGGTTTATATTTAAAGTTTATTCTGGTAAGGGTTTTTTTTTTTCTTCTTAAAGTTTCGATGTGCGAGATAACCCGGATGGATAAGCCTGGGCTGACAATGGTAATTCTGCGGGGTTATCTTAGTGATGGTGGTAGGTGGTGAGGGTTGGATGCCTGGCGAGTGCAGCCATGCGTATCGGGGAGGGGATGCCTTCCTTCAGAGGTGTGACGAGTACGCACATACCCACCTCACAGACAGCAGTGTTGGTTACCTAAATATACCTGGGATTGGTTCCTTAAATGTAGATGGAACTGGTTATTTAAACCTGCATAATCAAAGGAAAACATCAAAATATCAAAAGAAAAGAAATTGTCTCGATTTGACTCTAGATGTCTAACTTAGAATACAGGTGCATTCAAATACAATCAAACATTTATCGCTACATAGAAGGGAATACTTGGGCAATTTAATAGAATATGCTACTGTACAAGTCTATGGTTTCAGAGTTTGGACATTATTGTTCAAATTATCTTGGCATATTTGCATTTTGAATATCTCAAAAGGTAGCCATTTATTATCAAAGTTACTTCGAACTAAAGCAAGTGGATTATGACATTCAACCTAATATATTTATCTCAGAAAATGACAGAAACTCAAAATCATCAGACTATGCACCTTTAAGTACTGCTGTCAGTAGCATGTCAGTAACTGGGAGGTTAAATATACTGGTTAGTAGTTATTTGAAGTTGCATAGTCCGATGCTTTTGAGTTTCTCTCATTTTCGATCATAGATCGATCATTATAATGTACCTTAGTTTAGTTTGAAGTAACTTTTATTTTAATAGCAAATTTTGGATATATTTGAAGTGCAACCATGCCCAATGAATTTAGGCAAGCATACAAAAACTCTGACACCATAAGCTTCTGCAGTAACAGTTTCTCTTAACTTGCCTCGGTATTCCCTTCTATGTGATGACAATAGCTTAAAAAGTGCACTAGTATCTAAGTTGGATATGTAGAATAAAATCCAGATAGTTGAAAAGTTTATGTTTAAATTGGACTACACTACTTATTCCAACGAATAAAGGTATACGTTCTGTAAAGGGAGTAGGGCCTTCGATGAATATGCTAATTTTATCCAAACGACTGAAATGACCATCCGATAAGAAATGTCACAGTGCAGAAAGGTCAGTGGCACTTCACCAAACTGCAGTGGCAGTTATATTAGGGAGGCTGGTCCGTCAGGTCAGCAGCCGGGGTCAGATGAACACTTACCCGCCCACCCCCGGGTAGAGCTGGTCAGCTGAGGACAACTGTGGTCAGACACCAAGGGGCTAGTGATGAAAAACGTTCTCCTTGATAGAGCGGCAAACACATGTAATATGCTTCACCCGATATAGTCGAAGCTCCATCACTAAATGTATTGAAAAACATACTTTGTCAATTTTGGACTCGGTATCGGTATCGGACAGGGACAAATAGTTTGCGCCTGTCTTGATGTGTTCTTGCCGGTTTGAGACCTCTATTTGCTCCCCGAGAGAGTGCTGCTAGTAACTTGCAAAAGCCAGCAGCATTTAAACAATTTGCAAGCAGCTTTTCTGAAATGCACAACTGCACAAAATAGCGGCGCTTAAGAAATAAAAGCAGTCTTTGTCGCACTGTGACCGACAGCATGATGATGATGATCGGTATAGTCAGTGCTCACCGCATGACCACTATAATTATGACAGGTCATATCTATATCATAATCTGCCGAACATGCCAAATCTGTTAACAGGCTATTATGCCTAAATATATAAACAGAAGCGGATAAGTATAAGTACAAGTATAAGTACCTCACCCGCTCTTCCCTAATGAAAGACTAAACAGGCGGCATGTACAGCAACCCTGTGCACACAACCTGTGATCAGGCGCGCAGCCAGTGACCTCTGACCCTCTGATCTATTCACCCTGGGCAGACAGAGTGGATCGCTCTGAATGGTGGGCGGGAGGGAAGGGGTTGATGCGGCGGGGAGGGGGGGGGAGGAGTAGGGACGGGGCATGATCAAGCCCTGCCTGCCTGCATGAGCTGACCCCCTGACCCCGCACCTAACCCCCCACCTGACCCCCCACCTGACCCCCTCCTCCTTCATCCCGCCATCTCTCCTCTCCAAACCCTTGGGTAATAATGCAGGCCAGCATTACAGTCAAGAGCGCCAGGTGGCGAATCTTGCTTTCAAGAATGTTATTCTCACAATATTGCCTGCTTGCAATCTTCCCAATATCATGGGACTCCTATGGTGTGTGCCACAGTGTAAGGTTGGTTATGATGGGTGGTATTAATATTATACAGGCAATCAATCAATAAAGCTGGAATACTATTCAACATGAAGATGAATGCCAGGAAGACCAAGACAATGGTTATAAGTAAAAAGACAGATAAACCAAATATCAATATAACCATAGATGGCACAAACATAGAACAAGTATCCGAATTCATATATCTTGGACAAAAGATTACAAATGATGGGAGATGTGAGGAAGAAATTAAAAGAAGGATAACAATAGCCCGAACAACATTCTCCAAAATGTATAAAGTGTCAACATCAAGTAAGATATTAATACAAGCAAGGAAGCGTATTCTTCAGTGTTATGTGTGGTCTACTCTAATGTATGGGGCTGAGACATGGACAATCTCTAGGAAAATGTACAAATGTTTAGCAGCATTTGAGATGTGGACTTATCGAAGGATGATGAAAATATCATGGACAAAGAAGATCACCAACAAAGAAGTTCTCAGACAAATTAAAAATAAGAAAAGCTTGTTTGCCACTATACAGACAAAGAAACTTATTTATTTTGGCCACATCATTCATCAGAGTTCAATATACCATACATTGTTGGAAGGGAAGGTGAATGGCAGCAGAGGGAGAGGGAGACCAAGAACATCATGGTTTACAAATATTTCACATCGGACAGGCTTGAATTATTCACAGTCTATCAGAACAGCACACCATCGGGACAAGTGGAGAACCATTGCATCCAACCCTCGACTAGAGGACGGAACTATTGATTGATTGAGGCTAGTTTTCTTCAATGGATTTAGCGTTTAACAGGTAGTGAAGGAAGAGTATAGCTTTCTGACAGTGTGGAACTGTGGTGGTTTTATATAGCAGCCTCATATGGATATCGCACCACCAGTTTTAGAATTATGACATGATGTGGATTTTGCTATTCACGCCAGAGGTCTAGCGCCATAAGTTTCAGCAGTAGCAGGTTCTATTAAATTGAAGTTATATTCCCTTCTATGCGGCAACAAATGTGTAATACATGCACCAAAGTATCTGACTTAAATGGGTAGAATAAAATCTAGATAGGTATAATGGGTTTGAGAATTTGATGCGTTCATCGGACTATGCAGCTTTAAATTGTGCCCGCCCACCTGGCTACATGAGGTGTCGGGGTTACGGGGGATATTTTATGTACATATTTGTTCCCCGAGAGAGTGCCGCTGGTAACTTGCAAAAGCCAGCAGCACTTCAACACTTTTGCAGGCAGCTTTCATGAAATGTACAATCGCATGGGTTACCAAGGACCGCACTGCTTGAGCTCATCTTCTGTCGACAGCGGAAAATCAGTTGGAGAGTGGCCGTCAAGTAATCAAAGCAGTCTTTGTCGCATCGCGACCGACAGCATGATGATGATGATGACATGTATGTACACATGCATATATGTATACAGATACACACATACACATATACACATATACACACATACACATATACACATATACACATATACACATATTATATCATATGCATATATGCATATATACCTATGTGCATACATCTAGTATAGTGTTTCCTTCTCCGTGGACTACGAGTAGCCTGGAGGCTAAGTACCGAGGTAAAATACACATGCATATATACATATATATATATATATATACATATATATAGGTACACATATATACACCCGCACACACACATATATATATATATATATATATTACTGTATGTATATATATATACAGTAAAACCTCCCTAAATCAACCGACCATTGGACTAACTTTAAATGGTCCATTTACCGAGGTGGTCGGTTTAAGGAGTACAATGGGCGATCCTTTGGACCCAAATAAAAGTGATCGATATAGGGGAGTAGTCGATCTGTGGAGGTGGTCGGTTAGGGAAGTTGTACTGCATATATATATATATATATATATATATATATATATATATATATATGTGTGTGTGTGTGCGGGTGTATATATACACATTTCTATATATAACCGGTAGTAGATAACGATCATAAACCATGCTTAATGTCCGTGTATGTTTTATCAGGGCGCTGTGGTTGTGGGCGTTAGCTTAGCACGTGACCCATTTAGTGACGTAGAGTGGGGTGCGAGGGGGGAGGGGTGCTGCTGCAGGCATGGGCATGTCTGCCTGGTGACGGTGAGGGCATGTGGTGACTTGCCCGCTGTTACCATGGTAAGGTAGTGCGTTTATGACCGAAAGTAGGGAGGGGAGATTGGGGGGGGGGGGGGGGGGGGGGGGACGCTGTACACCCGTATCCGCTGTGGCCTTCTGCTGTCCCTTGTAAAATTGTAACAAGCATTTGTTGCGCAGGTCAACGTGTATGTTCCACTGAATGGTGGGCCTGCTATAAGTTATAAGGGTGGTTTTGTTTACACAGTGTCTGACTGACTACTTAGTCTTACGTTTTGGGTCTCATTGGAATGCGTGAAATGTGTTATTCTGTGTGTATTATGTTGTGCATGGCAAAAGACAGTGGGCGATATTAGAAGAACCTTTCATAGAGTTCAAGTTATATTTGAATGGTTAACTAAATACAGCTAAGAGTTAGTTTTGTTTACTCAGTGTCTGACTGACTACGCAGGTTTTGGATCTCATCGGAATGGCTGCAATGTGTTATGTATTTATTGTGTTGTACATAGGAGAAGACGGTGGGCGATATTGGAAGAACCTTTCATAGAGTTCAAGTTATATTGGAATGGTCAACTAAATACTGCTAAGACTGGTTTTATTTACAGAGTGTCTGACTGACTACTTAGGTTTTGGGTCTCATAGGAATGTGTGTAATGTGTTATTATGTGTGTATTATGTTGTGCGTGGCAAAAGACGGTGGGCGATATTAGAAGAACGTTTCATAGAGTTCAAGTTATATTGGAATGGTCAACTAAATAATGATTAGAGTGGTTTTGTTTACACAGTGTCTGACTGACTACTCACGTTTTGGGTCTCATCGAAATGTGTGTAATGTGTTATTATGTGTGTATTCTGTTGTGCATTACAGAACACGATGGGCTATATTTGAAGAACCTTAAATAGAGTTCAACTTTTATTGGAAAGGTCAACTAAAATATCCCCCCTCGAAAAAGACTAGTGCTTAGTCCCACCCCCCACCCCCCACCCCGCCCCCTTAATAAAAAATAAACAAAAAAGACGTGTGTGTGAGTTTGGTGGTACGGGTTGGGGTTGGTTGTGCTGTTGTGAGGAGAGGGGGGTGTGTGGAGGTGGGGAGTGGAGGTGCGTGTAGACGAGGTGGGGAGGAGGGACGTGCCCAGACACAAACGACGTAATCAATACTGGGAATCCATTTCTAAATAAGTACGCAGATTCCAGGCCCGCCTCTCCAACACTGAAGGCACGGTAAGGGCATTAAACCCCCGCAAAGTGCACAAACTGGAGAGCTTGGGCAACATTGCATACACACAGACACGGGCTAGCATCCTCATACCTCCCCATCCAACCTCTTCAAATGTAATCCAAAACCCATAGCCATTTAAAAACAACAAAATGTTATTTTCGCGGATAAGATATTGGATCGATTTTATTTTTGGTTTAAAAATTCTAATTCAGCTGTTATGGTTTTGTCAGCTAAATTTGTCATATAAATATGATCACCTATAGGCCATGTGATACAAGCAGAGCTAGGATACATTGCCCCTATATTATAGATGTAGTGAAGACGCGAAAATATTCCCCGTTGACATATATTGTTGTGGCCATCACGTGCCCTGCCTCACATCATGGTGGGCCTTTCTTTGGGGGCTTTATTTAGGGGCATTCATCAAAGGTCGCCGTGAGAGATGACTGCTGGATGGCACTTTAATCGGCCTGCTTTGTACAGGATTAGGCCCTCTCTGCAGCTGCCTCCACGCAGGTTAGAACGTTGAAAAACAAGGGTTTTATTAGTATTCAGATTCAACTGTTATTAAGGAATAGCTAGATGAGCATTGCCTGCACTTGTTTGACTAGGAACAGGATGTAAGAAGAAATAGAAAAATGTCTAAAGTGAGACCCAAGCATTGCATGGACTTGCGGTAATAAGAGTGAGAGAAGTGTTACAAGTGATATCATATCATTGCATGAACATGTTCAGGAATTGTGTAAGAAGAAATAGATATAAGTGTTTCGAGTGAGATCCTATTATTGTCTGGACTTGGTTAAGTATTTGGTAAGATGTTGTTTGTTGTTGTTTTACGTCCTAGCAACATCTAAGGTCATATCAGGACGGGTACCGACTTGTGACAGTGCGCACTCATGGCGACTTTATAGTGCTGTCCCACTGGGAAACCAGGCCGCCAGCACCATGACCTGGTATCCCACTCAGTCACATTATCCTGACACTGAGCACACCAGTCCTTGCCCTATCCTAATAATGCCGAGTGCCTGGCTAGGAAGTGACAAGTATCAATTTTAAAGTCATTGGTTTGACTCGACCGGGACTCGAACCCACGAATAAGAAGAATTAGAGAGGGGGAACAAGTGAGATATCATTTCTTGGACTCGCTTAAGTATTTGGTAAGAAGGATTAGAGAGGTGTTACAAGTGAGATCCTATTATTGTCTGGACTTGGGTAGGTATTTTGTAAGCAGAATTACTGAGGTATTACAGGTGAGATGATATCATTGCTTGGATTTGGTTGGCTATTTGCGCGGACAGATTAGAAAGGTGTTGCAAGTGAGATCCTATTATTATTTCGACTTGGTTAATTATTTGGTAAGAAGAATTAGAAATGTGGTACAAGTGAGATCCAATAAATGTGCACTGTCAGAAGTGACTACCCATCCTGATATAACCTTCGATGTTGCCACGACGTAAAACTCCAACACACAACCAAGTTATCAGACTTAGATGCTTGTGCATAGAACGAATGCAAAGTCAAGTAAATTGAAACTCTCACTGATGAAAAGCTATTCTGACGTGTGTACCGAAATTTAATTTAGCACATTTTCATTGCAAATACCTCCAAAGTTAACCCGTCAAAACGATGGTTGTCTGAAGATAAACTTGAGTACATATAATTAGCAACCTACTATCGTTTTCTAATAAGTATCGCAAAAGTGAAAGATAATCGGATTATGCAATATTTATGCTTTGCTCTCAATGCTGTTGCTGCTCTCCCTTGAGAGATGCTCTGCAATCAATTAGCTTCTCTATAGCCAATGAGCTGTTCTACAAGCAATGAATTGCTCTGCAACCAATGACGTGTTCTACACCCTATGAGCTGTTCGACAACCAATGAGTTGCTCTACAACCAATGAGCTGTTCTACAACCAATGAATTTCTCTGCAACCGATGATGTGTTCTACATCGAATGAGCTGTTCTACAACCAATGAGTTGCTCTACAACCAATGAGTTCTTCTACAACCAATGAATTCCTTGACATCCAATGAGCTGTTCTACAACCAATGAGTTGCTCTACAACCAATGAATTGTTCTACATCCAATGAATTCCTTTACATCCAATGAGCTGTTCTACAACCAATGGGTTGCTCTACAACCAATGCACTGATCCACAACCAGTGGTCTGCTCTGCTACCGATAAACTGATATATTACCAATGAATTGTTCTGATACCAATGAGTTGTTCTGATACCAATGAGCTGTTCTGATACCCATGAGTTGCTCTACCCATGAACTGCTCTACCAATGAGCTGCTCTGCAATCAATGCTCTTATCTGCTAGCAATGATCTTCCCCACAACCAGTGAGCTGCTCTCTACCTGTATCTATTCCCTGAGCACTAACCGCCCCCGTGTACAGTATAGGGTACATCGGCCGTTACGCTGCCCCAGGTGGGCGCCGCCTCACCTCCTGTCCACACCCACACATGATATACACCGGTGATGGAGGCAGTAGGAGATAGACCCCCGAGGTTGAACCCGGGTTAAACCTGCGCGGTTAACTCTCAAGTACCTCACTATCAGGATGGTGTACTGACCGTGGGAGCTGGGTTCACCGCTAGGTCAAAGCTGAACCACGTGTCTTTTCTACTCCCCCCCCCCCCCTCCCCTACCTACCCCCCTCTCCCGCCCACACAACACTTTATGTCTTTACACATACATTCCCACACGCCCTCATACACATTCCTTCACACATTCCTTTTGACACTCATTCACACATTCCTTCATTTGGGGCACTCCTAAAGGCTACATTCCTTACAGGCGTCATGTGGCATGCGGTATGCGAATGCGAATGCGGCAAAAAATCGAACCGCCTAGAAGTCAATGGGCTACATTCCTTACACACGGCATGCGAATGTGAATGCGAATGCGGCAACTGAATCGGTCCATGTAGCCATCGGTGTGGCATGCGGCATGCGAATAGAAAACAGCTGGGATGTCAGTCGCATGTGTCCATTAGTCTTAGACGAGGGGAGGTGACTGATCATTATGGAACTGTCACACCGATGTTGAGGGGTGCGGAGGGGTGTGGTACACTGTGGAGGCCGCATGACCGTTCACATGCCGCATGCCACGTGAAAGGAATCATCCCATTTGCATGCCGCATGCCGCATACCGCATGTAAGGAATCCTAGCTTAACCACACTTCGCTACACACATTCTTTCACACATTTCTTTAGGCACTCATGTATTTTTTCCTTCATTTCGGGCCATTCCTCCACACACTTATCTAACACACATTCATTCACACATTCCTTTTGACACTCATTTATACATTCCTTCAAACACCTCTTCGGCACACTCCTACACATATTTCTCTATGCACATTCCTTCAGACTATCCTTTTGACCCACCCACTCCTTTTCCTATATCTTCGGCCCACTCCTACTCCTACTGACACTTTTCTATATACTTATTTCAAATGAGGTCATCATAGATACCGGTGTGCATGCAGCTTGGCTGCAGGACGCCGCAGAGGTCACACTGCAAATTCAATGGCAATGAGCAATCCTCATAGAGAAAAGGTGAAATATCTCTAAAACCACCCCGCCTAGAAACAAAGCGCTTGGATCACATATAGAAAAGATATTCACCAAAAAGAATATATTAAGGTTATAAGGTAAGGGTTCTGCATTTCTATTAATTTTGAATAGAATTGACGTTTCGTACTGCACGTATCAGTAAACTCAATGCATTGTCAATGGCTGTAAGCAATCTTCCTACAGAAAAAGGTAAATATCTCTAAAACCACACCACCTAGAAACAAACCGCTTGGCAGACATATAGAAAACATTTTCAACGAAAAGATTCTATTAAATTTATAAGGGTAGGGTTCTGCATTTCTATTAATTTTGAATAGAATTGATGTATGTAGCGGCAAACTCAATGCATTGTCAATGGCCGTGAGCAATCTTCATACAGAAAAAGTGAAATATCTCGAAAACTACACCACCCAGAAACAAACCAATTGGCACGCATACCGAATACATATTCAAGGAATAGATTATCTTGAATTTAAAAGGTTAGACTTCTGCATTTCTATTAATTTTGAATAAAATCTGCGTGGTACACTGCGGGTATCAGCAAACTCAATGCAATGTCAATGGCCATGAGCAATCTTCATACAGAAAAAGTGCTATATCTCTAAAAACCACACCACCTAGAAACAAACCGCTCTGCACACATATAGAAAACATTTTCAATGAAAAAATTATATTAAATTTATAAGGTTAGGGTTCTGTATTTCTATTAATTTTGAATAAAATCGACGCATTCCACTGCGCGTATCGACAAACTCAATGGCAGTGGACCTTCCTTCTACAGCCAAGCTGCGCGCGCATTCACAATGTTTATAAACATTGAAAGGGGTCTATTTGCTTTGCTTCACACATTCCTTTAGACAGTCATTCACCCACTCCTTCATTATACCTCTTCGGTCCACTCCCACACACACTTTTCTATATACATTCCTTTAGACACCCAGTCATACATTCCTCCAAACACCTCTTCTGCCTGCTCATACATAAACTTCTCTCTGCAGATTCCTTCACATATACCAGAAGGTATATATGTGAATGAGTTAGAGCATCCGTCTCCCATATTGGTATACCGTGGGATCGTGGGTTCGAACACTGGTCCAGTCAAAGCAATGACTTGAAAATTGATACTTTTCGCTTCCTAGCCAGGCGCTCGGCATTATTAGGATAGGGCAAGGACTGGGAGGCTCAGTGTCAGGATAATGTGACCGAGTGGGATATCAGGTAATGGTAATGGTGGCCTAATCTCCCAGTGGGTCAGCACTATAAAGTAGCCATGAATGCGCACTGACACAAGTCAGTACATGTCGTGATATGACCATACATGTTGCTAGGACGTAAAACCAAAAAAAATGAACATAATCTCACAAATACAGCACATATTGGTGTAAATACCACACCGACTCACCCACCTTCACCCACCCAACAAAGAGCTATTTCCACCCCTAACACACATACACATACCCGACAACCCCCAAATTCGAGTGTTACATTAATACCACTATTACCGGTCTGTGCCTTAGGACAGTAAATGGTACTGAGCATGTAAGAAAGGCGAGGGTCGGGTGCTGACAGCCGCCGGGCCCGGTTATTGGCGGGTCGGAAAGCCCCCCCCCCCAACCCCCTTCCCGCCACCACCACCACCATCCAACACGCCCCCACCCCCCGCCATACCCCCCTGGTTGGGCGCCCAATTCGGGGAGCGTGATGCGCGCTGATCGGATCTGCGAGGACTGGTTTGGCCGGGCAGGTGTGCCGGGAGAAAGAAGCAAGGACAGAGAGGGCATTATGGGCCAGGTTGCAAAGCACGGTGCCCGACACACCGGTCCGTAACAAGCGCCTTCTGCCCCACCTCGCTTCACTCCACCTCCCACAAATCGGTGCGAATTTAAATCCCTCCTCCCCCTCTCTCTCTCTCTTCCTATTTCCTCCCTTCCCCATCTCGGCCCTCTCTCCCCAACCTCCACCCTGCTACCAACTACCCAATATCACGGCGCGCCGCACTCAGCGGCACGTCCCTGAGGGTGTATGTGGGGGGGGGGGGGAGGGAGTAAGGAGGGGGGGGGGTTAAACGGGGCGAACCCAGGAGACAATGTTGTTACCAAGGGCTGGTGGTTGGTTGGTTGTTGGAGTTTTACGTCCTGCTAACATCTAAGGTCATATCAGGATGGGTACCGACTCTTGTGACCGTGTGCACTCATGACAATTTTATAGTCCTACCCCATTGGGAAGTCAGGCCGCCGGCACCATGACGTAATATCCCATTCTATTCAGTCACATTATACAGCCACTGAGCTAACCAGTCCTTGCCCTATCTGATTAATGCCGAACCCCAGGAAGTGACAAGTATCAATTAATAATATAAGTCATCGGTTTGCCTCGACTGGGAACCGAACTCCCAATGTCCCGGACGCGAGGTCAGCGCTCTACCGATTCGGCCACCGCGCCCGGTCCTAGGACTGGTGGTGATGCTGATGGCGGAGTAGGAATGGAAGGGAGGCGCCACAGATTCTTGTGTGTGAAGGGAGGGGAAGGGAGGGGAGGGGGGACAGGGGGAGGGGGGACAGGGGGAGGGGTTGGGGTGGAGGATGCGCCCTCAGACATTCACTGAAATGCAAGCTGGTTGATAGGATTTGTGGAATTAGCCCCTCGGCTGCATTTGAATGGTGTCAGTAAATATAGGTGCCCCCAGCCCCCACACACACGCTAAGTATCACATGATGGTAGTGTGTGTTTGTGTGTGTATGTGTGTGTCTGCGTGTGTATCTGTATTGGGGGGGGGGGGGGTGATTCTCAGAGATTACGGTGAACACGGCCCACAGCCATGCTAGATAAGGACAGAGTCAGTCTGGTGTGTGTGTGTGTTGGGGGGAGGTGAGGGGGGGGGGGGGGGGGCGCTGAGTAGTAATTGCGCGGCAAGAGACATGAATGTAACGATTCTACGCCCATTGCGGGATGACATTTATGGCGGACTCTTTATTCCCAGAAGTACATGGGGTGCGCTAATCAGTAGAGGGCTTGACTGGTGTGCGGGAGGTCGTGGGATCCATCCCCTGCAGAGTCAACTCAAAGCATGACGAAATTGAAACTTGTCGGTTGGTTGACTGGCATTTGGAAATCGTTCAGTCAGTAAGCCTTCCTCGTCCCCATGTCATATTAGTGTGTCCGATTAACCTAAGATGGCTGGTCCCTTTCTCTACTAGGTCACTAGGTCACGCCTCTCATGATCAGCGTAATGGCTGGCGCACACCTACCGTTTGTGCGCACCCACCTACCGTTTACGATGTAAAACTGCCCGTTTCGCGCACAAAAATCGCTAGGTGTGCGCCCCCCCCGCGCACACCTAGCGATTGCGATTCGCGCATAAAACTCAGTTTTTTAGTGCTAAAAGCGGACGTTTACGATTGCGATTCGCGATTCGAAAAATGAATCGGCCCGTTTTCAGTTTTAAGCGGGTCGGGTCGGGTCGCGAGTTTTAGTGCGCGAATCGTAAACGGGAGGTGTGCGCCAGCCATTAGCCATTGAGGTTAAAGCTGCATACTCCGATGAAAACATAAAATCTTCGAAACCAAAACAATTATCTAAATTTGATTCTACATATCTAACACTAGTAACATACATACTGGTGCATTTTATAAACATTTGTCGCCACACAGAAGGGAATACTGAGGCAACTGGTTACAGCAGAAGGCTATGGTGTCTGAGTTTTGGCATGCTTACCGAAATTAAGTTTGCATGGCTGCACTTCAAATATCTCAAAAGTCAGCCACTTAAAATAAAAGTTACTTCAAGTTAACGTAAGGTAAATTATAATGATGAATCTAATATATTTATCTCAGAAAATGTCAGAAACTCAAAACCATCGGATTATGCAACTTTAATTTTAGTAGATAATTGTGGGTTTGTTCACTCAGAAGGAAACACTAAGTATTATATGTATTCAGCATTAATTACAATATTCACTCCATCACAAAATACTCACATTCTAGAAATATCACTATCATGGCATTCCAAGGAATACTTTGTATAATGTCCCTGAATGGATCAGTCCTTACCTACCCTAGTTGGACTTCAAATAAGCAATTTTATGAGTCATGTAGGAAAGGGGAGGATGAATCTTAAGGTTTCATGGCATAGTCAAAATGCTTCAAATTCACTACTACAAATAACCCTTCGCTATAATTACTGACCCTGATATTTGAACATGTATCACCATAGCGAGTCTGTCATGGCCTATGCTGCCGACAAGGTGTAAAGCAACCACCAATCATTCAATAATCAACACTATTCAGTAATTTAATAGTCTGACACACATTTTGCTTTATCAAAGTGTTATGAATAATATTTCGGCACCAGACGGCTTGGCCGAATAAATTGAGCATCTGTCTCTTGTTTTGGTAGATAGTGTGATTGGAAACCACGGTTGTCTAACGCTGGTCGAGTCAACCCAATGACGTATAGATTTGTCCTTGTCACTTCCTAGCCAGGCGCTCGGCATTATTAGGATAGAGAAAGGACTGGTTGGGTCAGTGTTAGGATAATGTAACTGAGTGGGATATCAGGTCAGGGTGCTAGCAACCTGGTTTGCCAGTGGGGAAGCACTATAAAGTCGCCATGAGTGTACACTCTCACAAGTCCGAACGCGTCTAGATATGACCTTAGATGTTGCCAGGACGTAAACCTCCAACAACCAACTAATGCATCAGGAACACCCTATCTAGGGTTTCCTTGAGTAGTCCACTGGGGTCAATAAAACTAGGTTTCCCCTGACCATTGCACCAGGCGCAATATAAATAGGGTCTCTCTCGTCAATCACGTCCAGATATGACCTTGGAGGTTGCCAGGACATAAAACTCCAACAGCCAACCAACTACCCCTGGTCAGTCACCAGGGACAGTTTAAATAGGTTCGCTCTGAAAGATCCTTCAGAGGCAGTAGACAGAATGCGATTTCCTTGACCAGTCCACCATGGTCGGAATAACAAGGTCCCCGCCCACCCCCCACCCCCACACTTCGACTGGTTCACTGACCAGCTATAGGGGAGGCTTCTACGGTCTAGTTCATTGTGGTCACTATCATGAACTTAAATCGTTAAATAAGCGAGGCAGGTCGGCCGAGGTCTCGATCCACGGAACGACGAGCACGCCCCCGGAACGGTGAGTGAGTGTGAGTGTGAGTGGGAGGGGGGGGGGGGAGGGGGGGCGGGGGTGCAATGGCTCCTTGGCGATGTCCTTTGTCATTGGCACGTGTATTTTTATCTAGACCAGTGAGGTTCTACAAAGCATGTCGCGACTGACCACATACCTGCATATACAGTAAAACCTCTCTAAATCGACCGACCTTGGGACCGACTTTAAATGGTCCATTTAGGGAGGTGGTCGGTTTAGAGAGTTAAAACATCCTTACAATGGTTGGGAGCCAAATAAAGCGATCGATACAGGGGAGTGGTCGATCTGGGGAGGGGTCGGTATAGAGAGGTCTTAATGTATATCATATAGCTACCTATATCTCATATCCCTACACATATCTCATACACCTGCACATATATCACATATCTGCACATATCTCACTCATAATCATATGAATGCCCCAAGTCGGGTGGTCAGAGTTGATACATGTATCCATTGATCACACAATGGAGAGTAACCGCGTTTCCCAGCCCCACGCCACACCTCCCAGCCCCCCGCCGCCATACCAGCCCCACCCCACACCTCTGAACCCGCCCCTCCTCGCCTCGTTCAATGGTATGCATCCCCGCACCACCCCTCTCTGCCTCACAGTACACCTCCCCGCCTCACACCACACCGCCCGTCCCGACACACACCACACCCCGCCCCACACCACACCTACACCACACACCTACACCACACCTACTCGCACCATACAGACCACACCTTCCCGCACCACACCACACCACACCACACCACACCACACCTCCGCACCCCACACCACACCTCGTCCCTCCCTTCCCCGACCCACTCCTCTGCCCCACACCACACTCCGCCCCACACCACACTCCGCCCCACACCACACCTCGCCCCACACCACCGAACACCTCCCCAGACTGCGCAACACGTGGCTTTGTTTGGGTCTCCCGCTTCCTGTGCCCGTCTGCGTGTGCACTTCTCGGAACTTGTTTTTGGCGCGATGCTCCCGCGTGTACCTGCGGGCGGCTTTCCTCCAGGGGCTACCGGCTTACTGCCGCTAATAACACCGATCTGCACAGGTAGCAGCGTCCTCCCAGTAGGCACCGCGATAAATAGATAAATATATATATGCATGTGTAAAACATACAACCTAAAACAAATCCGCGCCACTCTTGCGTCCAGCCTCTCTCCTTTGTGTGTCCCATATGGTCGGGTGTATATGTGTGAAGACGCTACCCGCTGCTTGCCGCGCTTCCCGCGCTACAGGAACAAAGGTATTGCCCGGCAGCACACTGGGCCTACTCACTCACGCACGCACGCGTGCACGCGGGGCGGCGGGCGGGCGGGCTGCGGGCCCGCAGCCGCCGTCACCGCCCCTGCTCCCGCCCCCGCCCCTGCCGACGCCGCAGCAACGCAACACAGAGGCAACAAACTCGCGGACATACGTGCGCGAGACACATGCAATCACAATAAGACACACGCGCGCGCCAAATTAAACACACGTCGGGAGTAGGTAGATCCATCGCGCGGTGCCGTCCTACGGCCTTGTCGTAGTACATGTAGTAGTATATATAATCCGATGTGCCTTTGTGGCAAGCGTCGTGATTCCTAGAAGTTCCTGGAAATGTCTGGCACTACTACTACTACTACTACTAGGAGGAAGCGGCCTGCAGTGTGGGCCAACAAAGAACGTCTGACCTAGGTCGGGCCCCCTTACAGACTACCCCCTCCCTCCCCCCCCCCCTCCCCCCCGTCCCAGGTCTGTCTCTGTGTAGCGCTTTGCATCCGCCCGGCCCCGGTCCCCGGTCCCCGGCCCCCGGCCCCCGGCCCCCGGCCCCGCCCCACCCGGCCTGCACGCGTTGCGCGCTGCGCGCTGCACACTCACTGCACGCTCTCAGCGCGCATGCACGGCGGGGGGAGGGCTGAACTTCATGAATATGCAGTGAGTTGGCGTGTGTGTGTGTGTGAACATTGAGGGTAGGGGAAGGGGTAGGTATGGTCTGGTCTGGTCTGTCTGTGGCTGGGTAGCCGGCAATGGCTGAGTTAGCGCGAGTATGCATGTTGTGCGTGTGTGGATGGTGTGTGTGTGTGGAGGCGGGCTTGTTGAAGGGGTTTTTCTTGAAGATTTATACTGCCTATCATGGATAAACCTGAATAGGCTTGTTTTCACCATTAGACAGTTTGTCGATAGAAAGCCCGAGCCTACACTTTTACCGACCCAAGTGATTTTTAACCTCCCACACCACATAGACATGGTATGAGAGCAACCAGCCTTTGATGACGCTGTAAGTTATGCACAGCAGTGGAAATCCAAATTGGCAGAGCTGGGGGCACGGTGGAGGGTATATTTACTGAGCGGGTGTCTTTATGTGTGTGTGTGTGTGTTAAATCACACTAATGGTAGGCCTATGCATGGCACGTGCCAGAATGGACAGGAAAGAAAGCAGGATAGATGTGGGTGGTGGTGGTGGTGGGGGAGTTGGGTCAGTGGGGGGAGGGGGGGGGGTTGCACCATTGAGCAATATGCATTCTCTAAAGTTCGGCCCATCAAACTCAGCATGCTGCCATTCATCGATTTGCAAGCACTTCGTTCAGTTCTCATTGTGAAGTTATTACCAAGTTGCCATCGGGCGCGGTGGCATAATATACAATTCTGATATTAACATGCAGCAGAATATGGATTATTATGGTAAGAAGTAGGCCACAAGGGGCCAGCCGCTACTGGATGTCGCGTTGGTCGAGCTCTCGGCACTTTTGGATTAGCTATCGCGAGAGCTGGACGTCATAATCGGTAGAGCCTGGGCCTTACGTGCGAAAGGTTGGGAGTTCAGTTCCCGGTCGATTCAAGCCAATGACTTTAAAATTGATTCTTGCCTCTTCCTAGCCTGACATGCGGCATTACTAGCATAGGGCAATGATTGATTAGCTCAGTGTGAGGATACTGTGATTGACTTGGATATCGGGTCAATGTGTTTGCTTGCAGCCTGATTTCACAGTGGGACAACACTATAAAGTCACCATGAGTGTGCACTGTCACGAGTCGGTACCCCCCGTCCTGATATGACCTTATATGTTGCCAGGACCTAAAACTCCAACAACCAACCAACTAAGGTAGCCGGCAAAGCAGTGAATTTGTGGTGTTCTCTGTGGTGGAGTGGTTAGCGTGTCTGACATTTTTCTAGGTCATACTCCTAATCTGAAGGGAGGTTGTACGATTCCCCATGCTCCCACCTCTGCCAATTTGAATGTACACCACTGTGTAGAACTTACAGCATCATCAAAGGCCAGTTGCTCTCATACCATGTCTGTGGTGTGGGAGGTTAAAAATCCCTTGGGTCGTTAAAAGTGTAGGCTCGGACTTTCTATTGACAAACTGTCTAATGGTGAAAACAAGTCTATTCGGACTTATCCATGGTATGCAGTATAAATCTTCAAGAAAAAAACATGCTCACACCCCGCGCAGGTCCGAGCCTGTGTGGTTTCCAATGAGTAGTATGCTTATAAGTTTCACTTATGCCTAGGTCACAAATGCTGCATTCGCCATATGGTCCTACGGTCTGCGGTGTCGCTTGCAGTTTATGCAAATGTTACAGCATTACGGCCTGCGATTTATCTATTCACAAATTGTACGGTCACCGCAAGGCAGAGGTCACCATACCATGCCTTATATTTGTGTGTGTGTCGCCACACAACCGCAGATAATATAATTTTAAGACATTTTTGTATTCACAATGTATATACATTATTGCACAAACATATTATTCTGTTAACAATAGAAATTGTTGGGATTCTGGTGGGATTCCGGCCTGTGGCATTGCAATTTTCCAAAGTTAAGATAACTTCAAGTTAAAAAAAGCGCAATCCATTGCGGAAAACAAAAAACCACAGGGTCGACGTATGGCCACCGTATCCAACTTATGGCCGCCACAAGGCATTTGTGACCGAAGCATTAATGATGCTACTTTGACTACTTTACATACTGCCATGTACCCTACAATGAATCCCACTGACTCTTTGACTTTCCTGCAAGGACATAACCTTTGCTACATCTTTTTTTTAGGGGGTCCCTCTTTCTCTTTAAAGTGAAACTAAACCAGGCTAATATTTATCCACATAGACATTCCACTCGTATAATTTCGTATCCACATTATTCTTCTGTGGTAACAATTATCTTTCTTCTTTAAAACTGGCCAATGCAAATTTGTCTAGACCGCGTGTGACTTGATATATAAAATGTGGTTCATGCCCTAATACCATGACGTGTTGAATGAGGCCTCGTTTTGGTGCAAGCTCCGTGCCATCAGCCCACACCCACTACTACTACCATCACCACGCGGTGGCCTAGTCGGTAGAGCGCGTACCTCACTTTCGGAAGTTCAGGAGTTCGGTTCCCGGTCCGGTGCAAGGACTTGCTAGCTCAGTGTCAGGATAATGTGACTGAGTAGGATATCGGGTCATGGGGATGCCGGGCTGATTTTCCAGTGATGCAGCACTATAAAGTCGCCATGAGTGCGCGCTGTCACAAGTCGGTGCCCGTTCTGATATGACCTTAGATGTTGCTAGGATGTTAAATTCCAACAACCAACCAACAAGCCACCACCACCACCACCCTCACCCCTGCGTGTGTGCAGTAAGTAGCACTGGGATCAGTGTTTGGTGTTCGACAATAGGCGGGCGTGTGCCGGGTATCGTTTCGTGTGCAAGGGACAAGATCAAAGGGCGCACGCACATCTAGAGGCGACGAGGGGCTCAATTATCTTCACTTACCCAACGTTGAATGCATCCTGGAGGACGGTAGTTCAGGATCTACCCACCAGGGGGTGGGTAAAGTCAGTCGGGGGGGGGGGGGAGGGGGTTATACATGTGAATCTATTATTAAACTCCTAACAAGAACAGGGAATGGGGTCACTAATATTACAATATATATATAATATATGTATATATATTGTAATATATAGATATATATTGTAATAACTAATATATATATATATATATATATATATATATATATAAATGTGTGTATTCAGGGATACAGACACATTCTCCAGTCTGGTTCCCCAATTTTAGTCGTTGCTCCCATAGATACTCCCCTATAGTTATAGTATCGTAGATGCATTACTAAGGGCAATGTTGTCATGCAGGTGCCCATAAAATGCACTGTCTCCTCGGATCATAGCTATAATTGAAGGAACATAAGTCTGCCCATAGTCAATGATCACCTGATTTGTTAGTGATTAGACAGAAGTCAGCTGCCAAGGGTGATATCCCCAAACAGAGTGAAAACGGGAATTGTCCCTTCATATTCAATTGTCAGGCGCCCTCCTAAATCCAGTAGTCTGACACTCTATATATGCACATAGTTGCATGTATGCATATATTTGCATATATGAGACTGTCTCAACAGGTGCTTAGCAATACTATATGCTTATGCATTTGCTCAGGATAAACTGGTTTGCTTGTTGCATGGTGTTTCACAATCCCAATAGAATACATATTGATTTGAAGCAAATGTCCTTCTGTTTTCTGTGCCGTTTTATGTCAATCGTTACACTGTACATACAAAAAAGAGTTACCACCTTTTGAGACAGGCTCATATACATATATCTACATGTTCTACAGACACACCATACCACACTCAGTTACCCCAGAATTAGGGTTGCATAGTTTTGTATTTCTGCAATGTCTTTGAAAATATCTATCTTAGATTGATCGATATAATCTACTTACTTTTACTAGCATAAAATAACTTAGATTTAAAGTTAGCTTTGGAGATAATTGAGGTAAGGCGTATCAGACTGATTTTGATGCGCACTATCTAATTCTGAAACCTTGTTTACCCTATTTTAGAGGATAACACTAACACAGGATCACCAAACTGTGATCGATATTTAATGAATGCACAAATATCTAAGTTGTGATTGTATGATTAAGCTTCGATAAGCGTTTTAGTTTAGAAAATATGATTCTTCCATCGGCCTATTCAGCATTAGATATGGATATGTCTCTTTATTCAGGGATGAAGTAGACCCGACCCGACCCCACCCCTCAACTCCACCCTTTACGCATTGGTCACATAGAAATGTCCTAATTCAAAGGCTATGCGGAGGTCCCATTGCAGAGGTCGGTGCTCATATAACCCCCACTTTACCCGCACCCTCATCACCCTCCTCCCCGCCCCGCTTCACGCCGCCCGTCTTCTTCTTCATCATCCTCTTCCTCCTTCTTACCACCACCCCCCTCCTCCATATCCCTCCACCTCTTCCTCCACCTGTTCGTCCAGGGCTGTTCCAGCTCCCACCTCCTGCCTTCCTCCTTCTCCCGCTTCTCGTCATTCTTCTACTCATCCTTCTCTTTTCTCCTCCTCCCCTCTATGTCCCTTCTGGCCCTTCTGCCCCTTCTGCCCCTTTCTCCCCCTTCTGCCCCTTCTGCCCCTTTTCCCCCTTCTCCGGCTCTCCCCCTCTCCCCTTCTCCGCATTCTCCCCCTTGTCCCCCTTCTCCCCCTTCCAGTCCCCCTCTTCCATTCCCCCTTTCCTTATCCCCCTTCTCCCCCTTCTCCCCCTTCTCACCTTTCTCCCCTTGTCCCCCTTCTTCCCCTTCTCCCCTGCTCCCCGCCTCCCCTTCTCCCACTTCTCCCCCTTCTTCCCCGTATCCCCTTATCCCGCGTATTTCCTCTCCCTTCTCCCCCTTCTCCCCTTCTCCCCTTCTCCTCTTCTCCCCCTTCTCCCCCTTCTCCCCCGTTCTCCCCGTTCTCCCGGTGTCCCCTTCTCCCCCTTCTCCTCCCCCATCTCCCCCATCGCCCTCTTCTCCCCCTTCTCTCTTTTCTACTCCTTCTCCTGCTTCTCCCCATTCTCAGTCTTCTTATTTGTTCCGTCTGTGCCTCCTCGCCTTCCTCCTGCTACACCTCCTCCACCACTTCCTACTGTTCTCCCCCTCGACCTCGTTATCCTCCTCCACCTCATTCCCTTCTCCATTCACCTTCTCCTTCTCCTTCACCTACTCTTCCCTCACCTCCTTCCTCCCTTTCACCCCCCCACCCTTCAGTCCCTCACCTCCTCATTGGCCGCCCTCCCCCTTCCCCTCCTCCCCCTCCTCCTTGTCCCCCCCATTTTACACCCTCCTTGTCCCCTTCCCCCTCCCCCTTAACACCTTCCCCCTCCCGTTCCCCCTCTCCTCCCGTGCACTGCATGCATGCTGGTAATTGCGGCAGCTCCTCTTCCGACCACTTGGTTTATTTTACGATCCGATTTACAATCGAGCTGCCAGTTCTCAAAGTGTGTCGTGCTGGCCAAGGCCAATTAGCTGCAGTATTATGCCAGATCACCAGGTGCTGCCCCTACAGGCGTGCCCCCAAGTAATTCCAAATTGTCCACAGTCCTTCTCATTGGTGGAGCGCCAAAATATATATACTCCAGGGTCTAGTTTTGAACTAAGCACAAGTGTGGCCCTTTAATGATCCCTATATCAGTGATTTAGGAGAAAACTGTTCTCTTTTGCAGAGTAATATGAATAAGCAATGCTTACGACCGACCCCCGCTAAATGCTAAGAGATTTATATAAATAAAAGAGAATACATATATTTACTCATGTACATATTTCTTTATACACATATGTGTAGAAGCATATGTATATATGTATATGTGCAAATATCTGCAACTATATGCATTCATGTATAAATATATATATATATATATATATATATATATATATATATATATGCATGCACTTATATGTATGCAGCATATACAGGCAACTGTATATTTGAGGTAGGGAACATGCGGCGGTATCTTCGAAGTGTTGATTCTTTCTATGATGAATTACTCAGCTAAGCAGCATTCAGAACAGACTAAAATCAATCAATCAATCAACCTAATGAACAATCTATGTATCTATTTATCTATCGATCTATCTATCTATCTATCTATATGTCTATCTATCTGTCTGTCTGTCTATCTATCTATCTATCTATCTATCTATATGTCTATCTATCTATATATCTATCTATCTATCTATACATGTACATATATATATATATAATACCCAAGGGGGGAGGATAATGACTAACACGTGTACATATATACATAAACAATACCCGTACTCAGAGGTGGAAAGTGGATTCATCAAAATCCAGCAACCGGAAACGGAAACAGCCGTATGGAGGCTGCCATTTATATACTCGTGTTGAATCGCATAATGACAGCGATTGGTTAATAATATACTAGTGCTGATATATAAATAAATATATATGCATATGCATGCACGTGTTTTCATAACCAGAAGGGAACGCTGAATGAGTTAGAGTGTCAGTCTCGTGTTGGTAGATCATGGGATCGTGGGTTCGAATCCTTGTCGAGTCAAACCAATGACTTAAAAATTGATACTTGTCACTTCCTAGCCAGACACTCGGCATTATTAGGATAGGGCAGGGAGCTGTGGAATGAGGAAGACCAGTCATCTGCGACTGAAATTTCCCCTGCTTAATCAACTAATGTACCCCAAAAAATAAATATATATATATATACATATATACACATATATACACATATGTACATATATTTACATTATATATATATATATATACATATATATAGAGAGGTATGTGTATATATATATGATATTAACTGCCCCCGACCTTTTATTAGAAATGTAAACTCGCTGTCCATTGTAGCCCTGAATGGTCCTTGTTCAGATGTTGTCAATTGCAAGTTCAAATTGTTGAACGACGATCTATTTTAGGTTTGGACAGGTTTTTTTGTGTTTTTTTTGGGGGGGGGGGGGTGTTGTTGGTGGGAGGGCGGACGAGAATGAGCGAGGGATGGGTGACCACGTGGTGGGGTGGAGGGGAGTAAGACTGCACTCATTGGTCCTACCGATTAGCTGTGGGGGGGGGGGGGGGGTGCAGGGGGGGGGGGCACCGTTCTGATCTGTCTGCGACATGACAGCGCTATTTACTTTGGGAACACCAATCATGGGCATGGTCTGGGGACGGGCGGGAGGGGGGACGTTTACCTACGTTTTAACAATCACTTCCCATGCCTCGCCTCACTAACCATTTGCGAGCACTGAAAAGGTAAAGCTCATGGTGCCACACCCGTGCCTTTTATGTTCAGCGAATCAGGTCACACACACAGACACAATCTCACTGAGCTCTCATAGAATCTTATTGATGTCCCCCTGAACATTAATTTGTTTAGGTAGGGTTTCCCAGGATCGTTGATGATCGGTTTAGGACTTGATTGTTGGAGTTTTATGTACTGGCAACATGGATGGGTAGCGACTTGTGACACTGACAGTGCACACTCATGGTGACATTATAGTCCTGCACATTGTGAAATCAGGCTGTGGGCACCATGACCTGATATCCCTCCCAGTCACATTATATTGACACTCAGCTAACCAGTCCTTGACCTATCCTATTGATGATGAGCGCTGGGCTATGAAGCGACAATTATCAATTTTATATAAGTCAGTAGTTTTAATCGACCGGAACCGAGCTCCTGATCTCCCGCACGTGAGGCCCGCGCTCTGCCGATTCGGCCACCGCGCCTGGTGGGTTTGGGACATGTCAAGCATCACAACTGTGCGGCTCCTGGTCGAGAGGCGTCCGCGTTTGGCAGTAGTGTAACACAATTAGTGCCATTAGGCGGCAGGCAATGAGCACGGGGCTCGGTGCAGGGACCTGTGTAATTAGGGAGACAGTCATTTGGAAGATAGAGGTCGCTGTCAATGCTTATTTATGCCGGTGCACTACCATCCAGGGGTTACCTATTTTGGGTCCAATATGTTCTGGACATTTTCTTCCTGGTGTGAAACCTCTATTTGCTCCCCGAGAGAGTGTCGCTGGTAACTTGGAAAAGCCAGCAGCACTTCAAACACTTTTGCAGGCAGCTTTCATGAAATGTACAACCGCATAAAACATCACTCTCACAGCAGAGAGCTAAATGGAGAGTGGCAGTCAAGTAATGAAAGCAGTCTTTGTCGCATCGCGACCGACAGCATGATGATGATGTTGATGATGCTTCTTTAGAAATCATTCCATTTATTAACCGAGTTTGTAGACACATATTATATATGTGAATAGAGATGGGCAGTGATGGAATTCTGACGGTTCACTGGTGGATCGTATGTATTTATACCCGTGAGTTGCCTTAATAATGTCAGGTGTCTGGCTATATATCTATCTATATATATATATATATGTATATATATGTATATATATATATGTGTATATATATGTATATATTTTACCTCGGTATACAGCCTCAGGCTAGCCTCAGGCTAGGGAGAAGGAAGCACGTGAGGTACCAGCAATTAGCATATACAACTCACGACTGGATTACGTGTCGTTGGGTTGCTCCGGCAAATTTAGTCTACATACAAGCTAATACGCAGTAAGTATCATAAAAACTGTGGTTAGCTTAATCATGATGCATTAGAGCATCATTATGGAAAGTTTAGACTTTCTTTGGTCCATTTTGGACGAGTTATTTGGTTATAAAAACCAAGGATAGAATTCCTTCTCGAAGGATTGAAACCGGTCATTAGCGGTTCTGTCAACACCCGAGTCACCGTGTGATTATGGGTAGAGATGTGGGCTCTGCCTCGTCTCCTGTGGAAATTCTCTCGTACTCTAATAGAGAGTAATGTTGGAGATGCTCCTGGGTTTCTTTTATAGACTCCCCACAAAACTTTTTCAGGCGTTTTCTCCGAGTTTCGTAGCATTTTCTCCAACTTGTTGACGTTGTAGTCACAGGTGGGAGAAGTGTGCGTGGCAGAGGGATGGGCGGGCCGATACACTGGTCCCGACCCCGCGTAAGGTTTGGGCTTGACCCACAACCCACGCACAAATTTAGCTTATTACGCCTGTGTTATAACGGTATAAACACGTCCTCTAACACCAATAGATGTCCAAATGAGTTTTAAACAACCATGTTGTGACATATATATATATACCGGGACTGATCAAAAATGTTGTTTCAGCTCTCGATGGCCACGAAGCGGAGTAAGCGCGGTGCAGCAGCAGCCGAGGGGCGTGTTCCGAGTGGCGAGGACGAGGAGTACGACTCCTCACCCGTGTTGTCGGCAGGGCCTGCGACACAGCCCGGGGCGCATATTCTCTCTGAGGAGGACATAGTGCCTGGCGGCGCCGCGCCTCAAAATTGGGAGACGCGGTTTGCGGCGATGGAGAGTCACATAATGGCTCTCAAACCACTGGTGTCTCGTAAACGGAGTGTGCAAGAAGAGTCTTCTGTGGAGGATTTCTCCGAGACAGACTCAGAGATGGAGCTTAGGGCTCCTCCTCCTTCTCCTAAACGAAGAAAGAAGAAGAAACACATTGTTTCTTTGGGTGATGAGTTCACCAAGGAGAGGGGGAAGACTGGGCTTCGCAAAAAGCGCAAGACCAAGTCCAAGAAGAAGAAGAAGAAGAGGAAAGTTTCTTCTTCTTCTGACTCGTCCACGGATTCCACGTCTACGGAATCGGACTCAGATACGCAATATGAAGGTGTCTATGCTGCCATTGGAGGCAAAGTGGCTAAGAAAGTCGAGAAGCCAAGGGCTAAGCGGGTGAAAACCACTACGCTTATGCGTGAGAACATTAATGGCCATTTCCGCACGTTTAAGCCGGCGGAGATTATTTCTAAATTATCAGATGAGTTAACAGGCATTAAAGGTGTTCCCAACTCCATCATTAAGGAGATGGATCGAGATGTCAATATGACGGAGGACCGTAAGAGATTTGAGGGTGTGTTGCACATAGTGCATAAGGCGGTGCTTGGTACCTTAACAGCTATTGCTCCTGTAGCAAACAGAATGCAACAAGAAAACAAGTTCTCGTCTTTGGCTAAGACGATGGACAAAGGTATTGCATTGTTGGCGGCGGCAGGTAATTACCTGTCGTATCGAAGATATGAAAATGTTTTCAAGTCAGTTTGCACAGATGCTGGCAAAGAAGTGGCTCGCTCAAAGAAGGTTACTGATAATGATGGGAAAGAGTTTACGCTCTTTCTTGCTCCAGAGCCGATTAAAGGGAAACCTTTAGATAACACCAAAATGTTTGGCGGTCAACTACAATACCTCTATAAAGAGGTAGAAACTGCAGCCAAGAGTGGCAAAAACATGGATGGTAAGAAGAAACAGGAAACTCCTCGTTTCAAAAGGTCACGAGGGGATTTTCGTCCACGGCGGTTCACCAGGGGAACCAGATCGGGTTCAAACTTCGGTCAAGGTTTTCGGGGCCGGGGCGCTCGCTCAGGCTGGACCGACAACACCGCACGGCCACTAGGCCGAGGTGTCAACTCACCGAGACCCTTCCCCAGGGGCGGGTCCAAGTACAGGTTGAAACACAAACGTTACAAGTCCTTCCAGCCTCTGAAACCACACAAACTGTAAGCAACTTTGTGGCTGGTAATATTAATAATCATATTTCTGAGTGGCACAAAATTACTAGTGACCAAGAAATTTTACAAATAGTTAGGGGTGTACATATTCCCTTCACACAATTTCCGGTACAAGGCAGGATACCTTTTCCTTATAACATTGAACCGGTTGAACGAGAGGCACTAACTAAACAGGTACAAACATTCTTTGAGAAAGGAATTATACAAAAAGTGACATACTGTTCAGGAGAGTTTATTTCAAACATCTTCTCGAGACCAAAGCCTAATGGTGAGGTTCGAATGATCCTGGATTTAACAATCCTTAATAAAATGGTTGAATATCGACATTTTAAAATGTTCTCGCTAGATACAGCACGCGATCTGATTACGACAGATGCGTGGATGGCTAGTGTTGATTTACAAGATGCATATTATACGCTTCCCATAAGAGGAGAAGACCGGAAATTTCTTCGGTTTCTTTGGGATAACCAACTCTATGAGTTTACTTGCATGCCGAATGGTTTAGCTTGTGCCCCTCGTTTATTCACTAAACTGCTTAAACCTGTTTTTTTCAGTAATGGCGCGGAAGGGTCATATAATGTTTCCATACATAGATGATTCCTTTATTATTGCATCAACACAAATTGATTGTGGGAATGCAGTGTTCGATTTATGTGCATTACTTACTAAATTGGGGTTTTATGTACATCCACAAAAGTCAGTGTTTAAACCAACAAAACAACTCAAATGTTTAGGGTTTATTCTGGATACACAGTCTCTTACAGTCTCGATAACAGAACAAAAACTAATTAAGTTTATGAATACAGCGACCCAGCTTATTAAGTTACCAAAACCTAAAATTAGACAGGTCGCAGTCCTTATTGGGATAATGATATCGTATGCACCCGCTATTCTATACGGGAAGGCCCATATTAAATCTCTAGAAATAGATAAAAATTTAGCGTTAACACAAACTAAAGGGAATTTTGAGCGAAAGATGTTTATTTCGCAAGAAGGGCTACAGGATATTGGATGGTGGATGCAACACATAGCAAGTTCACCAAATCCAATCCGCATGGCGGAACCTAATACGGTAATTACTACTGATGCTTCGTTAGAAGGTTGGGGAGCTCATCGAGATGGGGTCACAACAGGAGGTATATGGCTTGATGATGAAAAATCAGACCATATTAATGTACTAGAACTGCGTGCTATTTATCTGGGCTTATGTAGTTTAGTAAAGATACATAAATCACAAGTTAGAATACTAACTGATAATACTACTGCCATGGCATATATTCGTAACATGGGTGGAACCAAATCAAAGCCTTGCAATCAGTTGTCTAAACTGATTTGGAACTGGGCACAGGCTCAACAAGTTTGGCTGACTGTAGCGCATATTCCAGGGTCACAAAATACACTTGCAGACTATGAAAGTAGAAATTTCCATGACCATTTAGAATGGTCTCTCTCTACACCTTTGTTTAATTTCATTTGTGAAAAATGGGGTACACCTGAAGTTGACTTATTTGCATCACGAAATAATAACAAATTACCTTGTTATGTTTCTTGGCATCCTGAACCGAGGCTTGGAAGTAGATGCATTTGCTATTACCTGGGAAAATAATTATTTTTATATTTTCCCACCGTTTAGCATTATCAGCCGAGTTGTCAGGAAAATCGGTCTGGAAAGGACACATGCGATACTGGTGGTGCCCGATTGGGACACGCAACCTTGGCTGCCAGCAGTTTCACAACTGGCGAAAGAACATATACGATTCCCAAGAAAACTCGGGAATCTGACACACCACGGACCGTTAGTGGTTCACGGCGACGTGTCAACGACGCCCCTATTGGCATTCCTTTTCTAAGGAACCAGCTGCGCCAATTTGGATTGGACAAAATTACTGAGAATAGGATAGTAGCTGATGCCTGGAGGCCAGGAACTGTCAAAATGTACACATCCTATTTAAAGAAATGGGGTGTACATTGTTTGTTAATGAAAGTTAAGCCAACAAATCCAACAATTTCACAAGTAGCTCGTTTTCTTCGTTCTCTAGAGGATGAGGGACTATCCTTTGGGTCGATTAATGCGGCAAGATGTGCGTTATCAATCATATTACCGAGAATTGATGGTGAAACAGTTGGAAAACATTATGTTCTTGGATATTTACTTCGTTCAATTTATCAAAGGAATCCTCCAAAACCAAAGTATAGTCGGTTTTGGGATGTGTCTGTAGTATTTAAGTTGTTTCAGGCTTGGCCTCACAACTCGTGGTTAGATTTAAAACAATTAGGTTTTAAGGTCGCGGTCCTGTTATTATTAATAACCGGACACAGAGGACAGACGATTGTTGCTTTGTCTTTAACTGGATTAGAAATAGACAAGAAACAAGCTACGTTTGATTTAGCACAATTGCTTAAATCGAACACGTTAGGTGACCCTTTATCTACGGTTCACTTAGACTGTTTTCCGAGTGATCGGAAATTATGTGTTGTGTCAGCCATACGGGCTTATATATCTAAGACAAAGGATTTACGTGCATCACAACAACTATTAGTGAGCTTTATAAGGCCACATAAAGCAATTTCCCGAGACACCCTTGCCAGATGGACAATTACGGTGTTGAAATTGGCTGGAGTGGATACGAGCAAATACTCATCCCACTCAACTAGAGGTGCCATGGTCTCCAAGGCACGGTTGCTAGGTGTTTCTGTGAAAAGAATACTAGCGCATGCAGGCTGGAAGACGGCTAAGTCGTTTGCAAAACATTACAACAAGCGACTAGAAAAGCCTACCGGCATTGCAAAGCGCCTGCTCGCCAACTAACAAGAATAGGTGAGAACAAAAACGTTGAATATTATATAAGAATGGATGATATTAAGGATAAAAATGAATTATGTAAAGGTCTCCCTAGCCTGAGGCTAGCCTGAGGCTGTATACCGAGGTAAAATAGCATAGTTATACGAATCTTACCTGGGTATAGATGATGGATAACTGTTGTTTTCCCGAGGTAGAAGCCTCGGGTAGACGTGGGCTAGGGCCCACCCACCACGCCCTGCCACGTCTATCCCGTTGGTGTACTGTTACGGGAAAATCATAGTATCCATTGTATTGAAAGTTCATTTTTATCCTGAATAAGTAGGTTAAAATTGCTGGTACCTCACGTGCTTCCTTCTCCCTAGCCCACGTCTACCCGAGGCTTCTACCTCGGGAAAACAAGTTATCCATCATCTATACCCAGGTAAGATTCGTATAACTATACTATATATGTGTATATATATCCATATATGTATATATATATATATATCATTAGATGTACATGGATATAGTTGGTTGTTGGAGTGTTATGTTCTGACAACATGTAGGGTCATATCAGGACTGCTACCGACTTGAGACAGTCCGCACTCACGAGGACATTTTAGTGGTGCCCCACTGGGAGACCAGACCGCCAGCACCATGATCTGATATTCCACTCAGTCACATTACCGTGACACTGAGCCAACTGATTCTTGGCCTATCATAATAATGCGACAAGTACCAATGTTTGAGTAAATGGTTTCACTAGACATGGGTTCGAACCCGTGGGTTCAAATCCCACGCTGTACCAAAATGGGATCCGGACGCTCAACTCATTCGGCCATCCCACACACACACACACACATATATATATATATATATATATATATATATATATATATATACACACACACAAAATCTCCAGTCAGGTTCCCCAATTTTAGTCGTTGCTCCCATAGATAGTTTGACAATTCATATATAAAAATAGTAGTTATATGTTGTATTCCTACATACTTAGAGACATACATGTGTATTGATTAGACCTTTACATTTTGAAGTGGTTAGGTGCATAGTTTCCTTCATAGGTTTGTATGCCTACTGTGTTGTGAATTCATATTATCATGTTGTTGGAGATAACATTTTGAGACTGAGTGTTAGTAGAATGGTTTCTTTATTCTCTTATACCCCTGTCACACTACGACGTAACGAGCTAACGTGAGCCTAACGTGGTGATCTTTTGTCATTACGTTGATATACGTTGGATTACATTTTGATGACATCAGAATGACGTTAGACTGACGTCAAGCTACGTCACATTACATCGTGTTACGTCGAGTTACGTCAAGGTTTTGGACAAGTTCAAAATTTTTGACATAGCTCAAACGTAAGGGTTTACATTCGCCATACATTCTGTTCACGTTCAGCGAACATCAAAGACATTAAACGGACGTTAGACAAACGCTCCTCACTACGTTCAACTACGTTCCACTACGTTGACCCACATTAAACCGAGTGGAAATGCCCACACGGCGTAATGGGAACGTCAGGAGAACGTCAGGAGAACATCAGGAGAATGTACATTCAATGTACGTTCAACGTCTCATGACGTATGTAATGTCACGTAACGTTCTTCTGGTGATGGAATAACGTTCATAACGTTCCGTGAGCGTAATGACGTTGTCCTCTCTCGTTGAATGATGGTATCACTACGCTTTACCGACGTGATGCTCTCGTCCACTATGCTGCATCCACGTTCAACTTGTGCCCAAATTTGCATACTACGCCGAGAAGTTCAACGTTCTTCACGTTCTCCCTACGTTGACGTCATTACGTCGTAGTGTGACAGGGCCTTTAGATAGAGTGTGGTTAGCTTGTAGGGTTATGTTTAAAAGGTTAATACCTCGGGTGTGTTTTTGACTACATCAAGTAGTTTGAGTAAGTAGGTTTTTAGTAATGATGGGATAAACTAGGCTTGGAGGATTGTACATTTCAGTCATTTAGTAGTCTAGTACAGACTTTATTAGTGTCTATGTTTATAGCAATAATACCAAACTGATATACATTTTCGAAAGGGGTTTAGAAAGGTTTATGATTTTGTAAGACTATGCAGCTTTAGAAAAAGAAGGCTGGGAGATTTAGAGGGAGGGCAGTGGGAGGACAGGGGTGGATGTTGGATGGGAATTGGGGTACAGCGGCGTAGTGATAGGGAGTGGTAATCGGGATTGAGGGCAAGGGGCTGGGGGGTGGGGTGGAGGGACCGGGGGGGGGGGTGACACAGTACATACACTCAACACGACAAAGTGTTTCCCCATAAGGCTTTGACACATACACGGCGATTGGATTACTGATATAAAACATCATTAGGGTTCTTTTTTTATGTCTCGAACTTTTCCGATTTATCTGTATTGCTTACGTGCAAATATCCTCTCTGGCTGTCTGTGTACACCGACTGAGCCCTGCTTTCTTGGTGCAGAATTCTATTAATGTAATTAGTAGCTCCCTGTCGCATGGGGATCAAAGATTGTTGGTTTTTACTTGTTTTTTTGTTGTTGCGGTGCAGAGGTTATATGTTATCTAAATGGGAATACATTAATACATATCTATGTGTAAATATAAACACATATCTATAAATATAATTTACATATATATATGTAATAACTTTATGTATATATATATATAACTGGTATATATTTGGTATATATCTTTGTTATGTGTATACATATATACAAAATAAAGCAATTAGCATTTGGGAAGGTTTTGTGTGTTGGAATTATGGCAACACCTTATGATGTCTATTTACCACCTCTGTGAAATTTCATATTAACGGGACCAAATATTAATATTAATATTAGGTACACGTCACTCCGGGTTTGCTAAGTGAAGAGAAAACTGTCACTAATATAAATGCATTGATGTGTGCATGCATGAATGCAGATATTACATATCTACACTATATATATATGGCACAGGCTATTAGTATGAGGACATCATGTCTAGGGCGGTACAAATACCCACGTAGCTGCCATTCCAGCACGGGCGTTCTAAAGATTAAACTATCCAGGCACCCTGACCTCATCGACCTATATACGCTAGCATTTCACCTGGGGAGGTGCTTGTACCTCATTACACTTAAATACTGGATAAGTAATTTGTCAGGTTTCTATCCATGATTCATAACCTTAACACACATTGTTTCTAGTGTGTCTGTTTATGTATATGTATATGTACTATAGTTATATGAATCTTACCTGGGTACAGATGATGGATAAGTGGTCTTTTCCCGAGGTACTAGCATCGGATAGTCATGGGTAAGGGAGAAGGAAGCACATCCGGGTCCAGCAATCCTTTACATACTTTATAGGATAAAAAATTACCTTAGTTTTGTGTGGATACTTTCGGTTTTTTGTTTTGGTTCTAGCGAAAAGTGATAGTCGTGGCTGGGTAGGGTGGGTAGGGTGGGCGGGTAGGGTGGGTGGGTAGGGTGGGTGGGTAGGGTGGGTGGGCCCTGACCCATGACTATCCGAGGCTAGTACCTCCGGAAAACACCACTTATCCATCATCTGTACCCAGGTAAGATTTGTATAAGTATACTATTTTCCCTCAGTACTACGCCTCTGGCTACTCGTAGTCCAGGGGAAATTTTACGTACTCTAATTTATTATCCATTTATACTTAATGTTGTAATCATACTATTGTTTTTTTAGTGAAAATATTAATTTTATTTCTCACTGTCTTCAGTTGGTGAATAGGCGAGTCACCAGGCCGCTTGGCTTTTCTAGTCGTTTGTTGTAATGTTTTGCAACTGATCTAGCCATCTTCCACCCCATGGGTGCAAGGATTCTTTTTACTGAGATTCCTCCTAAATTGTCTTGCTTTAGAACCCATGGCTACACCCATTGAGTGGGATGCATAGCGTCCAGTATTGACACCTGCCTGTTTAAGCACCTTGATGGTCCATCTTGCAAGTGTGTCTCTCTCAAGATAGCTACTAATCAGCTTTATCAAACTGCATAAAGCTATCTGGAATTCCTTATTCCACGTGACTTGGATATATAAGCCCTAATAGGTGAAACTACACATATCCGTTTATCTTCCGGAAAACTATTTACATGTACTGTGGACAGTGGGTCACATGTGCGATTCGACTTTAGTAATGTCTCTAACCCAAATGTTGCCTCATCCTTATCTATCTCTAGTCCATCGAGTGATAGCTCCACAATGGTTTGGCGTCTGTGTCCCGTCACAACAGTAATATCACTGCTAACTTAAATCCTAGTTCCTTCATTGATAAATGTCTATTAGTACGCCATGACTTGACTAACTTAAATACTATAGACACATCCCAGAACCAATTATATTTGGGTTTGGGTGGGTTTCTTTCATACACCGATCCAATGAAGCAATCGTTTGTCCATCTATCCTTGGTAGAATAATTGAAAGTGCACATCTTGCTGCATTAATTGCACCAAATCCTAACCCTTCATCTTCTAATATTCTTAGAAATCTTACTATCTGGGCTATTGTAGGTTTTAATGGTTTGACTCCTTTAAGCAGACAATGACGTCCCCATTTCTTTAAACACAATGTGTATAATTTCACCTCGTGTATAATTTCACCATTCCTTTCCTCCACTCGTATGAAATGAGTCTTTCTTGTGTAATTTTGTCTAAACCATATTGTTCTAAATGTTTTCGTAGAAAAGGAATGGCAAAAGGGGTCTTGTTGAGACGTCTCCATGGACTGTTAGTGGTCCATGATGTTGTAGGTTGTTCCTTTCTCGTGGGGACCTGAGCACATCTTTTGCTGCTAATGTTTTTGTACGTGAATACTACATGAACTGACCCAACGTATCCACTTTATGAGATACTAACCTGTTGGTTTTGTAGTTAATGTAGAAAACTGCCAGAGCTACTCACAAAAGGACTCTCGTTGTGAGTTGATTATGCTAATTGCTGGACCCGGATATGCTTACTTCTCCATGGACTACGAGTAGCCAATGGCGTAGTACCGAGGTAAAAAATATATATACATATTATGTGTATTTACACATATATACATATATATACATATATACATATATACATAGATACATATACAGATAGATACATATATTTATAGAGAGAGAGAGAAATACTGGAGAAAATATGGTTCTAGTATTCTCTAAACCTATATATATATATATATATATACCAGAAGCAATATATTATACCGATATAATATGCCGTGTCTAATAACAATATTCACAGTATATATATATTATATGGGGTGCAGAAATGAATATTCGGCGAATTCTAAACCGACACATCACTCCGGTGGGGTGTTAAGGTCAGTGCTAGTAAATCGCCTAGGCCTCTTTGCTGGACCCCGTCCTGATATTAAAACTCCAACCACCAACCAACCAACCAATCTTTTCTGGACCATACCACTGCATTAAAGTTGCATAGTCTGATTGTTTTGAGTTTCTGAAATTTTCTGAGATAAATACATTAGGTTGATCATTATTATGCGCCTTACTTTAGCTTGAAGTAATTTTTATTTCAAGTGGCTAACTTTTGAGATATTTGAAGTGGAACCATGCAAAATTAATTTTGGCAAGCACACCAAAACTCTGACCCCATAGGCTTCTGCAGTAACAGGTTCTATTCAATTGCCTCGGTATTCCCTTCTGTGTGGTGACAAATGTTGAATAAGTGCACCAGTATCTAAGTTAGATAGGGAGGATCACCTTTAGATAATTGTTTTGGTTTTGAAAATTTTATATTTTCATCAGACTATGCAGCTTTAAATAGAGAAAGCGCGAGAAATCTTGAGAATGTACCTGGAGTAATTCAGTTGCACAGGTGAGAATACACTTGCACTGCTCTGTTTGTGGGACAATCATATTAACTTTTCATTCTGCGAGTTAACCTCGCGTTCCAGGTATAGAGGGGATGTGATGACGTCACGTGCACTCCCTCTATAGGCCTAATGTAGTGATGAGGGTCAGCAGTTGAGTTTTATTCGATTATCACGACCACAACAAACCCAGTAAAACCGTAAAGTCCCCTTTACTGCCTGGTATGTGCGGTCATTAGTCGCCTGATCCGGCGGGCTGCTGGGATTTCAGGCAGAGTTCAGTATTCAGTATCTTTACACACTATGGGGTGGGCAGGGGACCCATTTTCGCAATAGGGTTATGCAAATTAGCCTCATAAACGCGTGGATTTTGTGATAGCGCACCCATATTGCAAGTACAGTAAAACCTCTCTAAAACGACTGACCATGGGGGCCGACTTTAATTGGTCCATTTAGGAAGGTGGTAGGTTTAGAGAGTTAGAATATCCTTACAATGGTATTTTTGGGACCCAAATAAAGCGATCGATATAGGAGAGTGGTCCATTTGTGGAGGGGTAGGTATTCTCTAAGTTTGGTTGGTTGTTTGAGGTTTAGATCCTATTGCACATCTAAGGTCATATCAGGACGGGTACCGACTAGCGACAGGGCGCGTTCATGGCGACTTAATATTGCTGCCCCACTGGGTGACCAGACGACTGGCACCATGGCCTGATCTCCCACCGTGTTGGTACTTGCGTGATTGTGACAGAAACGTCCGAATTATGCTTGCGTTTGCGTTGTGTACGTGAATCTGTGACGGAACGCCAAGTTATTGACGCATACCTGTGTGTGAAACCTGCGTGTGTGATTGACATGGCTTTGTGACACATATGTGTGTGTATGTAGCTGTGAGTAGACTGCTATGATTGATGGGTGATCAATGGGTATGTTGGTCTGTCGGCATCTGCCGGTACCTGTGGTTCTCTGCCTCATATAAGTCATCAATATGTGCATGTATATATGACGGTTATGTCTCTTTCTGTCAGACAGATGTGTGTATGTGTATGTGTTTATGACAGACACAGTTCTATATGTTTGTGATTATTGTATGACAAATCGGTGTGCCGGTGTAACGATTTCAACTTTCCCCCTTCCCACGTTCCCCCCCGGGAATTTGAAAACGTTTTTAACTTCCTTCTGGGAAAATTAAAAACATTTTAAGATTCCTGGGGGGAACTTAAAAACAGTTTTCAGATTCCTCCCCCTATTTTCAAATTCCCCCCTCTGGGAATTTAAAATTGTTTAAAAAACTTTAAAAAACATTTTAAATTTCAGACCTATAATATTTTTTTCTTAACCATCTTGGAGACTTTTCATGTCATTTGTGGTTAAATATGTTTTATTGTACTAGTAATAATTTCCATTATGCTAAACTTGAAGGGACCATAGAAATTTGTTTGGATTAACCGATCATTGGTTTAACAGAGCTTTGACTTTGACTTGGCTTTGGCAACAACTTTGGTGCAGTATGAATGTAATATGCAATGTTTGTTTGTTTGTTGTTGTTTTACGTCCTAGCAACATCTAAGGTCATATCAGGACGGGGAATATGCAATGTGTTTGGACACTATGAATATTGTTTTGTATGCATATACAGTTTAACCCCATTAAACCAAGCTCGGTTAAATCAAACGATTGGTTAATCCAAACTTGTTTTGGCGACCCGTCAAAATACTACCATTTATCATATAAAAAAGTCTCAGATGACCTTAAAACCACAGGAAAGTTTGGTTTAACTATACCGGAAGTGGCCTGGGCCGACAATTTTGTTTGGATTAACCGATACTTTGGTTTAACCAACTTTTTTATATGATAAATGGTAGTATTTTGCCGGGCCGCTGAAAAAAGTTTGGATTAACCGATCGTTTGGTTTAACCGAGCTTGGTTTAAGATGGTTGTACTGTATATGTGTTTGTGATAGTCATAGTTCCAGGTGGTGTTGATTGATGTATGCCCGATAAGTATATACCGGCGCCTGTGAGTGCAAACTTGTGGTTCTGCCTGATTTCCGTTACCGTCATGTACATTTCTAAATGACAGTTACGTATGTGTGTATACAGAGAGATGTAAGTGATGTATATGTGTTTGTGACAGGCAGAGTTCCAGGTGTTTTTGGTTGCTGTATGACATGTATGTATGTGTGGGTACATGTGAATGTCTGATATCCGGTATGGTCATGTATATTTATGGATGATAGTTACGGATGTGTGTATGTTTCAGTAAGATCTAAGTGATGTATATGTATTTATGACAGACATACTTCCATGTGTTTTTGATTGATATATGGGTACATATGCGTGTATTGGTGTATCGTATCCGTGATGGTCATGTACATTTCTTCATGACAGTTACAGATTTGTGTATGTTTCAGGTGTAAATTGTGTGATGTATGTGTGCTTGCGACATATATATATATATATATATATATATATATCTATATACATCAGCGACTTGTGGTGGCGTGTGAGATTTATGTGTCTGTGACTGACGTGTGTGATGGATGTGTGTTCGTGTGCTGGTGAGTGACAGGTGGGTGATGGATGGCTGTATGATCCGTACAGATCGGGCCGTGCTACTGCGTACAGAGACCGGGGCGGTGTGTCGGTGCCCCTGCTATCTATGTAACACCGGCGCTTAGAGACTGTATACATGTATGAATATATATATAAATACCTATATATATCTATAGATATAAATATATATAGACACTGTTGAAATGTACATATATATATTTATTTATATATCTAAATATCTATATATGTATATACATATATTGATATATATGCACTGTAGACATGTAATGATGTATATATACATCTATATATATATATATATATATAAATATATCCTAATCGAAACTCACCACCAGACACTCAAAATACGCTGCCATATCTACATCCCATCCAAGGCCTCAGTTCACTCAAAACAGCCGCTAGACTATAGTGTCTGGGGTGTGTGTGGTTCGTTGTTGGAGGTTTACGTCCTGGCAACATCTAAAGTCATATGAGGACGGGGATTGTGCTTGTTTGTTGTTGTTTTACGTCCTAGCAACATCTAAGGTAATATCAGGACCAACTTTATAGTGCTGCCCCACTGGGAAACCAGGCCACCAGCACCATGACCTGATATCCCACTCAGCCGCATTAGCCTGACACTGAGCCAACCTTCCTTACCCTATCCTAATAATGCCGAGCGCCAGGCTAGGAAGCGACAAGTATCAATTTTTAAGTCATTGGTTTGACCTGACCAGAATTAGAACCCACACACCCATGGGTTCAGATCTCCCGATCTCCCAAAACAGGAGACGGACGCTCTACTCATTCGGTCACCCCGTCTGTTTGCGGTTGGTGTGTGGTAGTTGCGCATGCACCATCATCCACGGATAATGTGTGTTATTGTATGTAGCATTGTTTAGGATTGCGTATTAATCGCATAGATTGGTTATTTGGTTGTTGGAGTTTTACGTCCTGGCAACATCGAAGTTCATATCGGGACGGGTCCCGGCTTAAGAAAGTGCACACTCATGGTGACTTTATAATTCTGCCCCACTGCGAGACCAGGCCACCAGCATCATGACCTGATAGCTCACTCAGTCACATTATCCAAACACTGAGCCAACCACTCAATGCCGAGCACCTGGCTAGGAAGTGGTATTGTGTAGATGTAGGTGTGCATTAGTATGGGTCGTGTGTGTCATAGAATTATTAATGTGTATGGGTATTATGTACCTTATGTGTAGATCTAGGTATGAATTATGATGGATCCTGTGTACTCTATTGCAAGTGTTATTGCGTGTATTGTTATGTGCCTCTGTGTACATACACACATATATATGATTCATATATATATATATGTATATAAGAAGAATCATGAATTGTATCTATTATATTGTGTGTGTTTATGTGTGTATTATAATGCAGTATGTATACCGTTCTGAACTGACCCCTCCCCCCACACCTCACTCCCCATCCCACGCTCCATATGCCCCTCTGACAACTAAACACCAGCCCTCAACCCCATCTCCACCCTATACCCCATCCGCACACCTCCCACCCTATGTGTCTCTCTCCCACCCTACGTGTCTCGCTTCCCGTGATCCCTGTCTCACCGTGCTGATAAGCTACTGAACGCCGAAACCAGCAATCAGCAACCAGTCTGCTGCGTTACACATACTGGCATTGTCCGCTTCTACAGCTTTGTACCCCCCACCCTCATCGATGCCACACTACCCCACCTAGATAACGGATTCACCCGGTACTCGCAGTACACAGGTGAATACCAGGCCTATATAAAAACGGTCGAAAAAGCGGGGAAATGAAATGAGAGCCTAATTTGACAATCTAAGAAGCAACATTTATTCTTTGTATATGTCTTCATATTTCCCCACTACCTTTGAGTTGAACAATATAATAAAATATCTAGTTTAATAAGATTTAAAAGTGAAATCGACGGCGTTCTATGGCCGCCATCTTGTATTTTTGCATTCTCTCCCATTTCACCAAGTCTGTGCCTATATACCTATCCATTTGATACTGGAGGCAGGCATTCTACTTCCTGTTCTATACTAAAGCTATTTTCGCCCGTATTTACACTACACTGTCGTTCACCCATGTAATACAAGTACCGGGTGAATATTTTATCTATACCCCACCCACCTTCAATCTACTCCCAACCCAAGCCCCACTCCCACTCCAGAGAGTGACACCAATCGTGGTTGAACGCTGGTCGAGTCAAACCAATGACTTAAACATTGATACTATTTCATCTACTGGTTGGTTCAGTGTCAGGATAATGTGACTGGGTGGGATATCGGCTCATGGTGCCAATGGCATGGTCTCCCAAGTTGGGAAATAATATAGAGTCGTCATGCGGGTGTACTGTCATAAGTCGGTACCCAAGTGGTATGACCTTAGAATTTGCTAGGATGTACAAGAACAACGACAACAAACAACAACGATTGCAGTTTTAATAGGAGTATTTTCACCATGACCACTCGGGATTTAGAGTGTTTTCAATCTACTTTTAAAACATTGTTGCAGTGGTTGCCAACATAGAGCAGTCTCAAAGTGGTACACCGGATTTACACTGACGGCGTATAATACTACACTACAGGCGATACTGTTGGTTGCTTGTTGACATTTTCCGTCCTGGCAACATCTAAGGTCATATCAGGATGGGTACCGCATTGTGACAGTGCACACTTATGGCAACTTTATAGTACTGCCCCACTGGGAAATCAGGCCTCCAGTACCATGGCCTGATATCCCACCCAGTCACTTTATCCTGACTCTGGATCAACCAGTCCTTGCCCCATCCGATTATTGCTGAGCGCCCAGCTAAGAAGCTACAAGTGTCAATTTTGTAAGTCATCGGCCTGACTCGACAGGGCACCAAACTCCCGATCTCCCACACGGGAGGCCTGCGCTCTACTGATTCGGCTGGTACAGGCGAGACTGAGACACCTCTTCCTGAGAAGTGTGTGCCTAATTAGTGACATTAGTGATATTAGTGACATTTACTGTCACACCTACTCTGTTCACATGGCTATCTATATTGCTGCTGGGCCGGCATGCTCTGTGTGCTGTGCGCATGACCCCGTGTAGGCGAGGTGCTTGCGGGGGGGGGGGGGGGGGGGGGGGATGCCGGCTTTGAGGCCGCCGACCCGGTGACAATGTGCCTCTTGTCTCAGTGTCGTAATGACACTGTGATCTGCCCAGACGGGTTACTGGCGACCCAGAATGCACCGCATTGTGCCCGGATCTTTCCGCCTGCTTGATCCGCCTTGACAATGCTTGCTCGCTTCCCTGCCGCGCCCCCCCCCCCCCCCGTCCCCGCCCCAGACGTACATACAACATACATTTCCCAAGACCCGTCCTGATATTACCTTAGATGTTGCCAGGACGTAAACCTCCAAATTCCAACCAAATCCCTGCCGCGCCATGCTACCCCCACACCACCACCACAAAATAACCTCCCCTGAGAACCCTACCACAGGGCCGGTATTCGAACCACTGCTGTTGAGTGGTCCCTGCTTGGGCGGCGACACTGCTGGGTGAAGGGAGGGGGGAGTGGGGGGGAGAGGGGAGGTGATAGTGGATGGGGGGCGGGAGAAGGATGGGAGTAGATAGGGGTGAAGGAGTGGAAAGGGTGGGAGAGGGGTGAGTGTTTTGTTGTTGTTTGTTGTTTTGGGGGAGTTTTCAGTCGCATTGGTGCGCTGAAGGCTGCAAATCTGCTGCACTGAATGGGCACCGCTGAAAGCAGTCCCATGTGGTTGGGAGTTGGCTTCCGATGAGTAGTGATCAGAGGAATTGGGGGGGGAGGGGAGGGGTGAGGGGGGGGAAGGAAAAAGGCAGCCTAAGGAGCCCAACCACAGTCCTCTGAGAGGGCTGGGGGAGGCTGGGTGGTTGGTGTAGTTTTATGCCCCGTAAGACCCTAGGCCATACCAGGACGTGCACCGACTTGTGACAGCGCGCACTCATGGCGACTTTATAGTGCTGCCCCACTGGGAAATCAGGCCGCCGGAAAGAGATGCAGGAGAGAGGGGGGAGAAGGTGAGGTGAAAGGAGGGAATGGGATGGGGGTTGAGAAGGGCACAGGGGGAGAGGGTGGAGGTTGAAGAGGGGAGAGCGAGAGAAGAAAGGGTATGGAAGAGGGTGTGGGGGGGGGGGGAGATGGGTAGATGGGAGGGGATCGGGTAACGGAGAAGGACGTGAAGGGTGGAAGGGGGAGCAGAGAGAAAGAAAGAGTTGCTTGTTGGAGTTTTACATCTAAGGTCATATCAGAACAGAAGAGAAAGGAAGAGAACTAGTGAAAGAACCAGAGAGAGACACAGAGAGACACAGAGAGAGAGAGGCAGAACTAGAAGAGATAATACAATAGCGGCTAGGGGTAGAGAAAGGTCGCCATGCAAGATGGTGATGGTCACTTTATCATTTTATATTTGGGGAACAGTAGTTTGTGGTCATGTGTGTGTGGTGGATGGAGGTGGTGTGTGACGGGGGGTGGGTTGGAGGGGAGGGTGCCAGGCTCTGCTGGTCTATTGTCCGATTTGCAACCCAATACTGGCAGGTAATAGGTACGTTTGCTCTGGCGTGTTTATTTGTGAGTTCGTATACAAGGCTAGTGACACTGTGGTATGTTGGGGCACCTAGGGCAAAAGAGGGGCACAAGGGACAGGTATGCGCACAAAAGAAGATGGTGGGTGTATGTGTGTTGGTGTGTGTTGGTTGGTGTATATTGGTGTATGTTTGTATGCATTGATGTGCGTTGGTGTGTGTTAGTGTGTCAGTTGATGTGTGTTAGTGTGTGTTGGTGTGTGTTTTGTTTTGTTGGTGTGTTGTTTTACGTCGTAGCAACATTTAAGGTCATATCAGAATGGGTACCGACTTGTGACAGTGCGCACTCATGACAGCTTTATTGTGCTGCCCCACTGGGAAATCAGGCCACCAGTACCATGACCCGATATCCCATTCAGTCATATTATCCTAACACTGAACTAACCCATCCTTGGCCTATCCTATTAATGCTGAGTGCCAGGCTAGGACGTGACAAATATCAATTTTAAAGTCTTTGATTTGACTTGACCTGGAACCAAACTCCCGACCTTTCGCACCGGAGGCCCGCGCTCTACCGATTACGCTACGGCGCCCGGTTGGTGTGTATATTGGGGTGTATGTTGGTGTGTATGTTGGTGTGTATGTTGGTGTCTGGTAGTGTATTGTTGTGTGTTGGTGCGTGCTGGTTTGTGCTGGTGTGAGTTTGATGTGTTAGTGGATGTTGGTGTGTATGTTGGTGTGTATTGGTGTCTGGTAGTGTATTGTTGCGTGCTGGTTTGTGCTGGTGTGAGTTTGATGTGTTAGTGGATGTTGGTTTCTGTGTGTGTGATACTGTGGAGAGTGCGGGTGAGGTTGTGTCTATGTGGGTGTGATCTGTGGGTGGGGAGAGTGTGGGTGGTGATGTGACGGGGTGGGGGGACAGATTGGAGAAAGCGCCAACTGTGTGAACAGCAAATAGCCGGAAGTGGTAAGAACGCTTCCGGTGTCGGGCGAACTTTCTGACTTGCCAAATACTTGACTCCTGCGAGTGTAAACAGGTGCAGAACTTGGAATTCTCCCTGTGTATACCTGCGTGCGGAATACAAGTATTGCACGTCTGTATGGAACTATGTATCTAAATATGTAAGTAAGTGTGTAAGTATCTATTTATGTATACGTATGTGTGTATGTATGCATGTTTGTTTGTTGTTTTACGTCCCAGCAACATCTAAAGTCATATCAGGACGGGTACCGACTTGTGACAGTACGCACTCATGGCGATTTTATAGTGCTACCCCACTGGAAGACCAGGCCGCCAGCACCATGACCTGATATCCCACTCAGCCACATTATCCTAACACTGAGCAAACTAGTTCTTGTCCTATCCTAATAATGCCGAGTGCCAGGCTAGGGAGCAACAAGTATACATTTTTAAGTCATTCGTTTGACTCGACCAGGGTTCGACCCCACGATCTACCAACACAGGAGATGGACTCTCTAACTCATTTGGCCATTCCGTCTGGTCTATGTAAGTATGTAGATATGTATGTAAATGTGCGTGTATGTAAGTATCTAGGTATGTATATATACATGTATGTATGAGCACATGATGTATGTATGTATGCAACTATGTATGTAGATGTGTATGCAAATATGTGTGTAAGTATGTATATATGCATGGATGTATGTATGCACACATGGTGCATGTATGTACATAACTATCTATGTATGTAGATAGGTATGTAAATATGTGTGTTATTATGTATGTATGCATGTATGTATGAACACATGATGTATGTATGTACGCAACTATCTATGTAAGTATGTAGATATGTATGGAAGTATGTCTGTAAGTATGTATGTATGTAGATATGCATGCGGTTTACTGTCCTAACAAGGACATAAGAGGTCTGGGACTGACTAGTAACAGTTCGTCCTCGTGGGATCTTTGTAGCCACGACATGCCACAAAGGAAGTAGTGGACGCACTAACCACTAGTCCATCCTTCCAATAGGTGAGGGCCATCTGCAGCTGGGAGTTGAGAGATGGGTACAACAAGAGGCGAGGCATGAGGTTCATATGGGTGGATGTGAATCATGAGGTGATCAACTAACGAGGGCTGCCTGTAGGTGGAAAAGAGGAGTACAGTAAAACCTGTCTAAATCGACCGACCTTTGGACCGACTTTAAGTTTAAGTGGTCCATTTAGGGAGGTTGTCAGTTTATGGACCATTTAGGGAGGTTGTCGGCTTAGGGAGTTAAAATATGGTTAGAATGATATTATTGGGACCCAAATATAGCGATCGATATAGGGGAGTGGTCGACCTGTGGAGGTGGTCAGTTAGAGAGGCTTTACTGTATGTCGTATCCCGTCGGATTATGTTTATTAATTAAAACTGCACGATTTGATGAAAGCATTGAATTTGTCTAAAGCCAGTCATTTAAACAAGATTGAATCATATATTTTCAACTTGTTTGTTTGTGTGTTTGTTGTTGTTTTACATCCTAGCAAAATCTAACATCATATCAGGACGGGTACCGACTTATGACAGTATGCATTCATGGTGATTTTTATAGTGCTGCCCCACTGGGAAATCAGGCCGCCGGCACAAATGACCTGATATCCCACTCAGTCATATTATCCTAACACTGAGCTAACCAGCCCTTGCCCTATCCTAATAATGCTGAGCACCAGGCTAGGAAGCGACAAGTATCAATTTTTAAGTCATTGGTTTGACTCGTCCAGGAACCGAACTCGCGAAATCCCGATTTCCCGCAAGCAAGGCCTGTGCTCTACCAATTCGGCCACCGCGCCCGATGATTTTCAACTTAGATATTCGTGCACGCATTGAACATGTGTTCCCGAATAGAAGTGAATATAAGTCAACGAAATAGGATATGCACACGACTGAAGCCTATGGTTGGGCAGCATTTCGGTGTGCATGCCGAAAATAATTTGGTCTTATAACATTTCAACTATCTCCAAAGTTAGTCATGTGTAATAAAAATCGCTTAAAATTAAAGTAAGCTAGATTATTGTGTGCACCTATATTGTCAACTACAGTAAAACGTCTCTAAATCTGCCGACCATGGGACCGACTTTAAATGGTCCATTTAGTGACGTGGTCGGTTTAGGGAGTTAGAATATTCTTACAATGGTATTGGTGGGACCTGAATAAAGCGATCGATATATGGGTGTGGTCGGTCTGTGGAGATGGTCAGTTAGAGAGGTTGTACTGTAGATGCAAAGTTCGCGATTTGTGTTGAGAGTTACTTCAAACTAAAGTAAAATAAATTATTGTTACCATTATTTTCAACTATATGCAAAGTTCGCCATTTGTGCTAAGACTAAGAGTTACTTCAAAGTAAAGTAAACTAAATAATAATTATCATTATTATTATTATTATTATTATCAAAATGAACCTGTTATACTAATCTAAAGAGAATTACGGCATGAATTTCAAACCACACAATTTAGGAAGTTAGAGTTAGGAAGTGTTTGGTGGGTGGGGGGAGGAGGACGAGGGTGAGGATGTGAAGGTAACACGACAGAGGCTTCCTGATATGACATTAGATGTTACCAGGATGTAGAGCTCCAATAACCAACCAACCAACATACAGGTGAACCAGCAACCGGTCCATGTCAAAGCTTTAGAGGCTAGACGGTTTGCCATCATAAAGAATGGGCGCAGGTGCACAGGTGGGATGTGTGGAATGTCTGTCTGGCACCGGGGCGCGGTAATTCGCTTCTCTCAGGGTTAACCCCGGTTAAACTCATCAACTACCAGCTACCTGTCCAGGTGCGATCTTTGCCGAGTGACTGCGCGCGCATCTGGCGCCTCCAGGGTGAAACACCCCTCCTGCGTCAAGTCTCCACACCACCAACACACCCCCTTACCTTACTAAGCCTTCCTCTCAATCTCCCTCTCTTACCCCCCTCCCCCCCCACACACACACACACCCGCGGACACATTCTCTTTCTTCTATCTTCTTCCTATTCCTTTTCCTCCTCCTCACATCGGCCCTTTCTTCACCGCTTTCCCTGCCACTCGGATTCGCCATCATTATCACCATCGCCCTCCCTCTCCCATCCCCCTCCTTCTCCCATCCTCCCCCATCTCCCATTCCCCCTCCCTCTCCCTGTACTTCCTTATCCCTCTTATCTCCATATCCTTCTTGCCATCTTCCTTCCTCTACTCTCCCCCGTCTCCTTCTCTCTCCTTCTCCGTCCTTCTCCCTCCTTCTCCCTCCTCCTCCCTCCTCGCTCCTTCTCCTTCTCCATCATTATCCCTCCTTCTCCCTCCTTCTCCCTCCTTCTCAGTCATTGTCACTCAATGTCACTCCTTCTCACTCCTCTCTCATTTTCCCTCCTCCTTCTCCTCCCCTTCTCCTCCTACTCCTTCCTTCTCCCTCCTCACTCTTTCTCACTCCGTCTCCGTCCTTCTCCCTCCTCCTTCTTATCCCTTCTTATCCCTCCTCCTCCCTCCTCCTCCCTCCTTCTCCTCCTTCTCCCTCATTATCCCTCCTCACTCATTCTACCTCCTTCTCCCTCCGGCCCCCTCCGTCCCCCTCCGTCCCCCTCCGTCTCCCTCCGTCTCCCTCCTTCTCCCTCCGTCTCCCTCCTTCTCCCTCCGTCTCCCTTCGTCTCCCTACGTCTATCTTCTTCTCCCTCCTTCTCCCTCCGTCGCCCTCCTTCTCCCTTCTCCCTCCTTCCCCATTCTCCTTCCTTCTCCCACCTATCCCCTTCCCCTAACTCCTACCATGCCTCGTCCATCTCTGCCTCTCTCTACCTCTTCATCTCTATCATTCCCAACTCCTCCCATTATCACTTTCTTCCCACCACCACCGCAGTCCTTTTGTTCCCCCCTGTACCCTTCCTCTCCTCCTCTTAACAACCATCATTCCTTCCTCATTCCCTCTCCCTCCACAAGATTCCTCCCTCGACTTCCCTCTGTCTTCCCTCTATAACCGTAGAAGCATATTCCCCTTACCGACTCCAATCCATTACCCCTCTTCCACCTCTCCGCTCCTCCATTCTGACTTTCTCTTAATCAATTCCTCTTCTTCACCTCCCATTCATCCCTCCCGCCGTCGTCCTTCCCTCATTATATTCCTTCCTACCCTCTACATTCTCACGACTCAGCCCTCTATCCCTCATTCTACGAGAAGCCACGGACACGCGTCCATGTTTCCACTAGTGCCCTAATAACATGTCATTAAAATCTGGGATGCTGCAAATTCCTCCACCCGGTCCAGCCTGACCTAGACAGGCAAGTAAGTGGAATATCATTAGTTACAGTGTAAGTGAGCGCTTTAAAGACGATGCCTGATATGAGTAACGCTAATGGGCCTTGTGCTGCTAGAGGCAATAAAGATATTCAATTTACTGACAGCGTTTTTAAATGTCCACTCTTAGTCCAAATAGGTTTCAGTTAATGCGTTGGCTCGACCAGTTTATGATATATGAGGTAATTAAACCGGCATCCTTCAGGGCGTGAATACTATCCCAGAGTAGCCTGAGTGAGGTGGAGAGCTTGTTTTTATTTTATTTTTTAGCCTGCATCTAGTGTGACCTCATTTAAAATTCACACTGCTATTCTACACATATCGGCACAGTTGTCATAGTCTTCCTCATATTATATGCTAGATTGCTAATGGACCCGGGAAGAGCAATTACAATTTAATATTGAGAATTCCTTTTTATATATATGTAGTAGCCCCAACATAAGCCTGACCCCCACACGGTGGTGGCAGAGACTATGCCACCCACTGTTACCTTGCTACTGTGACATGTAGCGGAAGGCTAACCGGAGGTTGCGTCCCTGGGTGGACCGCCCACTTCTGCATCTACCTAGCGGATCCCCCCACTTTGAGCGGTTACCTGCAACCAGGCCGGTCAGGGGGCGGGTCACTTGGTTCTGTGATGCCATCATGGGCAGAGAAAGTGAATAAACTGTGGAAGGATACGTTTCTTGTTGTTGTCATCTTTCCACGCTGTGTACAAGAGACAGACACACCAAGGGGGAACCAGTAATATCTGGCCTCTCACATATATAAACAGTAGCCCCAAGGTAAACAGATATAATAATAAATGGAAACAAGCTCTGCTTGCGTAACTTTAGTCTCTGACAAGGAACAGTAATGCCAACCCGCCTGACCACTTGTCGGTTGTGTCGTGCTTCGGCAAGGAACCAACTGCATTCGCCTCTCGCCCAAGTATATTAAGAGGGGAAGCATTATGGAACGGTGTGTGTGGGGGGGGGGGGGGGGGGAGGGGGATTGTGTCCTCGTTTATATTCACGTTATCACCCATCATTATTGATCACATATATATTATATATGGGGAGTAGAATGTTCACCTCCCTAAATCTAATTCATGAGTACTCGGGGTAGTGGTTGACGTAGACTAGAGTGTGGTCTTCTTGCTAGATCTAAGTTAGATAAAAGATTCACCCCATACTGACAGTACAGGGGTGAAAACCAACCCATTAGAAAAGCTGGCGAAGAATTTCGACATGCTGGGGAAATTAATTGAGTGAATAATGTCTTAAGTTAAGAAGCAAAATATATTCTTTATATATGTTTTTATATTTACCCGCTACCTTTGAGTTGAAAAATAAAATATAACATCTAGTTTAATAAGATTTAAAAGTGAAATCGACGGTGCTCTATGGCCGCCATCTTGTCTTTTTGCATTCTCTCCCATTTCACCAAATCTGTACCAATATATGTAGCCATTTGATCCTGGAACCACAGTTTCTAGTTCCTGTGCCATACTAAAGTTATTTTCACCCGTATTTACACTGCATTGTTGTTCACCCTTGTAATACCAGTACAGGGTGAATCTTTTATCTAGATCTAAATGAGCCGCAAATAGGCCTGATCTGGACTGGGATGGTTTGTCGTAGAGAGGCGGTGGCAATCTACCACATCCTTTCAATCACTTATACTTACTTAGATTGATTGATTGATTGATTGATTCTCGGCAGCATAGGCTATAAGTCACGGCGTCTTATAGTTACTTGTGCCTGCGCCCAGTGCTGGCATTGCGAGGTAAAACCACTTCTCGCAGGATGGACGAGAACATGGCTAATTAGAGCAATGTACACACATACATCACATCACCAGCATCTTCTGATCAGGACAGCCCCAGAGACCATCCTTTAAGAAGAGCACACATTTGGTATATTTAAAGGGGGGTGGTGTAATAATTTACTGAAGGGCGATAAATGTCGAACTAACTTAAACCCACTAAATGATGCAGCAAGCACTCAGATACCTCCCTTGGTGATAAACATTTCAACTCACCCCCCCCCCCCACCCGCCTTCTCCCACTACCTCCATCCTCCCTCCCATTTCAGATTCAATGGTTAATGAATGCAGGTGTATACCGTATATACTCGAATAAAAGTCGAGGAAATTTACCACGAAGCAATTCTCCTATTCTGAGGTCGTCTTATACTCGCGATACCCTCCGAAGGAGTATGGATGGCACCCAGGACGACATGTCCATATATATTTATAAATATATATATATATACATAATATATATTTATTTATGCATATATATATATATATATATATACCTAAAGTATATATATAAAGTATGCAGGTATTAGGTATATATCATCATCATCATCATCATCATGCTGTCAGTCACGATGCGACAAAGACTGCTTTCATTACTTGACTGTCACTCTTTGTGCGGTTGTACATTTCATGAATGCTGCCTGCAAAAGTGTTGAAGTGCTGCTGGCTTTTGCAAGTTAACTCAGTCGGCACTCTCTCTGGGAGCAAATAGAGGTTTAAGACCGGCAAGAACATGTCAAGACAGGCGCAAAACTATTTGTCCCTGCAGTGGCTGGTCGGGAGATGTTGGGAGTTCCATACATGAACCGCCCTTGATGCTGCTACAGTGACATGGTTTTCTGTTTAGGGTTTGCTCCCTTAGCCTTCGGTTCTGTCAAGAACCTGTACCACAAGGCAGTGGTTTACAACTCTGCAGGGCAGGGGCGTCAAACTCCCTGAGGTATTGCAATATATGTGCACCAATATATACGGTTGTAGAACACAGTGCGGGGCTGACATCTGTTGTATAGCAGAAGCAGCTCAACCTATAGTTGGGTTAGGCCTAATTCCGGATATTTCCTTCAACAATACCCCTTGACTTATACTCGAATTTGACTTACATTTGCGTATATATACATTAGTTCAGGCAGTGATATAAACAGGCCAACTGGTTAGTATGGCTATTCCCATAATTGAATCTCAGTCGATTAGATGAGGCCTGAGGTTACAACAAAGACAACACGAGACAGATAGAGAAGGCCCAACCAGAGCCCTGACCCCCCCCCCCCCACCCCCACCCCCGTGCCCGCATGTACTGGTTCAGCCCTAATTCACCAGTTTATGGTAGAGTGTTCCGGTAAATATAATTTCTTTCTACTTCAAACGTTGTAACCAATCTGTAAATATGTTATATTTCGGTTTTATTGCACAGCGCCTTAGAATGGCTCCTGCTCTTTAAAAGTTGTATAACAAGGTGGTTTTTAGTTCCTGTCATTTTCTTAGATTAAATTGATCATTATAGTGTATTTAGCTTTAGTTTGAAGTAACATTCCTTTTAAATTGCTACTCGGGGGATATTTGAAATGAACATGCCATTTTAACTTTGGCAAGCAGAAAGACGCAATGACACCATAGGCTTCAACACCAACAGCATCTAGTCAATTGATTTTGCAGCCCCTTCTCTGCAGCAGCAACTGCTTAATAAGATGACCAAATATATGTCAGTTGTGTTTGTTGTTGAAACCGGGCGGGGTGGCCGAATTTGTAGAGTACGGGTCTCGTGTGCGGGAGATTGTCAGTTTGGTTCCCACTTGAGTCAAGTCAATGACATATAAAATTGATACTTGTCGCTTCCTAGCCTGGCACTTGGCATTAATAGGATAGGGGAAGGACTGGTTAGCTCAGTTTCGTGATAATGTGACTGAGTGGGATATCGGGTCATGGTGCCAGTGGCCTGATTTCCCAGTGGGGCAGCACTATTAACTCGCTAGGAATGTGGGGTCACATGTCGATACCCATCCTGATATGACCTTAGATGTTGCAGGGACATTAAGCTCCAACAACCAATGTTGTTGTTGAAAAGTTGAGGCTTTCATCGGATTATGCAGCTTTAATATATTTTAATATGAATTTATTATCATTATTATTATGATAATTATTATTGGCGTTGTATTCCGTCAAGAAGTTAAAGAAATAACACTGGAGGCTGGCTGACCTCCTAATACGGGCGATAATTAGGAGGCTTAGGATGCTCAACACTAAGCCAAGAACAAACACACAGACAACAAAACCATGCAAACAATGCAAACAATGCAAACAACGCAAACAATGCAAACAATGCAAACAACGCAAACAACACAAAAACACAAACAACACAAAAACACAAACAACACAAACAACACAAACAACACAAACAACACAAACAACACAAACAACACAAACAACACACACAACACACACAACACACACAACACAAACAACACAAACAACACAAACAACACAAACAACAAAACAGCACAAACAACACAAACAACACACACAACACAAACAACACAAACAACACAAACAACAAAACAGCACAAACAACACAAACAACACAACCAACACAACCAACACAACCAACACAACACACACAAACAACACAACAACACAACACACACACAACACAACACAACACAACACAAACAGCACAAACAACACAAACAACAAAACAACACAAACAACACAAACAACCACAAACAACACAAACAACACAAACAACACAAACAACACAAACAACACAAACAACACAAACAACACAAACAACACAAACAACACAACAACACAAACAACACAAACAACACAAACAACACAAACAACACAAACAACACAAACAACACAAACAACACAAACAACACAAACAACACAAACAACACAAACAACACCAACAACACAAACAACACAAACAACACAAACAACACAAACAACACACACAACACAAACAACACAAACAACACAACCAACACAACCAACACAAACAACACCAACAACACCAACAACATCAACAACACACAACACAACCAACACAAACAACAAACAACACAAACAACACAACCAACACAAACAACACAAACAACACAAACAACACACACACACACAAACAACACAAACAACACAAACAACACAAACAACACAAACAACAAAAACAACACAAACAACACAAACAACACAAACACACAAACAACACAAACAACACAAACAGCACAAACAACACAAACAACACAAACACCACAAACAGCACAAACAACACAAACAACACAAACAACACAAACAACACAAACAACACAAACAACACAAACAACACAAACAACACAAACAACACAAACAACACACCCAACAAACAACACAAACAACACACACAACAAACAACACAAACAACACACACCAAACAACACAAACAACAAACAACACAAACAACAAATGGCACGGCCATCAGGGTCAGCGCCATGAGCGTTTGTAGGCGCGGGTTCAAAGTGGTGACATCACAGATCCCGTGATCCACGCCCGGTCACGTGACGCGGCGGTCAGCGGGCGCTTGGAGAACCATTTCTTGTCAGCTCTCTCCGCGTCTCGTCAACCCACGTGACGTGAGCCACCGTGTGTTCTTTTGCCGACGGGGGGCGTCGGACAACAAAGCTGTAGTTGACTCCCGGGTTCCCCCAGTCAGCTGCAGGGTCCTTTTTTTATGGTGGGGTGAGGGCATTTTTTATCCAAAAGGGGGAAATGTTCGCGATGAATGGCTAATCGGTTTGTGTTCACCTTGTGCCGCCCTTAAGGCAACCAACTTAGTATTGACAATGGTTGTGTGTGTGGGGGTGTGTGTAGCTGCGGTTGTGGGTGAGGGGGAAGGGGGTGATTATAAATAACAGGTTAGACGAGCTCCTATCACCTCACAGCTGTAGTCTTATGTAAGAAGGTTGGCACTGAAAAGCAGAAACTGGTAGGGAATCTACAATAAAATATATGTTTGAAAATAACAAGGGCTGGTGGTGTGGTGGGGGGGGGGGGGGAGGGACGAAGGATAGAAAGTGAAGAGCAAAAAGTGTACCTTTATCTGAATCATATGTACCTGTATGTAAATGACATGTACCAATATTTAAATTATATATATACGTGGAAATGACATGGGCATGTATGGAAATGACATTTGCATATAATGTAGGTGACATGTACCATTACAAATATATTTAATTATCTATTATGTAAGTGACATGTACAAATGTCTAAATGATATGTGCATATATGTAAATCAATTGGGCACATATGGAAATAACATGTACATGTATTTAAATTCCTCGGAAGAAAAACAAATAAGACGTACTGCAAAGGAAAGTGCATTATATTGAGCAAAATAATATGGCAATCTGAACAAAAAGGCAGAAACTCAAGCTCATAAAATTGGGGAAGTTTCAACATTAACTTTAAAAAAAGAAGGCTATCATGGCCAGGTAATGTTATCTAGTAGTTGGTTTTTTTACAGTAGGATAGCGATCTGGGCAATCGGAAGTGTCAATCTAAAGATTAAATTGCAACAATCACCACAATACCTAGCCACAAACACCCATGTAGATAACGGCAGATATGTTCCTTCGTAAGGAATGTGAAATTTTATAGTTCCTAACAACTGCCCTGTCAGGATTTAGTGACTGATATGTCAGTCAGTGCGTCTAATACTTCAAAATAGTGACGTTGATTTATAAGCATTAGGAGACACTTTGTCTGTGTAAGTGTTCAAACCAAAAGATAGTCACCTCGGAAAATGAAAATGTTCAACACGAACAAAAATCATATGACTGGCTATTATAACTTCAACAGTTGTCACCTCATTTCTTTTAGATAAAGTTAATGACTGTTGATCGTTATGATCGACTTTACTTTAGTTTGAAGTAACTATTATTTTTTTATGGCTAATGTATTTTGGTTGGTTATTGGAGTTCTACGTCCTGGTAATATCTGAGGTCATATCATAATGGGTACCGACTGGTGACAGTGTGCACTCATAGCAATTGAATAGTGCCGCCCCAATGGGAAATCAGGTCACCAGAACAATGACCTGATATCCCACTCAGTTATATTATCCTGGCACTGAGCTAACCAGTCCTTGACCTATCCTAGTAATTCACAGTTCCAAGCTACTTAAAGTTGCATGGTTTTGAATTTCTGTATTTTTTCTGAGATAAATATATTAGATCGATCACTAGTAGCTACTTTACATTAGTTCAAAGTTACTTTTATTTTAAATGGTAAACTTTTGAGATATTTCAAGTGCAAACATGGAAAATTAGTTTTGGTGCCAACAATTCTGACACCATAGACTTCTGCAGTAACAGGTTCTGTTAAACAGACTCAGTATTGCCTTCTATGCAGATACAAATGCTTAATAAGTGCATCAGTATCTAAGTTAGATATGTCAAATCAAATCTCGATAATTGGTTTGGTTTTGAAAATTTGATATTTCATCGGACTATGCAGCTTTAAGCAAGAGCTACCAATTTTAGATGTCATTGAACTCCCAATCTCCCGCAGGGGAGGCCAACGCGCTACCGATTCAGTCTCCGCACCCAGTGGCTAACTTAGTAGATATATGAGACTGTCTCAAAAGGTGCTAAGCAATATGGGACAAAACTTTGTCCATTATAACGATCAACATACTATCTGCTTATGCATTTGCTCAGGATAAACTGATTTGTTTTGTACATGGTGTTTCATAATCCCAATAGAATACATATTGATTTGAAGCAAATGTCCTTGTGTTTTCAGTGTACCGGTTTCTGTGCTGTTTTGTGTCAATCGTTACAATGGACAAAGAAATAAGGAGTTATCACCTTTTAAGACGGGCTCATATATGAGCTGCAAACTTGCCAACATAACGTAGATGTGCATCTTAAAACTCTGACATCATGTAACTTAACAATACCACTTTGTACTAATTGTACTTGGTATTATTTCCCCCTGATGCAGCAGCAAATGCCTTCTATGTGCATCAGTATCCAACTTGGGTATAACGGATCAAATCTAGATTAATGCATTGGTTTGAAGAATTTAATGCAGTCACAGTACTGTCGTGGTTGTGATTAAAATGGGAAATATTATGCTTACAGCCCAGTTTTGAAGCTATAGTTCTTGTCATTCCGGGGCTAGTAGAGAAATCGTTATATTACACTGATGGAATCACCCTATCCATGTACCTCGGTGTCCATGTGCCTCCACTACCACCACCACCACGACCAACTCACCATCAGAACGGCCACCACCTCCACCACTACCACCACCATCACATGACCACCACCACCTCCACCACCACTACCACCTCCACCACCACTACCACCTACACTCCCACCCACCTCCACCACCACTACCACCTACCTCCACCACCACTTCCACCTACACTCCCACCCACCTCCACCACCACTACCACCTACACTACCACCCCTACCACTCACCTCCACCACCACTACCACCACCTCCACCACCACTACCACCGACACTACCACCCAGGTCCACCACCACTACCACCTACCTCCACCACCACCACCACCTCCACCACCACTACCACCGCCACTACCACCCACCTCCACCACCACTACTACCGACCTCCACCACCCCGACCACCCACCTTCACCACCATTACCACCTCCACCACCACTACCACCTACACTACCACCCACCTCCACCACCACTACCATCCACCTGCACCACCACTACTACTCACCTACACCACCCCTACCACCCACCTCCACCACCACCACCACCTCCACCACCACTACCACCTACACCAACACCCACCTCCAACTACACTACCACCCACCTCCACCACCACTACCACCACCACTACATCACCATCACCACCTCCACCACCACTACCACCTACACTACCACCCACCTCCACCACCACTACCACCCACCTCCACCACCCCTACCACCCACCTCCACCACCACCACCTCCACCACCACTACCCACCTCACCACCACCCCACCCTCCCCACCACCACTACCACCCACCCCCACCACCACTACCACCCACCTCCACCACCACTACCACCACCACTACTACCACCGACACTACCACCCACCTCCACCACCACTACCACCACCACCACCACCACCACTACCACCATCTTCCAATTGGTGCGCACCTAACGGCAGAGAGGGGAACCCAACTGGGGCGCAACATCTACAACACAAAATAAAGTTAAGTATACAATCCATGGGAACGGACCGGGTAATGCTAATCTGGGGGGTCTCCACAAATTGTGACTGCGGTGGGCGAGTGTACAGCTAAAACAATGGAGGAACTAACTACTCTCCAAGCACATTCCCATATTCCGGGGTTTTGTGCTTGAAGCTTCGGCATTACACTTGTTAACAACATACAAATCTGATGAAAGCATCAACTCTTCACAATGAAAGCATTCAGCCTACATTCGATACTTAGAATATAGTAACTTAGATACTGGTGCAGTCATTGAACCGCTATTGAAGCTCTGAGAATCTATGATATGCTCTACACGTAGCCCTGTTGTCGATTAGAATTCAACTTCCAATTAGGAAGTAGGTGTGGATCGAGCACCGACCTCTCCCCCCACCCCCTCCTCCTCCTGCTCCTGCCCCTCCCCACTATACCACTCCACCTCGGCGTTTTGTACGTCGACATGTTCCCAAATCAGAAACACCATGACATCCATTATAGCTAAGAGCTGTTATAACATGCGAACACAAAGGAACACCATACATACATACGTACATGCATACATACCCGTCCTGATAGCGCCATACATGGTGCCCGAACCTAAAACCGCAACAACCAACCAACCAACATATCCATGCAAAATGACGTATCCATCTACACCAGCACAGACGACCAACACTAAGAGACAGACCAACACACACACGTGAATACACCCACACAAGCAAGCACCCATATCGACACGTCCATAACAACACCCCTATGAGTACACACCGACACCATCACCCAGACGCCAACATCTCAACACCCATACATCAACACCAACACATCGACACCCAACCATAACACCCACATCTCAACACCCACACCCCAACAACCACACATCAACACCAACGCATCAACACCCACATCTCAACATCCACGCCCAAACACCCACACATCAACACCCACACCTCAACACCCACACTCCAAAACCCCAACAACCCAAAACTCACACACCAACACACACATCAACACACACACATCAACACACACATCAACAGACACATCAACACACACATCAACATACACATCAACACACCCAACAACACACACATCAACACACACACATAAACACACACACTCTCCCCCATCTATGTACTAACACCATTAATCTACCAACACCCACATGACAACATCCGCATACCAACACACACACATCAACACACACATCAACACACACATCAACACACACATCAACATACACATCAACACACACACCAACACGCACATCAATGCACACATCAACACATACATCAACACACTCACATCACCACACATACACTCTCCCCCATCTATGTACTAACACCATGACTCTACCAAGACCAACATGACAACATCCACACACCAACACACACACATCAACACACACACATCAAAACACACATCAACACACACATCAACATACACATCAACACACACACACCAGCCCGCACATCAACGCACACATCAACACATACATCAACACACACACATCAACACACATACACTCTCCCCCATCTATGTACTGACACCATGACTCTACCAAGACCAACATGACAACATCCACACACCAACACACACACATTAACACACACACACATCAAAACACACATCAACACACACATCAACATACACATCAACACACACCAACCCGCACATCAACACACACACATCAACACACCTACACTCTCCCCCATCTATGTACTAACACCATCACTCTACCAACACCCACATGACAACGTCCACACATCGTCATAACCACACGCCAACAGTCACACACCCTCCGACACACACCATCCCACACATCCCTCTCCTAGACACACCATCCCTCGCACAGACCACCCCACACACATACCATCCCCCACACACACCCCTTAACACACACACTGACACCTAGACTACGCACGCAAACATACATCAATAGATACCAACACACACACACACTAAAAAGTAGTACACAAGCTTGAGAAGCAATAACATATACCTACTTATATGTATACATATATACATATACATATATACACAGAGAGTGCAAATAGATAAATAAATATGTATGCACTCAATAGGCCTGGCAATAATCCGCGGTTACTACCCAGAATTGGTAGTGTACCGACAGAAACGCGTTTTTAGGTGTTGGCATATTTTAATACCGTGAATGGTGTGAATACTGGAAATAGTGTGAATAGTGTGAATTGTGTGAAGACTGCGCGCCCAGTGGACATGAGTGTGGTCGTGATCCTCTCACCTGACTTACATGACGTAGCATATCGCCTGAGGGCAGAGGGGGGGGGGGGGGGGGGTAGGTCATAGTCACAATGTCTATATTATACTCGTACTCTTTTGTGATGTTCTATCCATGCCAAAATTTTAATTCGCGCGCAGTAGTTATTAGTAGCTTTCTTTCGGATGTATGCAAATAATATTTCTCCCTTAATACCCCCTCCTCCACCCCTCTACGCACCCTCTACCCCCTCCCTCTACCACCCCCTCTACCCACTCCCCACCCCCCACCCCCATTTGATGCAAGCTGCTCGTATGACCTGAACAAATGCGCAGTTTTATATTACGCATCCCTCTTATCTCATGTATACTAATGTATGGTGCCTACCGGCTTCACCACCACCTAGGTCATCAGGTGATGACGTCATTGACGTTATGTGGTGACGTACAGTGACAGGTGTTTGAATGAGGACGACATGAATCTCCACTCTGAGAGCATACTGTGTATATTGTTTGATTGATTGATTAAAGTTGCATAGTCCGATGGTTTTTAGTTTCTCTCATTTTCTGAGATAAACATATTACGTTGTTCATTATAATCTACCTTACTTTAGTTTAAAATAACTTTTATTTTAAATCGTTAACGTTTGAGATATTTGAAATGGAAACATGCTAAATTAATTTGGGCAAGCTTGCCAAAACTCTATCGCCATAAGCTTCTGCAGTAACATGTTCTATTAATTGACTCAGTATCCCCTTATATGTGATGACAAATATTTAATAAGCGCACTAGCATCTAAAGTAGATATGTAGCATCAAATCTAAATAATTGCTTTGGTTTTGAAAATGTTATGTTTTCATCGGACTATGCAGCTTTAAGTGATGGGAGTAACAACAAATTCCGTCATCATAATATGCTGGGTACCAACATGTGAAGTTTGCATAATAATAGTTATATGTTTGTTAGTGTTGTCCCTACTAAGCATCATGCCGATGGCACCATGATATGCCGGTGTGGGGGTTTCAGCCATGTCCCGTGCTCAGCCGTGTACCTATACTCAAACTCAAGGCATTGTCAATGGTCGTGAGTAATTTTCATACAGAAAATACAGAACAAGTGAAATATCTCTAAAAGCACACCACCTATTAACAAATCGCTTGGTACACATATAGAAAACATCTTCACCAAAAAGATTATATTAAATTTATAAGGTTAGGGTTCTTGATTTCTATTAATTTTGATTAAAACTAATGTTTTGCACTGCGCATACCGTCAAACTCAATGCATTGTCAATGGTGGTGAGCAATCTTCATACAGAAAATCCAGGAAAAGTGAAATATCTCTAAAACCACACCACCTAGAAACAAATCGCTTGGTACACATATAGAAAACATCTTTACCAAAAACATTATATTAGATTTATAAGGTTAGTGACTTAAGACCATTGACAATGCCTTGAGTTTGAGTATAGGTACACGGCTGAGTATGGGACACGGCTGAAACCGCCACACCGGCAATACTCAAGTAGAGCATCCTGGCAACTAGGGGAAGCAGGGCCTGATCTATCCTGGTATTGCTCATCGCTACTAGTGTTTTTGGAATATTTTGATTTAAATTAACTTGGGATAGTGAGAAATGTACAATATATTCCTTCTACATAACAACCCGTGTTAAATAAATGTGCCCCTATATATGTTTGCTAAGTAGGCTGACATGTACTCTAGTCCTGTGGGTTCGAAGAGACAACAAATGGTTTATCTAGCTTTAAATACTCATAATTTAATGACCAAGACAATGTCCTTACTGCCATCTCTCACACGTCAGTATGTCACTCCGGAGATGGTATTCCCCCCAAAAAGTGAACCAATTTGTATGTATGGGGGTGTGGGGGAGCCAACCTGTATGTGTTGTTGCAGACGAGCGTGGTTATTTATGTATTTACTTGACCTTTTGAAACATTGTAGAATAAACAATGTAAAGAAAGTCTAGTAACGTAACAGCTTGTCTCTTAAAGTTGCATAGTCCGATGAAAACATCAAATTTTCAAAACCAAACCACTTATCTAGATTTGATTCTAGATATTCAACTTGGATACTGGTGCACTTATTAAGCAATTATTTATGCATAGAAGCTCGTAATTAGTCAATTTAATATAGCCTGTTAGTACTGAAGTATATGGTATCAGAGTTTTGGTGTGCTTGCCAAAATTAATTTGTTATGTTTTAACTTCAAATACCTCCAAAGTTAGTGATTTAAATTAAAAGTTACTTCAAACTAACGTAACGTAGATCATAACGATGAGCATAATGTATTTATCTCAGAAAATGGCAGAAACTCAAAAGCATCGGACTATGCAACTTTAAGAGCATTATCCACCAACCGCCTCTTGGAGGCGGGGGGATGGGTGTAGGTTATAGATATGTGTGAGTATGCCTGCACGCAGAAGGGTACGTGTGGGTGTGTGGGGTGGGTGTGTGTGGGTGTTGGAGGGGGGGAGGGTTCTAAGGGTTGATGTCTGCATTCATGATTGGGAATGGGAAGGTGCTGAGTTGTGTTTTTTTTAAATTAATGTTGTTATTGAGGCTGTATTTATACTGTCCATAGCATATAAGCCCGAGTACCCAGGCTTGTTTTCAATGCTGGCCAGTTGTAGTGTTGGTGATATCTTACCACACGGTAGCTGTGGATGTATGTGTGAGGCGACTCAGGGCATGTTAGAGGGGGCTGCGAGTGAACCTGGGAGGATACCATTTGGTTTTGTGTTGGTGTATTCTTGTTTGTGGAAGTATGTGTGGGTGGGTTTGTGTGGTGGAAGTCTGTGTGTGTATGACGGAAGAGGGTGTGGGGCAATGTTCTGCAAGTTTCGGAGCTCTAGAGTAGCCCTGTGTGTTGGGGGGGGGGGGGGTGTATAGGGCCTGAGGTCACCTGTGTGAGGCGGAGGTGGGTTGCGTGGTGGGGGGGGGGGATCTGGGGGCTCGCTGGTGGTGGTGGTGGTGAGGTGTGTGTGTGGGGGGGGGGGGTGTTCTTTCGGGTCCGGGACACGGGTCACTGCCCTTTAACATGTCCATAAAACCGGCTAATGATACCTGTGCCTCGACAAACTGGTAGCCTCCAGGGCTTTGCCCAACTTACACCTAGCTGTCACCCCCCTCCCCACCAACACCGACATCCCCACACACCCACACCCACACACTGCACACACCACACCCGCCCCCACATACCTATACACACCACACCCACCACACACACTACACACTCCCTACACACCACACACACCAAACCACCACACCCTACACACCACCCTCACCCAGCACACACCCATACACACCACACACACTACACACTCCCTACACACCACACACACCAACCCACACACCACACTCTCATACCCTACACACCCATATACACCACACCCACCACACACACTACACACACACTACACACTCCCTACACACCACACGCACCAAGCCACACACCACACACCCATACCCTACACACCATCCTCACCCAGCACACACCCATACACTCCCTCCGTATGAAAGCACTCCCTAGACTCACCACACACTCCCCACACACCAGCCCACACACCACACACACCAAACCACACACCCACACACCACACTCGACACCCCACGCACCCCCACAACCCACACCCACAACCCACACCCCACACACACCCCACTCACACCCCTAGACACCGCAACCTTCCACGCCTCAACCCCCCAACTCCACCCCCACCAACACCACTGCCCCATAGAGCAGTGACATGCTTCCCGAAAACACACAGTTGCCGTGGTAAGCACATACATGGTGACATTGTCTGCACAGTGCCCCTACGGTTACCCTTGTGTGAGTTCGGTGTAGAACGCCTCGGAGCCAGGGTCAGGCTCACACCTTGTCTGAATGGGGTTCACCAATTTACCAAAGCCCACCTACTAGTACTACCTACCTACCTACCTACCTAGGTGTCCACTCACCTGAAATAGGTTACTGGCATCGTTTGAAACATCATTGACTACCACTGGGCGTAATGGGTATGCACTTTGGCCACTGGTAGAATTGTAAAAAGAAATTTGATGTGGCGTTTTGTTTGTGCTTCGCTTGAGAGGAAAGGTGGGGTGAAATATTGATTAAGTTATGCCAATTAATCAGCTTTGATTTGTGTTAGGACTGGACGCGGGATGCGAAATCTTTGAAACCATAGGCTTCTGCAGTAACAGGTTATTTTTAATGTATGCATTATTCCCTTCTATGTGGTGACAAATGTTTGATGAGTGCACTAGTATTTGTGAGTATCTAACTTGGAAATGTAGAATAAAATCTAGATCATTATTTCGGTTTTGAAAATGTTGTCTTCATCGGACTATGCAGCTTTTTGCCAGAAATGTGCGATATGCTACCACGGGCATTGGTACATTTGATTGCGGACATAGTTATATTTATGTGAACAGGTATGCAAGCTGGTCTTATTGGACATATATGGGCATCGTGTCATGGCTATCCACTCCGCTATGTGTTAATGGAGCGTGTGAGGGAGGGGCGCGCGGGGGAGGGCGGGGGGAGCACATTGTGTGATGACAGCTGGAGGCCTAGACAGGTGGGTGAAGCCTGTTTTGGGATCACATGCGTAGCATGATGAGCATCCACCACCACAACCACCACCACCACCACCACAATCACCACCACCACCCACCGGGCACGGGGGGCCGAACCGGTAGAGTGCGGGCTTCGCGTGCGGGAGATAGGGCGGTCGGTTCCCAGTCGAGTCAAACCAATGACTTATAAAATTGATACTTGTTGCTTCCTAGCCTGGCACTCAGTCAGAATTAATAGCAGAGGGCAATGACCGTTTAGTTCTGTGTCAGGATAAGATGACTGAGTGGGATACTGGGTCATGGCGCTGGCAGCCTGATTGCCAAGTGTAGTCTAGAGGAATTTCAAGTTCAGGTGAAAATGTTGTTCACATTTTTTGTGTACGGTGAATATGAGTTAATTATGGCCTTAGGTAATAACTTGCAGAGGGTATGCAAACTCATGTCTGGTGGCATTTTTGCAAATCCAAGATGGCCACCATCACTGACCGATATAATTGAAATGGCCATAACTCAGTCAATATTTGTGCTAGATATGTAATGTTAGGCTCTATACCTAGGTTTTGAGGTACACTGAATCAAATGGAAGGTTTATTTATGTGATTTCACAATGGTTTCACCATAAAAAATCCAAAATGGCCACCAAAATACCCTATTAAACCATTGAACTCCTCCTGCTTTGGCCAATAGTGGGACAGCACTGTTAAGTCGACATGAGTGTGCACTGTCACAAGTTGGTTCGCATCCTGATATGACGTTCCATACTGCAAGGACGCAAAACCATCATCACCACCACCAGGCGGCGCCCACCCGCTGTGGACATGGTGACGTCACGACGCGCCGACGGGCAGGTAGATGACACGTCTATTAACGTCACGTGATGGCGCCCGTCACGTGGCGTGTCACGCGCTGGGGTCATCTGGTGATGTGACCTCCCCGGGGCCGGGTCGGGATAGGAATGAAGGACGCGTGTATGTGGACCCATAACTGACATAGCCTGTAGACCCGAGACCTATGTGGATATAGTGTTGTGATGAGTAGGTCGTACCCGTGACGTCACAGGATGCACAGTAATACATTCCTGAATAGGCTGCACTGATAACTGCATAGTCCGATGAAGCTGCAATTTGTTTAAATCAAGACAATCATCTAGATCTAGATTTGAATCTACATATCTAACTTAGATACAAATGCACTTATTGCTATAACGTATGTGTTGCCACATATAATCGACTACTGAGTCAAATTAATAGAACCTCTTACTGCAGAAGTATATTGTGTTAACATATGGTGTCAGAGTTTGTGTCTGCTTGCCAATATTAGTTTTACATGTTTGTACTTCAAATATTATTAGTTATTAAGACACAAGACACAGTAGTTGGATTGAGTAGCACTCTGGCTGGCCCCTAATACATACCTACCCTTTATTCAAATTTAATTTTGTTTAGTTAGCCATTGCAAATTAAAGTTAGTTCAAATTAAAGTAAGGTAGGTTAATTTTAATAACTCAAACTCATTGGCGTATATGCAAATTGAACTTAAAGCTGCATAATCTGATGGTTTTCAGTTTCTGCTATTATGTGTGATCAACATTCTACACGGGTATCGTTCGAATCGACAGCATTTTAATTTGAAGTAACTTGTATTATGAATGGTTAACCCATATACTTGACTTGACTTCTGGGGTGTTTGTAACCTTACGACGGTTACCGGCTGCAGAACTGCAGCATTATAGAGAGGCACTGATAAATCGCCCCAATCTTGGGTTGAAGAATAATCTTCTGGTGGGACGGCTGTAGAACCTGGGGGATGTCTTTACATCCAGCGGTTCCAGCAACGAGAACAAAGCGAGAGAAACGTAAAGGTAATGGGCCCCCCAAACAAACAACACCCTTGATCAGGGGGAGAAGTATGCTTGGGAGAGGAAAAAAGGGTAGAGTACAGGAAAGAGAAATGAGGAGAGTTGAGTCAAAGGACCATGTCTATTTGCTCTATGGTGACGAGCCGGCGAGCCAAAGACACGGACAGAGTAAGAGTAGAAAGTGAAATACTGGCGGGCTCCCCCTCCTGAACTCTTTTCAGGCAATATCAAGGAGGAGCATGGCCAGCAGAGAGGAGATAGAGAGAGGTGTGGAAGAAGTGCAGTCCGGATAGCAAGTGTTAACCCATATACGGCTATTTGCAGTCAGGGGCCCACTTAACTAAATATTTATCCATCCGGTACCCCTCCATGAGACTGCCCTGGAATGTGGACTTGAAAATGTATGTCCAAGTTGCAGCTACCTACAAACATATTCACAGTTGGCCTTAAATTATGGACGATATATAGCGAGAGACTCAGAGTCATTACTGCAATATATTTTGATGTCGACACTGTGATATCTAGTTTGCAAATGTCTTTATTTAGAACGTAGTGATGACGTCGTCTGGTGTTACATTGGGGTGGGGCGTTCGGATACTAAGATACATTTCATCTTCCCCTTTTAAGTATATATATATATATATATATATATATATATATATATATATTAAGCGACCAATCATGGTTTCTTTTGGGGGGCATGCCTATTTGGTTGACATCATGATATACATATCATATTAATGAATACATTTCTTTTATATTGAATTTGCATATTATACATTAACTAACATCGAGATGAATGGGTTACAATTGTGTGAAAATCTATTCCAGGCTCACCCAAAATACAAACCAAAAGATACAACTTGAGTGTCCTGAGTTGATCCTTTGTCGGGTGGATATCGTTGTCAAATTTATTCCAGGCTCTTCCGACTGCAAACGAAAGCCCACCTAACTTAGGTGTGCTGAGTTGTTGTTTTGCCATCTGAATCTACACATGCTTAAGGTCACATTCCTTACACGCGTAATGCGTAATGCGAATGCGAATGCATTACGCGTGTAAGGAATGTAGCTCATATGTTTCAAGGCGTTTCGATTTTTTGTCACATTACGCGTATAAGGAATGTAGCTCATAGGTTTCAAGGCGTTTCGATTTTTTGTCACATTCGCATTCGCATTCGCATTCGCATTCGCATTATGCATTACGCATGTAAGGAATGCGACCTTTATCCATAAACCATTCAATAACATTACACATGTGCCTACCCCATCAATACACAATACACATGTACCTAACCTTAACAATGTGCCTCTGTTCCCTTGCAGGCAACAACGCTCTACTGCCTGGTGCTTGAGTACGCCTCGGGCGGGGAGTTGCTAGCCTACATCAAAAGTCAGAAGGATGCCCGTCTCGGGGAGAACGCCGCGCGGCCTTACATACGCCAGCTCATCTCAGCGCTACAGTATATCCACGAGCGGGGGGTGGTGCACAGGTACCGTAGTCTTACTTCCCTATGTCTACTGCTGGCTGCAGAGGTGGGGGGGAAAGGGAGGGGGGACCAGAAACTAATATCCAAATTCCTTCTTCTTTTTTTTTTTTAATTGAAGAGGAGGTGTGGGGGAGGGGGCCCAGAAACTAATATGAGACTGTCTCAAAAGGTGCTAAGCAATATGGGACAAAACTTTGACCATTGTAACGATCAACATACTATCTGCTTATGCATTTGCTCAGGATAAACTGATTTTTTTTTACATGGTGTTACATAATCCCAATGGAATACATATTCATTTGAAACAAATATCCTTGTGTGTTCAGAGTAACCGTTTCTGTGCTGTTTTGTGTTAATCGTTACAATGGACAACAAAAAGAAGAATTATCATCTTTTGAGACAGGCTCATATCCAAATTCCTTTAACAAAATTGAAAGATGCATAGTCCGATGAAACACATGATATTTTCTACTACCGGTGGGGGATGGAGGGGGGGGGGGAGACCAGAAATTAAAATCGAAATTTCACCGAAAGAAATATTTGAAAGTTAGGTACATAGTCGGATGAAAGCACCACATTTTCTATTACCGGAAGCAGTGGTCGAATCGGTAGAGCGCAGCATTCACTCGTGTGGGAGGTCAGGAGTTTGAATCATGGTCGACTCAAGCCACTGACTTACACATTTCATAGTTGTTGCTACTTAGCCTGGCGCTCGGCTTTATTAGGATACGGCAATGACAGGTTAGTTAGCTCAGTATCAGGATAATGTGACCTAGTGAGAAATTGGGTCATGATACCAGTGGCCTGGTCTCCCAGTGGGGCAGCACTATAAAGTTGCCGTGAGTGTTCACTGTCACAAGTCGGTACCCGTCCTGATATGACCTTAAATCTTGCCAGGATGTAAAACTCCAACAAGCAAGGAAAGAAAACCCATATTTTCTAAACCATAGGGAGACACCACCCACCACGAATAGGGAGACACCACCCAGACTATACATATGTTATGCATGAAAGTTCTACTGGCCAGCCACTAAATCTCGAAGAGAGTGAGGTAGAGAAAGATTTAGGAGTATTTGTAGACAATAGGCTAAGTTTCTCCCAGCACATACAACAAACCGTATCCAAAGCTAATAAGATTGTGGGAATGATTCGCAGAACCTTCAAATACTTGGACGAAAAGATGCTGATCACATTGTACAAGAGCCAAGTATGGCCAATACTAGAGTATGGAGTCACTATATGGCACCCAACGTTGAAGAAGGATATTAAATCCATTGAAGCTGTTCAGAGAAGGTTAACTAAACTAGTGCCACATCTGAAGGACCTTAGTTATCCAGACAGATTCAGGAGACTCAAGTTACCAAGCCTCACATACAGAAGATTTCGTCGGGACATGATCAACACATGGAAGTTCCTGAATGCTGAGTATAATGTGGATGAGGCCTTGCTATTCAGACGCATACAGGGAAGCAATACCAGAGGTCACTCCAAGAAGCTTTTCAAGCCAAGGTACAACAGCTCACTCAGAGGGGCCTTCTTTTCACAGCGAGTGATAAACATGTGGAATGAGCTACCGGAAGAAGCGGTGGAAGCAGCTACCATGAATCAATTCAAGAATGCGCTGGACAGGGCCTGGGCCAGAGAAACATTCCTGTACGATTTTGAGGCTGCATACCATTAGAGCTGAGAGCTACGAGCTTTGTATAGGCTACCAGAAGCCTGCATCAAAGAAGAGGATAATAATAATAATAATGAGAATTCCTACATACACTAGTTAAATACTAGTGTATTTATGGTTGCATGGTCCGCTGAAACATCATTTTGTTAAAATTGAAATACTGATGTATATTTTATACTATATCTCCGAGTTCGATACTGTTGCCCTTATCTAAAGTTGTATGGTTCGATGAAACATATTTTTGTCAAAACCAACAAACTTACAGATATTTGATCCAATATCTCCAACTTAGATGCTGTTGCACTTATTTAAAGTGTCGGGTCCAGTGAAACTTAATTTGGTCAGAAGCAGAACTCTTACCAAAATCTGATCCTATATCTCCAACTTAGATGCTGGTGCATTAACTAATGATTTAGGACAGCAGAGAAGGAATAATCGGTTAATTTATGATACCATCCGAGGGGACACCTACTTTGAGAAAGCCATTAATCAGTGACACCACTAATTAATTAGGTCAATCTTATGAGTTCATTAGTCTTACCCTCATGCTAAGTACCATGTCTAGTTTAGTCAGGTTCCAGGATTAGTTGATCAGCTCTTAGCACGTGGTAATCTCGAGATTGGAACCTGGGTCATGGCTACAGGAGTTTTGGCAAGCTTCTGGAAATTATGTTGGGTTCTTCCAGTCCAGGCGTTCAGTACAAGATAAGGCAACACTTTAAGAGTTATCGGACTATACAACTTTTAGCATTTGGTGCTGCAGAGAATGGGATATACTAAGTGAATCTACTAGAACCCATCACTCTGATACTGTGATAGGTATTGGTTCCAGCATTACCAAAAGTAAATTCGATCGCCTTCACCTAATTATCAAATAACAATTTCAAATAACAAATACATTCTAAATACTATGTAAATACTCACATTGATCTGACTAATATCGATCTAGTTATATGACACTACAGTTAGCATATTGCTAGGGAACTTTTGGGTTACAGAATGTCATTGTGTTACATGCTGCAAATTGTGTATTCAACAGTTATTGTATACCATATTCCAGATACCTTTTGTGTAAATAATCCTGAATTGAAAAATGGCTGGAAGACCAGTGCTTCGACACTGACAAAAGAATTATTCAGCAGAATAAACATATTTACCACACAGAAAATACTTCAAACACCAACATTACAGCTGGCCAGCATTGAAAACAAGCCTGAATACCCAGGCTTATATGCTATGGACAGTATAAGTACAGCCTCAATAAAAATAAGGAAAAAAAGAAAAAGAAGAAAAAGGGGAAAAAAAAGGTAGTTTATAGCGATCAGTATATTATATTATCTAAATTATATGGCACGCCCTCAAAACCAGTAGACTACAACTTTAATATGAAGAGAACATTGAAAGATTACAGTTAAGAATTTCTTTGGCTATATATTGGTCTATTATTGATAGTATGTCTCTCCTCTCTCGTGCATATTACGGAGGTAATCCTTCATGTGATTGAGCAATAGAAAAAGTTTCTATTTAATTACACTCCATCTCACCTACCCCCTCAACAGCCACAGTATGCATAACATAAATATTTCAGCACCAAGAATGGTGCTTCCTTTGCTTGAATATGTGTTCTGTTGCCAATTTTGGTGCTTTCATCCTCTTTCTTTCAGGGTAAAAATTAATAGAATTGGTTGTTAAATGCATTGATTTAATGGGGATGAGGAAGTTTTGCACTGGTCACTTTTTCATTCGCTTTTTAAATGCAGAACCTAGATGTTGCCAGGACGTAATACTACAACACCCAACCAATTATTCTGAACCTGGCGACTTCTGCTCATACTTACTGGCAGACATAGATCTTGTGGGTGACTGAATGAATCTTTAGGGATTTAGGTCCCGCAAAACAATTTAAAATCACAGTAGGGCAAAGACAGACTTGTGACACTGCACACTTAGTTCTCTTTATATTGCTTCCCAAACGAGGTACTATGCGGTCACCATCATGATACAATATCCCACTCAGTCACATATCATCATGCCACCTGGGTCCACTAACCCTTGCGCTATTCTAGTTAGCCATTCGATTCTAGCTAGTTATCTATTCTAGTGCAGACTACTACTCTAATATAGTAATTCCCAGCACCAAACCCTAAATTAAATAGTAACCATAGTAACTTCCTAAATCTAGCTCGACTGGACGCGGTGGCCGAGTTGGTAGAGCGCAGGCTTCTGGTGCAGAAGGTCAGGAGTTTGATTACTGGTCGAGGCAAACCAATGACTTACAAAATGTATACTTGTCACTACCTAGCCTAGAGCTTGGGATTAATAGGATAGGGCAAGGACTGGTTAGCTCAGTGTCACTGTCAGGATAATGTGACTTAGTGGGTATTGGTGGCCTGATTTCTCAGTGGGGCAACAGTATAAAGACACCATGAGTGTGCACCGTCACAAATTGGTATCCGTCATGATATTACCTTAAATATTGCCAGGATGTAAAACTCCAACCAACCAAAGATCCTTATTCTTGCAAGTTCTCGGCTGGTTTAATATTACCGAGACAGCAGCGTGCGGAGATCATGGCTGATGGGCACTGACTGGTTATATCCGGACTGTCACACTCAACAATGGACAGGCGGCAAAAGGAAAAAAAAGGGGTGGGGCAGAGGGACTGAGCTGGCTGGTCTTTTCGAAACTGATAGGATATATCATATCCGGGGTGTTTGTAGTGAGTTGGGTTGGGGTGGGGAACGGTGGGGAGTGGAGTTGGGTAGGGAGGAAGGTGGGAGGGGAGATGGGTGGGTGGGGTGCAGGTAGGCAGTAATCACACCTGTACAGAGCAGTATGGCCAGGTGTGTAATTTGAGGTGTGGGGACCAATAGGAGGCCGTCTCAGTACATTACTGTCCCTCACCCCCACCACCACTCCCACCCCCGCCACCAGCCTGCGCATTGCCCCGTGTGAGCCGGTGGTGAGATTAGCACCGATAAGCCTCCCCCCGTACAACGCTCACACAGCCCCCCCCCCCCACACCTTTACTCATGGTACCGGCGGGTAGCCAGCACGCCTGGGGTAATTGATTCACGCCTGTTTGTACCACAAAGCAGTCTGCCCCTCCGGACCCCCCCCCCCCTCATCCCTTTCTTTGGCCGCTACTCTGAGCATGAAATCGGTGTCGTCGTCTCCCGTCGTTAGGGCCATGGTTGGGTGGGGACAGGGAGGGGGGGGGGGGTGGAGGCGGCAGGGGGCACGAAAGCAAACCCTGTCAGAATCCGCATCAAGATCTAAGTGCGCACCCACCCTCTAAATCCCTCTACACTCCCCCACACACATCCTGCCGCCACCCTGTCCCGCCCCAGACAAAAGCACCAATTGCCTCCCCCCCCCACACCCCCACAGACCACCCCGCCCAACCTCTCCCACCCTCCCGACACAGACAGATACAGCGTTGGCTATACATTATTGGGGTGGTTTTTTCCCCCTCCGCGACAAAAATATATGAGATCTCATATGATGATTGCACTTCACATGCAACTGTCTGTCTACCAAGGCAGAGGTTGTGACGTGATCAAGGTTGTCTTATACTGGACATTATCGTATAGCCCCAATCCGTGCAAATTGACTATAGTTTGCAGCAGCACATTTCGATGTGAATTAACAAGTAAATAGAAATCAGAGTGGTATTCAATTCACAACTCCCATACCCTCCCCCTCCCCTAAGCTTACATCCTATTTCCCGTGCTGGTAGATCGTGGGGTGGTGGGTTCGAACCCTGGTCGAGTCAAACCAATGACTTAAAAATTGATACTTGTTGCTTCCTAGCCAGGTGCTCGACATTATTAGGACAGGGCAAGGACTGGTGTGCTCAGTGTCAGGATAATGTGACTGAGTGGGATACCAGGTCATGGTGCTGACAGACTGGTTTCCCAGTGGGACAACACTATAAAGTCGCCATGAGTGCGCACTGTCACAAGTCGGTACCCGTCCTGATATGAATTTAGATGTTGCTAGGACCTAAAACAACAACAACAAACAAAACCCCTACCCTCTACCATACCCCTCTTCTCTCCTCCCAACCTTCTCCCCCTCCCCCTCCCTCCCCTCTCCTCCCCTCCCCTCATCGCTCCCTCACCAGGTGCGGTGCCCGAATCGGTAAATTGCAGGCCTCGCATGCAGAAGGTTGGCAGTTTGGTTCTCGGTCGAGTCAAACCAATGACTTATACAATTCATACTTGTCGCTTCCGAGCCTGGTGCTCAGTATTAATAGGATAGGGCAAGGACTGGTTAGCTTGGTGTCAGGATAATGTGACTGAGTGGGATATTGGATCATGGTGCCAACATCCTGATTTCCCAGTGAGGGAGCACTATAAAGTTGCCATGAGTGTGCACTGTGACTCTGCACTGTGACCGTCCTGATATGACCTTAGATGTTGCCAGGATATAAAACTCCAACAACCAACCAACCTCCCTCCCTCCCTCCTTCACCTCCTCCCTCCTACTATGGACCAGTTGGCTTGTCCACAGTCACATAATGCCACATCTCTATTCATCGGCTGTGACCTCTGACCCGCGGATCCAGGTCACACGGAGTGCGACCTTGACCTCACGGGTTGCCGCCATCGTTCAGTACTGGGTCGGTCAGGATGGCCCTTCGGCTATAAGTCAATCGTCTTTTGACGACTCTCCAGATCGGCATCATCAGTATAGGTACTGGAGGAGGAACTTGAGGCAGGCCAGGGCTCGGTCTTCTAACAAATCCCTGAACGGGCGTGCATTAATCTCCATCTAAACATTTGCGAGAAGGCTGGATAGACATTGGAGAGGACACCCACAATTATGAGACTTCAGGGGCCGTATTCATGATGCGGTGTTAGCGAGCCAAAACTGGTTTTGGCCGGGATTTCTGGGTTAGCGGCGAAAACTCAGTACGCAAGGAGTGCAAACACACCGAGTGTAAGCTAACACCGCATCGTGAATATAGGCCCAGGTCTCCGTCGACCTCCATATGTGTGCCAAAACAAAAGTTTGTTGTTACTATAATGAGCTGACATTAGAGGCCCAATAGCGCCTCCTAGTTCAACGGGAAAAGGAAAAGGAAAGTTGAACTAGCATTTGAGGCAATAACACCAAGTATGTGGAAGAGACTAGAGTAGAAAATATTAGCCTAGGCTAGATTTATTTTTGGTTTAAATCTGTGTGGATTTCATGGCTCTGCACCAACAATTTTACACTGCAAGCAACATGCATGACCTTTTTACTAAAGTAAAACAAGAAAACATTTTAGCCTTTTTGAGGGCAGCTGGTTTGTACCAACTCATATAGGTTTTTAAACAAATTTCATTAGTGAATAATACTATCATTTAGACTTTTCTTTAGCTATTATGATTGTGAGTTTACAAAATTCCTGAGTGTCCATTGACACAAAATTGATTGTATGCTTTTTTACATGTAAAAGCGACGGTTTGAACAAAAACAAACATTTCTCGCCGTGAATATGGCCTATGCTGCCGACATGGCGTAAAGCAACCACCAATCAATCAAGTATGTGGTGGTGTGGGGTTTGAATGTGGGGATAGAGGAGTTTTGGTTTAACCCTGTCTATGACTTCTACGAGTACGAGGCGACTCCTTCGTGTGCGGTATTATGGGAACCCGATGGGTCGGGGTTGGCAGCTAAGTGTGGGTGGGGATTGACTCGATTTGGAAATGTGGGCAACAAGGCCACAGATGGCTTCCTGAATTTGACATTGACATTTGGAAAGTCCTTAGCCAGGTGCAATTTAGGGATGGGGGCAGAGGTTTTCTTGTAACCATTTTCGCCTTGCGGAATAGGACACTTCGCCACTTTGCTTATAAAAAGGGGTGAGCAGGATTTGGTTTGCCTGGATATCACGTGGGAACCAGCGACCCGACAAATTCGGTGAGGTCTCTGCCCGCAAAGACCATGTGACCCAAAGTGAGCGGTTTTAACAAATATGTGTTTAAAGTGTATTAATACAAATTACCACTATTCAAAAATATTGTTAGGGTTCATCAATAGAAATTGCTACAATATTTGTTTAAAGTTAATGCAAACAAATTTCTACAATAAGTTTATTAATACGAATTAATACAAGATATATATAAATAATTTTTAAAGTTTATGAATACAAATTAATACAATATTTTAAAATAATGTTACAAATCTATAATACAAATTCATACAATGCCACAATCCCTTTCCCTACTGCATATGCACAGTAGTGCCTGTATGATGGGGCAGCACTATAAATTCGCCATGAGTTCGGACTGTCACAAGTCGGTAGCCGTCCTGATATGACCTAATATGTTGCCAGGACGTAAAACTCCAACGACCAACCAGCCAACCAACCGTGTCTCATATTCATTGCCAGGGTGAATGTCACATACTTGTGTCCATTGTCCATATTTATATTAAATGTCCATATATATGAGCTCTGTCCATATCTGTCATTCTCCATCTCCACAGGGCCAGTGCGTGTCACCATCTCTCTCACTGACTCTACATCTATCCCTTCGTGTGCTGCTACCCCTCACTTTACTCAAGGCGCTATCACTGCCATTGTTTATGCCTGTACACTGCCTCAACCCATATGTCCAACTCTACCACTGCGACTGTGGCTTCTATCTGCGGCTTCTATGCAATCTCCACTCACCCTCTCCAATTTACTACCACTGTACCCCACCTCTCCTACCACCTGTAACAGTGCTGCTGCCTCTACCATTGCCTTCCACCACTGCCTCTACCACTGTTTCTACCATTGCCTTCTACCATTGCCTCTACCATTGCCTCTACCATTGCCTCTACCATTGCCTCTACCATTGCCTTCTACCACTGCCTCTAATACTGCGATTACCACAACCTCTACCATAGACTCTACGCTCGCCTCTACCACTGTTTCTACCATTGCCTTCTACCATTGCCTCTACCATTGCCTCTACCATTGCCTTCCACCACTGCCTCTACCACTGTTTCTACCATTGCCTCTACCATTGCCTCTACCATTGCCTCTACCATTGCCTTCTACCACTGCCTCTAATACTGCGATTACCACAACCTCTACCATAGACTCTACGCTCGCCTCTACCACTGTTTCTACCATTGCCTTCTACCATTGCCTCTACCATTGCCTCTACCATTGCCTCTACCATTGCTTCTGCCAGGACCTCCACCATTGCCTCTACCATTGCCTCTACCATTGCCTCTACCATTGCCTTCTGCCAGGACCTCCACCATTGCTGCTAATACTGCTATTACCCCAAACTATACCATATACCCTACGCTTGCCTCTACCACTGTTTCTATCAGTGCCTTCTACCATTGCCTTCTACCATTTCCTTCTACCACTGACTCTAGCTTGTCCTCCACCATTGCTTCGGCTACTGACATTACCATTGTCTCTACCACGATCTCTACCACATCCATTACGCTTGCCTCTACTGTTGTATCTACCATTGCCTTCTACCATTGCCTCTACCATTGCCTCGACCATTGCCTCTACCATTGTCATTACCATTGCCCTCTAGCGCCGCTTCTATAGATGCCTCTGTTCCAACCCATATTACTGCATCTGCTTGCCCCTCTACCGTCACTACCAATCCCAATCCCCGCCTCTAACCTCCGCCACAACATCCCGCCTGTACCATTGCCACAATCCCCCACCTCTACCATTACCATAACCCCATCATTTACCCTTACCACAACCCCTGCCTCTACCATTTCCCTAACCCCCGCTCTACCATTTCCTTAACCCCCACTCTACCCTTTCCACAACCCCCTCATCTACCCTTACCATAACGCCATCATTTACCCTTACCACAACCCCCGCCTCTATCATTTCCCTAGCCCCACCTCTACTATTACCATAACCCCTGGTCTACCATTTCCATAACCCCCGCCTCTCCCCTTTCCACAAGCCCCTCATCTACCCTTACCACAACCCGCCTCTACCATTACCACAACCACCATCTCTACCATTTCCCTAACCCCCGCCTCTACCCTTTCCACAACCCCCACATCTACCCTTACCACAACTCGGGTCTCTACCATTTGCCTAACCCCCGCTCTACCATTTCCCTAACCCCTGCCTCCACCCTTTCCACAACCCCCTCATCTACCCTTACCACAACCCCCCGCGTCTACCATTACCACAACCACCATCTCTACCATTTCCCTAACCCCCACCTTTACCCTTACCACAACCCCCTCATCTACCCTTACCACAACCCCCACCTCTACCATTACCACAACCACTGTCTCTACCATTTCCCTAACCCCTGCTTCTACCCTTTCCACAACCCCTACATCGACCTGTACCACCACTCCCACATCTACCCGTACCACAACTCCCGCCTCTACCATTTCCCTAACCCCCGCCTTTGCCCATACCACAACCCCCACCTCTACCATTTCCCTAACCCCCGCTCTACCATTTCCCTAACCCCCGCCTTTACCCATACCACAACCCCCTCATCTAACCTTACCACAACTCCCGCCTCTACCATTACCACAACCACCATCTCTACCATTTCCCTAACCCCCACCTTTACCCATACCACAACCCCCTCATCTACCCTTACCACAACCCCCGCGTCTACCATTACCACAACCACCATCTCTACCATTTCCCTAATCCCCGCCTTTACCCATACCACAACCCCCTCATCTACCCTTACCACAACCCCCGCGTCTACCATTACCACAACCACCATCTCTACCATTTCCCTAACCACCACATTTACCCATACCACAACCCCCTCATCTACCCTTACCACAACTCTCGCATCTACCATTACCACAACCACCATCTCTACCATTTCCCTAACCCCCGCCTTTACCCATACCACAACCCCCACCCTCCATCTACCCTTACCCACAACCCCCGCGTCTACCATTACCACAACCACCATCTCTACCATTTCCCTAACCCTCGCCTTTACCCATACCACAACCCCCTCATCTACCCTTACCACAACCCCCGCGTCTACCATTACCACAACCATCATCTCTACCATTTCCCTAACCCCCGCTTCTACCCTTTCCACACGCCCCTCATCTACCCTTACCACAACCCGCCTCTACCATTACCACAACCACCATCTCTACCATTTCCCTAACCCCTGCCTCTACCATTTCCCTAACCCCCGCTCTACCATTTCCCTAACCCCCACCTTTACCCATACCACAACCCCCTCATCTACCCTTACACAACCCGCCTCTACCATTACCACAACCACCATCTCTACCATTTCCCTAACCCCCACCTCTACCCTTACTACAACCCCCTCATCTACCCTTACCACAACCCCCGCCTCTTAACACCCCTCTACCATTTCCAACCCCCGCTCTCCCCTCTCACAACCCTTATCTACCCTTACCACAACCCCCGCCTCTACCATTACCACAACCACTGTCTCTACCATTTACCTAATCCCCGGCCTTTACCCTTACCACAACCCCCACCTCTACCATTTCCCCAACTCCCACCTTGGTCATTGACCCCCACCCACACCCCCACCACCCCACCCCGCCCCTACACGAGCAGCAAACGGCCTGTGTACCAGTCCGCGGTGCGTGTCGCGTGTGACACGCTTGGCATGGTGCACACTGTCAGCAGACAATGCCCGAAGACCCCAGCAAGGTGACCGCCACACAGTCAGCACCACACATGGGTCTACAGCAATACCCACCCCCAACCCAACCACCGCACTGCCAGTATGCAAGCATTGCCGGTATGCAAGCATTAGAAGAGCCTTTTGCAACACAAGCCCAAGATTTGTCTGATGAAATCCGAAATATTGGGCAGTAAATTACTGTTGTGCAGAAATAATTGGTGATTTTTGGTCATAAACTGAAATGTTGCACGCGATTTATTTTTGGCCCGCGTTTGGTTTGAAGTTATGAAATGCTTATCAAATGTTTTTTGCTGATATAAGTTCATTGGGTGGCGAGGGGATTTCGTGTAAGACTATGATTATTATTTAAATACTGCGCTGAAAATATTAAAGTGAGTATTTCTGTAGATAGGTGTTCTGGCGTGTTAGTAGCGTGGACTGACGGTGCAGCGGTGTGACCTTGGAAGGTCATAAGGTCAGTTGTGACTCTAAAGGTCAACCGACACTAAACGGACGTTTCGACTTTGCCAATACTAAGTACTTTAAACTTCACATTCTAAAATCCAACCAGTATACACTTCTCTACTCGCACGCACACGCACACGCACACGCACCGCAACACATACAATAATCACAAACTACAGATGGCATACACACCACCACCAAACGGATACCCCGTCCTGATATGATCTCAGATGTTTCCAGGACGTAAAGCTCCAACAAAAAAAACAATGAAATGCATACACACCACGCCGGCTGTTCACACATCTTCACGCGGGGGCCTTACACTCGATCCTCTTTCAGTGTCTGTTTTGATATATATAATTGAAATATTAGGTTAAAAACAATGTATATATCCAATGTATATATCCATATACACATATCGAAAAGAAGCCATGACAACGTCCCTGAAAAGTAAATCTGGCACTGCATTGTGATACCTGTATGCATCCCAACACATACTTTGGCATTCAGAAGGGGGGAATTATACAAAGATCTGCCTTTAAGCATTTGGTGGAGTATAGAACTTGCCTCGTATCACGAGTTCATAATTTGTTGTTGTTTCTTTTTGGTCCATTAGTTGTTTAAGCAGGGGAAATTTCAGTCATAGACGACTGGTCTTCCTCATTCCACTGCTGGTCGATAGAAAGCGCGAGCCTACAATTTTACCGACTCAAGGGATTTTTTAACCTTCCACACCACATAGATATGGTATGAGAGCAACCAGCCTTTGATGACGCTGTAAGTTATACACAGCGGTGGAAATCCAAATTGGCAGAGCTGGGGGCATGGGGAATCAAACCGCCAACCCTCACATTAGGAGTCTGACCTAGAAAAAAGTCAGACACTCTAACCACTCCGCCACAGAGAGTTAGTCCTTGAAAATTACCCTGCTACTCCCCCCCCCCACACACACACCCACCCACGCAATCTCCCACATAGATCCTACCCTGCCGCTGGCTCTCCATTATGGAGATCATCTGCGGAATAGAAAGGACTCAGTTTTTAAGGTGGAACCATTTCTTTATGTAATTTTATAGCGAAGAGAAAGCAAGGCATTCTAACCCTATTTGTAATACACACATGTGTGTGTATTACATAAAGAAAGCATGCTCATATTGAACATCTCCACCAACACAAACTATGTGTTACAGGCGCAGAGAACTGATTCAGAAATACCTCTTCGAACACACACATACATACATACATATACACATACACGCATATATACGTTCATATATACATACACACATACATACATACATACATATATACATACATACATATAGACATACATACATACATACGTACATACATACATACATACATACATACGGGCATATATACTATTTATATGTACATATATATATATATATATATATATATCCATATACGTAGCCTACTGGGCATGGTAGCCATATCACTAGAGCGAGGGACTCGCGGGCGGAAGGTTGGGAGTTCGCTTCCCGGTTGAGTCAAACCGTCTTAATAGGATAGGGCAAGGACTGGTTAGGACTGGGTGGGATATCGGGCCATAGTGCTGGCGGCCTGATTTCCCAGTGGGGCCGCACTATACATTCACCATGAGTGCACACTGTCACAAGTCAGTACCCATCCTGATGTTTGTTACCTTAGATGTTGCCAGGATGTAAAACTCCAACAACCAACCAACCAACATAGACGTACACAGACAGCCAAGAAGTCTGTGTGAGAAAAGTAGCTGCCCATTCCACACTGGCTGTAGTGAAGCCATTGAGCGGAGCGCCGTCCTTTACTCGCCGGTCGGCGTATGACGTCACTTCCGGTTCTGGTCTGACTGGCGCTGATCGCCGACGCGCGTGTAGGGGAATGTGACTGGCAGGCGGAGACTATAGGACAGATTAACTCCAACATCCGGTTTGCTTTTATTAATGTGTGCACGGTAAAATAACACATGGCCGTTAAAGCTGCATAGTCAATGGTTTTGACTGTCTGTCATAGTGTAGATAAATATATGACTTTGATCCTTTCTGTTAAAATATCAAATCTGGAGAGATTTGAAGTGAAAACTTTGAAGTTAATTTAGTGTACATAGTCCTTGAAGAGTTATACTGCCTATCATGGATAAGTCTGAATAGACTTGTTTTCACCATTAGACAGTTTGTCAATAGAAAGCCCGAGCCTAGACTTTTACTGACCCAAGGGATTTTTAAGCTCCCACACAACATAAACATGGTATGAGAGCAACCGGCCTTTGATGATGCTGTAAGTTATACACAGTGGTGGAAATCCAAATTGGCAGAGATGGGGGCATGGGGAATCAAACCACCAACCTTCAGATTAGGAGTCCGACCTAGAAAAAAGTCAGACACTCTAACCACTCCGCCACAGAGAACAGCACAAGTAAAATGCTAGACATTGAAGGCTTCTTCAGGCACACTGACAGCTTATAAAGTTATATAAGTTATATTAAGTTGACTTACGATTCCTTCTATACACCAATATATGTTTAATGGTTGCACCCAATATACAGATCCGATAACAAAGATAAGGTTTTATTTTAAGTTAAGAATATGTGGGCTTTTTAATCGAATTATGCAGCTTTAATTTGATCGACCCGATGCACAAATTTTCAACCGTGTTCGAATTTACATTGACATGTTTCTCTGATGTCTGTAATGTCCCATGTCGTGGTTATCCCATATTTATGAATGAATTATGATTGAGTCATGGATTATCTTGCTAAGTTAGTGAGCCTTGTGAAATAATTATAGACAAATTAATGACAATATCAAATTGTACATTCTGTCTCTATTACTGATTGTGAAATCGTCCATTAGGGGAATTGTTGAATTATTATATGATGAACACCACCATGAAATCGACACATAGTCGAAGTCGCCGAAACTTACCATAATAGGTTAGAAACATTCTCTAAAAGAGTGCATCGAACCGACAATTTACCGCTCCACGATCCGTTGAAATCATCACTTTTTCTAAACCAAAACACTTCGCTAGAGTTGATCGCACATATCCAATTTAGATAGTATTAATATTATACTCATTAACCATATTTTTTAATTTCCTGCTCCAGTACTTGTCTTTATTACTCGACAACGTGTAGAAATAGGCTATTTTCAGCATTTCCATTTGCACAGTGAAATTAATTTGGCATGGTTTCACTTCAAATAGCACTTTAAAATTTAATAAGGAATTACTACAAATTAAAAGTAAACTAATTCTTAAAGGATAAACCTAATATATTTATCTGAAAACTGCAGCAGAAAGTCAAAATCAATGAATGTTCAGCTTTAAGTACCATCATGTGTTTTATGTACACAATATCATGATGGGTGTCAATCGGATCAAGTAGCGCTAACTTGATTGGCCGCTATTTGCTGACTCATCAATTTTCACTCAAGGGAGAACCACCACCTGAGTGCATCGTGTGTCAGTACCCACCAACATCCAGACACATTCTGATTGAATGTGTAGATTTCATGGCCTAGCTTCAACACTGATTTAATGTAACTATCATGTGAGACATGTGTACTAGTGCAAAGCACAAACAGATCGTTGTGTTGCTAAGAACAACTAGGCCATATCAACTCCTGTAATTTTTTTGCTAGTATAGTAGTCTGACCTAACCTCTCAGACAAGGAGCCACATAGACAGGTAGGCGTGGGTGGTACGGTGATATCAGGGAGCCTAGGTGGTGTAATAATTAGCACACTGGCCCGGAGTGCAAAGAGATGTGGGTTTGAGTCCCGCTCTAGGCGCAATATTTCCCATTCTCATCACCCCCATGACACTGGTTGCCATGTCCATGATCATATATACGCTATGCGCTGTATGGTTGTTGAACCTGCCCTGTGTATGTATGTGTAAAGGGACTGTCACACTACGACGTAACGACGTCAACATAGGGAGAATGTGAAGAACGTTGAACTTCTCGGCGTAGTATGCAAATTTGGGCACAAGTTGAACGTGGATGCAGCGTAGTGGACGAGAGAGTAATGTCGGTAAAGCGTAGTGATACCGTCGTTCGATGAGAGAGGTCAACGTAATGACGCTGACGGAACGTTATGAATGTTATTCCATCGTCAGAAGAACGTTACGTGACGTTAGCTAAGTCATGAGACGTTGAACGTAGGTTGAATGCACGTTCTCCTGACGTTCTCCTGACGTTCTCCTGATGTTGTCCTGACGTTCCCATTATGCCCCGTGGGCATTTGCACTTGGTTTAATGGGGGTCAACGTAGTGGAACGTAGTTGAACGTAGTGAGGAGCGTTGGAATAACGTCCGTTTAACGTCATTGACATTCGCTGAACGTGAACAGAACATACGGCGAACGTAAACCCTTACGTTTGACCTACGTCGAAACTTTTGAACATGTCCAAAACCTCGACGTAACACGACGTAATGTGACGTAGCTCGACGTCACTCTAACGTCATTATGACGTCATCATAACGTAATCCAACATACATCAACGTAATGACGAAATATCACCACGTTAGGCTCATGTTGGCTCATTACGTCGTAGTGTGACAGGGGTATTAGAGCATTGCCTGTATGTATGTAATAGTAAGCATTCAAAGAATTACAATTCCAAGGGGACGAGTGTAGTAGTCTGCACTGACCTCTCAGGCAAGGAGCCACATAGACAGGTAGGTGTGGGTATTATGGTGATATCAAGGAGCCTAGGTGGTGTAATGGTTAGCACACTGGCCCAGAGTGCAAAGAGATGTGAGTTTGAGTCCCGCTCTCGGCGCAATATTTCCCATTTTCATCACCCCCACAACACTAATTTTTGTGAATTAGATTTTGTTGTTAGTTGACACAAGTCTAACCACTTGAAAATTACATCAATGTGGTTTTTCTATCATATGACACTGATCTGACCGTGTCGGGATTTTGTGTATATTACAATGTAGGCATGTGAATGTGGATTGACAAGACTGACAGAATAAATACCACTAGGTTATCGTGGTGACTATAGCCCTTGTTGCCGAAACCGCATTAAACCATCTGTAACCAATCAATTATGTGCACATTGAAATAAATCCGAATGTTTGGGATGGTCTGAAGTAGATTTACACCGACCATAGTAATATAGTTATCTATAATAAAATAAATATATGGCAGAACCTCAAATATCGGATCATGCAACCTCATTCCTAGTGACAGGTGGACGTGATGGTCAGCTGAGTGGTTTATCGATGCATGTGTCACTGTCAGTTTGAGGAGGGGAGCGGGACATACCTCAGGCAGGAGTGTGTCCACCTGTGAAGGTGTGGGTCATCCTCTTGATCCTGCTCAGTGGGCCCATTTTCAGTTTGGGCTATTTTCTGTTACAACTGGTGGTCCACAACTGGTTCATCAAAGGCTTTGGAATGTACTGTCCTGTCTGTGGGAAAGTGCATATATAGAAGACCGCCTTCCTGCTTATCGGAATGAGTAGCCTATGTAGCAGCAGTAGGTTTCTTCCAAGGAAATATGTCAGAGTGACCATATGTTTGACGTCCAATAGCCGATGATACATAAATCAAGGTGCCCTAGAGGTGTCATTAAATAAAGCAAGCTTTAGTGTCAGTTTGAGTTGCAAGTAGTGGGTTGTTGCCCAGTCACCTGATCTGCTTGATGGTCCTAATGTCTTAATGGCCTGTGGGCAGTGTGTTTGTCAGACGATACATAGGTGACGACTGGGGGGGGGGGGGGGGCGGGAGGGGGGAGGCCGGGCGCGGGTTATGTCCCCGTCCTTGGGTGACCTTCCATTGCAGGTTCTCCGCTATGTTTGCCTTGTGGATGAAGTTTCATGGCTTGCTCTGCTGACTGTGGCAAAAGGTCGACAGTCGCATGTTAAGTTTGACATTTATTTAAACTTATGCCCCAGGCAAAGACTTCACTCTGGCCCCTCCCACCCACCCCCCCTCCCTCCTTCCGCAATGTCGTCTCCCTTGTGTTGCTGATAGTACTGTTGGCACTATTGGTACTAGGGCTACTGTTGTTGCTGCTACTAGGGCTACTGCTTTTGCTGGTCCTAAGGCTGCTGGTGTTGCTGGTACTAAGGCTGCTGGTGTTGCTGTTACTATGGCTGCTGTTGTTGCTGGTACTAGGGATACCAGTGTTTCTGGTAGTATGGCTGCTGGTGGTGTTGGTACGAGGGCTGCTGGTGTTGCTGGTACTAAGGATACTGGTGTCGCTGGTACTAAGGCTGCTGGTGTTGCTGTTACTATGGCTGCTGTTGTTGCTGGCACTAGGGATACCGGTGTTTCTGGTAGTATGGCTGCTGGTGGTGTTGGTACGAGGGCTGATGGTGTTGCTGGTACTAAGGCTGCTGGTGTTGCTGGTACTAATGCTGCTGGTGTTGCTGTTACTATGGTTGCTGTTGTTGCTGGTATTAGGGATACCGGTGTTTCTGGTTGTATGGCTGCTGGTGGTGTTGGTACTAGGGCTGCTGGTGTTGCTGGTACTAGGGCTGCTGCTGTTGCTGGTACTTTGGTTGCTGGTATTGCTGTTACTAGGGCTACTGGTGTTTTTGGTAGTATGGCTGCTGGTGGTGCTGGTACTAGGGCTGCTGGTGTTGCTGGTACGTTGCTTACTGGTGTTGCTGGTACTAGAGCTACTGGTGTTGCTGTTTCTAGGGATGATGTTGTTGCTGGTACTAGGGCTGCTGGTGTTGCTGTTACTAGGGTTGCTGGTGTTGCTGGTACTAGGGCTGCTGGTGCTACTTGTACTGCCGATGCGGCTAGGATTGCTGATGCTGTTTGTGCTATTGATACTCATGGTGTTTGTGTTGGTGCTGTTGGTATTATATATGCCAGTTCTGCTAGTCCTATGCGGTATATTATTTGTGTGTCTGCTTCTGTATCTGCTGATGCCGGTGCGGGTATTATTTGTGCTGGTGCTTCTGATTTTGCTGGTGCTTGTCGTGCTCCTCTGGCTGCTTGTGCTGGTCTGGCTGGAATTACTGGTGAGTTGTTTTTTTGTACATTAGTTGTTTAAGCGGGGGAAATTTCAATCGTGAACGATTGTTCTTCCTCATTCCACTGCTCCTTGCTCTATCCTAATGATACTGAGCGCCTGGCTAGGATGCGACAAGTATAAATTTTAAGTCAGACGGACGCTCTAACTCATTCTGTTGTTTGTGTTATTTGTGCTCATGGTGCTGTTTCTGGTTTTTTTTTGTGATGTATGTTCTGGTTGTGCTGATGTTGTTTATACTGGTATCGTTTCTGCTGGTACCGTTTATGCTGATCCAGATGGTCTTGCCGATGCCCGAATTACATTCGCTTATTCATTTTTATTTGTCTCGTATAACATGCACATGCCTATTATATAACGTCACAAGTATATAGTCTGCATATATACAAATTGTATCCCATTTCTGTGTAATACTGCATACACATGGATCTGCTCTCCCAGTGGTGCTGCACTATAAAGTCTCCATGAGTGTGCGCTATCACAAGTTGGTACATGTCCTGATATGACCTTAGATGTTTCCAGGATGTAAAACTCCAACAACCAACCAACCAATAAGTCGATACCAGCTCTGATATGACCTAAGATGGTGCTAGGACGTCAAACAACAACATCAAATCGGCGCGCATACCTTATACAATACATACACTATACATATTTCTATCTGCACCTGCGGACTCTGAACATACTCTGCTGCCCCAATGGTAGCTAGCTAGCCACCATTAGGGCTCTATTTGCCCGCCAGGGGATCGCCGGTAATGTCCAAATGGTGGGCAACGCGCAGAAATTTACAATAAAACTGTCAATTGGAGCGCGTCTTGGGATAGTGGCGTCTTTGTGTGTGCTGTCCCCGTGTCACGTGATCGTTCAAAATGGCGCCGGCCGTGAGCCTGCCGGGAGTGAGTTGTAATAGTTCGCCGCTCGTCCACCAGGCGTCGATCCGGAGCTCCGGCGTTGGCCGACTTTTTCGCAGTGCAAACTGCCCGCGCTCTTAAAGCTGCATAGTCCGATGAAGCATCAAATTTAAAAAATCAAAACAATCATCTAGATTTGATTCTACATATCTAATTTAGATACTCATACACTTATTAAGTGTTTGTTGCCACATAGAAGGGAACGCCGAGTCGATTTAATAGAATCTGTTACTGTAGAAGCGTGTGGTATCAGAGTTTTGGCGATACTCAGAGTTTTGGCGTGCTTGCCAACATTATTTTCACATGTTTGAATTTCAAATATCTCAAAAGGTAGCCATTTCAATTAAAAGTTACTTCAAACTAAATTAAGGTAGATTATAATAATCAATTTAATATACGTATCTCCGGAAAATGTCAGACACTCAAGACCATCGGACTATGCAACTTTAAATGACAAACTGGAGAATTCAGGCCGCATCTTTTCAAGCACGCACGGACAAACGCACGCACCCACGCACGCACGCACGCGAGTCGTCGAGTTGAAGCGCAAAGGAGAGGATGAGGAAACAATTAAAAACAAAAACAAAATAGTCTGACCAACGCCAGCGGGGAATCGAAGGTTGTGAATCGTGCAAGCCACTCACATGATGCTTTACAATTAATCTGAACCAAAAAAAAGGCAAAGGCTTTGCGTGTGTGTCTGTGTGCATGTGTGTATGTGTGCATGTGTGTATGTGTGCATGTGTGCATATGTGTATGGGTGCATGTGTGTATGTGTGCATGTATGTATGTGTGAATGTGTGTATATGTACATATGTGTATGGGTGTGTGTGCATGTGTGTATGTGTACATGTGTGCATGTGTGTAGGTGTGAATATGTGTATGTGTGCATGTGTGTGCATGTGTGTATGTGTGCATGTGTGTATGTGTGCATGTGTGCATGTGTGTGCATGTGTGTGCATGTGTGTATGCGTGTATGTGTGCATGTGTATGTGTGCATATGTGTATGGGTGTATGTGTGCATGTGTGTATGTGGGCATGTGTGCATGTGTGTAGGTGTGCATGTGGGCATGTGTGTGCATGCATGCATGTGTGTGCATGTGTGCATGTGTGTATGTGTGCATGTGTGTATGTGTGCATATGTGCATGTGTGTATGTGTGTATGTTTCTTCAGAGACTGCAGAAACATTACACGTGTGTACCTTTATTCCCCCCATACCCCATCCCCCATACCCCGATACCTTCATACACCCCATACCCCCATACCGCTCATCCCCTCCTATACCCCCATACCATCCACCACGCCCTCCCTTCATCTCTGCCACACCAACCAGAAGGGATGGCCGAATGAGTTAGAGCATCCATCTCCCGTGTTGGTAGACCATGGGATCGTGGTTTCGAACCCTGGTCGAGTCAAACCAATGACTTACAAATTGATACTTGTCCATTTCCTAGCCATGTGCTCTGCACTATTAGAATAGGGCAAGGACTGCTTGGCTCAGTTTCAGGATAATGTGACTGAGTGGGATATCAGTTCATGGTGCTGGCAGCCTGGTCTCCCAGTGGGGCAGCACTATAAAGTCGCCATGAGTGCGCACTGTCACAAGTCGGTACCCGTCCTGATATGACCTCATATGTTGCTAGGGCGTAAAACAACAACAAACAAACAAACATCTCTGCCACCACCACTACCATATGTTCCTCTGCCCACCTCACCATCTCCATTCTTTCTCTGTCCCCCCCACCCCCCTTATTGCATATTCCACTGCCACTTGCTATTCTCTCCCCCCCCCCCCCCTCATCATCTCCATCCTCCCTCACTCCATCCCAACCCTCTCCTCTCTATCTACTCCTCAGGGCCTCCCCCCCCCCCGGCCCAACCCCCCAGGTCCCCTGCCGCCTGTCCTCAGTGTCATTCCTCTTCCATTTAATTACCATATCTTCCCGCTGCTTCCCTCACTTTCTCATATCTCATCACCTCTCACTTCTTCCATGACCCTTTTACTGCCACGGCTCCCCACCTCCTCATCCCCATCTCCTTCCTCTCCCTGCTTTACTACATTCAGACCTCTTCCAGTTCAATATCTTATCCTGGTCCCCTGCCTTTCCCAATTCCCTTCCTCCCTATCAATAGTAGTATCATCCGCCATCTACTCTACCACCACCGACCGCCCCTCCCCCGCCCCTCCACCCACAGCACACACAGCCGCATTGTCACTTATAACTTGATAGCTTGCGTTCAGTTAATAAAAGTTTCTCATATATATAACACAGTGCAGATGATACTGGCACAACATTTATTTAAAAACTGGGGTATTCATTGGTTACGGGAAGAGATCAAAAAACGTTTGATTATAGATCACCCCACCCACACCCGCACACACATTACACCCCTCCACACCCACACACACACACACACACAGACACGCACGCACACACTACTATTCGGTAGAGCGTGGCCCTCGCGTGCTGAAGGTCGGGAGTTCGGTTCCCGGTAGAGTCGAACCAATGACTTATAAAATTGATACTTGTCGCTTCCTAGCCTGGCACTTGACATTAATATGATAGGGCAAGGACTGGTTAGCTCTGTGTCAGAATAATATTACTGAGTGGGATATTGGGTCATGGTGGCAGCGGCATGGTTTTCCAGTGAGGCAGCACTATAAATTCATACACTACTTTCATATATGCACATATATATATATATATATTTATACATCTATGCATATATACATGTATACATGTATACATGTATGCACATATGCACATATACACATATACACATATACACATATACACATATACACATATTCACATATTCACATATATATATACACGTATACATATACACATAATATATGAATATATAGGTACGCAGATATATATTTATATATGTATATATAAGCATGTACACATGCATATATGTATGTATGTATTTACATGTGCATAGAAGTTTATGTATATATATTTATGTTAATATGTGTAAAAGTATATATCCATTTATATATTTATATACGTGCACCTATATATATATGTCATTATGTGTGTGTATTAATGTGCATGAGTATATGGTTATGAATATATAATATGTGTCTATTCATGGAAATATATACCTATACTCGTATATAAGATGCTGATCGGAACAGGTATCTTGGATGTGCTCGAGTCACGATATGGATGTGTATGGGTGGTTCACTGCATTCCTCCTTTGTTGATATGTACACTTCACACCAACCTTCTAAAAGGAGCTTGAACCAGGCTCGACATAGATAATTGTATCCCTCGTTGACCCCAGGTAAACGAGGTCGGTGTGCTCAACCCAGCTCTATTTGTTTCTATGTGAGCAACACAGGTCAGCTCACAGGAGCACACCGTTGTCACCACATTATAAGAATAATGTTTAGTAGTGTTACTATTATAAGAAGCTTAGTCTAATCATCATATATGTGTACAGGCTACCAATATGAGCGATGTGTCCTTAGAATGGACAACTTATTCCACAGACCGTAAAACCTCTCTAACTGACAACCTCCACAGATCCAGCAGTAGCGTTCTCCTATCTCGATCGCTTTATTTGGGTCCTAAACGATCGCGCATACAATGCCATTGTAACGATAATAAAAACTCCCTAAACCAACCACCTGCCTAAATGGACCATTTAATGTCGGTGACATGGTCGGTCGATTTACAGAGGGTTTACCTTATCAACTCCGCCATCCAGCCAACCAGGCAACCATTCAACCAGTCAAGCAACCAACCATTCAACCAGCCAACCACATAGAAAGCTTCCATGGTAGAGGCTTAGTGAAATCTCCCCCCCCCCCATCCACCTCCACACATCCCCGCTGGGTATTACTCAATCAGTGCCTGCTAATCATACCCGGTGACATTTGATAATAGGTAATTAGTAGACCAGGGGCCAGATTTGTGAGCTACTCCCGGAGCTGCTCGCGTCCCGACGCCGTCAGTCTCACACGCCCGCTGTACCATGTGATTTTATTGTCACGCCCACTGGCGACAGCCACTGATGCCATTTTGGGGTGGGAAGCGGGGGGGGGGGGCGGGGGGTCCAAGGCCCATTGCCTCTCAAACCTGCAGCCAGGGACTGAGCTGTATCTCAGTATCACCCCGCCCTCCACCTCCACACACCACCACCACCACCAACACCACCGGGCGCGGTGCCCGAATCGGTAGAGCGTGGGACTGACGTGCGGGAGATCGGGAGTTTGGTTCCCAGTCGAGTCAAACCAATGACTTATAAAATTGGTACTTGTCGCTTCCTAGCCTGGTGCTCGACATTAATATGAGAGGCCAACGACTGGTTAGTTCAGTGTCAGCATAATATGACTGAGTGGGATATTGGGTCATGGTGCTACAAAAATTATTTCCTAGTGGGGCAGCACTATAAAGTCACCATGAGTGTGCACTGTCACAAGTTGGTACCCGTCCTTATATGACCTTAGATGTTGTCAGTACGTAAAACTCTAACAACCAACTACGACACACACAACAACAGAAATAGTGTGGATTTGCTAGTTGCTTGACACTCTGCTATGACAAGAGGGCAGTGGGCCGGTAGTGCTGGCCGCGGGAAGGGAGAGGGTGACGGCTAAAACAGCATCCTGCTCATATCGACTGTCACTCATGATGCACAGCTGTCTGCTCGACCTCTTCCGCTCCTTATTATGGGAACTAGGTAAGGCTACAGGGCTAAGGGCATGTAGGGATGCTGGGTGGCTTCGTCGAACTCCCCCTCCCCTCTCCACCCCCACCCCTTCGCACTTTCTCTTCTCTGGCATCTGTTTCCTGCTCCTCCATCTCCTCTTACTCCAGCTCTCCACAACTCTCAGGGTGTCCTTTGGAGGGTCCGGAGCCTGTGTGAGGCGGCCGGAGGCGTGATGGTTTGGGGGTGCTAGTTGGTGTGTCGGGGGTGGGGGGGAGGTGGTGTGGGTGGAGGAAGGGGTGGGGGTTATACCTCGAATTGATTGAAGGAGCAGCTCCATTTGACTATTTTTTAGACTGTGTATTGAGCCGGACACTACCCCAAAGATAGAGCTGAATGTGAGCGATGGGGACAGCAAGCTCAGGGGTCTTGGTGGTGGGGAGGGGGGAGTGGAGAGGGAGGCGAGGAGGGCGCGAGGGAGTAGGAGAATGGGGGATGAGGAGGGGGATGAGGAAAGGGGAGGGAGGAGGGAGGAGAGGGAGGAGAAGTGGAAGGGAGGGGAGGAGGAAGGGAGGGCGAAGGGAGCGGAGTGGGAAGGGACGGGAGGTGGAAGGGCTGAGGAGGAGGAGGGAAGCGGGATGGGGGAGAAGGGAGGGGAATTGGAAGGGGAGTGTAGGTGGACGGGAGGGGGGGGGGGAGTGTAGGTGGACGGGGGAGGGGGGGGGAGCAGGGGGGAGGGGTATGGACAGTATCTTATCGGGACATTATAGACGCTAGGTGGTGGGGAAACAATGTGCAGTGGATGCGTAGAAGGGGGAAGGGGCAGAGGGGCAGAGGGTGGATGGGGGAGCGATTGTGTGGGAGGGGAATCTCCTCCCCGTTGTAGACAGAGGAAAGCCCTGAGCTACCTTATAGAGATGGAAGAGGAGAGGAGGAATTGTGGGGGGGGCGGGGGGGGGGGGGGGGCTCTGAATGAGAGAGACTAACTGAAGCATGTCACCGGTAGAGAATGCCTGGGAAGACCTCCTGTAGGACTGGGGATGAGGGGCAGGAGAGCCGGCTGGGGGACGGGAATAGACTGGGGCAGCAATCACGCCACTATGCATGCAAAGAAGGAGACACCGCCGACCCATTCCCTCCTGGCAGGCACTGCCACTGCCTCCTCCAGTGCGGCTGTAGCTAGAGGTAGAAGCCCGTGTGACCGACTGGCAGGACAGGCGGGCCAAGGCGGGACGGGGAGCGGGCGGGACGGGCGGGACGGACGGGACGGGCGGGGACGGGCGGGACGGGCGGGACGGGCGGGTAGCAGGCAAGATGGGGAGCGGGTGGGACAGGGAGCGGGACGGGGGGGGGGGGGGTGGGGGGGGGGGGGGGGCTGCGGGCGGACCGGGCTCCGGCCGGGCTAATGTAAGCGTCGGACTCCATGTCTACAGATAGACGGGCTGATCCAGGGAGTGAGGGGGGAGGGGAGGGTGTGTGCATCTGTGTGGGGGAGGGAGGGAGGGCATGCGACATTATCATAAAATTAGTGGGGGTGGCGGGGGAGGATGTAGGAGAGAGGGCATGGAAAGGGAGTGGCTGGAGGAAATGGTGTGGGGGGGGGGGGGGACAGGGTCAGTGGTGGCATGGTGGGTGGAAGGTGGGGACGGTGGGGGGAGGAGGGGGCTGGCGGGGCGGGGGCGGGGCGGGGGAGTAGGCCGATGTGCTGGGTGCATTGCCGGGGTGGCTGTCGTTGCCTTCGTGACAGCGTGGCGCAGTGCTGGCTGACCGGCTGTGTATGGATAGACGCCGGGCGCACTGCAGTGCAGCTCGGCCTCCCGGTTAGCAGCAGTGACAGCAGTGCTGAGCATTGTCAGCTAGGCTAGATGAGCGGGTCTGAGCAGCTCGCCGCTCGATGGTGTTGTGTGGTGTTGGGTGGGGTAGGGTGGTGTGGTGTGTGGGCTGATATGGTGTAGTATGTGGTGGTTTGGTGTTGGGTGGGGTGAGGTGGGGTGGGGTGGTGTGGTGTGGTGTGGTGTGTGTGGTGATATGGTGTAGTATGTGGTGGTGTGGTGTGGTGTGGCAGCAGCCTGTTCGCTCACTACAACCTCTGTCTCGCTCCCTCACCCCCCTCATCTACACCTACTCCTACATCTGCATCTACATCTACTCCCCCCCCCCCGCTCACACACTCACACGCACAATTACACCCACCCACACCTACACACCCACACACACACACCTACACACTTACACCCACACATCATATACATGCACATCGATAAGTACATACCCACACATACACACCCTGACACACACCTACACACTTACACACCCAACTCACACCCACCCATCCATACAGACACAACCACGCCTACACACACTTACACAAATACTTGCAGACTTACACATCCACACACACACTGTTACACACCCACACCTACATACTCACACCCACCCACACATACTCCCACCCACCCACACATACGCACCCACATCTATCCACACACTCCCAACACCTACATATACACATCCCCACACATACACACCCACACCTATACAGTCACACCCACCTACACATACTCACACCCACATGTGCTCACTCACTCACTCACACCCCCCCCCACACCTAGTATATCCAGACATACACATATACACACCGACTATCAACCCACACTGGCTCTGTCATTACTGGCTCGCATTTTCCGGGTAACACCCACATCCCTTATCCCCCATCTCCCATCCCCAATCCCCCATTCCCCCATTCCCCCATCCCCCATCCCCCATCCCCCATTCCCCATCCCCCATCCCTCACCCCCACCGTCCCTGGCTCGGCGTGCCCACCATCATATTGACCAGCACAGAAGGGAGGTCCTTCTGATCAGGACTAGCGCCCCCGGTAGGGTAGAATGGGTGGCGCGATGGTGGGACGGGGGAAGGGGGACGGAGGGGGGGGGGGGGGGGGGGGGCCTGAGGGGAGGCCGCCGGGACCAAGCTAGGTGTGCTCCGGGCGGGCAGTCGGCGACACGTCTTGTCAACCTGGACGGTGCTGCCACCGCGGGGTAGCCTGCGGCATGGCGACAGTGGTGCAGGGATGTGTGTGTATGTGTGGGTGTGAGTGGGGGTTGGGAGTGGGGGTGTATGTATGTGTGAAAGGGGTTCGGGGCTTGGGAGTATATGTTTGGGGGGGGGGGGGGGGGGGGGGCGGAGTGGGGGGCTGTGCCGCTATATACGGCGCGATTCACTTTTCTTACACCACTGGCGCCACTAGCACCGCCGCTACCACTACCACTACCAGCGCCATCTGGCGCCGCGCGTGCAAGCAGGGCAGGTAACCAGGCAGGGTACCAGGCAGGGTACCAGGCAGGGTACCAGAGAGGGTACCAGGCAGCTCGATGGTAGCAGTGCTAGCCAGTTACTTGGCCATCCCCATAGCCAGCAAGTCACAGTCACCGTGGAGGCGGTGGTGGCTGTGGCGGTGGCGGTGGCGGTGGCGGTGGCGGTGGCGGTGGCGGTGGCGGTGGCGGTGGTGGCGGTATTGGTGCTGCGCCTTGATTCTGGATTCTCTGCAAGGAGCGGAAGTGCGGGTGGGGGGAGAGGTAGGGGTGGCTGCCTGGGGTGGATGTGGCTGCCTGGGGTGGATGTGGCTGCCTGGAGTGGAGGGTGGGACTAGTCGAGGGTGTACCATCGATATGGCACAGACGTAGCTGCAGCCCCGACGCCGATAGTACTACTAGTACTACTACAGTACTACTACAATGTCCAGGATCCACCATCATTGCGCGATGCAGTGTCCCCCTCTGTTGGTGACGTCAGGAGACGGGAGCAGGGCTCCCCATGCCACAGGCCCACACCCGTTCCACAGAGACACCCGCCACCGCCGGTGCCCGCCGCCACACACTCCTCTCTCCATTCCACGACAACACTCGTGCACTGGACGCGGTAGCCCAATCGCTACAGCGCAGGACCGGTCCCGACTTGTAACAGTGCACACTCGTTGCGACTTTATAGTGTTGCCACATTGGGAGAGTAGGGCGCCGGCACCGTAATCCATTATCCATACAATCACATTATCCTGATATTGTGCTAACCAGGTCTTGTCCTGTCCTATTTATGCCGAGCGCCAGGCTAGGTAACAACATGCATCAATTTTATAAGTCATCGGTTTGACTCAGCTGTGATTCGAGCTTCCGAGCTTCCGCACAGGAAGCCTACGCTTGACCACTGTGTCCAGTTGGTTCTTCTTAGTCCCATCAACAAGTAACTTTCAAAGTTAAAGTTGCATAGTCCAATGGTTTTGAATTTCTCTATTTTTTCTGAGATAAATATATTAGATCGATCACTAGTATCTACTTTACATTAGTTCAAAGTTACTTTTATGTTAAATGGTAAACTTTTTAGATATTTTGGGTGCAAACATGGAAAATTAGTTTTGGCAAGCTTGCCAGAACTCTGACAACATACACTTCTGCAGTAACAGTTTCTGTTAAATTGACTCAGTATTGCCTTCTACACAGAAACAAATGATTAATAAGTGCATCAGTATCTAAGTTAGATATGTAAAATCAAATCTAGATAATTTGTTTGGTTTTCACAATTTGATATTTCATCGGACTATGCAGCTTTAATGTACACAGTACATTATCCATTTCCGGTTCAGTTCTAGAAGCACATTGTTACTAGGTGGAAGGTCGTGGGTTCGACTCCGCTGCCCACTTTACGATAGTTCAAGCAGATACTATAAAAATGTTGCAACTGTTGCTATCAAGCTTTGTCAGGCAGACTGAATGAGCTCGGCCCAACAGAAAGGAACCTGTCTACTTGTTCATTGTTCGTGGTAGTAATTGGATGACTAGAGCATTCTGCCTGCTTTAGACCAAATGTTCTGGAGCATATATGCTAGTCCCTGTGTTACAAATTAGAGGCGCTGTAGGTATTGATGCTGGTGCTGGCGGTCATAATGAGGGTGTTGTTGCTTATGGGAATGGGTGACACACACAAATACACATATATATATATATTAGCATGTATGTATATGCGATTATGTATATATGCCAGTGTATATATACATACTAGTACTAGTAGCATACATATAATGGCATATATATATATATATAGTAATATATATATATATGAGCCTGTCAAAGCAAATCAGTTTCTCCTGAGCAAATGTATAAGTAGATAGTGTGTTGATCGTTACTATGCACAAAGTTTTGTCCCATATTGCTTAGCACCTTTTGAGACAGTCTCATATATATATACTGTAAAACCTCTCTAACCGACAGCTCCACAGATCGACCACTCTCGCTTATCCATCGCTTTATTTGGGTCCCAATAATACCATTGTAACCATCTTCTAACTCCCTAAACCGACCACCTCCCTAAATGGTTTTGATTGATTAGTGCTTGCTTTAGGCCGTGTCGGCAGCATAGACCATATTCTCGGCGATCCCTAAATGGACTACTTTTACTGTATATACATATATCCACATATAACACTGCACACATCCGGATATAATCTACACATATCTAGATATAATCATCAATGGTTTGTTACATTCATCTACATGTGCGAATATATATATATATATATATATATATAATTTCATAAACATACTGTATATATATATGCATATATATAAAGAGACAGATGGACAGAGATTATTAAAGGATGCTAATCTTAAAGCTGCATAGTCCAATGAAATATCAAATTTTCAAACCCAAACCAATGATCTAGATACTGATGCACTTATTAAGCATTTGTTTCTGCGGAGAAGGCAATACTGAGTCAATTTAATAGAACGTGTTACTGCAGAAGTTTGCCAAGCTTGCCAAGCTTGCCAAAACTAATTTTCCATGTTTGCACTCAAAATATCTCAAAAGTTTACCATTTAAAATAAAAGTAACTTTGAACTAGTGTAAAGTAGATACTAGTGATCGAACTAATATATTTATCTCAGAAGAAAATACAGAAATTCAAAACCATCGGCCTATGCAACTTTAATGTGATGTGTTTTACACAGATGCACTCACCCACCACCATATTGGCTATTTGAGGAATTCTGATTAGAATTCTGATTAGAAGCTAAGTATAAGAGCTACTACAAGTATAACGGCATACAAACTCTGCGCTGCATGCATCCATTAAGAAACACTTGACAAACTTATCTGCAGCTGTGTTTGTAGTTTGTACTAGGGACATCATATACGGACCGGTATGTGAGAAGGCAATCCGGATACTACTCCCACACAAGCACAGACACATTCTTCATGTCACGTCCAGCCCTTGTTTTTCACAAACATGAAGGCTGTCTAAACATGTCTAGTCCCGTCGTAGCAGACTCTTTTTGCTGCCCTTGTTTCGCAATAAATGTGGGCCGAAAGAACCTAAGCGATGTGTTTGGTGGCAGGGACTTTGTGGATGGTTTTGGGAGGTTTTGGCGTTACACCTTCAGCATAGCCATTTGTTTTTCTTTTTTGTCTTGAAGATCTATACTGCCTATTATGGATAAGTCTGAAAAGACTTGGTTTCACCATTAGACAGTTTGTCCATAGAAAGCCCGAGCCTACACTTTTACCGACCCAAGGGATTTTTTAACCTTCCACACCACATTGACATGGTCTGAGAGCAAACGGACTTTGGTGACGCTGTAAGTTGTATACAGCAGTGGACATCCAAATTGGCAGAGGTTGGAGGGGATGGGGAATCGAACCACCAACCTTCAGATTAGGAGTCCGACCTAGAAAAAAGTCAGACACTCTAACCACTCTGCCAGAGAGAACACCACCGATGGTGTGGGGTTTGGTCACGTGTCATTGCAGCTGGTTGTTGGAGTTTTACGCCCTAAGGTCTTATCAGGACGGGTACTGACTTGTAACAGTGAACACGTATGTTGATTTTATAGTGCTGCCACACTACGAGTAGAAGCCCAGGCTGCCAGCACCATGATTCAGTCACGTTATTTTGACACCGAGCCAAGTAGTCCTTGCCCTATCCGAATAGTGGGTGCTGATGAATGTGTCAAACATCAGGCTACACGTACACACGCGCATGCGCACGCGCACACACGACCACATACACACGACCACATACACAAGACCTCATACACACGACCACATGCACATGACAAAACACACACGACCACCCACACGACCACATACACACAATCACACACACGACCACACACACACGACCACACAAACACACACGACCACACAAACACTCACGACCACGCACACACACGACCACACACACGACCACACACACGACCACGCACACACACAACCACACACACACACCCACACACACTATCACACACACAAAATCACACGCAAGACCACACACGCATGTCCACACACACTACCACACACACAGACAAGGCTATCAAAACACACATGGACACACAGACAAAACTACCACACACAAACACACGCACACAACCCCTTCTGTGTTTCAGTATTCGCCATCCTGCATAGTCTGTACATGACATCACCACTCCATATCTTTGACGGGCCCTAGTTGTACAGCGCTTTAAAGCCGCATTGTCAGATGAAAATATCTAATTTGTGAAACCCAGACACTTATCTACAATTGATCCTAGATATCTAACTTGTTGCACTCATTAAGCACTTGTTGCTGCATATGGAGGAGTAGTATTACTAAATCAATGCAATAGAACATGTTACTTGTTAGTGCTGACGCCTATGGTGTCCGAATTTTGACAATCATGTTCACATTATGTCTAGTACACACCTACCGTATAGGATTCGCGCACTAAAACTGTGCGACTCGACCCGACCCGCTTAAAACTGAAAACGGGCCGATTCGTTTTTCGAATCGCGAATCGCAATCGTAATCGGCCGGTTTTAGCCCTAAAACTGAGGTTTTATGCACGAATCGCAATTGCTAGGTGTGCGCTCCCCGTGCACACCTAGCGATTTTTGTGTGCGAAACGGGCAGTTTTAGATCGTATACGGTAGGTGGGTGCGCACAAACGGTAGGTGTGTACCAGGCATTAGTTTGACATAATTGCACCTAAAATATTTCCAAACTCAGCAATCTATGTTAATGTTACTTCAAACTAATCTAAAGTAGATTGTATCGGTCAGTGTAGTACAGAGAGAAAGAAAACGAAAGATAGTTTGATGTGTGTTTAGGTCCTAGCTTAAAGCTGCATAGTCTGATGAAAATATCAAATTTTCAAAACGAAAATAATTATCTAAATTTGATTCTACATATCTAACTTAGATAATGGTGCACTTATTAAACATTTGTCACCACACAGAAGGGAATACTGAGGCAATTGAATAGAACCTGTTCCTGCAGAATCCTATGGGGTCACAGTTTTGACAAGCTTGCCAAAATTAATTTAGCATGTTTCCACTTCAAATATCTCAAAAGTTAGCCACTTAAAATGAAAGCTGCTTCAAGCTGAAATAAGGTACATAATAATGATCAACCTAATGTATTTATCTCAGAAAATGTCAGAAACTCAAACCCATCAGACTATGCAACTTTAATCTAAAGACGGGTACCGACTTGTAACAGTGCACACTCCTGGGAACCTTACAGTCCTACCCCACTGGGACATCAGGCACCAAGGGCCGATATCCCACTCAGTCACATGATACTGAGGAACCTCTTCCTTTCCCTGTCCTAGTAACGATGAGTGCCGTGCTTGGTAGCGCCAAGTATCCATATTGTAATTCATTGCTTTGACTCGGTCGGGGTTTGAACCCACGACTTCCTGCTTGTCAATTCGTGCATGATGTATGGAGCAGTACAGGTAGATACTGAAGGGGAGAAGGAAAAGCGAATGCCGGAATTTGAAATGCATTATATATGCATGTTTTTTTCCCTAGTTGGTTGGTTGTTGTTTTACGACCCAGCAACATTTAAGGTCATATCATGATGGGATCGGAATTGGAACAATGCGCACTCCTTGTGACTTTATAGCGCTGCCCCAGTGTGAGATCAGGCTCACCCAATGTTACCGTTCACATCATATTGATACTGTGTTAACCAGTCCTTGTCCTGTCCTAGTAATGCCGAGCGCCAGGCTAGGTAGCGACGAGTATCAATTTTATAAGTCACGGGTTTTACTCGGCTGGGATTGGAACTCCCGACCTTACGACAGGGAAGCCATCGCTCTACCGATTGTGCTAAAGGGTCCGGTATATTTTCAGTGTAATTTGATATGCTCTTATGATCAATTCACAATGTTGACCACAAATAGTTTGAGAAATGTCTATGCTATTTAAAAACTATATACATATATATGTTATGATTGCTGTGCATAGCAAGCAGCACGATGGGAGGAGTGGGTGAACATGCGAGGTCTAGGCTGTATGGTAAAGGGAGACTGGTAGGGCTAGGAGACGGGTGGGGAGGTGTATACATGGCCTGCTGATGTCATCCTATAACCCAGTTTTACTTCTTCTAACTCTGCAAGACACCCTGAATACACAGCGTTACTCCACCCCCACCCCCACCCCCACCCACCAACACATACCCCCCACACACCCCGGACACCCACATGCTGCACGGAAGTGCTCACAGAGTGATCGGGTGTTGGGTGGGTGTTTGGGGGGTGTTTGGTGGGTGTTGGGTGGTTGGTTGGTGGGTGTTGGCCGGGTGTTAGGTGGGTGTTTGGTGGGTGTTGGGTGGGTGTTGAGTGGATGTTGTATGTGTTAGGTGGGTGTTGAGTGGGGTCGGGAGGGTGTTGCTGGGGGTTGGGTGGGTGTGGGGCAGGTGTTGGGTGGATGTCAGGTGGGTGTCAGGTGGGTAGTGAGTGTGGTTGGGGGGTGTTGCTGGGTGTTGGGTGGGTGTTAGGTGGGTGTTGAATGGGTGTTGTGTGTGTTAGGTGGGTGTTGAGTGGCTCTGGAGGGTATTGCTGGCTGTTGGCTGGGTGTTAGGTGGGTGTTGAGTGGGTGATGTGTGTGTTAGGTGGGAGTTGAGTGGGGTCGGGAGGGTGTTGCTGGTTGTTGGGTGTGTGTTAGGTGGGTGTTGAGTGGGGTTGTGTGTGTTAGGTGGGTGTTGAGTGGGGTTGGTGGGAGTTGCTGGGTGGTCGGCGGGTGTTAGGTGGGTGTTGAGTGGATGGTGTGTGTTGAGTGGGGTCGGGAGGGTGTTGTTGGGTGTTAGGCAGGTGTTAGGTGTGTGTTGTGTGGGTGTTGTGTGTGTTAGGTGGGTGTTGAGTGGGGTCGGGAGGTGTTGTTGGGTGTTAGGCAGGTGTTAGGTGGGTGTTGCGTGGGTGTTGTCTGTTAGGTGGGTATTGAGTGGGGTCGGGATGGTGTTGCTGGGTATTGGCTGGGTGTTAGGTTGGTGTTGAGTGGGTGTTATGTGTGTTAGGTTGGTGTTGAGTGGGGTCGGGAGGGTGTTGCTGGGTGTTGGACAGGTGTTAGGTGGGTGTTGAGTGGGTGTTGTGTGTGTTAAGTGGGTGTTGAGTGGGGGTCGGGAGGGTGTTGTTGGGTGTTAGGCAGGTGTTAGGTGGGTGTTGTGTGGTTGTTGTGTGTTAGGTGGGTGTTGAGTGGGGTCGGGAGGGTGTTGTTGGGTGTTAGACAGGTGTTAGGTGGGTGTTGCGTGGGTGTTGTGTGTGCTAGATGGGTGTTGACTGGGATCGGGAGGGTTTTGCTGGGTGTTGGGCAGGTGTTAGGTGGGTGTTGCGTGGGTGTTGTGTGTGTTAGGTGGTTGTTGAGTGGGGTCGGGAGGGTGTTGCTGGGTATTGGCTGGGTGTTAGGTGGGTGTTGAGTGGATGGTGTGTGTTACTGTTAGGTGGGTGTTGAGTGGGGTCGGGAGGGTGTTGTTGGGTGTTAGGCAGGTGTTATGTGGGTGTTGCATGGGTGTTGTGTGTGCTAGATGGGTGTTGGGTGGGGTCGGGAGGGTGTTGCTGGGTGTTGGGCGGGTGCGTGAGAGGGAGTAGTTGTCCGCAGGCGGCTGGTCCTAACTCGACCAGAGACTTCAGTAGTTTCTATGCCGCCCAAGCTCTAACCGCTCTGGGTAACCACTGTCCCTTCCACCACGTGTCTGTCCATTCCTATCGCATGTGCGATCGGAATGTCTGCACGGCTCTGATTTCCTGAAGATAGAGGCCGCGGAGGATGTTAGTAATTGTGATCATCCCGCCACCCACCCCACCCCCACCCCAACCGCTTTCCCCATCCCAACCCCACCCCCGACTAGACGAGATGGCCGAATGAGTTGAGCGTCCGTTTCCGGTTTTGGGAGATCGGGGGATCCGAACCCATGGGTTCGTGGGTTCGAACCCTGGTCGAGTCAAACCAATGACTTAAAAATGTATACTTGATGCTTCCTAGACAGGCGCTCGGCATTATTAGGATAGGACAAGGACTGGTTGTCTCAGTGTCAGGATAATGTGACTGGGTGGGATATCAGATCATGGCGCTGGTGGCCTAGTCTCCCAGTGGGGCAGCACTATTAAGTCACCCTGAGTGTGCACTGTCACAGGTCGGTACCCGTCCTGATACGACCTTAGATGTTGTTAGGACGTAAAATAACAAGAAATAAACAAACAAAACCGATTCGGCCAGCGGGCCGGGTAAATGTGGGGGTGGGGACGGGTGTGATCAGGGATCAGGCGGGAGGGGTCACGCCGTCGGCGGGGTGTTGGTTGGACAGGGCGGCGGGATCCAAGCGGTGGGGCCCCGGCGGGATCCAAGCGGCCGGGGCCCCGGCGGGTCCAGCGCGTGTTGACTCAGGTGACTCGTGTGGTCGAGTTTGACGTCTGCAGGCGCGCCGCGTCAACACGATAAGGATCGCCGCTAAACAAAAGCCGGCCAGAGGAGTGTGAATCCCAACATTATAACATATGCCAACTCACCGCACGGCTGTCAGTGTCCCCAGCCGCGCCTCCACTAGACCACTATCTAGTAGACCCAGGCGGACAGACGTAGCCGGGAGATCGGGAGCATGGGCGAGGGAGCGCCAGCGGAGCGGGAGCTGGAGGAGGAGGAGGATGAGGAGGAGGTGGAGCCAGGGAAGGAGAGGCTGAGGGAGGGAACCAGGGGAGAGGAGGAGTGGGAGTGAGGAGCGTGAGAGGGAGGGGGAGGGGCAGAGGGAGCTGGGAGAGGGAGAACGGAGGATGGGTGGGGAAGGGGCACCGCACGCACCCGCCCGCTAGAGGGAAGGTGGCCAAGGTGTTAATAATAATAACAATAATAATAATAACAATAATAATTTCGCTTTTGATTCCGAGTTAGCTGTGTTTGCTCTTAGCCCCGGGCAAACTGAAAACCGTTATCTCAGCCAGCCAAGTCAAAGGTTATAGTTGCTATTATCACATTGCGTTTAGATATGCATCTAGCTGTGTTTTGTGTTGGAATATCAACCATCCACTGTGTGATCCACGTGAGATTACACCTACTGCCTCGACCCACCGCTACCATACTCACCCCCCCCCCCACTACTATGTACAGTTAAAAGTTGCATAGTCCGATGAAAACATAACATTTTCAAAACCAAAACACTTATCTAGATTTGATTCTACATATTCAACTTAGACACTGCTACACTTATTAAGCATTTGTTTGTGCATAGAAGGGCATAAATAAGTCAATTAATAGAAACGGTTAGTACTGAAGTCAATGGTGTCAGAGTTTTGGCGTGCTTGCCAACATTATTTTGGCATGTTTTCACGTCAAATATCTCCAAAGTTGGCCATTTAAAATTAAAGTTACTTAAAACTAAAGTAAAATACATTATAAAGATTAGTATAATATATTCATCTCATAAAATAGCAAAAACTCAAAAGGATAGGACTATGCAACTGAAGTTAGTCTATTGAGATATATAACCGAGGATATATATATATATATATACGTATACATTTATATATATAATATTATATAATGCTTACGCACATGGGATTGAAGCGGTTAAAATAGGATCATAAGCAATGGGAAATGATGTCATGAATTCTTCAGATTTTGTAGGCTCCGGTCTCCTACTGCATTCACCGGCGGGGCTGCTTCACTATCAGTTAACCGGCCTTTCCCCCCAAAATACCAAACTTGTGGATTATCTTTAAATTAAAGGGGGTATGCTCTCCTAGCTGAACCAAATGTATGAGTTGCAGCGTACTCTCTTCTTGCTGGTAAAATAGAGTTGATAATTATATCGATTATATATAATGTATGATGTATGATATGTATTATCATCGACATATCGATAGCAGAAGATGTAATATGTAGAGTATATCATATATACGATATATCATATATACTATTCTGTATGTATATATATTATAGAATATGTCCTGTGCAGTATATATATTACAGACTGTTTGTCTGGTGTTTTATTTCTTTGCAACCCTTCAGGAGTATATATATATATATACATATATTATATACCATATATTTTTGTTGTAAATATAGTTTATTCCTAGAATACAATATGTTGTCATAACCGTGGTACTAATCTTCCTGCGAACTATATAATGTATATATATTATACAGTATATATATATTATATCCATATATTCCTATTGAAACCAACAAATGGAAAGAGATAATGTCGATTATAGCTGATTAAAAAAATTGTTTAGACGGGAATTTGTTCACAAAACCGGTATGTGGCCTCCTTAAGCGTAGCCCCAAATAGTGGGTGTTAAATGCAAAGCACATGTTATCACTAAGTCCAAACCGGAGTTCCCTTACCGCCCGCGAGGGGGATTCAATAGAGAGATCACGTGTAGAAGCCGAACCCCATGCAGTGAATTCTGAGTGGCAAAATGTAGGTTCAAACTTATTTGTTCATTGATTTAATTCAGTGTGTTTAGGCGATGCTGTTATATAAATGCGTGAGTGGCTCCAGGTGTTATGTTTGCGTGTGTGTTTGTGAGTGAGGATAGGGGGAGGGGTGTGTGGAGAGGATGGCTGGGGGGGGGGGGGGGGGAGGGTGATCATCAAAGCTTCACAATTCCCGCCCTAGAAGCCATGAGCTCACTGGATGAGATGAGCATACACTGTCCATGGCGGCAGGTCGTGGGTTCTATCCCTTTATGGTGTCGTTAAACCTTGGCTTGTACTGGATGGAGGTGTTGTTAGTACGAACTGTAGGTGACACGGACTGGCTTCAATCAGTCTGTCTGGATGATGGATTGAGTAGGATATCAGGTCACACGTCATGCCAGACGCACGGTGACTAGGTGGAACAGAACTTAATACATTTAAAAAAAATCAAATGCCCCAATGACGATGGAGATGGGAGATGGGAAATAATGGAATGGGGCTGAACCCGTAAGTGCTCTATCCTGATGTCACCTCAGGTGTTATTAGGAACCTAAACCCCAATGAAGGAATCAAACCAACATCCCCAATGAAGCCAGTAGTGTCTGCTCATTCTCATCGCTACAGGGTATTCGTCAGCCTTTCATGGGAGCACCCCCCCCCCCCCACACACACACACACGCACTCCCCACTCCCCATCCAACCACAGAGAATTCTCCCAGCGCCCCATCTCACCTTGTGTGTTGCTGGGGCATAAAACTACAACAACCAACCAACCTACCCCGGCACTCTTAAAGGACCAGAGTTGGGCTCCTAGATTGCCTTTTTCTCTCCAACCCCCCACCCCCCCCCCCTTCCAGCGTTGCCCCACCAGCCCACCACCTTGCTGCCCCTACCCTGATTTCTCTGACCAATTCTCGGCCACATGGGACCACCTTTGATGGTGCCCATAGAGTGCAGCAGATTTGCATCCTTCAGCGCGCCAACATGACTGAAAACTCCCCAAAAACAAACAACTGCAACAAACAGTTGCACCTCCTCCCCCCATCCAAGTGCCCTCAATCCCCCTTTACTCCCCCCCCCCCACACACACCCCACCCCCCCCCCCCCCCCCATTTCCAGAGGCGCTGAAAGGTGCGTCAGACACACGACCCAACTAGGGAGCCCTCTGGCGGCCGGGACACGTGCGGCTTGGGGCCTGCGCGAGCATGCGCGCGACCCTATATGCACCCGACGCCCAGCAACCGCAAAATAATATTTATAAACAATAAAACAATTTAGAAAAATGTAAATACGAAAAATAACACCGGTATAAACAACTTGCTTCCGCTAAGTTTTTTTTTTGGGGGGGCGGGTGTGTGTGATTATGTTTTCCTACAAGGTCTAAGCTTTCTTCTTTTTCTAAAGTGCTTTGTTATTGAAGTGTGGACATGGAAGGTCCTTTGATCAAAGTAAGTGATTACAATCAGCGGGTTTTCTACAAGTGTGTCTGCATTCCTATGGACTACCACAAGATGTAAGTTTTATGGATGAGAGGTTTATCTGAATGTTTGAGGGAAATATTTCTGAGTGTTCACTAAGTTGGTGCGTTAACCATGTGGACCTGGGCATGGAGGTGGGGATTAGGGGTGGTAGGGGTGGGGGTGTGGGGGTGTGGAGGGTTGGAGAGGTGCTGGGTTGGATGGGGTGCGGTAGGGGGTGAGGATGGGGCCGGGGGGGGGGGGGGCTGTGGGACTGCGGCAGGGGCCGGAGAGGGAGAGTGCGTGTGCAGGCGAGGGCGGGCGTGGGGCGGGTGGATGGGGCGAGGAGAGGAGGGCATGAGGGTCTGAGCAGGGAGGGTGGGTTTTTTTTTTGGGGGGGGCTGAGGAAACACTTCAAGATGGGCCGATGCAACACAGATACATATACACACACACATACACACACACATACACACACGCCGATGTCATGACGTCAGCGCTCGCAGTAAGGATCAACAGCGTCCCCGCGCTTTGCGCACGCGCGACCGGAAATGGGGCCCCCGAACAGGAAGTGAGCGTCGCGCTGTGACATGTCGCTCGGGCCAGGTTTCCTGGCGCCCCCTGGTGGGTCACGTGACCCCCCTGAAGGGGAGTTGGCGGGCCACCGAATGCCAGGGGTGATAGGAGCCGGGCCCGGGCCGCCATGTCATAATTGCATGGTTACCGTGCCTGCACGTGTCACAGCCGTGGGTCTTGCTGTCAGATAGCGCATGCGTACACCCCTTCTTGGGAGTGACTCCGCACGGCGCATGCGCGTTGACCTAGTTCTTAGCCGTTCCGCTTCCTTCCTTGCTTCCCGCCTAGGTGGGTTGTTTTTAAAGGAAGAACCCGTCAAGGAGAATATATAATTCTGCTAATTTATGCAGCAGATTCAGCATCACGTTCCGCCCACACCACCACCACAACCACCACCACCATTAACCACGCCCACCACCATCACTACCCACCATTCTATATGACCTTAGATGTTGCCAAGACGTAAAACTCCCATCGCCATCACCACCACTACCACTACCCCACCTCAACCACCATCACTACTCCCACCTCAACCACCACCACCCATCACCACCACTATCCGGACCGCACTTTGTCCACACCTCTCTCTATCTCCTCTCCCCTCTGGCCTTGCTCCTCCTTGATATGTCTGAAAAAAGTTCCAGGCGGGGGAGCCCGACAGCATTTCACTTTCTACTCTTACTCTGGCGTGTCTTTGGCTCGCCGGCTGGTCACCATAGAGCAAAGAGGCACCGTCCTTTGACTCAACTCTCCTCATTTAGACTCTACCCTTTTTTTCCCTTCTCCCAGGCATACTCCTCACCCTGACCGAGTTGTGTGCTTGGGTGCAGCCTGTACCTTTATGTTTTCTCTCTCTTTGTTCTCGTTGCTCGAACCACCACTGCACCCATCTTTACCTGCCCTTCCTTGAAACCCTGCTGGATACAATTGCTCAACTACCGCTGGACTGAAGAGATTCGGGGCCGCCCCAATGCTTCACCATTACGACATTGTAAAGATGTCCCCAGCTTCTACAACCGCCCCAACTGAAGATTAATCTTCAACCAAAGATTGGGCCGATTTATCGGAGCCTCCCTATAATGTTGCAGTTCTGCAATCAGTAACTGTTGTATGGATAGAAACCACCCCAAGCAAGCCATCACCACCTCCAGCATCCCCCACCACCATCATCACTACCCCCACCACACCCATCCCCCATCACCCCCCCAGCAAGCATCCCGGCCACCCGCATCATCGTGAGAAACAAAAAGCCAGTGTCCATACAGTGCTGCACATTTGCACCCTTCGGTGTGTCAACGCGAAAACTCCCCATTAACAAACAACAAACAAAACACTATAAGCTTGTTTGAATGTGTCAATGCTGGACACACAAAAACCACTAATTAATCGCTAATCAGGTTTTGAATATTTCACAGTACAGGTTTATTTGATGTAATATATCCAACGGCCTCTTGTGGCAATGTTGGGTTAGATTCGTTGGTTGTTGAAGTTGTGCGGCCTGGCAACATCTAAGGTCATACCAGGATGCGTACTGACTTGTGAGAGTACACACTCATGGTGACTTCATAGTGCTGCCCACTGGGAAATCAGGCTGCCAGCACCATGACCTGATATCCCACTCAGTCACATTATCCTGGCACTGAGCCAACCAGTCCTTGCCGTATCCTGTTGATGCCAAGCGCCAGTCTATGAAACACCAAGTACACATTTTATAAGTCATTGGTTTGTTTTGACCGGGAATAGGGACCAAAACTCCCGATCTCGAGGCCCGCGCTCTAGCGATTCGGCCACCGCGCCGAGGGGCGTTCGTGAAGATGTGGCCGGTGTTCCGCGCATGTCGTGCCGGTGGCGCCCTTGTGAGGGACGGGCGACATGTGGTGAGTGCCCTTGGAACCGTTTCCAGGCTTGACCCACCGCTGGGAAACAAACTTTCACAAAGTGGGCACGCCTTGCATGACTCCAGAGCGAAGAGGGCGGGGGGGGGGGGGGGGGGAGCTTGGGGGGGGGGGGGGCGTTGAAGTATTGGGAAAGGACACAAACTTGTAGTAAAAATAGATATTAGACAAAAAAACACGACCACATAGGACCAGTTAGGATAGATAGGTTGGATGGGAATTAAGTATAAGGAACGGGCAAAAACACCTAAAATATCTGTTTTTAAATATATCATCATCATCATCATGCTGTCGATCGCGATGCGACAAAGACTGCTTTCATTACTTGACTGCCGCTCTCCATTTAGCTCTCTGCTGGGAGAGTTGCGTCCATGAGTCGGTCTTAATGTCTCTTAGCTTCAGGTTTCTCTTGATGGTATCCCTGAACCGGAGACGGGGGCGCCCTCTCTTTCTGTAGCCAGAAGACAGTTGAGAATAAAGGATCTGCTTTGGTAGCCTGTCTGATGACATCCTCATGAGGTGTCCAGTCCACTGGAGATTCTTTTTGATCAGAAGATCTTCCATAAAGGGCAGCCCCATCCATTCGAGTATTTCCTTATTCGTCACTTTGTCCTTCCAGGTTAGCCTCATGATTGAACGGAGATGTCGCATCATGAAGGCATGCAGCTTTTTCACCTGCCATGTGTACACTGTCCAGGGTGGATAGCACGATTGCATGGTAGATCTTACCTTTGACCCGACTGGACACATGGTGGTTGTTCCAGAGTCTCTGGCGTAGTCGGCCGAAAGATGCGCTAGCCTTGGCCATCCTCCTCTGTATCTCAGCATCAATGCGTCCATCACTTGATATAGTGCTTCCGAGATAGGTGAATTCCAGAACAGAGTTCAGCTTGTTTCCGTCAACCATGATCTCCTCCTCTCGGGTTCTTGTAGAGTTGGGTTGGTACAGCACCTCTGTCTTCTTGATGTTAATTTTCAGGCCAAACTTCTTTGATGCATCGGAGAAAGTGTCCACTATTTTCTGGGTCTCTTCAGCAGAGTGGGCAACCAGTGCACTGTCAGCTGCGAATAGTAGCTCTCTCACCAGTATCTGAGTAGTCTTGGTCTTCGCTCTGCAGTGTGCGACATTGAATAGGTCAGCGCTCTCTCTGGACTGTATATAGATGCCATCCCCCATGTCTCGGAAGGCCTCATCTAGCATTGCTGATAGGAAGATGGAGAAGAGCGTGGGGGCCAGTACACAACCTTGCTTGACCCCATTGGTAACCCCAAACGATTCCGAGACTTCCCCTCCAGCACTAACGTTCGCCATCGTTCCTGTATGTAGAGCCTCGATCATAGTTGTGAACTTCTCCCCGCATCCGTACTTCCTCAGTAGCTGCCATAGCCCGGTCCTCCCAACTGTATCAAATGCCTTAGTGAGTACATTTCATGAAAGCTGCCTGCAAAAGTGTTGAAGTGCTGCTGGCTTTTGCAAGCTACCAGCGGCACTCTCTTGGGGAGCAAATAGAGGTTTCACACCGGCAAGAACATGTCAAGATGGCGCAAAACTATTTGTCCCTGCAGTGGCTGGTCGGGAGATGTTGGGAGTTCCATACATCAACCGCCCTTAATGCTGCCACAGTGACATGGTTTTCTGTTTAGGGTTTGCTCCCTTAGCCTTCGGTTCTGTCAAGGACATGTACCACAAGGCAGTGGTTTACAACTCTGCAAGGCAGGGGTGTCAAACTCCCTGAGGTATTGCTATACCTGCAATACCTGCTATACTTGCTATACCTGCAATACCTGCAATACCTGTATAAATATATATATGTATGTAAAAAGACAACAACAAAAACATAAATACCAGCTAGGTAGATGGGGTGAATTATAGAGAAGGGGAAACAACTAAATATTAAAATAGATTTTTTTTTTTTTAAACACCAACACTGCAACTAGGATAGATAGGCTGTGGTGAGGGTAGTGCTTGAGATTAGATCTATGCATTCGGTAAATATACGTTGGTGGTAGTAGGAAAACGTTGTGTTATTTATCGCTCAGTCACACTTGACCGGTCGTGTCTGGGGGGCATCTCGACTGGGGCTTGTGCTGTGCACAAGTACTTCTCACGCCTGCCGTTTGTTGACAGAAGGCTGCTGCAACAGATCATAGTGCTGGGCCCTCGAGGGCATGTGCAAAGGAAAGATATTGCATGGTAGTTGTGGATTAACACAGCCAATGATCGATCCCACGCCTCCCCTCCCCCCCCCCCCCCCCCAGACGGGAAGGCTTTGAGGGGAAGGCAACAAATTACATGGTTCTTTGATTGTTTGTTGTTGTTTTACGTCCTAGCAACATTTAGGGTCATATCAGGACGGGTACCAACTTGTGACAGTGCGCACTCATGGCGACTTTATAGTCCTGCCCCACTGGAAGAGCAGGCCGCCAGCACCATGACCTGATATCCCACTCAGTCACATTATCCTGACACTGAGCCAACCATTCCTTGCTCTATCCTAATAATGCCTAGTGCCAGGCTAGGAAGCGACAAGTATCAATGTTTAAGTCATTGGTTTGACTCGACCAGGGTTCGAACCCACAATCTACCAACAAGGGAGATGGATGCTCTAACTCATTCGGCCATCCCTCCTGGTCGATGCCATGGACAGGGGAATGTTGGTTGGTTGTTGGATTTTTAAGTCCTGGCAACATCTAAGGTCATATCAGGATGGGTGCCGACTTGTGACAGTGCACACTCATGGTGAGTTTATAGTGCTGCCCTACTGGGAAATCAGGTCACTGGCACCATAACCCAATATCCCATCCAGTCACATTATCCTGGCACTGAGCTAACCAGTCCTTGCGCTATCATATTAATGCCGAGCACCAGGCTGGGAAGTGATTTTAAAGTCATTGGTTTGAGTCGCCCGGGAACCGAACTCTTGACCTTCCGCATGCGAGGCCTGCACTCAACGGGTTCGGCCACGGCGCCCGGTCGCCGTACAGGGAAAGGAGTTGTGGCAACTGATTAGCAATGACCTACATTTATTTGCCATTTCACACTTTGTATGTCTTATGAAGTTGCATAGTCCGAAAATGGGACACAGTTTTCGAAAGCAAACATTTTTATCTAGATTTGAAGCTAATGATCCAACTGAGATAACTGCTGCATGCATTGAACATTCGTTGCTACGTCAAAGGGACTTTTAAATCAATTTAAGGTAACATGTTACTGCTGAATCCTAATTAAATTAGCATGTCTGAACTTCAAATATATCCCAAGTTAAAGAATTTAAAGCAAAGGGACTTCAAACTAAAAGTAAGCTGTGGTGGGTGGAGTGGTTAGAGTGTCTGACTTTTTTCTAGGGTGGACTCCTAATCTGATGGTCAGTGGTTCGATTCCCCATGCCCCCAACTCTGCCAATTTGGATTTCCACCACTGTGTATAACTTACATCAAAGGCCAGTTGCTCTCATGCCATGTCTATGTTGTGTGGGAGGTTAAAAATGTAAAAGTGTAGGCTCGGGCTTTCTATCGACAAACTGTCTAATGGTGAAAACAAGTCTATTCAGACTTGTCCATGATAGGCAGTATAAATCTTCAAGAAAAAAAAAAGCCAGATTATAATAATAATCAACCTACTAATATATTTATCTTAGAAACCAACCGAAACTCATAATCTACCGACAGTGCAGCTTTAATTACGGTGCTTTAAAAAAAAGTGACTGCTAGTTTACTCGTTTCTCTGAAGCAACTGTGCACATACATAGTCAGTGCACCTTCCACCCCACCTCCCACTCACAACCCACCCCCACTCACAGCCCCGTCCCACTTCTCTCCCTCGATTTCTGGCTCCCCGTTTCTAGTGCAACCTCATGCGCGGGCATGCGCACAACTAACCACGTGTGTTTCAGTGCTGGGTGGCCTACATGGTTGTGTGGTTGGTTCTCTATTGGAATTTTTCGTCCTGGCAACATCTAAGGTCATATCAGGATGGCTACCGACTTGTGACAGTACACACTCATAGCAACTTTATACTAGTGCTGCCCCTCTTGCAGACTAGGCTGAACGCACCATGACCTGATGTCCCATGCAGTCACATTATCCTGACACTGAGCTAACCAGTCCTTGCCCTATCCTATTAAGGCTGAGCGCTTGGCTAGGAAGCAACAAGTATCAATTTGTAAGTCATTGGTTTGACTTGACCAACGTTCGAACCCAGAATGGGAGACGGACGGTCTGACTCATTTGGCAATCCCGTCTGGTTATATCTACATATATACAGATCTACATGTATGCATAAATATACTCTATATATACCTATGTGTATATATACATATATATATATATATATATATATATATATATATATAAATATGTATATATATATATATATATATATGGGAGAGGGCATGGCCATATTGCAATTTGATTGCTAACTGGCTAGTCTTCGGAGAGTGTTTGCCAAAGAAAAGGTTATTATGATTACTTGGTGTACTATATGAAGTGTGCATTAAATGGGAAGCTGTTGGGTAAAAACTTGGTGACATGCCCATGTAACCACTTGCTCACCTCACCTTACCTGCACCCACACACTCACTCGGTACACACCCATTATCGCATCCCCCCATCTCCGTCCGCCGCCCCACCCCACCCACATCACGCACATTCAGGGAGACTGGGTAGCTCAATTTCAGGATAATGTGACTGAGAGGGATATCGGGTTATGGTACCCACCAGTGGCCTGATTTCCCATCAGTACCCGTCCTGATATGACCTTAGATGTTGCCATGGCATAACAACACTCCAACAACCAACCAACCTCACCGACCAAGCAAACCCACCATCCACACATAGGACCAGGCCCGGCGCCATCCCCTCCCCACAAGCAGTACCTCCACCCCATCCCCCAACCCCCAGACTCACCCACCTCTCACATCCACACCCGCATACTCACCCACATACTCACCCACATACTCACCCACATAATCACCCACATACTCAACCACATACTCACCCACATACTCAACCACATACGCACCCACATACTCACCCACATACTCACCCTCATACTCACCCACACCCACACACCCACACCCAACTACGCACCCACATATTCACCCACATACTCACCCACACACCCACACCCACATACTCAACCACATACTCACCCACATACTCACCCTCATACTCACCCACACCCACACACCCACACCCACACCCACACCCAACTACGCACCCACATATTCACCCACATACTCACTCACACACCCACACCCACATACTCACCCATATACTCAACCACATACTCACCCACATACTCACCCACATACTCATCCACATACTCACCCTCATACTGACCGACACCTACACACCCACACCCACACCCACATACTCACCCACATACTCACCCACACCCACATACACACCCACATCCACATACTCACCCACGTACTCACCCATATACTCACCCACAACCACACCCACATACTCACCCATATACTCACCCACACCCAAACCCACACCCACACCCACATCCCCCCCCACGTCCCCCCTGCCGACATCCCCCCCCCCCCACATCCCCCCCCACCCCAGTAGCTCCAGTAATGGCCGGCCCCAGGGTCTTCCACGAGGCGCCATGTGCTGCTAATCAGTCAAAATGATGGTCTCAGTTAGGAAGCTAACGAATTAATCAACATTTCATAATCGTCATGGGCCTACGCTAATTACGCACGGAAACCCACCTAAAAACCGACATACATACAAAATTGCTCTTGTCTGGGTTTTTTTTCAATTGATGCGTCGTTATTTCCTTCTGTGCTGATGTTGTTTTCTACTTGTTTTTCTGTCGTCCCAGAGTTCAAAATTTGAATTTGAACGGTGCAAATTGAAATGGCGGTTCTAGTCCTACTAGTACTACCTTGGGGAAAGACGGGGTGCGGAGGTTGGGGTGGGGGTGACCAAGTTAGTGAGTGTAAGTCGTGCTGCTTTTGAAGTTGCATAATCAGACACTTTTGAATGAAAGTCATTTTCTTTTAGATGAGGTGATTTGAAGGAACTTTTAGTATAAACGGCTAACTTTGAAGATATTCCAGTTGAAAGCATGTTAAATTAATTGGGGTGTGTATGTCACAATTGTGATACCGTAGTCTTTAACGGTGACAAGTTCTATTGAAACTTAGATTGAATTAACATTCCCTTCTTTGTAGCAAGAAATACTTAAAGTTGCATAGTCCGATGGGGTTGAGTTTCTCTCATTTTCTGAGATAAACATATTAGGTTGTTCATTATAATCTACCTTAGTTTAGTTTGGAGTAACTTTTATTTTAAATCACAACCTTTTGAGATATTTGAAATGGAAACAGGCTACATTAATGTTGGCAAGCTTGCCAAAACTCTAACACCATATGCTTCTGCAGTAAGACGATATATTAATTGACTCATTATTCCCTTCTGCATGAGGACAAATGCTTAATAAGTGCACCAGCATCTAAGTTAGATATGTAGAATCAAATCTAGATAATTGTTTTGGTTTTGACAATTTTATGTTTTCCTCGGACTATGCAACTTCAAACATCGGACTGGGAAACTTTAACTCAAGTGCTGTGAGTGACTTGCTTAGAGACTGCCACTGGTAGCTAGCTCCCCTGCTAGGAGTTGTATTACAGCTTGAGTCTGACTTGTGCGAGTGAGTCACTCAGGACTTTTTGTTGTTGGAAAACCAGCGCCAACAAAGAATAAAGAAGAAGAAGAAGAAGAAGAACAGAAAAAAGAGATACAAAAAGGCCAGTGACTGTGTCAGATGCTGGTGGGCGATATTAAGGGGACTGATCGATAGAAATGGAATCAGGGTCTCTAAATAGGTTGTGTGGATATGTCATCTATTGTACACACTGCTTGCATTGAAATGGGACGCGCCGCTCGCGAGGCCCCTGGATATCCCCTTCTTAGAGCTGCATAGTCCGATGAAAACATCCAATTTTCAACAACAAAACGTGTATGTAGATTTGAACCTACATATCAAACTTAAGACACCTTTGAGATTATTAAGCATGTATTGGTACATAGAAGCGCACACTAATTCAATTTAATAGAATATGTTACTGCTGAAGCCCATATACCCATTTCAATGTTTACTAACATCGTGTATGCGCGCGCAGCTTGGCTGCAGAACGAAGGCACACTGCCATTGAGTTTGCCAGTATGCGCAGTGCAAAACGTCAGTTTTAGTCAAAGTTAATAGAAATCCAGAACCCTAACCTTATAAATTTAATATAATCTTTTTGGTAAAAATGTTTTCTATAGGTATTCCAAACGGCTTGTGTTTAGGTCATGTGGTTTTAGAGATATTTAATTTTTTCGGTAAGAAGATTGTTCATGGCCATTGACAATGCATTGAGTTTGCCGAGACGTGCAGTGCAAAATGTCAATTTTATTCAAAATTAATAGAAATACAGAACCTTAACCTTAACAATTTAATACACTCCTTTTGGTAAACATGCGTTATATATGTGTTCCAAGCAGTTTGTGTCTAGGTGATGTGGTTTTAGAGATATTTAACTTTTTCTCTATGAAGATTGCTCATAGCCATTGAGTTTGCAGTATGACACTGTGTCGTCCTGCAGCCAAAATGTGCATGCACTGACCTAGATACGTATGCTGACGTCAGACGAAATAGGTCTTATGGGTAAGAGTTTTGGCAAGCATGCCAACATTAATTCTGTATGTTTACACTTCCAATATCTCCAAAGTTACTCATTGTTAAGCAAAGTTACTTCAAACTAAGGTATGGTAGATTATAACAATCAACTTAATGTATTGATCTCAGAAAATGACAGACACTCAAAACCATCGGACTATGCAACTTTAAAGAAAATCCGGATTGTAATTATCTACTTTAATAATTTGGATCAAAGAGAGAAAATGAAGGGTCCGACACGTTGAAACAGATCCGGTATCAATCATAGTGGGGCACTGATTCGGTTGTATAGCTGGGGAATGTGGGTGTTTCTTGGTTTTAGTTGGTTGGTTGTTGGAGTTTTACGTCCTGGCAACATCCAAGGTCATATCCGGATGGTTATCGACTTGTGACAGTTCGTAGTGACGACAACTTTATAGTGCTGCCCCACTGGGAGCCCAAGCCACCAGTACCATGTTCTGATATCCCACTCAGTCAGATTATCCTGCCACCGCACCAACCGATCCTTGTCCTCTCCTAATAATGCCGAGCGCCTGGCCAGGAAACGAGAAGTATCAATTTTGTAAATCGTTGGTTTGACTCAACCGGGAATTGAACTCTCGACCTTCCGCACGGGAGGCCTGCGTTTTAGAGATTCGGCCACCGTTAGCGGTGTCTTGTTTTTAGTTGAAATAACAAGTCCAATGTGTCTAGGTGTGTGTGTGAGAGTAGGGGGGATGGGAGGACGCGCGTGGCAACAATGAAATGAGTTATGTAGTTATCCAATGGTGAGAGGGTGGGTGGGTGGGGAAAACTATTGGCGCACTATTCAAGTTCTAATTACTCATTATTTTCATTGTGCGAATAATGTACTAAAGCTGGCAGAGAGCATTGATGTGTGTGTGTATGTGTGCTTGTGTGTGGAGAAGGAGGGGGAAGGAGGGGGGGGGGGGGGGGGGGGTCAGCAGACCAATCTACACCACTCAGCGACCCGCATAGACCTTCAGAGTAGAGTGTCATGCTGATCGGGTAGTGTCATGATGAGGTGACTGGCATGCAGACTTTAAAGTTATGGATAAGTTATGGATAGATGAAAGCTGCAGCAGCCCGAGACGAATAGACCTTTTCCCAAGGAGGATGCGCTGTGAGCTGGTGCCCACCACATTAGTTTTCTGCCCTACCGCCAGAGGGCGGGTTGGTTGTGGTTGTTTATTTGTCGCCACACCCTGTGTGATTACAACTAAGCAGCAATATTATTTTACTCCAACATGTATATATATATATATATATATATATATATATATATATATATACAGTAAACCCTTTCTAAATCGACCGACCTTTGGACCGACTTTAACTTAAGGTTTAAGTGGTCCATTTAGGGAGTAGTCGGTTTAGGGAGTTAGAATATGGTTACAAGGGTATTGTTGGGACCCAAATAAAGCGATCGATATAGGGGAGTGGTCGATCTGTAGAGGTGGTCGGTTAGACAAGTTTTACTGTATATAATATATATATATATATATATGCTGGTTAGTGACAGTGCGCACTCATGGCGTCTTCATAGTGCTATCCCACTCGGAGACCAGGCTACCAGCACCATGACCTGATATCCCACTCAGCCACATTTTCCTGATACCGAGCCAACCAGTCCTTACCCTATCATAATAATGCTGAGCACTTGGCTAGGAAGCGACACATATACATTTTTAAGTTGTTGGTTTGACTCGACCAGGGTTCGAAGCCATGATTTCGAATGCCATGATCTACTTCTATATTTGTTTATATATATAGTATAGTATAGTATAGTATACGTATATATAATTTACATACATCGATACACATATACACACGTGTAATACACTATTTGCACTTTTGGGAAGGGTTGATCGGTTGTGGGGTGGTTTAGCGGGCCAATAGAATAAATATAGCTTGCCCTACGAGCCCGTTCCTCCAGGGTGGAAGGCAGAAGTCTCCAGAGGCTGGGTGTGTGAGTGGGCAGTCCCATCCATCACTCACAAGGGGGCGCACTGACGTCCACCCGGAGACCACACCTCCTTTACACTGGAGGGAGTATGTGCGGGGTAGGGGGGGGGGGAGGGGGATGACCCAGGCAAGGACCAACTAACTCACCACTTACAATAGTAACCAACTAACGAATATAAATCATCCCTTGTTTTCATTTAAAAGTTATGTACTTTTAGGGGTTATTTATCAAGTGTTAAAATATGTTAAAGAGCAGGATCCAATTCTCTCTCTCTCTCTATATATATATATATATATGATCACTGGCTTTTATTCTTCACTAAAATTATGTTGCTGCGTGTTATCGGAGTTGTCGAGTTGTCGGGTTTTCACTGTAGGTGGCGCTGTGGCGGCTTCCATCGATAAGGGCAGCTCTGGGATCAAATTAAAAAGGTCAATAAAGCATCTGCACTTAGCTTACTAGCGAGTCTAAATTAAACTACTCCCACACTGATCTCATCGAAAGCTCGTCTGGATCATTGAGGATTGAGAAATTGCTTGCGATGTATTAGATAAATCTACTTTGGAGGAATAATTGCTTTGTCTCCAAGAATAAGCGCAGCAATTATACCCCTGCCTCCGGGAAGCCGTAATTATCTCTAATAATATAAGTTACCTTAAGTTAGCGTTTTTTTGTGTTTTTAATTGCAAGATTAAAATGGGTCAATTGGATCAGAATTCTTGCTTTGGTATTAATTCATCCCCAAAAAAGGACTGCGAGCGTGGGCTCTGACCATGTAATGACTAATGTGATATTTGTTAGGGGTCATCCAAAGTGGTCACCATTGTCACGGTCATACAACAGGGGGAGGAGGGCTGGCAGTAAAGTATGCCTGTTATTGTTTAATACAGTGTTGATATTTTTCTGCGATTTTTGTTGTACATTAGTTGATAAAGCATGGATGTTTTCAATCGCGGAAAATTGGTCTTCCTCATTCCAAAGCCCCTTGCCCTATTCCAGTAATTTTGAACGTCAGGCTAGCAAAAAGTATCAATTCTTAAGGGCGCATTCCATATACGCGTAATGTGTAATGCGTTATGCGTTATGCGTTATGCGAAAGCCATCATTCCATACACGCGTAATGCGTAATGCGTTATGTGGCACACAACTGGCTATATTTAAAAAATAAAAATAAACAATTATTCTCCATACTGCTCTGTATATGACCAAATATTGCATTTATATCTATGTAACTTTGTGTACGTCACACGGGGGTTCCTACCTTTATAATAGCCAAATTATAGATATGTATTCATATTTTTGTGGCTCTGGTAGCATATTTAGCAACCCGAACCCCCACCACCACCACTACCATATGTTTCCACTCAGCAGCATTGGAGACTGCTTCCTAACAGGTCCGCGCTCCACCTTGTCCTGGCTGTCCGTAATTATCAGTGGCTTCCTCCAACCTTATATCAATGGACAAAGGCGACTGAGGACTTTCTATTCGCACCACCTTTACACATTACGCATTACGCACCGATCGCTACATGGAGCGATCGGGATAATGGATTTTATTCGCATTCGCATTACACATTACGCGTATATGGAATGTAGCTCATAGGTTTCAAGGCGTTTCGATTTGTTGTCGCATTCGCATTCGCATTACGCATTACGCATATATGGAATGCGCCCTTTAGGTCCACCAGCGTTCAAACCCGGTTGGTTGCTTGTTGGAGTTTTTCATCCTGGCAACATCTAAGGTCAGGTCATGGTGACTTCATAGTGCTGCCCCATTGGGAAATCAGGCGGCCGGGACTATGACCCGATATCCCAATGAATCACATTATCCTGACACTGAGCTAACCAGTCCTTGCTCTATTCTATTAATACTGAACGCTCGGCTAGAACGCAACATTTATCAAGTTTATAGGTCATTGGTTTGACTCGACCGGGAAGCGAACTCCCAGGATTCCAACATTATAATGTGAAACACCACAACAGCCAACTTCCCGAAAGCAACACCATAATGCTGAATAAAACAATGGTCAACATCACATTGGTCAACATCACAATGGTCCAGACCATAGCGCTCCACACCGTAATGACCTCGCTACTAATTTTCAACACCTCAACACTCAACACCCGACGACCATGATCATTAACACCTGAATATTTTACGATCTTCAGATTGTCAATGTAATTAAATAGTGTAAATGACTGAAGTTAGCCTTTTTGAGGGCAGCTGGACTGTACCACCTCATATAGTTTACTATATAAATTCTATGAATTATTAATCAAACCTTTCTTTTTCTATGGGAATCTGTTTACCTTGGCCACAAATATATGATTGTGAACTTTTTAATTTAATGAGTGTCTATTGGCACATAATTGATTGTCTGCTTTTACAAGTAAAAGCGATGGTTCGAACAAAAAACAAACATTTCTCCCCATGAATATGGCTTATGCCGCCGACACGGCGTAAAGCAACCACCAATCAATCACTCAATCTGAAGTTAAGCATGCCAGGAAGACCGATGCCTCAGCATTGAAAAACAACGGTATTCAGATGAATAAAAATGCTTACCAAACAAACTAAACTAACCATCACGATGAGTAATGCCACATTTCTCATTACTGAAACGGTTAACTGTACCAGAAAAGTTAAGACAACACCGACCAAAATATATACATATATATATAATGGTACACCAGTCCCATCCTTCATTACACACAAGACCACCACATCTCATCACATCACTCACGTACAACTGAAAACTCGCCTAAAGGCTACATTCCTTACATGCGGTGGGCGGCATGAGAATGCAAATGCGAATGTGAATGTGACAAAAAATGGAAAAGCATCTAAGTGAATGGGGGTGATTCCATGCCTCTGAATGCGAATGTGAATGTGAATGTGAATGAGGCAACTGAATCGGTCCCTGTAGCCATCGGTGTGGCATGCGAATGTGAATCATGCTGCGTTTGCCATAGAAACCAGTACTATTCCTTCACAAATTAGGACGAAAAACCCCAACAAATGTTACGGGTTGGCATATATCTACGCCACATATACGACATTCGCATGCCGCATACCATGTGTAAGGAATCTTAACTTTAAGCTAAGATTCCTTATCCATGGTATGCAGCATGTGAATGCAAATGAGACATGTGGCATGCAGCATGTGGCATGTGGCATGCGATTGGTTGGAGTCCATACCCATGCGGCATGTGGCATGCAGCAGTCAGGCACTGGCACACTGGCATGTATACCGTTATTATCTGTTATGGTAGAGTGAGTTTGTTAGTGGTTTTATGTCCTAGCAACATCTAAGGTCACTCATATCAGGACGTGTACCGATTTGTGACAGATGCACTCCTAGCGATTATAGTGCTGGATCTACTAGATTTATTTTTTTAAATCACTGAATGTTGTATATGCGGTGTAGATATATGCGGCGTAGAGATATGCCAACCCCCAACATTTGTTGTGGTTTTTCCTCCAAATTTGTGAAGGAACAGTATTGTTTTCTAAGGCAAACGCAACAGTATTCACATTCGCATTTGCATGCCGCACCGATCGGTCCATGGACCGATTCAGTTGCCCCATTCACATTCGCATTCGCATTCGCATTCGCATTCAGATGTATGGAAGCACCACTATTCACTTACATGCTTTTAGATTTGTTGCTCCATTCGCATTCGCATTCGCATTCACGTGCCGCATACCGCCTATAAGGAATGTTAGCTTAAGATGCCCATCACCACATAGCAGTGTTGGTGCAATGACGTTGTTTGGTAGGTATAATCGGAGAGCGTCGAAACTTGGCTCTCCTCTTTCTGATACAATGCAGATACCGCCTAACTGCTGGTGGGCTAGGTGTGACGTATTGCGAGCAGATAAGCCTGCGCGTTCCTGCTGTCACAGTATCAGTTCACCGCGACCGTTCCCACAGTCAAAGCCAGGTATAGCTAAGCTAGCTGGTTGGTACTGGTAGCATGGTGGATAGAAGTGGGGATGGTGCGTAGGGGTGTGGGCTGGAAGCGTTAGCCCTAGCACTACTAGGCATCAACTGTGTACAATTCTCCCTCTCTTTCCCTCTCCCCATCTCCCATTCCCTATCTCCTTCTCCCTCTCTCCCTCTCCCTCTCTCTCTCCCTCTCCCTATCTCCCTCTCCCTCCCCATCTCCCTCTCCTTCTCCCTCTCCCTCCCTCCCTCCCTCCCTCCCTCTCTCCGTCCATCCCTCTGTCCATCTCTCCCTGTATCCTTATTTTCCCCTCTCCCCCTCTCCCTCTCTCCCTGTCTCCCTCTCTCCCTCTCTCTCCGTCTCCCCCTGCCTCTCCCTCTCCCTCCCTCCCCTCCCTCCCCCCTCCCTCCCCCTCTCTCCCTCCCCTCCTCCCTACCTCTCCCCTCTCTCCCTCTCTCCCTCTATCTTTCTCTCCCCCCCCCCCTCTGCCCTTATCTCAATCTCTCCTTTCCCTCTCTCCCTCTCTCTCCCTCTCCTTCCACTCTATTCCTCTTTCCCTCTCGCCCTCTCTCCTTCTCACCCGCTCTACCTCTCTAGCTCCCTATCTCCCTTTCTCATCCACCTCTCTCCCTCTCTTCCTACCCCCTCTCTCTCCCTTCCTCCATCCCTCTCTCCCTCTCTGTTTGAGGATAATATCTTTAAAAGTAGTGCAGATATCTACCTCTAAAGTGTATGGCTTAAGACAAGGAGGTGTTGCACTCAGATGAATCGGTAAGCGCGCTGGCATTCTATTGGCGGAGGTAGTGGGTTCAAACCCCGACCGAGTCAGTCCACTGACTTAGAAATGAATATATTTTCCTACCGAGCAGGGCGCTTGCATATGATAGGGCAATGACTGGTTAGCCCGGGATCAGGATAAGGTGCCTGAGTGGAATATAGGTACATGGTGCCAACAAGCTCCATTGGAAAGCATAAATTCACCAGAAGAGGGGAGTGAGGTAAGGAAAGAGGTAAAACGGTAATAGATAAGAGATCATAGAGGCAAAAGAAGAGGAGAGAGAAAGAAGAGGAAAGGATATAACAAATTAACAGGGAAGAGAGGCAGGCGAAAGGGTTGAGAGAAATGGCCAGATATAGGAGTGTTATGCTGTATGTTGGATTCCATTCAGTGATGTGCTGAAAATGGACAATATGCGTCTATACTGCTCTACTCCGTCCCCCCCCCCCCCCACCCCATCCTCTCACGCATATACACTAAACACACAATGTAATCTCACATTATCACATCGATGGACGAGCCATTGCCATGTACCCCATATCCCATTACCCCATAACCACCCTTCCTCTCCTATCCCCTCTTCCCAACTTATTCAACCCCTCACTGCGTCCAACAAAGGATTCACATTATTGATCTCCAGCAACCACCCAACTATGTCATATCCATGCACTTAAAGGTGGGTTCTGTTAGAAAATCCAACAGGCGAGACGGAGGGTGACGCGGTCCACTTACCACACACACAGACCTGCTCAATCATCACTAAATTTGTGATATACCAAAATCAACATTTCTATGAGAATCACCTGGGTGACTATGACCAACTCACTATTTCATGTACTGATTTTATCAAATAAAATGAAATAAACTTTTTTTTTTTAATAAGTAAAAAGGAATGATAACTTGGGTGACTATGACCAACTATTTCATATACTAGTTTTATCAAATCAAATGAAAAAGAAAATTAATAAAAATAATACTTAAATTTAAAAAGAAGTATAAAATTTGCGAATCCCTCATGATATTATTACTTCATGTGCTGCTAGGAGGTAAAACCCGAATGGGACACTTATGAATTAATATATTATTAAAGCTGCATAATCCGATGAGTCTATACAGTTTTCAAAACCAACCCAGATTTGATCACACATATTTAACTTAGATACTGGTTCACTTACCAATCACCTGTTGCGTGGAAAGTCAATTTAATAGACCCTGTTACTGCTGAAACCTACGATGTCCAGCACGCCAAAATTTGGAATGGTTTCACCTAGAAAATCTCCAAAGTTAACCATTTATAATTACAGGTATTTCAAACCAAAATAAGTTAGATAGAGATCAACCTAACACATATATTTCAAAATATGTCAGGAAATCAACGCTACAAGATTATGCAACTGTAGCAGTTTATTAAAGTAACATTATCTGAACATTAATATTCCTGAGGACTAATAGAATTTTACCAACCCTTTTTTGTTTAAATGCATACTGCCCCAGTGTGGAGATGAATGATGTCTTAGCGCATTGACACTCGGCCATTGGTGTTGTACTCAGTAGAATTGACGTGATTTTGTGCAAAGACAGCATTATGGAGTCCTCATGAAAATAGATGCCTCCATTTCTAAACACCACTTTGTGGTATCCTTTCTAAGTATGGAGGTGCTCCCCTAGCGCAGGCTATCATATCAACAATTGTGCATCACATTATTTGAATATTAAAGTAGGGTGTCTACGTCCCCACTGATATCCTTACATATCCTCTTCTGGTTGATCTAGGCCCTATTCACACTATTCATGTGTGACCTAATAAGGCATCAGAAGGAGTCTGAGTGTGCGTCAGGTATTATAAATGGCCATAAGACACTGGTGTGTGCAGATGTGTATGAACTACTACAGAAATTAAAGGACTCAAATTTGAAGATATTCACTTTTGAAACTATCATATTCATTTTTGCATACCTTTTTTTCTATTTATTGGTCAATTTTCACGAAGATTGCATGATGATTAGATGCATTTCAGTAGGCAATGTCAACAAAGTCACTCACCTTGGCTGCCAATCTTTTCTTCAATTCAAAATTGCATAACTTTCTTAATATAGATATATTTAAAAAATATATTTTAACCCTTTTAAAGCTTTTATTAATTTGTAATTACTAAGACTAGTTGTTTAACTGTGTTACACAGATAACTACGCTGACAGTGCTGCATGGTACATGATACCACCATAACTATGCAGACTTGAAGTTGACAGACACATTGTAATTCAAGAATGGGAAAATCACCATGCAAGGGTCACCCAATCTTCTTGAAAATTGGCCAATAGATAGAAAACAGGTATTCAAAGATCAATATGGTAGTTTAAAAAATGAAAACCTTCAAATTTGAGTGATTTCGAGAGGATTTGGTCGAAGAAAAAGTATTCGCATGACTTTTCATACAGTGGTGCCTCGCAGACGCGTATGTGGCCTCGGTCTGGTTTCAACATGGCCACGGCCTGAATAGTGTGAATTGGGACTCTAAGGCCAGCTCGTTATGGTAAAAGGAACTCGTATGGAGATCGACGGAGCCCTGAAGTCATATAATTGTTGGTGTTCTCTCCAATGTCTATCCACCCTTCTCTCAAATGCTTCAACCGTTGCTGCTTCAACCAATTGGTCTGGGAGACTGTTCCATGGATATGTCACTCAAAAGAAAAATGAGTAGGTTTTCCAGTGAGTATACTAAGCTGCTTATTAAGTTGCCTCCATACACACTTCCGGTCCTTAGGTTAAAATGTGAGAAAAAAACACCGACAACAAAAAGGGGCACCTAAAGTAGCTGCAATACTATTTCTCACGCACATTTTGCTGCCTCAGCATTTATAAACGACCAGAATGGCTACCTTAGCATGAAAGGATCGAAGTAGGAGGAGGAGGAGGAAGCTGCGGAGAGTTCCAAACTGATGCTGGCTCGTGCTTAACGCTAGTCTCGTCTCCTTAATTGTTGAATTTCCAAGTTTCGACATTTTTCCATATTGCTTAATTTGTATTAGATCAAAATCAAACAGTGAAGAAGGTTTTTTTTCATTCCTGACATATCCACAACATGTAAACCTTCATATGAATATGGATTCTGCTATTATTTTAATTGTTTTCTGCCATGTATGCATATATATATATATATATATATATATATATATATATATAAATATAGATATATATAAAATATATACACACGGCTACCAGACGCCGTGGCCGAATCAGTAGAGTCAGGCCTCCCATACGGAAGGTCGGAAGTTCAATTCCCGGTCGAGTCAAACCAATGACTTACACAATTGGTACCATCAAAAAGCCAGGCGCCCGTCCAGGCGCCCGGCATTATTAGCATAGGGCAAGGACTGATTGGCGTGGGGTCAGGATAATGTGACTGAGGGGGATATCAGGTCCTGGTGCTGGCAGCCTGGTCTCCCAGTTGGGAAGCACTATACAGTTGCCATGATTATGCACTGTCAAAAGTCGATACCCATCCTTGTATGACTTTAGATGTTGCGAGGACGTGAAACTCCAACAACCCACCAACCACACACGCCTATGTGCACACACACATGGTGAGGGCCACACGTCAGTAATTGGTCTTTGCGCCTGGTGCCAGGGGCTACTGGGGGTCACTCTAGGATGCGTGCGTTTTCTCCGCAAGATAAAATAGGGTGTCTGGGAAATAGAAGTGAAAGTTATTTGGACAGGGAAGCGGGTGTGAGGTGTGGGGGGTGGGGGGTGGGAGGAGGGGAGAGCGTGTCAACCTCGCTGGAGGAAGATTTAATCACGAATCAATTAGGCTATTCAGCCTGGGGTGCGTCGTTAATTGACCGTTGTTTTAATGTGTAGAGTATTGACATTTCACTTTGGGTGGTGTGTGGGGTGTGGGTGTGTGGGGTATGGTGTGTGGTGTGTTATGTGGGTGTGGGTGCGGTGAATGGTTGGTTGTTTGTTTGAGTTTTATGTCCTGGCAACATCTCAGGACGGGTACCAACTTGTGAGATGTGTACTTATGGCGAGTTTATAGTGCTGCCCCACTGGGAGAACATGCTGCCAGCACCATGACCACTCAGTCACATTATCCTGACACTGAGCCAACCAGTCCTTGCCCTATCCTAATTGGGTCGAGCGCCTGGCTAGGAAGCGGCAAGTACATATTTCTAAGTCATTGGTGTGACTCGACCAGGGTTTAAACAAAATATGTATATGTATGTATGTATACATATATATATATATATATATATATATATATATATATATATACATATATATATATATATATATATACATATATATACAGATACAGCATATATCCACGTAGGTGCATGTAAAGTATTGAGTGCGGAATGGCAGATATGCCATTTACCTGTGCACATGCCTAGGACTACTCACACATCCTCCGAGTGCATTGCTATCATTACGCCACCTCAGGGCAGCGCGTCTGGACCCTCCCTTTGACGAGTCTGCGCAATGCGATTAGCTGAGATGTTTCAGCTACTGAGTGCCCCCCCCCCCCCCGCCAACCCCCACAAACACACCCACACCTACACGAGACTGCGCGGCGGGATATTATTACAGGCGGACGCCATTAATCCAGCCCTACTTTCAGCTCTAGTCCTAGATCTAGCCGTAGCTCTACCTTTAGTTGTAGCCCTAGCCCTAGCTCTAGCCCTAGCTCTTGTCCTAGCCTTACCTCATGCGCTAACTTTAGCCCTAGCTCCTGCTCCTTCACTCATTCTAGATCTCTAATGTAGCAGTCACACTACGACGACAGGGGGGTGACGACAGCCCAGCGACTTGGATTTTGTGAAAACCCAACGACATATGCAAGTTGGACGACAATCGGACGACATCCAGACGACAGCCCGACGACATCGGGATGACAGACGGGATGACAGCGGGACAACAGTCTCTGTGTGTGTGTGTCTGTGTGTGTGTGACTCTGTGTCTCTGCGTGTGTCTGTGTCTGTGTGTATGTGTGTGTCTGTGTGTGTGTCTCTGATACGCACACAGACACACACACAGCAACAGAGACACAGAGACACAGAGACACACACAGAGACACAGAGACACACACAGAGACACAGAGACACACACACAGACACACACATACACAGAGACACACAGATACACACACAGATACACACACTGATACACACACAGATACACACACAGACACACACAGACAAAGAGACACACACACAGACACACACACAGACACATATACACACACATATACACACACAGAGACAGAGACACAACGCAGAGACACACGCACAGACACACACACAGCCACATACAGAGACACACACAGAGACACACACAGACACACACAGAGACAAAGAGACACACACCGAGACACACACAGAGACACAGAGACACACAGAGAGACACACACACAGACACACACACAGATACATACACAGACACACACACAGAGAAAGAGACACACACAGAGACACAGAGACACACCCAGAGACACACACACAGACATACACACGGACACAGATACATACACAGACACACACAGAGACAAAGAGACCCACACAGAGACACACACACACAGAGACACACACATAGACACATGCAGAGACACAGAGACACACACATACACACACAAAGACACAGAGACACACACAGAGAAATACACAGACACAACACACAGACACACATACACACACACAGAGACACATACAGAGACACACACAGACACAGATACACACATACAGACACACACACAGAAACACAGAGACACACACACATAGACATGGAGATACACACACAGACACACACACAGCAACAGAGACACACAGACACACAGACACTCACACATAGAGACACAGACACAGAGACGCAGAGAGAGAGAGACACGCACACAGACACAGAGACACACACACAGACACACACATAGACACAGAGACACACATACAGCTGCTATGGAGAGAGAAGCGATGACAGCTTAACGACAAAGACGACACCTTAACGGCAAAGACAACACCATATCGACACCGTAGTGACAGCCGAACGACATCGGCTGTTGTCGGCTGTCGTCAAACTTTTTCAACATGTCCAAAAAGCCGACGACAACCCGGCGACCGTCTAGAAACTGGAGGTGTCGCGGAGGTGTCGCGGCGACACCGTAGCGACACCCGACGACACTCAACGACAGACCGGAAGTCGCTGTCGCTGGGCTGTCGTCGCCCCTTGTAGTCGTAGTGTGACTGCTACATTACTCTAGTGCTAGACATATCCCCTACTCTTACTCCAACCCTATCTCTACCCTTATCGGTATCCTACCACGACCACAACAGATGTTGCTGTGTGACGACGGCCACTACTACTATTACCACATACCACTACCACCACCACCACCAATATCACATACCATTACCACCACCAATACCAGTACCATTACCACATACCACTAACACAACCACAACCACATACCACTACCTCTACCACCACTACTGTCCCATACAACCTCCACATAACACTCTACCACATACCAATAGCAACACCCCCCACCCCCACATATCACTACCACAACCACTACCGCCGCCACCACCACCACCACCACCATCCATTACCGTCACCACCACCACCACCACCACCAAAACTACGACCACCACTACCAGTACTACCACCACCACCAGCACAACTACCACCATACCACCACCACCATTATAACTACCACCACCGTTACCACTACCATCACAACCACTACCGCCACCACCACCACCATTATAACTACCACCACCGTTACCACTACCATCACAACCACTACCGCCACCACCACTACTACTGGTACTACCACAACTGCCACCACCACCACCACCACCACCACTATCACCACTACCGCCACCACCTCTGCCTGGGGCCGGCCGGCGGGAAAGTGGCTGTAGTAGTAGTGTTCGTATCAAAAGGTGATTAGAGAGACGCAGTCTGAGAAAGTGCGGGTTGACGGCGGCGCGCCGGTCTAATCGGACTCGCCGCCTCTTCAAAGCCGGCCCGGGGCGAGAAGGGGTCAAGGCACTGACCCCGACCCCTGCACCCGTCTCAACAAACATTCACTGAGAATCTACTAGAGCGAGTTCATCATCCACGCACCCCCCCCCCCCCCCAACCCCACCACCACCACCACCATCACCCCATGTTTACCCACATTGTCGGCCTGTTCAGTGTGAGGATATGGATTATGTGAGGCGTGCTTTAGTTTTCATTTAAAACATTTTTATGATAAAAAAGAATAAGACATTGGCAGCGGAATGTGCACGTTGAAGATATATTTGGTGGCAATGGTAGGCGATGTGTTTGTACGTGGGGCCCCCGAAGTGCCCAGTGGACCGGGCCATGATGAATGCTTATCGCGGGCTGGACACTCATTACTCCCACCCTACCCTATCCCGGAAAGCGGGCACTCATTACACCGGACGCCAACCCACGTAGGGCCCAACGCTCGCAAGCTGTCGGTTAATGTGTAAAGCTAATGCAAATTCTCATCTCGGGTGATATACATATTGTAATTGTGGTTCAAATTTACTGCGTGATATAGGGGTTCTAATCGGGCCAGAGAGGTTACAGTACTCTTGCTGAGGAGGAAGGAGGTTCGACTCTCAGGTGCCCCCTCTTTATCTCTAATGTCTGTGCCTATGTCTCTGTCAGTCTCTGTCTCTGCCTCTGTCTCTGTCTCTGCCTCTGTCTCTGCCTCTGTTTCTGGCTCTACATCTACTTCTGACTCTCTATGAGTGCCTCTGTCTCTGTCTGTCTGTCTCCATGTCTGTCTCTAGTTCTGCCTCTGTTTATGTCTCTATTTCTGTCTCTATTTCTGTCTTTATTTCTGTCTCTATTTCTGTCTCTATTCATATTGGTGTCTCTATTTTCGACTATATTTCCGTCTCTATTTATGCATCAACGTATTTATTTATATGTGTATTTCCGTCTCTATTTCTGGCTCTATTTCTGTATCTATGTCTGTATATTTCTTTATCTGTCTATCTCTATTTCCGTCTATATTTCCGTCGATATTCCCCTCTCCATTTCCGTCTCTATTTCTGGCTCTATTTGTGTATCTATGTCTGTCTATTTCTGTATCTGTTTATATCTATTTCCGTCTATTTTTCCGTATATACTCCCATCTCCATTTCCGTCTCTATTTCTGTCGGTATCTACCTTCCTACATGTCACCAGCTCTCGCCATCTCTCTCTATCGCCTTATGACACCCGCACCCTGCCACCCCCTACTATACCTAATGCTAGGTACACACCTACCGTTTATGACGCGATTCGCGCATATGACCTCGCTAGTCAGTAGGTGGGTGCGGGACCATAGCACACCAGACGTCCGCGATTTGCGATTACAACTCAGTTTTAGGCCTTAAAACTGAAATTGCAAGCAATTCGAAAAACAAATCGGGACGATTGCAAATCGGGAGGTGCATGCGGTCGGTTGTATCTTAAGCGGAAAAAGGACATGTGACAGTGTCTTAACCAAAATATTCTAATCGGCGGCTATATATTAATATTTTCTAATCGACGAATGTAAACTAAACAAATACCTAGCAGGCGCAAGGAAATTCCTCCGGTTCGTCGGCTACATATTAGACCCAAATCTATTCAACGTCGGCGATATTAATGTTTTCTAATCGACGAATGTAAACTAAACAAGTACGTAGCAGGCGCAAGTAAATTCCGCCGCCGGCGATATTAATGTTTTCTAATTGACGAATGTAAACAAAACAAATAGCATTGCTACAGGAAACTGCTAGATGGCGCTGATGGCGACGTAGTTCGCGCAAAACCCACCAGGTGCGTGCAGCGCAGTCGCGAATCGGTGCAAGGAAAATGCTAGATGGCGCTGATGGCGAGGTAGTTCGCTCAAAAACCCACCAGGAGTGTGGATTGCAGCCGCGAATCGGACGTTATATGTGCGCGTCCAGTTGGTATATGTGCGCATCCCTTATCTTCGGTTTTAATCGCGATCAGGTCGCGATCGGGTCGCATCGGGCGCAAAGTTTTAGTGCGCGAGTCGTAAACGGTAGGTGTGTACCTAGCATAACACCACCTTGCGCGCCACCCTAGCCTCCTATTTGTCAGGGGACGGGGGGGGGGGGGGGGGGGGGGATGGAAGGGGAACGGGATGCTGCTCGCCAGAGGTTGGATAGAACTCTGGGTACAGGCTTGAGATCCGGTTTACAGCTTTATGAACAGACGGTCTTGAAAAAGGAACCTAGAAGGATTCTGGTTAGGTTAAAAGTTGTATAGTCCGATGAAGCATAACGTTTTCAAAACCAAAACAATTATCTAGAATTGATTCTGCATATCTTAGATACTGGTATGGCATACCAAGTCAATGTAATAGAACCTGTTTGTGTTGAAGGCTATGGTCTCCCAGTTTTGGCATCCTGGACAAATTAATTGTTCATGTTCATGTTTGCACTTCAATTAAGGCCCTGTCACACTACAACATTTCCCCCGGCGCGCCGCCAACGCGCAAGATATTTGCTAGGGCTCGAGACACGTCCAACTTTTCGGCATTCTGGAAGAAAGTTTGATGGGTTGCAGCGTGCTAGTGGTGTGTTGGTGGCACGTCTGTAACGCCCCCTCCAACCCATCGGGGCACGTCAGGGCGCGCTGAAAGTTTTGTGCAAGCACAAAACGATTGGCGTGACCCAACGCATGCCAATGCGCCCCGATGCGCCCCGACGTGTCCATTCACACGTTGCTATCACTCACCGTGTACCGGCGTGTACCGACGTGTACCAACGTGCCGTTAACGCGCCATTAACATGCGCGTAACGTTTCCCGATGTGTGTCGACGTTTCGCCCAAAAAGGCAACGCATCGGCACACGTTGGTGAGAAACGTCATAATGTGACAGTGCCTTTATATCTAAAAACTTAGCCGTTTAACTGTACTTGTTAAACTGTACTTGATGTAGATTATAATAATCAGTTTAATATATTTGTCTCAGAAAAATGACAGAAATCTAAACCTTCGGATTATGCTACTTTAAGGTGACGGAGAAGCTATAAGCGGAGAAGGTAATAATAATAATAATAATTTGTTTTTGAACAAAAAAACATTTATATAGCGCCCAATCCAGCAAGCCGTTCTCGGGCGCTTTACATAACAAACAAATATACAGGAAAATAAATTTCACCAAGTTAAAAGCAGATTTAAACAAACATATCTTAGGACCTTTTTTAAAAGCACCAACAGATTTACAATCTGTGATATATCCTGCCATAGCATTCCACAGTCTCGGGGCAGCAATACTAAAAGCACAATTGCCAAAGGCTTTGAGTCTGCTCCGAGGAACTGCTAACTGGCTGGAGACTGTGGAGCCCAAAGACAATTATATGCACTAATACTAAAATAAAACCCTCTGAAGTCTCTCATTGAATGAATAGTGTGTATTTATATACCATATGTATGCACATTTATAGGTAATATGCATGGATTCCTATTCATTAGTGTTCATTCTTTATTAGTATGCAGTCATTAATATACATTTATTCGCAAACGGTCTGACTGAATAAATATAACAAGGCGTAACCAGATATTATTATGCTGAAAAGATTCTTACGCCACCAAGGCACTTGTCTTCGAGCCATTTTTCAAGTCAAGATTATTTACACAGAAATGGTACGGAGAGTATATATGTATTAAAGTACGATAACAATAGCTGTCAAATACACAATTTGCAGCATTTAACACAATAAATTTCTTATATTTACCTGCAAGTTGGTAGATCGTGGGGTCGTGGGTTCGAACCCTGGTCGAGTCAAACCGATGACTTAAAAATTGATACTTGTTGCCTCCTAGCCAGGCACTCGGCATTATTAGGATAGGGCAAGGACTGGTTCGCTCAGTGTCAGGATAATGTGACTGAGTGGGATATCAGATCATGGTGCTGGTGGTCTGGCCTTCCAGTGGGGCAGCACTATAAAGTCGCCATGAGTGCGCACTGTCACAAGTCAGTACCCCTCCTGATATGACCTTAGATGTTGCTAGGACGTAAAACAACAACAAACAAACAAAAACGACTACATCAATCGATGTATGTTAATGGCCTTTAGAATGTGTGCAGAAGTTATTTTGGGAAGATATGTATATATATATACATATATATACATATATATATATATATATATATACATTTATAAATGTATCTATAAATACACATGTAAATACACATGTAAATAGTATAGTTATACGAATTTTACCTGGGTACAGATGATGGATAACAGTATAAATTATGTGTGTGCTTGTGAGTGTTTGGATGTTGGTGTAGAAGCTGTATGTGTATATGTGTGTGTGGCTATGTTTACTTGTGTCTGGTTTCCATGTGTGTAGTTCTACGCGTGTGGACGTATGTAGAGTTTGGTGCGTGCGTGTGTAGTTGTATTGCGTGGATAGATGTGGGAAGGTGGTTGTTTATTAATTTTTTTGTTTCAAATTTGTATTCCAGTTGAATAACATATTTTATCAGCACTGAGATGCCGATCTTCCAGTCTTAGCATTCATGGGGCATATGAACTATTTATGGATAATATGATAAGATGGTATGAACAATATAGACAATAGCAGGTTGCCCTCAGCCATTACAAATATAATGGGGATGTGATGTTGTACATGTAGACCGGACAATAACCATTTGCCTTTAGACTATATCATAGATTTGCCGATCATACCTAGCGGTTGTTGTTGTGGCTCTGTGTGTAGATGGATCCGTGTGTGGTTGTATGTCTAAGGCTGCACGCTGTAGGATAGGAGCGGGCCGTAGCTCAGAGTGTCCACCTGTGAAGGTGTGGATCATGTGATCGAACATGCTCAGTGGACCCATTTGCAGTTTGGACTATTTTCCGTTCCAACCAGTGGTCCATGACTGGTTCATCATGTGCTCTCCTGTCTGTGGGAAAGTGCATATAAAACGCCACTTGCTGCTTATCGCAAAGAGTAGTAGTCTATGTGGCGGCAGCGGGTTTCCTCCAAAGAAATATGTGAGACCATATGTTTAAAAATCACTGTGCTCTAGAGGCGTCTTTAAATAGCCCCCCCCCCCTCCAGAAAAAAGAGCTGTATGTGAGGGGTGAATGTGCGCGTGCTGGTTTCTGGTGTAGGTTTATGTAAGGGTGATAGTGTGGGGCTCGTGTCTAGCTGCTCATTGCAGGGCCCGTCTGTCGGCAGGAGTTGCAGCGGCTTAGAGTTATCTTTAGCAGTTCCCGCCAGTTTGTTGGCAGCCGATTCTCAACTTGAATCGGCTGCCAACATTACTGTCGTCCGAGTTACAGCAACGCAGCCCTTGAGCATTTGAAGTCTGGCCAATACGGGGATTTATGTAGAAGAATAATGATGTCGGTACATGTTGGTTTTTTTCTCTCTTCTCTTCAAAGAAAAAATATTGTGACAATGTTATTAATTCCAGATTCATTTTTTTTAATGTACAGTTTTGTTTTGATAGGTAGATCTCCATAAGGTATTAAGGCCCTGTCACACTACGACGTTTCCGCCGGCGCGCCGGCAACGCGCAAAATATTTGCAACCCGTCGGCACGCGGTCAACTCTTCGGCGCTTTGGGAGAAAGTTTGACGCGGCGCAGCGTGTTAGTGGCGGGTTGGAGGCGCGTTATTGGCGCGTTATTGGCGCGTTATTGGCGCGTTTGTAGCGCGTTATTGGCGCGTTATTGGCGTGTTGTCGGCGCGCTGTCGGCGCGCTGTCGGCGCGTTGACGGCGCGTTGGTGTCGCGTTTTTACCGTGTCAACGCGTACATACCCGCCAGCAACACGTTAGGACGCGCCGGCAGCGCGTCCACACCGCGTGGCCAACGCGTCTAGGCGCGCCGGCAACACGTCCAACGCGCCGAGAAACGCTGGAGCAACGCCAATGGCGCGCCCATAATACGTCGATGGGACGTTCCCGACGCGCCGACAGAATGCTCGGATTTTGGGGGAAAAAAAAACCAACGTTAACCGACGTTGATCAACGTCCTGCCAGCGTTCCGCCGGCGCGCCGCCAACGCGTGTCGACGTGTTAGTAACGCGTCCGTAACGCGCCCTCGAACACGCTGCCGCGCGTTGCGGCCCGTCGAAAATTTTGTGCAAGCACAAAACCTAGACGCGTCCCGACGCGCGCCGACGCGCGCCGACGCGCGCCGACGTGTCCATTCACAAGTTGCTATGTACCGACGCGCCGGAAACGCGCCCGTAACGCGCCGTTAACGCGCCGGTAACGTACCGGACGTGTACCGACGTTTCGACCAAAAAGGCAACACGTCGACGCGCGTTGGTGGGAAACGTTGTAGTGTGACAGGGCCTTTATGGAAGGACGTACACTGCTGACATAATGTACAGATGAAGCTGGTGCAATGGTGAAGCTAATGCAATTGTGAAGCTTATGCAATTATGAAGCTGGTGCAATTATGAAGCTGGCGCAAAGGTGACGCTGGTACAGTGGTGAAACTGATTAAATTGTAATGTGATGAAGCTGGTGTGAGGATGAATATGGTGTGATGTGGAAGCTGGTGCAATGAAAAGCCGGTGCACTGCCGGAAGTGGTGCATTGCTCGAGTTGGTGCAGTGGTTCACTAGTGAAGTTGGTGTACAGTTAAGTGTGTGCACTGGTGAAGTTGGTCCGCTGGTGAAGCTGTTGACATGGGTACGCAACTGCATTTGTTGACTGGTGAATCCGGTGCAGTGGTGAAGCTGATGCAAGGGTGAAGCTAGTGAAGCTCATGCAAGGGCGAATCTAGTGTACTGGTAAAGCTGGTGCACCTAGCACTGTGGTGACGTGGGTGCACTGATGAAGGTGTTGCATGGCTGAAGCTGGTGTCTTGGGGAACTTGATGCACTGGAAAGCTGATGCAATGGTGCGCCTGGTGGACACACACCTGCTGAATGGGCTCAGTGAGTCAGTATGGTGTCTATCATTATCAGATTGGATCTCGCAAAATATCTCCAGTACAAATTAGGGAGAAACAAGGAGGTAGTGGGTTGAGTAGTTTAATCTCTTGCAAGGATTATAGGCCCTTGCCCATAAAAAGAAAATGAAAAAATCCTCCGGTGCGACTGGCACTGGTCTACATCCGGTGGAGGAGAGGAGGGTAGGTGGAGCCACTGGCAAGTGTTGGTCTTACGGAGTATAACAAATAATAGTAATAATTAACCCCTAGGTATCTTTATACTCGCATAATTCGTTATACATCACATATATATATATATATATATATATATATACATACACATACATATATTTATAGGATAAACACTCCTGCAAGTTAGTTAGGTCAGTAATCGAGATGCTGTACGGAATAGTAAAAAATTGGACTATATTACTGCACAGGTACACTGCTTAATCGCACACCTTAAGTGCGATAGAAACAGAGAGAGAGAAAGGAAGAGGGGGGAGAGAGGCGGGGGAAGAGAGAACGCGAAGGGGAGAGGGAGAGGAAGAGAGATGCGAGGAGAGAAAGGGAGGGATAGAGAGGAGAGATAACTAGAGGCAAGGACAGAGGCAGGGGTAGAAGTAGAGGTAAGGGAAAGGGCCGGGGAAGGGGCAGCTGGCTGTGGGGGGGGGGGGGGGGGGGCATGGGAAGGAGTAGATGCAGATGCAGACCCATCCTGGAGTCTTTCAGATGTCAGGAACGATCATATAAAATGTTAATTTTAACTCTGGAGATATACTATCCGAGGTGGTGGTTGGTGGTTTCAATTGTACGCAGATTTATATTCGAGCTGATGAAAGGATCGAGTGATGTCAGCACATCCATAGCCAGACGACTGGTGGGGTGGGTTAGTAGGGTGGTGTACACTAATTGTAGGTGTGTGCAGGTGATGTCAGCCACACGTTTCTATGAACCCACCAGTACACGGCTCTGTGGCCCGGTCCATGCCCTCCCCAGCTGCATCTGCCCGGCTATATGTCTATATATATATATATATATATATATATATATATATAGACATATGTATATAGATATATATAGATATATAGATATATATATAGATAGATAGATATATATATATACTTATATATACGTCGATATCTCGATATAGATATATATAATACGTCTATATATATATAGATATATATATATATATATATCTATATATGTATATATATATATAGATATATATATATATATATCTAGATATCTATATAAATATAGATATAGATATAGAGGTAGACCCTAGCTTTTCTTTACTCGTCAGATATAAATGATGCTTATGTATAAATAAATATATTACATACAAATTTATTATAAGGATTGCATCATTTATATATAAACTACCTGGTGCGGAGGCCTAATCGGTGGACCGCGGGACTCGTGTGCGGAAGGGAGCGAACTCGGTTCCCAGCCGGGTCAAACCAATGACTTTAACATTGATAGGTGTCACTTCCTAGCCTGGCGCTCAGCATTAAAAGGATAGGGCAAAAACTGGTTGTATTCGTGTCAGGACAATGTGACTGTGTGGATATCGTGCCATGCTGTCAGTGGCCTAGTTTTTCAGTGGGGCACCACTATAATTAAAGTCACCATGAGTGTGCACTGTCACAAGTCAGTACCCATCCTGATAGGACCTTAGATGTTGATAGGACGTAAAACAACAACATTCAAACCACAAACAAACATATATATGAACACTAAAGAAAACGCATACAGTGTTGGTGCCGTCATTTAATTACCACGTCATCACATCACCCCAACTTCTGTGCCACATTGACCGCGTCCTGATAACCCAGTTTAATCAGATAATTCGCTAATAGATAACAGCTGGCACGGTTTATCTGGACTAGTGACCTGTAAACAAATAATTCACTATAATATAAGCATGTTGATTGATGTACGGTGGGGAGAATCATCCTGATGTCGGCGAAGCATTAAAGATATAAGTGAGAAGTAAATTGTGGTGACACACTTATTTTGTTGTGATTTGTGTGTGCATAGAATATTTATTTATAGAAATCAGTTAATACAGGAATTTGTAAACAGGTAGATACACTATGAGTATGTGTATTGAAAGTAGGTGAACAGATAGTCACATAGACGTACAACGTTGTACACGTTCATAGAAATGTGTGCTAACAGAAATATTCATGTATTGCAGTGAAACTTAATAATAATATCGGAGTTTGGGAACTGATACATTACACAGCATGTGGAAACAGTTAATAGAAGAGTTTTTGGACAGGCACTTATAGATTAGACAATACAAGTTAAAGTTACATAGTCCGATCGTTTTGCGTTTTGGTCATTTTTCTGAGATAAATATATTAACTTCATCGTTATAATCTACCTCATTTCAGGTTAGAGAAACTTGGATTTTAAAGGGATAAGTTTTGAGATATTTGAAATTCAAACATGCAAACTTAGTTTAGGAAAGCACACCAGAACTCTGACACCATAGCCTTCAACAGTAACAGGTTCTATCAAATTGTCTCAGTGTTTATTTGGCAATTAATGCTTAATATGTGCATCAATATCTAAGTTAGATATGTAGAGTCAAATCTATATCATTATTTTGGTGTTGAAAATTTGATGCTTCATCAGACTATGCAGCTTTAATACATATTGTTTTGAACAGCCAATCCACATGACCTGATTAAAATTAATAAAAGACTTGCCCCAATTGGCTCTGGGCTTCCTTTTCTGGAATATAGGTAATGGAAGAATTTGCAGCCAGGCACATATCTATCCTAGGAAAAGTTAAGAGAAGGGTTTGTGAACCGACATATATTGATAGGATAGTCAAAGTTAACCGAAGAGTTTGTAAACCTACAAATATAGATGGCAACAATAAAAGTTCATAGAACTGTTTGCGAACAAACACATAGGGATAATGAAATAAGGTTTCACATAGGGGTTTTGCGAAGAGAGATATATGGAGAAGACAGTAAATGTTAACAGGAGAGTTTATAAACCTACAAATATAGATGGCAACAATAAAAGTTCATAGAACTGTTTGTGAACAGACACATAGGGATAACACAATAAAATTTCACATAATCGTTTTGCGAAGAGAGATATATGGAGAAGACATTAAATGTTAATAGAGGAGCTTGTGAACAGACAAATATGGATATCACAATAAAAGTTTACAGAAGAGTTTGCAAACAGAGAAATATGGATAGAAGAGTTTGTGAAACAGACAATATATGGATAACAGTAAAAGTTCATAGAAAACTTTGCGAACAGACACATACATGCACACCATGATAGCAATTAACAGAAGAGTGTGTGAACAGATACATACACATCACACTCACAGGTCCATGCGCATGCTGCTGTGATCTTGGCTCTCCTGTCATCGATAATTGCCTGCCGTCGCTACTGCGGACGGGTAGAGAATGGCTCAATGGTTAATTTGATAGAGGGCTCCCCATGCGCTCGCTGACTACCATATCGTATTCCTAACAACGGAATCTAAAATCAACATTGGAGGAGGCGGAATCGAATTAAGCCACGGTTGTTTGGTTGATCCTATTATTTACCTGAACCCGAGCCGCGGTTCGCGCGCGTCTCACCCCATTGACCACGTGATGGGCGGGTTTGACTAAGACGTCATTTATAGAAATTCACTAAAAACCATGAATTTATTAATCAGTCGATTTTAGTGCCGTCACCTTTGATTGAAAATAATTCGGTAATCAATATATGATTGTTGCATCATTACACAAAGGACAAATACATTAATAATACATTGCTGTCACTTTATGTTTGGGGGCAACATTTTGAAATAATATTCCGATGAATTGCTCGTGAACGGCGCACCTGGTGGACGTCTCGCTGTAGGGGTCAGTGATGTTATCGGTGCTCGCCAGGTGGGGTGACACTGTGTGTGGGGAGGAGTCTGGATGCTGGAGAGACCATTTAGATCCTCGCGGCCTTCCGCCCACACCCCATTCACGTCACCCGAGCCTTCTCACCACGACCCCGCTTGTACCGAGGTGTAATTTCAGCTGCCGCCAAATTACTCCCCCCCCCCCTCGCACCCCCCTCCATTCTACCCCCCCCCCCGCCCCCCATGCCCGCTCCCCTACCCCACCGTACCCCACCCTAGCTCAGCCCACCACACGCCACTCTACCCTACCGGATCCTACCCCACCATAGCTCATTCTACCTCACCTCGCCCTATACCACTCTACCCAAATCTACCCTAACTTACCCAAGCTCACTCCACTCTACCCCACTGTAACTGACTGACCCTGCCCCTCCGACCCCTCACCACCACCCCACACACCGCACCGCTCACCCCCTTCCCCCACCCTCCTCTATCCCATTGGATCTTACTCCATCCCACCCCAACCCACTGTCCTCCACAATAGCCATCTCCAACCCACCCCACCCCACTCAACCCCTACCACACCCACCTTTCCCCACCTTACCACACCTCACCCCACCTTACCCCACCTCAACCCAACCCGTAGTACCCTACCTTACTCCACCCCATCTCACTCTACCCCGACCCCATCCCTCCCTTGCCCGACCCCACCCCATTCCACTTTACACCACCCACCTCACCCCACCCTACCCCACTCCACCGTCAATTTCCACCAAGTTGGCCTCAGACTAGTAATAATCTCCCCAAAAACCTACAGTGTCGCCTCATGGACTGCGGCGCATTCAATTCCTGTCTACCTTTTTTGGGGGCTAAAGTTCCTCAAGTTGTATTCACCCATTGGGAACCTGCGCTCTGGTCCCTGTCTGGTCGTAAGGATGTCATTCAGTTTTGTATATGGCGTATTTGTTAGTACAACTTGTCGCCATCGGTCAGTGGCAAATAAAGCCCTTCACACAGCCGTCAGTGGGGATCACAGAGCTCAATAAATCAGCCACCAGATTATAGCTTGACAAAGCTTGTGGTACGGATACTGTGACGCCTATAGTGTGACGCCTATCTTGTGACACCTACAGTGTAACGCCTACAGAGTGAAAAGACTACTGTGTGACACTTATAAGTTATAGTGGGGCACTAATGTTGGGATGACTATAGTGTGATTCCTACAGGATGACACCAACTACTGTTCGACAACTATAGTTTGACGCCAATGTTGTACTGCCTACAGTGTGATGCCTACAGGGTGACATAACTATTGTGTGACACTTATAGTTGGACACCAATGTTCTTATGCCTACAGTGTGATGTATACAGGGTGACACCAACTACTATGCAACAACTATTGTGTGGCACCCATGTTATGATACCTACAGGGTGATGCCTACGGGGTGACACCAACTACTATGACACCACTGATAGCGTGAGTCCTATGTTGTGATGGTTACATTGTGACACCGACTACAGGGTGCCACCTATAGTGTGACACTGCCCACAGTGTGAAATCTACCTTGTGGCGCCTATGTTATGATGCCTATAGTATAACGTTTACAGTGTAAGGTATATAATATCTCACATATAATGTGTGCTGACGCCTATTATATACTGACACCTATAATATGATGATGCCTATAGTTTTCTGACACATATAGTGTGCTGATGCCTATAGGTGTGCTGATGCCTGTAGTGTCCTGACACATATAGTGTGCTCATGCCTATATGTGATGCATATAGTGTGCTAGTGCATGTAGTGTGCTGACACATATAGTGTGCTGATGCCTATAGGTGTGCTGATGCATATAGTGTGCTGATGCATGTAGTGTGCTGATGCCTGTAGTGTGCTGATGCCTGTAGTGTGCTGATGCCTGTAGTGTGCTGATGTATATAGTGTGATGAGGGATATAGGTGTGCTGATGCATATAGTGTGATGATGCCTCCAGTGTGATGATGCCTGTAGTGTGCTGATGCCTGTAGTGTGCTGATGTATATAGTGTGCTGATGCATATAGTGTGCTGATGCCTATAGTGTGCTGACGTCTATAGTGTGATGATGCCTATAGTGTGATGATGCCTATATTGTGATGATGCTTATAGTGTGCTGATGCCTATAGTGTGCTATTGCATATAGTGTGCTGACACATATACTGTGCTGATGCATATAGTGTGATGATGCATATAGTGTGATGATGCATATAGTGTGACGATGCATATAGTGGGATGATGCATATAGTGTGCTGACACATATAGTGTGCTGACGGATATAGTGTGCTGATGCCTATAGTGTGCTGATTCATATAGTGTGCTGATGCCTATTGTGTGCTGATGCATATAGTGTGCTGATGCCTGTAGTGTGCTAATGCATATATTGTGCTGATGATCGTATTGTGCTGATGCCTCTAGTGTGCTGATTTATATAGTGTGCTGAAACATATAGTGTGCTGATGCCTATATTGTGCTGATGCATATAGTGTGCTGATGCCTGTAGTGTGCTGACGCCTGTAGTGTGCTGATGCCTGTAGTGTGCTGATGCCTATAATGTGTTGATGCATATAGTGTGCTGATGCATGTAGTGTGCTGACACATATAGTGTGCTGATGCATATAGTGTGCTGATGCATATATTGTGCTGATGTATATAGTGTGATCATGCCTGTAGTGTGATCATGCCTATAATGTGTTGATGCATATAGTGTGCTGATGTCTGTAGTGTGCTGACACATATAGTGTTCTGATGCATATAGTGTGCTGATGGATATAGTGTGCTGATGCATATAGTGTGATGATGCCTGTAGTGTGCTGATACCTATAGTGTGATGATGCATGTAGTGTTCTTATGCCTGTAGTGTGCTGATGCCTGTAGTGTGCTGATGCATATAGTGTGCTGATGCCTATTGTGTGCTGATGCATCTAGTGTGCTGATGACTGTAGTGTGCTGATGACTATAGGGGTGCTGATCCCTATGGTGTGCTGATGCATATATTGTGCTGATGCCTATAGTGTGCTGATGCATATAGTGTGCTGATGCCTATATTGTGCTGATGCATATAGTGTGCTGATACATATAGTGTGCTGATGCTTTTAGTGTGATGATGCATGTAGTGTGCTGATGCCTTTAGTGTGCTGATGCCTGTAGTCTGCTGACACATATATTGTGCTGACACCTTTAGTGACACCTATCACTGTGGTTCTGATGCCTGAAGGGAATATAGAGTTACCGGACTAGTTCAAACTTCTGTAGCACAGACAATGCGATCAGTTCCCAGAGTGATGAACTGTATGGAAGATATTGGAATGACATCACTAACACATTCAGAAGATGGAGCTGGCAGGAGGTGGCAAATTGAGCCTGGAGGTGGTGACATCTGAGGGGCTTGGGTTAAGGGTGAGAGTTGAGGCCTGAAGAAGCACTCAGTGTGCTGACTCATTCAATGCTAATACTGGGTAAGGTGTTGCTCGCACCTCAGCGGATGAGAAGTGAGATCGGAAATTAGGAGTGGACGTGGTGGCCGAATCGGTAGAGCGCAAGCCTCCCATGTGGAAAGTTGGGAGTTCAATTCTTGGTCAAGTCAAACCAATGACGTACAAAATTGATACTTCTCACTTAGTAGCTAGGTGCTCGGCATTATTATGATAGGGCAAGTACTGGGTTGGCTCCGTGCCAGGATAATGTGTCTTGAGTGGGATATCAGGTCATGGTGCTGGTGTCCTGGTCACCATGATTGCACATTGTCACAAGTCGTTACATGTTCTGATATATGATACATGTCGTTACATGAGCTTAGATGTTGCCAGCACATAAAACTCCAACAACCAATCAACCGTTCTGAAATTAGAGACTGGGGTTGGGATAAGAGCTCTTGGGTAGTAGGATGTGGCTAGAATGTGCACTCGATGTCTGCAGATGGCTGTTAAATTTACATGTTGGGTGGTCAGACTTGAGATACGGTTGGACGCTGCGATTAGTGAGATTTTTTTGCTAAACTTTGGTGGTCGGGACATTGTGGGAGGTATGCAGCGGGCGGTGGGGAATGGGGGTGAAAGGGTCTTTCCTCATTGGTAGGGAATAACACTTATTTTTAGTATTTCAGTGGTCGCCGGTCTGGGCTCGTGGTGAGAACGCACAGTGTCAGGTGTTAAAGAGCATACCGCAGGGGGTGGGGGTGGGGGTGGGGGTGGGGGTGGGGAGTGCATATGGGGATCCACCTAAAAGGCCACAGGTAAATTGTATGCAGGGACAGTATTATATCTGGACTCCAGACGGTCTGATCAGTACACTAACAAGATGGTCTCTGACAGGCATGTATTCCTGGTTGGAAACTTCAATGATAATGGTTAAGGTAAAATATGTCTTTGTACTGCTTTCCTGGTAGGTGCTTTGTTCACAAATGTCTATGTGGCCATCTAGTCTGCCATGTCTATATATATATAATATATATATATTGCAATATCTCAGGGAGTTTGACGGCCCTGCCCTGCAGAGTTGTAAACCACTGCTTTGTGGTACAGGTTCTTGACAGAACCGAAGGCTAAGGGAGCAAACCCTGAACAGAAGATCATGCCACTGTGGCAGCATCAAGGGCGGTTACTGTATGGAACTCCCAAATCTCCCGACCAGCCACTGCAGGGACAAATAGTTTTGCGCCTTTCTGGACATGTTCTTGCCGGTGTGAGACCTCTATTTGCTCCCCGAGAGAGTGCCACTGGTAACTTGCAAAAGCCAGCAGCACTTCAACACTTTCGCAGGCAGCTTTCATGAAATGTAAATGGAGAGCGGCAGTCAAGTAATGAAAGCAGTCTTTATCGCATCGCGACCGACAGCATGGTGATGACGATGATGACATGTGGAATGTTTACATGGTCATACCTGATTTTAGGTTAACATGTCAATTGCTGATTTCTTGGAACAATATATTTTGTATAAGTATGAACTTTAATTTAATGTAACATTTGTTACTCTGCTGGAAGATCATCCTTTATGGAAGCCTTACTACATCGTTGTCTCGTCCTGATATGACCTTATATTTTGCCAGGATGTAAAACACCAATAATCAACCAACCAACCAACATGCTTGTGGTTAAATAAAACTCGACTAAATTCTACAATCTACCACACATAAGGTCTATAACAGGCACATATGCATTGGCTAAACTAGGTGGTGGTGTATCAGTGACAGCGATGTCTGAGTGATTGTCAACCTTATGACAGCTATGCCGTTACGGGTGTGAGTTGTGACAGTCTGTTCTGTCAGGTTGGGGAAATGACCTCCCTGCCCCCATCTCCGGTTCTATCTGAGAATGGCCTCACATGATCCCCGTGTCAGAGACCCCTGTCCAGATGAGTTGAACTCGATCCAGGATCAAACGAGCTGACCACTGTAGGGGGCTGTCAGCTGCCCTTAGTGGGGCAGTTGGTCTGTGCTACGTGCAACAGACTGCTCGCTACAACAACGCATGATTCCACACATCTCTGTGCCCATATTGTATGTTGGGGGGTGCGTTGTCTGCTTTCATATCTGTGTACAACTGTTGTGTTGGGTTAGCTGAGAGGGATTCAGGGAGATCACATGCCATGGTCGTGAGCTGAGGAAAATGATCATCCACTCAAGGCCGAGTGTGATTGTGATTGTGTTGGAGAGGACACCCACAATTATATGACTTCAGACCGCCGTCGACCTCCATATTTGTGCTAAAGAAATAGTTTGTTTTTGCCATAACGAGCTGGCATTAGAGATGTAATACTAGCCTAGATCAGCCAGAAGAGGATCTGTAAGTTAATCTGTAAGGTTTTTGACCGTAGACATTTCTGTAAATTAAGGTTGGCCGAAGTGAAGTGAAGAAGCGTTCGGTTGTGTCAGTCATTCCACGTATCCTCCCTCCCTCTCTCTTCCACTCCCTCCCTTTAAGCTAGGATTCCATATACGCATAATGCGTAATGCATTATGCGTTACGCGTTATGCGAATGCCAGCATTCCATATACGCGTAATGCGTATTGCGTTATGCGTTATGCGTTATGCAGTGAAGTATATAAAAAGTACATGTGTCTATCTATATGTGTAGATACAGGGATAAAGACTGGGGGCTAGCCTTTGGTCATTTAGCTAGCTTTTCGTCGTGTAGTTACGACTGTCTGTAATTATCAGTCGCCTCCTCCAGCCTTATATCAATGGACAAATGCGACTGATGCTTTTCTGTTCGCACCACCTTGAAGACTGCTTCCTAACAGGTCCGCTGCATAAACCTACATGTTTGCACTGTCCCATTTTTCATATTTCTCATGAAGACCGGCTGTCCGTAATTATCAGTCGCCTCCTCCAGCCTTATATCAATGGACAAATGCGACTGATGCTTTTCTGTTCACACCACCTTGAAGACTGCTTCCTAACAGGTCCGCTGCATAAACCTACATGTTTGCACCGTCCCATTTTTCATATTTCTCATGAAGACCGGCTGTCCGTAATTATCAGTCGCCTCCTCCAGCCTTATATCAATGGACAAATGCGACTGATGCTTTTCTGTTCGCACCACCTTGTCCCGACTGTCCGTAATTATCAGTCGCCTCCTCCAGCCTTATATCAATGGACAAATGCGACTGATGCTTTCCAGCCTTGTAGGTTTATGCGGCGGACCTGTTAGGAAGCAGTCTTCATGAGAAATATGAAGAATGGGACGGTCCAAACATGGCTCAGTTTAGCTTGCTTAGAGGGATGTTAGGACCGTCCCAAATATGAAGACTGCTTCCTAACAGGTCCACTGCATAAACCTACATGTTTGCACCGTCCCATTTTTCATATTTCTCATGAAGACTGCTTCCTAACAGGTCCGCCGCATAAACCTACATGTTTGCACTGTCCCATTATTCATACTTCTCATGAAGACCGCATAAACCTACATGTTTGCACTGTCCCATGAAGACTGGCTGTCCGTAATTATCAGTCGCCTCCTCCAGCCTTATATCAATGGACAAATGCGACTGATGCTTTTCTATTCGCACCACCTTTACGCATTACGCACCGATCGCTACATGGAGCGATCGGGATAATGGATTTCTGTCGCATTCGCATTCGCATTACGCATTACGCGTGTATGGAATGTAGCTCATAGGTTTCAAGGCGTTTCGATTTTTTGTCGCATTCGCATTCGCATTCGCATTACGCGTATATGGAATGCAGCCTTTATCTCCCTCTGCCTCTCCCTCTCTCCCTCCCTCCCACCCTTCCTCTACGGGCAAGGATGGAGTTGTGTGCGGGGTTGGCTTTTGGAATTTTACGTCCTGGTGTGAATTTTACGCCAGGACTTATGAAAGTGCACACTCATGCCAACTTTATAGTGCTGTCCCACTGGGAGACCAGGTCACCAGCACTATGACCTGATATCCCACTAACTTTGGAGATATTTGAAGTGACAACATGCCATATTAATTTTGCCAAGCACGCCAAAACTCTGATGCCATAAGCTTATGCAGTAACAGTTTCTATTAAATTGACTCCCCATGTTCTATGTGACAACACATGCTTAATAACTGTACCAGTATCTAAGAAAAATATGTAGAATAAAATCTAGGTAAGTGTTTTGGTTTTGAAAATTTGATGCTTCATCGGACTATTCAACTTTAAGGGATGTGGGTAGGATGTGGGTGGGGGCAGAAGGGCGGGGGAGGGGGGAGGGGGTTATGGATGGAGGGTCACCTTTCCGCTGGTTCCAGCCATTCACTGTCGGCTCTCTTGTTTATTTTCCTGGCCTGGTCCATCAGCGACTGGCCACGCTGTGAGGGACGGGTCAGTCTGTGTTGGTTGGGTGTTTGTGGAGCAAAAGGTGCTGTGGTCGGTGTGTAGGGGGTGGGATGGGGGGGGGGGGGGCAGGTTTGAGAGAGAAAAGAGGAGGGGTAGGGAACGAGGGGGGGAGGGATTGGAGGGGGGTGGATGAGGTGGCAGATAAGGAGAGTGACAGATAAGGGCAAGTTGGCCTTTACCTCATCGATTAGAGTCGTGTTTGGGGATAATGGCGGTGGTGTGTGTGTTGGGGGGGCGACGACTGCTTGCATGGGTGCGAGGGGGGGGGGGGGGGGGGGGGGGGTCGGCGGGCAGGTTGTGCACCCCACACACATTCCGAGTTGTGCCCCCTCCACACATAGCCCCCCCCCCCTTCCGGTGTAATGCTGACAGCCAATTGTTGCAGCGGCGGCAGGGAAATGCACGCAAACAAACAGGACCAACTCAGGCGAAGGGTAACAAGCACTCTAAGCTACCCAGCCCCACATCCCGTTAGTTATCAAGCTAATCTGCGATAACGCGTCGTGGGGCCAGTTCAAATGGGGCGTTTTGCAATGCTTTATAGCCGTGGCTAAGGGGATTGGTGGAGGGGAGGAGAGGGGACGGGGGGAGGTTCATTGGGGAGGTATGGGGATATTAACCTTGCATAATAATTAATATACATAAGGAGTTAGTCAGTTCATTAGAAAACTACTTTATTGTAGAAAATGTCCGATATTTTGTTTGTTAATTTCTGTTATTTTCTCGAGATAAATGTATTTATTATATTGATCAGTATAATCTAATTTGATGTAACTGTTATTTTAATTGGATATCTTTTGAGATATTTGAGGTGCAAACACGCCTGAGCCTGAGGCTGAGGCTGAGGCTGAGGCTGAGCCTGAGGCTGAGGCTGAGGCTGAGGCTGAGGCCGAGGCCGAGGCCGAGGCCGAGGCCGAGGCTGAGGCTGAGGCTGAGCCTGAGGCTGAGGCTGAGCCTGAGGCTGAGACTGAGGCTGAGGCTGAGGCTGAGGCTGGGGCTGAGGCTGAGCCTGAGGCTGAGGCTGAGGCTGAGGCTGAGGTTGAGGCATGTTTACAATCCTGACACCATAGATTTCAGCAGTAACAGCTTCTATTAAATTGGCTTATTAATAGCATTCCAGTTTAATGCAACAACACGTGCTTAATAAGTGCACCAGTTCCTAGCTTAAGTTACATACATAGCATCAAGTCTTGAGTGTTTTCTTTCGAAAATTAAAAAGGATTGATATTTTACTATTTTACTATTTTGATATTCTTATTGTATCGGCAGACAATGGGGCCAGGCTAGATAAGGAGAAGAGTCTGTTAGATTAGAAATAGAAAGCATAGTGAAGGTAGCGATTTGATACTATCGGAGAAAGACTTAGATCACTCATACTGTCATAGTCATAGTAAGGTGACTAGTGTATGAGAGATGGCGGCGGGAGTGTAGAGTGGCGGCGGGAGTGCCTATAACAGTATAAGTATAACTAACCCATTTGTTGTGTGCAAGTTATTCTAGAGTGTCCTCCCCACCCAAACCCCGCCACTTTCCAAGTAGCGTCCTTAGATTGTATTCAAGCTGAACGTCTTACTCATAACTCTCTCACCCATGACTTACGGCGGCAGATACCTGGCCCTATTTTACCATAATAATCCCTATTCTGCTGCATATTAATACCAGAATATTATATAGTTTAGTATGTGGCGACTAGAAGCCTTCTAGCTACCCCAACTTAGACCCACCCAGTTCCACTTGCCCACATCCAGCCCGTAACCCCCCCCCCCACACACACACACACACACGTCAAATCACCCAGCCGGATGGTTACATTGCGGCCTCCTTTAGCATCAGCCTCAGTCTCAGTCTCAGCCTCAGGCCTCAGGCCCCAGACCCAGCCTCAGCCTTAGCCTCAGCCTCAGCCTCAGGCCTCAGCCTCATGCCCCAGCTCCATCGCCAGCCTCAGTCCCCAGCCCCAGCCCCAGCCCCAGCCCCAGCCTCAGCCTCAGCCTCAGGCCTCAGGCCTCAGGCCCCAGACCCAGCTTCAGCCTCAGCCTCAGCCTCAGCCTCAGCCTCAGCCTCAGCCTCAGCCTCAGCCTCAGGCCCCAGCCTCAGCCCCAGCCCCAGCCTCAGCCTCAGCCAGAGCCTCAGCCTCAGCCTCAGCCTCAGCCTCAGCCATAGCCATAGCCATATCTACATCCATACCTCACGCCCTCATCTACACCCTTACTCTCACCGCCACCCTTAACATACCCATACCTACACCCATGAACACATCCACCACCCACACTATTCCCACACCACATCTCTTTCTACACCTATTTTCACACCCACAACCACGCCCCAATGCCCACACACATTTTCACACTCACACCCACACCTACACCCACAGCCACACCTACACCCACACACGCCCCCACAGCCACACCTACACCCACACACGCCCCCACACCCACACACATTTTCACACCCACACCTACACACACCCACACACTCACCCACACCCACCCACCCACCCACAGAGCCACGCCTACCCCCAGGCCGACACCCACCAGCGGCAATACTGTCAGGCGAAGACCAATCTCCTTTTAATTACAACGGGAATTACGGACCCGCCTTATGCAAGTCTCATCAAGGTTGGGCAATTCTGTCAGCTTCAGGTGGTTACCATGGAAACACGTAGACATGGAGTGGCGGTTAAGGTCGCTACTCCGTACTTCCCTATTTATAGTTCCCCAACCATTTGCACAGCCACTTTGATTTTTCTCTGTAAACTGTTTTAAAAAAAAGTATATATTTAAACTGCCTGATGATATAATTGACCTGTTTGATAGTTATTTCTATCTGTTCAATACCCACGAATATATACCGATTATTGGACATTTGTAGTTAGCATATCCTATGGCTGGATGCGACGGTGGCGACACTGGGTTCTATTTGATGAATGCATACTTTTTAAACACAGTGTATGCACATATATATATATATATATATATATATATATATATATATATATAGATAGGTTCCTTGTTGGAGCTTTACTTCCTGGAAGCATCTCAGGTCATATCAGGACGGGCATATATATATATATATAGATATATACACATATATGTATAGTGATAAACCCTGTATCGCGCTATGTAGTGATACCCCCCCCCCCACCTCATGTGGGGAGTGGCCGACCAGCATGCGCATCGCCCCCCTCCCCCCCCACTCTTCCCGGGCCGGGTTTCACCACTCGGTGGGAATCATGTTTTCGGAACGGTAGAATTATTACATATATAAATGAATATATGTTTAATATATGCATATAAATATATGAATTTACCTAATGATACACATGTACATATATATACGAATATATATATATATATATATATATATATAAACCGGTTCATGAATTAAGTATTGTTATTACTTACCGGCTGCCATTATTAAATAGATCATGAATAATTTTCATCGATTAAAAATCTAGACTGTTGATATTTTCAATAAAGATAATTTTCCGTTAAACGGGAATTCTATATATGTACACTTAGACCTCGCTAAATCGACCGACCATGGGACCAACTTTACGTGGTCCATGTAGGGAGGTGGTTGGCTCAGAGAGTTAGAATATCCTTACAATGGTAATTTTGGGACCCAAATAAAGCGATCGATATAAGGGAGTAGTCGATCTGAGGAGGGGTCGGTATAGAGAGGTTTTACTGTACATATATATATATATATATATATATATAATATATATATATATGTATATAGATTAATGTTTCACGTTGTACTATTGTGTACTGTACAATAAATAGTAATAGCTTTTCATTTTGATATAGATCCGCCTGGCTTTTTGAAGGCCTCCATTAAATAATGAGGTCGAGGGCCTACATTGCCACCTTTGCAAATGCGGACACCATATTTAACAAATACGTTAACTGGCGCGTGAAGAGAGAGAGAAAACATTGCAATGGCAAACTTAACAATTGGAGTTGTGGGTTGTGTGTTATGTATTGTGTATTTCAGGGAGTGGGGGTTATATAGGTAGTGATATGCTGGCTGTGGGGTGCACTGACTGAATGCTGGTGTGTGGTGGTTGGTTGGTGGTGGTTGGCTGTTGGTGGTTGGTTCTTGATGGTTGGTTGGTTGCTGGTGGCTGGTGGTTGTTGGTTGGTAGTTGGTGGTTGGTGATTGGTTGGTTGTTGGTGGGTGGGTGTTGGTGGTTGGTTGTTGGTAGTGGTGGTTGTTGGTTGGGTGTTGGTGGTTGGTAGTGGTGGTTGGTCGTTGGTTGGTAGTGGTGGTTGGTTGTTGGTGGTTGGTTGTTGGTGTTTGATGGTTGGTTGTTGGTGGTTGGTAGTGGTTGTTGGAGGTTGGTTGTTGGTGGTTGGTTGTTGATGGTTGGTTGTTGGTTGTTGTTGGTTGTTGGTTGGTAATGTTGGTTGGTTGTTGGTTGTTGTTGGTGGGTGGTGGTTGGTGGTTGGTTGTTGGTGGGGGTGCACTGACTGAATGCTGGTGTGTGGTGGGTGGTTGTTGGTGGTTGGTAGTGGTTGTTGGTAGTTGGTAGTGGTGGTTGTTGGTTGTTGGTTGTTGGTGGGGGTGCACTGACTGTATGCTGGTGGGTGGTTGTTGGTGGTTGGTAGTTGGTGGTTGGTAGTGGTGGTTGTTGGTTGGTGGGTGGTAGTGGTGGTTGGTCGTTGGTGGTTGGTTGGTTGGTAGTGGTGGTTGGTTGTTGGTGGTTGGTTGTTGGTGTTTGATGGTTGGTTGTTGGTGTTTGATGGTTGGTTGTTGGTGGTTGGTAGTGGTTGATTGGTTGTTGGTGGTTGGTTGTTGGTGTTTGATGGTTGGTTGTTGGTAGTGGTTGGTTGGTTGTTGGTTGTTGATGGTTGGTTGTTGGTGGTTGGTTGTTGTTGGTTGGTAGTTGGTACTGGTGGTTGTTGGTTGGTTGTTGTTGGTTGTTGTTGGTTGGTTGTTGGTGGTTGGTGGGGGTGCACTGACTGAATGCTGGTGTGTGGTGGGTGGTTGGTGGGTGGTAGTGGTTGTTGGTAGTGGTGCTTGTTGGTTGGTTGTTGGTTGTTGGTGGTTGGTGGGGGTGCACTGACTGTATGCTGGGGGGTGGTTGGTGGTGGTTGGTAGTTGGTAGTGGTGGTTGGTGGTGGTTGGTTGTTAGCGGTTGGTTGTTGGTGGTTGTTGGTGGTTGGTGGTGGTGGGTGGTTGGTTGTTGCTGGTTGGTAGTTGGTAGTTGGTAGTGGTGATTGGTAGTTGGTAGTGGTGGTTGGTGGTTGATGGTAGTGGGTAGGAGACCCCAAACCTGGACACAAACTCACAAGCGGCTCGTACAAAGGTGGCTGCTAACTACACACGTGGTCGTCCCATCAGTGCAGCCCGCGTCGTGAATGAACTGGCCATCTCCATTCATGACATTGTGTTCTCCTGGAAACAACGTGGCCGGCACCTGATTGGCTGTTGGCGTGTGGAACGCGCCCCATTGATGCGTCGTGGGAACCCCCCCTCCCCTTCATCCCCGTTCCACGCCCCCCACCCCCACCCAACCCACCCGTACCACCTCCACCACTCCACTACCTCACCATCGCTCCACGAACGCAGCTTCACAGCACAACCACCACACCACCACCACCACACCACACCACACCACACCACCACCACCACCACCACCACGCCACCACTACCATCACACTACCACCACCACACCACACAACCACCACCACCACCCCAACACTTGTCCATCCTCCACTACCCCATCATTTCAGGGCGGCTCGCAGCCATGCCTCAAACTTAACCCAAAACCTCTCCCCGCCTCCCCGCCTCCCCGCCTCCCCGCCTCCCCGCCTCCCCGCCTCAGCGCCTCCACGCCCCCCCCCCCTTCTCCTCGGCTCCCGCACCTCTCAGTTTTCTTCTTTGGCGGCCCCTCCGCCTCCCCGCCCCCCCCCCTCTACCCGCCCTGCCTCCCAGCTTATCCTTCCACATCACACCGCCCTGCCCCACCGCCCCACCGCCCCTTGCCCCACTTCGCCACCGCCCCACCGCCCCACCGCTTCACCGCCCCACTGCCCCACCGCCTCACCGCCTCATTGCCCCACTTCCCCACCGCCCCACCGGTCCGAGGCACCCCTACCCGCACAGTGAATACTGTTGCAGAGCAAGCCGTTAGCACCAGAAAATAAAGTCGCCAGGGGTTCGACCAGTGGCCATAGGATCTCTGTGTACATGGATCACACCACCCAATTGATCCAATTTTCTCTAGGTACTAAGCACACCATGTAACTTCCCTCCCGCGCTTCCGGTCCGAGTGTAACGGTCCGAAACGGCCTCGCTGGCCGAATCGGTAGAGCGAGGGCCTTGCGTGTCGGCAGATCGGGAGTTCCGTTCCCGGTCGAGTCAAAGCAATGACTTATAAAATTGATACTTGTCACTTCCTAGCCTGGCGCTCAACATTAATAGGATAGGGCAAGGACAGGCTAGCTTAGTGTCAGGATAATGTGAATGAGTGGGATATCGAGCCATGGTGCCGGCGGTCTGATTTCCCAGTGGGGTAGTATGATCAAGTCGCCATGAGTGCGTACTCTCAGAAGTCAGTACCCATCCTGATATGAACTTAGATCTTGCCAGCACAGAACACTCCAACAACCAACGAACAAACTAACCGCCTGAAGGCATTGCTCGGTCATCCAGTTAGGTTTAGGTGGGGATGGCGGGGTAATGATGCTGGCGGTGGGATGCGGGGGGGGGGGGGTCATGCCTTTAACCTGATGCCTGCCTATAAAGGGTGCACTCAAGACTTAGACATCTAGGTTGAGCATGTGAAGGATCAATCAGTGCGTGCAGGAAGCCACTTAATTAAGCCACACCGGCCACCTGGTGGGGGGGGGGGAACCTTATGAGGCTCATCTGTAACTTGTAAGTGACTGGTCAAAGCAGGCAGGCAGACATACCTTTTAGGTTAAATCCGACATTTCAGTAAAAGGTCAATTATAAGAAACCGTCTCCAATTCAAATGAGTAACTAACCGCACTGTTTTTGATAAACATTTTTTTTTCTTGAAGATTTATACTGCCTATCTTGGATAAGCCTGAACAGTTTTGTCGATAGAAAGCCCGAGCCTACACTTTTACCGACCCAAGAGATTTTTAACCTCCCACACCACATAGACATGGTATGAGAGCAACTGGCCTTTGATGACGCTGTAAGTTATACACAGCGGTGGGGGCACAGGGAATCGAACCACTGACCTTCAGATTAGGAGTCCGACCTAGAAAAAAGTCAGACACTCTAACCACTACGCCACAGAGAACACCACTTCAGGTCGTGGTTCTGATCTGGATGGTCCTATTCCCACATATTATAGTAATTGTGAACATGTGTTGGGTTCCTAGTATGAATGGTGCAGGAGAATGAGTAGAACATTATGGTATGTATTCTCGGAAATGGCAGTTGAGACAGATAGGGGCCGGGTTATGAGCAGCTGACCTTTTTGCCGTGTACCGGGCCCGGTAACCGAATCGGTAGAGATCGGGTCACGTTTTCGAGAGATCGGGAGTTCACTTCCCGGTCGAGTCAAACCAATGACTTACACAATTTATACTTGTAGCTTCCTAGCCTGGCGCTCAGCATTAATAGGATAGGGCAAAGTCTGGTTGGCTCAGTGTCATGATGATGTGACTGAGTGGGATTTCTGGTCATGGTGTTGTGTTTGTTGTTTTACATCCTTGCAACATCTAAGGTCATATCAGGACGGGGGCCGTCTTGTGACAGTGCACTCTCATGGAAACTTTATAGTGCTGCCCTAATGGGAGACCAGGCCACCAGCACCATGACCTGATATCTGATTCAGTCACATTATCCTGACACTGAGCCTACCAGTCATTACCCTATCCTAATAATGCTGAGTGCCTGGCTAGGATTTTGGAAGTGACAAGTATCAATTTTTAAGTCAATGGTTTGACTCGATCATGGTTCAAACGGACGGTTAAGTCATTCGGACATCTCCTCTGGTCGGTCATGATGCTGGCGACCTGATTTCCCAGTGGGACCGCACTATAAAGTCATTATAAGTGCATACTGCCACAAGTCAGTCACTACCCTTCCTGACCTAGAATTGTCATTTCCACCTAAATCTTTGGACAGTATCTAAACCCACTGGTCACATACACACACATACACGACTACCAGTGCCTGTGTGTCACTCCTCCTCGGTGTCTGTCAATCCCGTACTGTCACTGGGCGTGAACCGTGAACGCCGGCATCATATATGTCAACATCACAGCCTCCCGGTGCAGCCTATCAGATAACGTCTTAATATCCACAAGAGAAGCCTGCAAACGCCGACCTGGAGGGTTCTTTTGATAAGGCGGACCTCTTGTGTTTCCACTTATTCTCCAGCGCGCCATGTTTCTACTTAGCAGTGAGATGGTCGGGCTGCTCCAGGGGCAGGAAGAAGGCAATGTGTTTTCAATAGGGAGCAGGGAAGGGGTTAACTCATTTAAGGCAGGTCATTCAGATTGTCAAGGCCTGTTTTCTGCAGGCTAGTCCTGCTTCTGTGCTGGTCCTTGTCCTGCTACACGCACGCCCAGTCACTCATGTTCCTTTGCCGCTGACCCCTGACCGTGACCCTTTAACCTATTTCTGTTTCTACTTGTATTGCTGTTTTTGATCCTATTCATATTCCTATTTACGCTCCTAGGATTGCTCCTACCATGTTGCTTCTACTCTTACTCTTATTGATACTCTTCGTATTATTCATACTCTTACTCTTATTCATACTCTTACTCATACTCATCATCTTATTCCTGTTCCTATTCCTACTTCTACTACAATTGCTGCAACCTCTACTAGTTCTAGTCTAAACCCCTGCTGCTTTTACTCCTACTCCTACTCCTACTCTTAGTCCTACTCTTACTCTTTCTCCTGCTGCTGTTCCTACTCCTACTTCTACTGTACTCCTGCTCCTAGTCTATCTTATGCTTACTTCTGCACCTTCTTCTATGCATAAGTGTACTCATACTCATACTCCTATCCCCAGTCCTACTCATCAATCAATCAATCAATCAATATGATACAGCTATAATAGGCCTTGGACCTGTTAGCCGCTCTTAATTAATAGAAATGGAGACAGTTCTTCAGATGTGGTCGGTCGTAGCAACCATCACTGGCTCCAAGATATATGTAATGCTTGACCAGTATGCATCCAGTCGGGACTTGATACAGTTCATGTTCCTCTTCCTCTTCCTGCTCCTCCATATGCCCGGTTACCACTCCTCCCTATTCGCTAACTTCTACACCTTTGCCATATCCTGCCTGCTCTATGTAAATTCCTGTTATTATTCCTGGTCTCATCCTGTTCCTGTACCTACCACTGCTTCTAGCTTCTACTTCAGGTCGTGGTTCTGATCTGAATGGTCCTATTCCCACGCTGTCTTCCTGCCCCTTATGGTTCTTCCCCTTGGCTATGTCCCATCTCTTCCGCTAGTATGTTTGTCCTTGCTGCTGCTGCATGCCTTACCCCTGTCCCTGACCCCACTTCTCCTTCCACTCCAGCTTCTAGTTCTACTAGTGGTAGGGATCCCTGCTCCTGTCCCTCTTCCTGTACCATACAAATTAGGACTTGTGTGGACTCATGGCGAGGTTAGAATGCTGTCCCACTGTGAGACCTGCCTGCCATCACCAGAAGCTATTATCCAACACAGTCACATTATCCTCACCAGTCTTTGTCCTATCCTATCATTCTACCTCCCGAGCTTCCACATGGGAAGCCTGCGCTCTACCGATTCGGCCATCATATCCGGTATTTGTGGATGAATCTCAAGAGCGTCCCTGTGGCGTCTCACTGACCTTTCACTCAGTGTGTGTCCTCCAAGGTAGTAAGTAATATGAAGTACATCTTACTCCTGTATTATCCTAATATAAGGGGCCAGACGGGATAGCCGGATGAGTTCAGTGTCCGTTTCCTGTGTTGGTAGATCGTGGGATTCAAACCTCCAGGTTCGAACCCTGGTCCAGTCAAACCAGTTATTTAAAAATGTATACTTGTCACTTCCTAGCCAGCTCTGCTACATTTTTAGTATAGGACAAGGACTGGTTGGCCCAGTGCCAGGATAATGTGACTCAGTGCTCATGGTGCTGGTGGCCTGGTCTCCCAGTGGGGCAGCACTATAAAGTCGCCATCAGTATGTACTATCACAAGTCGGTACCCGTCGTGATATGACCTTAGATGTTGCCACGACGTAAACCTCCAACAACCGACCAACCAAACCATCCTTTCACATACTCAGAGTTAGGGCTGTCAGGGGAACGAACTAGCCTCAATACGGTTAGGGGTGAAACTGAATCAGTGAATGACCTTCTTTGAATCTAGCCTTGACGGGGCAGGAGATGCTGGCTTCCGACAGGCTTCACCCAAAGTCTCCCACGAAAGGAGACTGATAGCATTCAGCTGCCCGTCGGACAAGCTTCCCAGCCACCATGTCGGCAGAATGACCAGTGGTCATCCGTGGCAGGTCTGGTTTAGTTTATCCCCCCCCCCCACTCCCCTACCTCCCACGCCCCCACCCCACTCTCCACCTATGCAGGGCTTTAACGCACGCGCGTCCATTAAAACCAGGCCGGCACGTGACTTTACCCCCCGCTTCTCTGACCGGAAGTCCGGCACCGCGGGCCCCATTTACTACAAGGTCACCGTGCGATTTCGGCCAGAATATACCAAACCCGCCTTTCACCTACTCATAGTCATATACATAATGCTAAATACGCAATGCACTTGTGTTACTTACAGATATTCCTCCTGTCTTATTGCTTGGCGGGATGCACTAAATGTGTCCAGAAAATCTGACACGAGTATTATACATTAACAAATCGGAAGAAGTTGGTATCGTTTTAACAAAGAAAAATCGGTGCGTATGAATTTAGTCCCCTCCCCCGCTCCCCACCCCACCACCACCATCTACCCTTCCCTGCTTCTCCGATTAACGTGGTTCATTAGCATGGGTTCGTTCCCTGGCCACTCCAGCATTGCAGGGTCAACAGGTCTGCACCCAGATACCCCTGACGTTATCACCCCCCCCCCTCCCCACACACACACACACTCCTCTCACACCCCCCCCCCACACCCCGCGCAATCACCTCCAATGCCCCACTGATGCTGGCTTTTAAATTAAGCGCACTGCCCCCCCCCCCCCCCCGACTCCTGATCATCTCGCACATCATTATTTCCTGCAGAGGGAATGGTTGGATGCGTCGGGCACCTCTTTCCATGTCATTGGTCACTGGGTCAATCAGTCCCCGGCTCAATTAAAGGCAGTTGTCGCTAGCTCGCCTAATATTTCTGTTGATTGATTGATTGATTGATTGGTAAACGTTGAATGCCTGGCATTGGGTGTTGCTGGGTACTATAATTACTGGGTGATACAATGCCAGGATAATGGTTGGTTGGTTGTTGGAGTTTTACTCGTGGGGGCCAGGATAATCTGACTGAGTGGGATACCGTGGTCAGCTGGGGTATCACTATCAGGTTGACATAAGCGCTGCCCTGTCACAAGTTGTAACCGCTCCAAATCTAAGTAACCTGGGCTATTTTTCCTTTAAAAACAAAAATTTGTTAAGTAAAGTTCATTCATTGAATAAAGTCTTTGGTCAGTGCGGTGGAATTGGTTTTCCGGCCATGCGTCACTGGCAATGCAGTTATTTACAATATATAAATATGAACAGTAAAACCTCTCTAACCGACCACCTTGACAGATTTACCACTCCCCTATATCGATCACTGTTTTTGGGTCCCAACACTACCATTGTAACCACATTTTAACTCCCTAAGCCGAACACCTCCCTAAATGGACCACTTAAATGTCGGTCCCATGGTCGGTCTATTTAGATAGGTTTTGCTGTAGTCTAATATTGTCATCACATGCTAGCTCAAATCAGCTAGTCTAACAATATTTATTCATTTCAAGACTTACATATTGCATAATTTGATGTGATGCTTCAAGTGATATAAAAACCTCCACTTACTCAATGTTATCATGAGTGTGTTTATAATCAGAGGTAAAATCCCAATTGTTACTTCCCCTACTTATGTCCTTGTATTAATGATAAACTGTGTGTAGGTGTAGATGTAGATCTGGGACCAAATGTATGAACAACTTTTTATCGGCTCCGGTGTTAAGGGCGGCTGCTGGGTTACCTAACGCCAGTGTTGGAAAATGGGTCACGGGGTATGTATGAAGCCAAAGCATGGTGGAGTTAGCTAACTGATGTGTTATTTATAGATTTTGGAAATCCCTCTGAGCCTGTTGCCGGCGAGCACCGCTATTTGACATTATGGCCACCGATTCGGCGACGGCGGCGGCGTTAATATCGCTTCGAGTTTTGGTTTAATTTGACCAAATTTCACTTTTTGAGGATGTTATTCTGGTAAATATGATATCATTGAATAGATTTGGGCCTAATCGGTACCTAATACCGCCGGGCACCAGCAACCCTTGTTATTGCTGAGCTGTTCACGGCGAGCACTGCTATTTGACAATGTCGCCGCTGATGCGGCGTCGACGGCGTTAATATCACTTCGATTATTGGTTTCATTTGACCAAAATTCGGCAGTGGCGTTAATATCGCTTCAATTTTGTGGTTAATTTGACCAAATTTCACTTCTTGAGTATCTTACTCTGTTAAATATGATAGCATTGAATAGATTTGGGCCTAATATATAGCCGCCATTTGGCGGCGGCGGCAATTTTTTTGTTTGCATTCGTCGATTCGACAATATTGATATCACCGCCAATGTAGTGGCGGCGTTAATATCGGTTCGATTTTAGTGTTAATTTAATGAAATTTCACGTTTTGAGTATGTAATTCTGTTAAATATGATCGCATTGAATAGATTTGGGCCTAATCGGTACTTAACACCGATGTTAAACTTGATATCACTTGGTGTTAGCATAGGCGACGTTAAACTCGTCGAGTTTCCCTAACCCGGCAACATACATACCGACTTTTCGCCGCTAACCCGGAGATCACCGCTAACCACGGGTATGGAGTGCTAACACTGCTTCATACATTTGGCCCATGGATGGCGTCTAACAAGCTAATAGTAACACTGATCTCAAACCTGCGCACACATACATACACATGTGCGCACTGCCCCCCCACCCCCACCCCTCCCCACAAGTACCACCAGCAACACCACCTATCCATGCTGTGTATGAACCGGGCGCGGTGGCCTAATCAGAAGAGCGTGGGCATCGCGTCCGGAAGGTCGGGTGTTCGGTTCCCTGTCGAGTCAAACCAGTGACTTTTAAATTGGTACTTGTCGCTTCCTACCCAGGCACTCAGCATTAATAGGATAGGGCAAGGACGGGTTAGCTCAGTGTCAGGATAATGTGACTGAGTGGGATGTCGGGCCATGGTGCTGGTGGCCTGATTCCCCAGTGGGAGAGCACTATAAAGTCGCCATGAGTGCGCACTGTCACAAGTCAGTGCCCGTCCTGATATGACCTTAGATGTTGCTAGGACGTAAACAACAACCAACAACTGATGTGTATGACCTAACAGTAACACTGTGCATACAGATACACACAAATATGTGCAGTAACACCGCCCCCCTCCCCCCCCCCCCTCCCCCCACTTCTTCTTCTTCGCTCGTTGTGGCGTCAGCGACCACCCACACAAACACCTCCTCAGCCATGTCGTAGATGAACGTGTCATCTACCGCCCAACTTTGGGCATAGGCCACAAACAAGGGCTCTCCAGTTTTCCCGGTACTGGGCCTTGAATTTCTTGTTTGTGATTCTATAACAGTGTTCTTTTTTCCTGGGTGGGGTTGTTTGCCCATTAGGGTTGTTGCCCCCCCCACCCCCCCCCCACCCCCCCACACACACACACATACCGGCCTCAACACGACCTATCCATCATATGTACAACATAATACTGATACCGATAGCAAACCTGTGCACACACACATACATGCGCTACACCTACACCCCCCCCCCCCACACACACACAGAAGTAGCACTCACAACACCACCTATCTCCATGTCGGCGTGACGTCACAGCCATGGCAACTACCCGCGAAGGGTAAAACACAGCAGTGATTTGTGCTGCAGCAATGCTATGTCTATGCGGAGCATTTACTTTAGCAAAATAAATTAAAAAACTTTTCATAAGGTCAATTAAAAGGATCTTAATGAGCAATTGAAGAGGAAGATCTGAAGTATTTAATTTAGCATAAGAGCAATTTTCTCTGAAAGGATTAAAAAGCAGAGATAATAGTGAAAGTTAGGATATTCTGACTGTCAGTGTCAGTGCAGCGGCCTCAAAAACTATTTTTGCAAAATAGATTTAAGAACTTCCAATTGGTTGATACAAAAAAAAGCTGAATGTGAAATTGTAGAGAAAGATCTGAACTATTTAATAGAAACAAGAGAAATCTGCTTTCAAAGCACCAAAAAGCACAAATTACTGTGATAGTTAGGGTAGTTTTAGTGTTGTCTCTATGACAGTGGCATTTGTTTTACCCTTCGCGTGTAGTGAGCGTAAAAAGTGACCGGATGTCCGCCAACGAGAATAGACTTCTCAGACTCTCATTTCATGTTATTGAACAAATGTCTGGCGGTCCAGTCTCGGGGATGTGTGTGTGTGGGTAGGTGTATGGGTGTATGGGTGTGTAGGTATGTGTGTGTAGGGGAGGGGGGTGATGTGAATAGTTAACCCTACAGAAGGCAGTGGCATGGTTGCCATTAGTGTAGCATGATGCTGGAACCTGACCCTTCCTTACTTAGTAATCCCATCCCTTTCTCATAACAGTTCCAATATTCCCACTCCCTGCGTAGTTAGCTCATCAATTAGTGGCTTGAAGCTAACACTTCCACCTCAGAGTCACTTTGTTAAACACCCGAGTTGCTAAGTTCAACGTCAGATGATGCTGAGATGGTCTATTTTTGGTGTTGAAGAAAATCATCAAAAATAAAATTAATGATGCTATGAAAGGCACCTCAATTACCACTAAAGTTGCATATTCCGTTAAGAGCATCCCCTTTTCAATTATTATGGATATTTTGAACTAACTTATATTATAAATGCCCAACTTCAGAGATATATGAAGGAAAAACATGGTAAGTTAGTTTTGGTGTGCACACTCAAACTCTAATGAGACCATTAAATTTAGCAATCACAAATTATATTATATTAATAATATATGGGCATATTTAATTAAATGTTCGGGCCTGTTTTGGGTTGCAATATTGTCGGCTTTAATCTGTATATGCAACTTTTTACTTTGTTCTGCTTTTCATATAAATTCCATGTACCTGTAATATTTGCTTAGATCTTTGTTAGACGGCATATAATGGTAGTAGAGGTGTTTTAGACCACCACCACCCCCACCCCCACCCCTCCACACACACACTACATATCCAGAATCGTATAGCTTGTCGGTTTGTTTCTTTGTTGTTGTTTTACGTCCTAGCAACATCTAAGGTCATATCAGGAGAGGTACCGACTTGTGACACTGCGCACTCATGGCAACTTTATAGTGCTGCCCCACTGGAAGACCAGGCCGCCAGCACCATGACCTGATATCCCCACACTGAGCCAACCAGTCCTTGTCCTATCCTAATAATGCCGAGTGCCAGGCTAGGAAGCGACAAGTATCAATTTTTAAGTCATTTGTTTGACCAGGGTTCGAACCCACGATCTACCAACACGGGAGACGGACGCTCTAACTCAGTAGGCCATCCCGTTTGGTTGTCGGCGCCGGGGCGTGGTGATGGGGTTCTGTTCCTAGAATCAGGGCGGGGCAAGGTTGAGGATAGAAGGGCTAGGGGGTGGGGACGCGGGGTGTCTGGGGGGGGGGGGGGGGGGGGGGTAGTGTGTGCATAGAGGTGGGTGGGTCGGGGGTAGGTTGAGAGGGTAGCGGCTATGTCACCCTGGAATTTTCCAGGCATCTAGCGGGTTGTGTCCGGGTAACAGAATACAGTGTGACCCCATTCCTGGAAGCTATAGGTCAGAGGGCAGTCAGAAACCCAGCTGGGAAACACCTTGCTTTTAGGAAACCTTCGGCAACTGGTACCCCAACATCCCGCAGTAGATTCCCACTGGTACCCCAACACCCCACAACAGACTACAACTGGTATCCCAACATCCCGTAGTACTTAATAGGCTATGACTGGTACCCCAACATCCCACAGTAGACTAGGACTGGTACCTCAACATTCCAAGGTAGACTAGAACTGGTACCCCAACATTCCACAGTAGACTACAACTTGTGCCCCAACACCCCACAACAGACTGAAATTGGTACCCCAACATGCCATAATATTAATAGGCTATGACTGGTACCCCAACATCCCACAGTAGACTATGACTGGTACCTCAACATTCCAAGGTAGACTACCACTGGTAGCCCACCATTCCACAGTAGACTACCACTGTTACCCCAACCTGCCACCGTAGACTACAACTGGTACGCCAACACCCCACAATATACTACAAATGGTACCCTAATATCCCACAATAGGCTAGGACTGGTACCCCAACATTCCACAGTAGACTACGACTGGTACCTCAACATTCCACACTAGACTACAACTGGTACCCCAACATTCCACAGTCGACTACAACTTGTGCCCCAACATCCCACAGTAGACTACCACTGGTATCCCAACATCCCACAGTAGACTACCACTGGTACACCAACATCCCACAGTAGACTACAACGTGTACCCCAACATCCCATAGTAGACTCCCACTGGTACCCGAACATCCCGCAGTAGACTCCCACTAACACCCGAACATCCCGTAGTAGACTCCACCTGGTACCCCAACATCCCACAGTAGACTACCACTGGTACCCCAACAACCCACAGTAGACTATAAGTTGTACCCCAACATCCCAGAGTAGACTACCACTGGTACCCCAACATCCCACAGTAGACTACCACTGGTACCCCAACATTCCCACAGTAGACTACATGGCCACCGATTCGGCGACGGCGAACCCGACATAACTAGCCCGTCTCGTCTCTCTGTCTCTTTCTGTCTCTTTCTATCTCTTTCTGTCTCTTTCTGTCTCTTCCTGTCTCTTTGGCTCTCTGACTATCTGTATCTCTGTTTCGCTTACTTGCTGTATCTCTCTGTCTCCTCTATCGCGTTCTCTGCCTCTCTGTTGCTCTGTGCTTCGTCCTCTTTCTCTGTCTGTTATGTATCATTTTGATGTTCTGTCTCTCTCTCTCTCTGCTTCTCTTCCAACCACCTTTGGATAATAATGTTTGCAAACAGGCGCGTGAAGTAAAGGTGTGACTTGTATTAGGAGAAGTATGATTACTTTTTGCATTGTTGAATGTCTGAATTTGGCCGTGTGTGGTGGGGTGTTGGAGTTGGTGGTGTTGTTGGTGCAGTTCGTGGTACAGAGAGGAGATGGCCAATGGCTTGCTCGAACCTCTAGGGAATTCGGAAAGGTTGACTAGGGCTGCACAGGAGTGTGATGACACATTAGGTTGGTTGGTTGTTGGAGTTTTACATCCTGGCAACATCTAAGGCCATATCAGGATGGGTACCAACTTGTGACTGTATGCACTCATGGTGAATTTATAGTGCATCCCCACTGGGAAATCAGGCTGCTGGAACCATGACCTGATATTCCACTCAGTCACATTATCTTGACACTGAGCTAACCAGTACATGCCATATCCTCTTAATGCCGAGCACCAGGTTAGGATGCAACAAATATAAATTGTATAAGTAATTGGTTTGACTCAAACGGGAACCGAACTCCCGATCTCCCGCACGCTAGGCCTGCGCTCTACCGATTCAGCCACAGCGCGCGGTGACACATTAGGAATAGATCTATCCATTTTTATCCTCAAATCACCCCAAATATAGGATAAACTGACTACCTGAAGTAATTCATTGCAAAGTTCTGCTCATGCCCCAGTTTTGCTCTGTGGGGTCCATCTGTTTCATAGCAACGGGCAGGGGAATGTTTTCCACACTGGAGCAGGAAATGGGAACCCAGGAAGGATCGCGTGTAGAGGGTTAAAAAATGGGGGGCCAGGAAGTGAACAAGACAGTCGCTGCTGGTCTTGGTGAGGTGGTGGGGTGGTGGGGGTGTGAGGTGGTGGGATGGTGGTGGGTGGGGGAGGCGAGGGATGGGGGGGGGGGGGGGGGGCAGCTGACACGCTTCTGGGTGACAGCACACCCACAAAAACAACAAAACCGAGAAAAAGGTTTAATAAAAACCAGCCTGGCTACAGACACAGGAGACGACCAGGCGGATGGGGGAGGGGGTTGTGGGGAGGTGTGAAGAGGTAGGGGGGACTTGGAGGGGGGGGGCTCCACTTCCGGTGGGAGCGTGTGGATCCAAGCCGCCCTTCTGGTCACATGGCGCGGGTGTGTTTTGTGGGCGTCCTCCTTGGAGTTGAGGTATGCTTGGGAGGGAGGGGAGGGAGGGGATGGAGGGAGGGGAGGGAGAGGAGGCTCTCTACTGTAGTGAATGAGCACCCATGAGGAACTTCTGGGATGGGTTGCAGGTTGGTTGTTGGAGTTATACATCCTAGCAACATCAGGACAGGTACCGATTTGTGACAGTGCGCACTCATGGTGACTTTATAGAGCTGCCCCACTGGGAAATCAGGCTGCCAGGACTATGACCCGAAATCCCACTCAGTCACATTATCCTCACACTGAGCTAAGAGGTCCTCACTCTATTCTATTAATGCTGAGCGCCTGGCTAGGAAGCCACAAGTATCAATTTTTATAACTTATAAATATAAGTCATTGGTTTAACTCAACCGGGAACCAAACTCCAGACCTCCCGCGCACGAGGCCCGCGCTTAACCGATTCGGCCACCGCGCCTGGTCGGGGAGGGGAGGGCTATATAATGTACTGAATGGGAACCCATGAACCTATTCTGGAACCAGAATAGGGCAGAAACTACATTGATGGTAGTGCTGGGTGGGTTGGTTGTTGGAGTTGTACTTCCTGGAAACATCTAAGGTCATATCAGGACGGGGTCCAACTTATAACAGTGTGGACTCATGAGGACTTAATAGTATTGCCTCACTAGGAGACAAGCCACCAGCACCATGACATGATTGATATCCCACTCAGTCACATTATCCTGACACTGAGCCAACCAGTCCTTCACCAAGCCTAATAATGCCGAGCACCTGGAAAGGAAATGACAAGTATAAATTTTTAAGTTGTTTAAGTCGTCGGTTTGACTCGATCAGGGTTCCAACCCGTGGGTTCGAATCCAACGATCTACCAAAAACTGGAGGCGGACATTCGTCCATCCAGCCTGGTCTGGTAGTGGCGAGTGGTAGGTGGCGGGCGTCGGGTGGAAAGGGGCGGGTGGTGGGTGGCGCGAAGCGGTTGTGGGCGGGTAGTGGGTGGATAAAATAATACAGTCGGCGGCCGTGTGAACCGGGAACGCCGGGCGGGGCAGGGGTAGGGGGAGGGGGTAAGGTCACCGAGAGGATCAGACGCGGTAAGGTCACTCCCACGGTGACTGACCAGCATGGGCTCCCGCTGATGCTGCTCAGATAAGGAGGAGGGGCCTGAGGTGAGGGTCTTGGTATGTGGGGGTGGGGTGGGGGGGGGGGGATTGCTAGAAAGCCCTGAAGGAGGCCCTGTATATGGGGGGGGGGGGGGGGGGGGAGGAGATGGGACAGCCGGAGGGGGAGGAGGGGAGTGCACGCGTAGGGGAAGACCTTTAGGTGTGAGGGATGGAGGGAGGGAGGTAGGGAGGTGAGTGCGGGGAGGGGGCGGGAGTAACAGGCGGACGCGCGCGTCCCGGTGACATCCCCACTTCCGGTGTGAGGGTGACAGGTCTCAGAGTGGCTGCACATGGCCCGTGTCGGGGCAGCTGGGCTGGGATCATCCACGAGACTGGCAGGAATCCCGCGCGCCACCACCCCCACCTCTTCCTCCCCTCCACAAACACACACACCAACACCGTGTTTAGACAACCCTGGAGGAGCCAGCGCGTCGCGCGTCCCGCCCGGAGACACGCGGCGCGTACATATAAGGCGCGCCCGACGGCGCTGGGTTGGGTTACGGCGCGCCACGGGAAACAGCAGCATATGATCACTCTTTTGCACACACACTCACCTACACACATCTACACACTATTCTCCTCCTCTCCATATGCACTACCAACACCTACCACGTGTGCGCCCTCTTCACCCATAGCAGTAACTTTTAAATGTATACACGCACACACACGCACACACACGCACATATATATATATATATATATATATATATATATATATATACATATATATGATGTATAACGCATTATATGAGTATAAATGTACATCCTATATTTCCTCTGTGTGGATTGGTGGAGTGCCCCCCCCCCCCCATCCCGGCTGTCGGGTAAATTGTCGGGCGGGCGCCCCCCTCGCGTCACACACACTGCATATAATAATATATATATAATATATATATATATATATATATATGTATATATATAAAGGGATGCATAGTGGGAACAGGGCGCACAACTCAGCATGTAAAATATTTACTCTATATGGGCCGGGGAAAAATACAAGAGAACTATCTCTACTTCCCTACCCACACCCCACCCACTCCCTCCTCCCAAAGTCTGGGCCCAATCTCCTACGTCTCTCTGAAAAATTCTCGGTGTTACTGATAGTGGTTACGAGTGCATGTACGTGTTACCACGTGCCAACACACACTCCCCCTTTTGTCCCCCTGTTTTACCCGCCCCCACCCCCTGTCATCACACTCCCATTCCTTCCCCCTCTTCTCATTCCATCTTTCTGTGTATTCGTTCTCCCTTGTCCGCATTCCTTCCCTCTCCCTCTCCCTCTCCTTCTCCCTCTCCCTCACCCTCTCCCTCTACCTCTACCTCTCCCTCTCCCTCTCCCACCCCCTCTCCTACTCCCTCTCCTTCTCCCACTCCCACCCCCTCTCCCAGTACTCTCCCTCTCCCTCTCCCTCTCCCTCTCCCACTCCCCTCTCCTCTTCTAACTCCATCTCCCTCTCCACCCCCCACCCCCTAAGATATCGTCTCCTCCTCTCCCGTCCATTCCCCTAAGCCCTCTCCATGCCATCCTCCTTCCTGTCCTCTCCTTCCCCGTACCCCGCCACCTTCCCTCTCAAGCTCCTGCTCCCCCAACCTGTCCCCACCAATGCTTCCAGCCAGAAGAGTTCGAGGAGAAGTAGAAAACGAAGAAGAAGAAGAAGAAGAAGAAGTAGAAGAAAAAGAAGAAACCAAATCAGTCCAGGAACACGCTTTATTTACACCAGCAGCTTCCGTCCTACACGCTCCAGACTGCACCCTCCACATGCACGCACGTCCGCACGCCTGGGCATAGCCACACGCGCACGTACGCACACCCCGCCTGGTGACCCCCACCCCCACCCACCCCCACCCGGCTTAGATCAGGGCACAGTGATTACACTCGCATTCCGAGGGCTGGGCGGGGAGGCGCCGGGCGGTGCGCCGGAGGGGCCCCGGGGTGACACTTCCTCCCGGGGTCATTCCGCCCGAAGGAGGCTGCTCATGTGGTTTCCGCCGGGCTTGGAGACGAGCGGAAGGGGGGCGGTTTGGGGGGGTGGGGGATGGGGACTGGGGGGGGGGGGGCGTAGAGGGAGCTGAGCTGGTGACGGATGGTCCCGGCGAGTCTGTCCCACGTGTTCAAACAGGCCCATTTGCCCGCCCGGCCACCCGGAAACTCTAAGAAAACCTGCTGCTCGGCAGTCGGGGGGGGGGGGGGGGGGGGGGGAGTCCAGGGGAGCTGTGCTGTGTTGTGCGGGGCGGGGCGGGGTGGGGAGGGGCGGGGAGGGGCGGGGCGGGACGGGGCTGGTTGACTGGCTCCACACAAACAAACATATCCTGAGCTCGTCCAGTGTGTTGTTAACCGGAGTTTCCAACTAGAGAGATCAGAACGAGGCTCTGTTTAAAGAGATAGGGGTCTGTTCCAAATGTGTTGTATTACTCTTTACTCCTCCCTCTGAGTTTTGGGTCTTAATTCTGTAAATCTGTAGGTTATTCGATTCAGGAACCGATCTCCTTTTTTTCTATGTGTGTTGGGGGTTGGGGGTTGGGGGGAGTAGGAGGTTGTCTGTGTGTGTGGGGGGGGGGGGGGAGTAGGGGTTGTCTGTGTGTGGGGGAGGGGGGAGTGACATTCGTTGACTAATAAGGAGGAATTTCAATTGCGGGCAGTTGATCGTCCTAGCTATCCTAGTAATGCCGAGCACCACGCCATGGTGCATATTTATTCGCAATTAGTATGACTCAGTCGGGGTTCAAATCCTGGGACCTGACTTTGAACACGAGTTGATACTCCATTTACTAATTATGTACATTTACTAATTATGTACATGGATTCCATTTCTACATCGAAGTAAAGATTTTGTGTGGACAGAATCGCACGTGTGCGTGCGCGTGTGTGTATGTGTGTGTTTTTCTGTGTATGATTGTGTACATGTTTGATTGTGTACATGACTGTCCCTGTATCTGTACGATGGCCTGTATGTGTGCCTCTATGTGTATGTATGTCTGTGTCCGGGTGTGCTTGTTTGCCGGGGCACCCAAGCAAACAACTCCCTTGATCAGGGGGAGAAGTAAGCCCTGGAGGAGAAAAAAAATGGTAGAGTAAGGACAGAGAAATGAGGAGAGTTGAGTCAAAGGACCGTTTCTCTGAGTGTCGGATATCATAATAATAATCAATTCAATTCCTTTATTTTAACTCTCTGCAAGGTATGTTTACAATAAACTGAGGTTATACAATAAATACATACAAATTCCTAACAGACAGAAAGGATGCCAGAAAAGTGATGCTTATCTAGCTGGTCTCCATGATGTGAATGAACAAGTGATGACAATAACAAATGATTAAACTTAAGCTACATGTTTAACTAATGATTATTATGAGGTACTGATGCGTCTCTTCACAGTCAGTAAAAAACAAAGTAATGATAGGAATATTATATGTATATTGTGTCATGGATTCATGTACTTACATGCAGTATCAGTAGTTATTTTGCATGTATGTTAATAGGGCTAAATAATGTATTTACTTCCACCTGACCATTGTACATACAAGTTGATATTTATATCAGTAATGTTTCACATTAAGACCGACTCATGGACACAACTCTCACAGCAGAGAGCTAAATGGAGAGCGGCAGTCAAGTAATGAAAGCAGTCTTTGTCGCATCGCGACCGACAGCATGATGATGATGAATGTTTCACATGAAAAGGGAGAAAATGGCACTGGAGTAGTTGTGTCGGTTCCCCTCAAGAGGTAGTGTAAGTTGTAACGTGCCTTGCTGTGACTTTGCCGCGTTACCATGGCAATCACATCCTGCCATCTAACGAGGTCGAGGAGTCACTTCCACTGTACTCTGAAGAGGGGCGGGTGTGATCGGGAGGGGGGGGGGGGGGCGAGGCTGGGAAAGACTTCACTTATGACACTGAGACTTGAGGCAGTATATATGCAATCTGCGTGTTCCAGAGGGTCGGGTGGAGAAACAGGTTTTCTTTGAATAAAGTAAACCTAAAATAGTTTCAGCTCGACAAAGATTAAGCTAAATGTCAAATGATCAATACAATATATAGTCCAACAATGGTTCAAATAACCATTGAAGGCAACTTGGTTACAATCTAATGGCCCAGTCACATTACGAAGCTTCTCGCCAGCGAGCATGGACGTGTCTGATATTTTGCTGCAACGTCGGATTACGTCAGGAAGCATTACACATGCATTAGGCGCACATTGGTATTCGTTGATGGATGGCGATGGTCAACGAGGGTCGGCGGCATGCGTCATCACACCTAGAAAGTTTTGTGCTTGTGCAAAACTTCTGATGTGCGACGACAAGCGGGTGCCAACATTATGGTGACGTTACGCGTACGTCGAGATACGTTGGACGCGCTGGAATAATGTTATTTGAACGGTAGGCACTCGCCGCATGTGCGTTTGGGTCATTTCCACATGTTGCGCCAAACTGTTGTGTTCTTGTTTTACATCCTAGCAACATCTAAGGTCATATCAGGGTGGCGCACCAACCTTTTTTTGTTTGTTTTCTCATGTGTCGATATACGGTACCACAACGTCAGCCGCACGCTACCAACATGTTGCGCTGACGTCAAACGTTTTCCCACCACTCCGAAAAGTTTGATGTTTCTCGACTTTTGTGCGCATTGGTGGCGCGCTGGCGAGAAGCATCGTAATGTGACAGGGGTATAAGCGGTACTATTTATTTATTTGGTCAGGGTGTTCATGACTATTGCAACCGAACGTTCAAGTGTGAATGGTCGTAGGTTAAAATCCCACCCGAGTCAAACCAATAACCAACCAAATTTATAATTGTCACTACCTAGCCTCGGATTCAGCATTATTAGGATAGGACAAGGAATGGTTTCTTGAGTATCAGGATAATGTGACTGAGTGGAATATCGGGCCATGGTGGCAGCGCCCTGATCTTCCTAAGGGGCAGCACTATTAAATTGCCATGATTGGGCACTGTCACAAGTCGGTACCTATCCTGATAGGAAGTTAGATTGTGCCACGATGTAACAAAATAAAATAACAATGAACAAAGCCGAAAGTTCCCCACTGATAAAAACCGAAAATATAACAAAATGAAGTGCGATGCATAACTGATATAAGAAGGTGTTGTCTCATATACTCCATGATTATCTTAATCACCGTCTGCCCATTCGTCCAAGGTAACACACTTAATATTTATAATATTATTCACAAATTACCCTCCATAAATGAAGATCTCTAGGCACGTGAACTTTGAACTCTCTTCCCCGACCCCAGCCACCGCTAAAAAAACCCACAAAGTTAGCGATCCCCAAACAACACCTTTTTTGTCGGTGATTGAACGGTGATCTATCACTGGGGAATTAGGAAATAAAATAGAAGAAATGGAAGAAAGTGGAAGAAAGAATGTCAAAACGTAAGCAAGAAAGAAAGAAGTAAACCAAGAACGTGAGAAAGCAGGAAAGCAAGAATGCAAGAAAGAAAGCAATAAAGCAACACCGAAAGAAAGAAGAAAGCAATTAAGAAAGCAAGAAAGATAGCAAGAAAGAAATCAGGTCATAGGCAAAGTGCCACACCAAGAGACAAACCAAGAGACACATCAAGAGACAAATCAATAGACAAACCAAGAGACACACCAAGAGACACACCAAGAGAAACACCAAGAGACAAACCAAGAGACAAACCAACGAATAAACAAACCGAGAAACAAACCGAGAAACAAACCGAGAAACAAACCGAGAAGCAAACCCCAACCAAGAAACCCCAACATAGAAAATTAAGTAATGGCTGTGAGGTTGGAAGGCCACTTTATAGTGCTTCCCCACTGGGAAATCAGGCCGCCAGCACCATGACCCGAGACCCCACTCCGTCATATTAACCTGACACTGAGCGAGGCAGTTCTGGGTGATTTAACCTCCAGTATCTCTGGTGCTTGATAGTAGATTTGGAGTAATGGAGAGAGGCGGAATTTGTTATATATGTATAGCCGTAGTGCAGAGATAGAGGGTTTAAGATATGTACGCGTGGGACTATTTGAGTATGGGTATATGGGGGGTTGTGTAGACTAGTACTAGTAGTAGTGACGGAGGTGAGCGCCGGGTGGAGATGGGGGGGGGGGGGGGGGGGGGGGGGGGCTACCTACAGTGTTCGCTTGCTTTTGGGTATGTTTGTAACCGTACGACGGCTACCGGTGACCAGCCGTCTCACCAAAGACACGGATAGAGTAAGAGTAGAAAGTGAAATGCTGGAGGGCTCCCCTCCTGGAACTCTTTTCAGACATTATCAAGGAAGAGCAAGGCCAGCAGAGAGGAGATAGAGAGAGGTGTGGACGAAGTGCCGTCTGGATAGCAAGTGTACTGTGTATGTGTGGGGGGTGCAGAGTGGGGGGTGGGGGGATAGGGTGCGTCGGTTTGGAGGGAATATTTGTTTTAGTTATTAGGGTATTACCCTAACACCATCTAAGGTTATATCAAGACGGGTACCGTCCTGTGACAGTGTTCCATTCATGTGTGAGGGTGAGGTGGTGCTGAGGTATGTTGGTATGTTGGTTGTTGGAGTTTTACGTCCTGGCAACATCAGGGATGAAAGTGGTCTCCGGGAAAAAAAGCGGAAATGCTGATATTCTCCCATAGGCTTAGTGAGCATTGTCAGGGAATCGCTGAGAATTCCCGGAAGTCGGGTTTCATACATATTGGGATACGCTGCGAGTGTTATGGCGCTTGCACCACATATTAGTATACTCTGATGGTGCTGCAGTGTGAAACAACGTATTGGTTGGTTGGTTGTTTTACGCCCTGGCAACATCTAAGGTCATATCAGGACTGGCGCAACATATTAGTATACACTTATAGCTCTACAGGAAAAATCCCGGAAATCCGCGAAATCGCGGAGATCTTTCCTCCCTGCAACATCTAGGGTGTTATCAGGACAGGTAGCGACTTGTGACATTGCGCACTGATGGCGACTTTATAGTGCTGCCCCACTGGAAGACCAGGCCCCCAGCACCATGGGCTGAAGTGTGAGATTATATATAGAGAATGGGATGTGCCGCGAGTGATGTTTTTTGGGTATGAAGGTACCGGGGAGCGCCGGAGGTGACGCCACCAGTCATGAACACGAAGGAGGCAGTACAGTATATCGTGTAATAATAATACAAATAATAAACACAATAATAATCATAAGGAATTAATTCACTTGCGTGCATTTATACTCGCATAATGCGTTTTACATCACATATGTGAGACAGTGGGTTTGGTTTCTAAGTAGAATGGACTTTCGGGTATGTCTGTTTATATAATTAGCATAATATTATACAGGTATACATCTTCGGCAGGAGGTATTATTTTTTTAACCTAATATTGTGGGAGGTGTTGCTGTGTTAGGCATTTGAAGGATAGGAGTTCTATGTATGGTGGGGGTGGGGGGTTAGGGGGGTAGGGCGGGAGTAAGTACAGGAAAACCTCTATATACCAACCCCTCCACAGATCGACCACTCCCTTATATGGATCGCTTTATTTGGGTCTGAACAATACCATGGTAGGGATATTCTAACTCTCTAAAACGACCACCTCACTAAATGGACCACTTAAAGTCGGTCCCATGGTCAGTCGAGTTAGAGAGGTTTTACTGTACTTTGTTCGGTGAGATGGGTTTAATAGACTACATCGCCATTCCAGCCTGTGAAGCACATGGCTTATGCTAAGACACTGGGTGCAGTTATGAAATGTGCTAGTTTCAGCTCATCTCAGATCTTGTGTGAAACATAGAATACCAACTAAAAAATATATATAATAAATTAAGATGTTAAGCTTTTATCTAGCATTGCATTTAGATCAATCTAATCAGCATATCTTATACCATCTGCATTTAGAGTGAGAAAAATCTGGGCACTCAACTAGTGTTAGAGCCATAGCCAGAGTCAGTTTTACTCATGTTTTTATTTATATCCTATGGTTAATGGCATTTGTTGGGTTAGGAAATGGGTAAGGTTAACCAGACATTGGTTATATATTGCTTTCAAACAAGTTTTTTGTTCACACATTTGACATTTTAATATTTAGAACAAGAATTACTTATGTCTAATCAATGGTGATGTCAACATCAGCCTGTAAAGTGACTGAACTTGTATGTTTCTTAGCTCAAAATGATTAATTATGGAGAGTTGTGTCTTAGACACATTCATTATATTATTATATTGCATCCATCCATCCATGTTTTTGCAAAATTGTTATCTATTTTTTATTAATTTGAATAAAAATCGAAGTATTTCCCTATGAGTATCGGCAAACTCAATGGCCTTATGCCCTTGCTTTGCTGCCAACGCCGTTTTCAGCGCATGTACACTCGGAACGGTGATCTCGTCTATTATGAAGGCATATAAATAATCAGCTGAACCTGTATTGGGGCTGGCTATTTGGAACGCCTATAGGCAATCATTTGTGGGTATGTTAGAAACGTTGAATGGGTGTTTGTATTACTTGGGTGGTGGGATGATGGGGTGGTGAGGTGTGTGGGGGGGGGGGAGGTGCGGGGTAATAGTACTGTACAGAGTACTACTTGAGGTATGTAGTCGTGTAGGGGCATGTGAGACTGGCATTTTGTGCGTGAATATTTACGTGGTGGGGGTTGGGGTTAGTGTGGGGTAAGGGGAGTGTGGTGCTGTGTTTGGGAGTAGGAGGAGATAGGGGGATGCAGTAGGTATGTGGTTGAGCAGAGTGTGTGGGGTTGCATTTCTGAGAGCGCAGGCGTGTGTGTATACTTGTGTATATATATAGTGCATGCACATGTGTATACATACCTTGGAAATATATATATGACATATATATATATATATATATATATATATATGCCATATATATATATGTATATGGGAGCGCGCTGATGGCAGGCTGTGTGTATAAACAAATTGGGATGGGGGGAAATTTACCCTGCTCATAGCGGGTGAGTGTGTTAACACCGTATATATATATATATATATATATATATACATATATATATTTCCAAGGTACATATATATATATGTATGGTCGTGGGGTTGGGTTGATGGCGGGGTGAGGGCAGGGTGTGTGTGTATATGGTAGTGTGGTTGGGGTTAGTTGGGTGTGTGGGCATGCTGTGTTTATATGTATATGTATATATCATCATCATCATGCTGTCGGTCACGATGCGACAAAGACTGCTTTCATTACTTGACTGCCACTCTCATTTCATGAACGCTGTCTGCAAAAGTGTTGAAGTGCTGTTGGCTTTTGCAAGTTACCAGTGGCACTCTCTCGGGGAGAAAATAGAGGTTTCACACTGCCAAGAACATGTCCAGACAGGCTCAAAATTATTTGTCCCTCCAGTAGATGGTCGGGAGATGTTGGGAGTTCCATACATCAACCACCCTTAATGCTGCCACAGTGACATGGTTTTCTGTTTAGGGTTTGCTCCCTTAGCCTTTGGTCCTGTCAAGAACCTGTACCACAAGGCAGTGGTTTACAACTCTGCAGGTCAGGGGCATCAAACTCCCTGAGGTATTGCAATACCTGCAACACCTGCATACATACTACCATATATATATGGTAGTGGGGTTGGCATTAGTGCAGGGTGAGGGGGGTGTGTGATGGGGGGTGACGGGGGGGCGTGTGATGAGGAGTGAGGGCTGGGAGTGTGGTCCAGGTGAGTGCGGGGAGTGTGGCATGGGTGATTGAATGAGGATGTAACCAGAGGAGCGACATTACACCTGCTGGAGGTGCGAGATGGTCTGGCCTGCAACTTATCTATTTTACAGGTATGATGCAGGGGCATGCACTTAGCGCCTGGCAGGTGAGGTGATGGATGCTCCAACCGCCCCGCCCCCCCCCGCCCCGCCCCGCCCTGCCGCGCCCCGCCCCGCCCTGTCCCAGCCCGCCCCGCCCCGAACCACACCACACTACCCTGCAGCACCGAACAAACCACCCCACCCCACCCTTCCCCATCCCATACTCCATACCCAACCCCACCCCACCCCAACCCTCCCCATTACAGCCCACCACACTACATTTGACTCCACTCCAAGCTACGCTATGCTGCACTACACTAGGCTACACTATGGTACAATACACTATGCTACACTATGCTGCACTACACTAGGCCACACTATGATACATTACACTAGGCTACACTACACTATTCTATGCGATACTACTATATGCTTCACAACCCTACACGATGGTATGCCCCGTCCTGATATGACCTTAGATGGTGCTAGGACGTAAAACAACAAACAAACAAAACACTGTGATGCTATGCTACACTAGGCTACATTATTCTACGCTATGCTACACTAGACTACACAATCCTGCCCTACGCTACTCTACGTTACACGATGTTACACTAAGGTATCCTATACTACACTGCCATACACTACAGTACACTACAATACACTACAATACACTACAGTACACTGCACTGCACTGCTTTACACTGCACTCCAGTAATACCCACGTCATACCACACCCACCATACCCACCACCACACCACATCACCACACCACACCACGCAATGCCACGCCACACCTGTCAGCCAAGCTACACTAAATACCAGAATGCATATTGAAACCCGGTACTGGCATCATAATTAGCAGTCATTTCAGTGCAATTATCGCTGCAAGTAATCAAGTAGATGGGGAACAAATTGGTGGTGAGGTTGTGTAAGGGTGTCTGTGTATATATATATATATATATATATATATATATATATATATATTCCTCCAGGTATGCAGGTATTGCAAGACCTCAGGGAGTTTGATGCCCCTGCCCTGCAGAGTTGGAAACCACTGCCTTGTGGTACAGGTTCTTGACAGAACCGAAGGCTAAGGGAGCAAACCCTGAACAGAAAACCATGTCACTGTGGCAGCATCAAGGGCGGTTGATGTATGGAACTCCCAACATCTCCCGACCAGCCACTGCAGGGACACCTAGTTTTGCGCCTGTCTGGACATGTTCTTGCCAGTGTGAAACCTCTATTTGCTCCCCGAGAGGGTGCCATTGGTAACTTGCAATAGCCAGCAGCTCTTCAACACTTTTGCGGGCATCTTTCATGAAATAATGAAAGCAGTATTTGTCGCATCACGACCGACAGCATGATGATGATGATGTGATGTGAGAGGGGGGGGGGGTGCCCGCCTGGCAATTTACCCGACAGCTGGGAAGGGGGGCGCTCCACCAATGTGCAAGAGGAAATATAGGATGTATGTGTTACCGTTGTATTTATACTTGTATAATGCATTATACATCACAGATATAATGCCGCCGATAAGCACTTTTTGTTTTATGAGGTGAGAACCTTATTCCCAGGATAAATGTGTACAAGATAAATGATCTGCTAGTCTAAGGTTTAACTCGTGGAGTACGATTTTTGGACATCTCATGTTCATTAAGATAAGACGACCATTTATAGGTCGCATACATCTATATATAATATATATAATATATATAATATATATAATATATATAATATATATAATATATATAATATATATAATATATATAATATATATAATATATATAATATATAAAATATATATAATATATATAATATATATAATATATATATTACATATAATATAATATATATAATACATATAATATGTATACTATATATAAATATATATAATACTATATAATATAATATATATAATATATATAATATATATATAATATATATAATATATATATATATAATATATATATTATATATATTATATATAATATATATGTCCATATATAAAAGCATTACAGCGAGCTGTCTATATATATACGAGCTGTCTATGATGTACATATATATATCATATATAGCGCAACTGACAATGTTAGCGCTGGAAGTATGGTGTTGCGACGGTGGAGCCACCAGTACCCATATGAGTAAGGAGCAAATACATGCAGAGAGCCCATTGGCTAATAATATAATATCAGAATAATATAATATAATAAACACATATAAAATCACTTCCGTGGCTTTATACTCGCATAATGGTTATACATCACATAAACACTACAGTTCGATGTCAATATATGTTCCAGTTAATGCTGAGTTTTCAATACTGTGTATATATATTAACCTATGTTCACTTCAGATAATTGGAAATATATTGCCTAGTCAATAGCATGCGTGGTGTTCTCTGTGGCAGAGTGGTTAGAGTGTCCTAATCTGAAGGTCGGTGGTTCGATTCCCCATGCCCCCACCTCTGCCACTTTGGATTTCCACCGCTGTGTATAACTTAGAGCATCATCAAAGGCCGGTTGCTCTCATACCATGTCCCTTGGGTTGGTAAAAGTGTAGGCTTGGGCTTTCTATCGACAAACTGTCTAACGGTGAAAACAAGTCTATTCAGACTTATCCATGGAGGGAGGAGAGGGGAGGGGGAGGGGAGGGGATGAGAAGGAGTGGAGATGGGGGATGAGTGGAGGGAGGGAGAGGGGAGGGGAGGGGAGGGGAGGCGAGGGAGGGGATGAGTTGAGGGAGCGGGAGGGGGAGGGGAGGGAGGGGAGAGTGGGATGGGGGGGAGGGGAGGGGGGGGAGGGGATGGAGGGGGGGGAGGGGGAGGAGAGGGGATGGGGGAGGTGAGGGAAGGGATGAGTGGACAGAGGGGGAGAGGGAGGCGGGGGAGGGGATGAGTGAGGGAGCGGGTGGGAGGGGGGGATGGGAGGGAGGGGTTGAGTGGAGGGAGGGGGAGGGGAGGGGTGGGAGAGGGGAGGGAGGGGTGAGTGGAGAGAGCGGAGGAGAGGGAGGGGGAGGGCGGAGGGGATGAGTGGAGGGAGCGGTAGGAGAGGGGACGGGGAGGGAGGGGATGAGTGGAGGGAGGGGGAGGAGAGGGGAGGGGGGAGGAGAAGGGAGGGGCAGGAGAGGAAGGGGATGAGTTGAGGGAGCGGGAGGAGAGGGGAGGGGCAGGGGACGGGGAGCGGAGGGAGGGGATGAGTGCAGGGAGGGGGGAGGGGGAGAGGGGAGTGGGGAGGAGAGGGAAGGCCTGGATGGTGGCGAGTTAAGTTCAAATTGAG